>CM028362.1:11770573-12970573 GCA_016624345.1 Platycodon grandiflorus | reverse complement strand
AATGAAACCTGTGCGACCCAAAGAACATGGGTGAACTGTAGGTATTCAGATTTTATCACTATATGTTATTTTCTTGATCTAGGCAGATCCCATTTGATTTCTGTTTTGCCCTTCTTTTCTTTATTTACGAGGAACAAACTAACTATGAGGTTTATATGTAGGAGGAAGTACTGAAGATTGTGAAGCCACAACATTTCCTTCCTATCCATGGTGAGCTATTATTCCTGAAAGAGCATGAATTACTTGGAAAAGCAACTGGCATTCGGCATACTGCTGTAAGTATCTGATTTCCTTTTCATTGTCTTCGTAGTATCTCCGGGCGAAACATTAACAAATCAGTATGTAACCATAATACTCCACCCCCAGGGGTGGCAGAAATGGCAGAGCCTTGAGGAAAATATTTAACGTACCTGATTCCAGTCCCTAACAATTATAGCAACATCAGAAAAGAAAAAATCAATAACATACTGTCTTTTGCAATGGTGATGGACACCATCTAATCGGGACATGTCATTCCTAAAGCCATATCACCGCGGTTTTGAGAAAATTCATATTATACACTTGATCCGCATTTGGTAAATTAGTAAGTATTGAGTGCCCGAAATTCATTGTTAGGCCCTGTGTAACAGCTTAAGCTTTTAGGGCCCTTGGTGATCTTACACAGCCTGCATTTTCGCAAGGTCTGGATGAACTCTTTCCACTTTTGGTTGCTCTGTTGGTTCATTTTGTAATGTCTGGACAGTGTTTGCTTGTAATCAGTTCGGGAGCATGATTTAAAATTGATTGGTTCTTTCTTACAGCGTTAGCATTTGAAGCAGTAGGTGACTTATCAATTATGATAATTATCCCTCGCTCTGTCTTTATTTCCATCCCATTTCCTCTGGGAGTCTATTAAGTTGCATTATGAATATACCTCTTATAGGTGATAGAGTTCTTGTATCTCAATGCCATGTCTTGACGGCAGGTTATAAAGAACGGAGAGATGCTTGGTGTTTCACATTTAAGGAACAGAAGAGTGTTGTCCAATGGTTTTATAGCCCTCGGGAAAGAGAATTTACAGGTCGTTGATCTTCAAAAGTTCTCTCTCTCTCTCTCCCCGCCCCCCCTCTGCTCAAACACAATGTTTTGTTCACTCGAGAAAAATTCTAAAAATCCAGTCCCAACTGCAGTTGATGTATAGCGATGGTGATAAAGCATTTGGTACATCTACTGATCTTTGTGTTAACGAGAGACTGCGGATTGCAACCGATGGTATAGTAGTTGTCAGGTAAATGTTATTATGACATTTTATAAGTAGACGTTTTAATGCTCGTCACCTAGGTAATGATTGCTTTATATCTTCTCTTGCAGCATGGAAGTTTTACGCCCTCAATCCACAGAAAGCACCGTAGAGAGAACCTTAAGAGGAAAGATAAGAATAACGACACGTTGCTTGTGGCTTGACAAGGGGAAGCTTTTAGATGCACTCCACAAAGCTGCACATGCTTCACTATCAAGCTGTCCTGTAAATTGTCCTCTAGCCCACATGGAAAGAACCGTGTCTGAGGTTTTGAGGAAAATGGTAAGGAAGTACAGTAGTAAAAGACCCGATGTTATTGTGATTGCCATTGAAAACCCAGCTGGAGTTCTCGCCAATGACATAGAAGGGAAGTTATCTGGAGGGATATCAACATTGAAGAAATTGGCGGATGAGAGTCCAAAAAAGAGACGGTCTAGCAAGTTACATGAAGGAGCCAACAGAAACACACATCCAATGAACACCATACCACAAGAACTAGAAGGTACTAGTTTTGTTCTTGTTGAGTTACCCAGCTTCCGTCTCTTCTCAGTTTATATCATATACCACTTCTACAAACATATGTGCCTGCATGCGCAGACATATGCTATACATGATTTACTTTTTCGTTGAAAGTGAAGTGTTGATTTATTCTGCAGCGGTTTAACCTGATTCACAAAAGAAAGACGAATATGGAAGTCGTTTTTTGCACTTAATCTAACGATCCTTAGCTTTCATCTCTTCTCAACCCCATTCCGCCTGCAAGGGAAAAAAATCATTATATAAAGCGAAATCATATTTACTTGTTTGTATCTCCTTTTGATTGCACTAAAACTACATCTTTTTCTGGTAATGGGACTATTTCTTTGGACAAACCAAACAGGAAAGTGAGACTATTTTTTTTGGGACGGAGGGAATATCATTTTTCTGCTTCGTCTTGATGAGTATATGTGGTAGATCTTTCTATTGCACAATCATTGAAGTGTTACATTTTTCATTTTTGGATGTATTGTATTCATTGATCATATGATTTAAATGTCCTAGTCAGTAATCGTTGTACTATTCCTCACTGTTTCCTCTTATCACCAGATGATGCGTTGGAAGATGACAGACTTCTATCCGAGGACGATGCGACGAGCACAGATTCAACCGAGAATTTGACTCCCCAGTCAGATAATTTCTGGAATTCGTTCATAGTTCCCTCACCAGGATCAAAAGATAGCAATGGCTCTGTTTCACAAGAGAATGTCATGGAGAACCGGGATAGAGAAAGCAGTGATATTGGCGCCTTAGACATGCCGAAATCCCGTTTAAAATCTTCCAAGTCTGTCAAAAGAAACAAATGGAAACCTGAAGAGATTAAGAAGTTGATTAAATTACGTGGGGAATTAAATAGCAGATTCCAAGTTGTAAAGGGACGAATGGCCCTTTGGGAAGAAATATCTGTGAGCCTGTTGGCTGATGGGACTAGTCGAAGTGCAGGACAGTGCAAGTCTTTATGGACATCTCTGCTTCTAAAATACGAGGTTTGTTTTCAATATCAATTCTGGTGATCTAGAATTGAGTTCATTTATAAAAACATAAATGCGAATTTCCAATCCTTCTTTTCTTTATTCATTTTATTAAGCCAAAGACCCTAACATTTCAAGATATTTGTTTGAACATATTTGGGAGTTTGAAGACCACATAGTAGATAAATGACACTAATTACAAAATGGTCTTGAGATAAGGAATAATACCCCACCACATAGGATTGCCTCTATAATGGCTAGCCAAGTAGGTACATGAAGGTTCTTGGTATGCAATTATAAGGCCAGACCAAAATTGTCTTGCAAGATGTGGGATTTTGAGTTGTTGCACTCTGCTAGTATGACTTCTGAACATACGCATTTTAGTTGATCCTTGTGGGTTCAGAGTCCATATTTGTAGTTGATACTTGAGAAGCTGTGGTGAGTTCAAACTGGTGTCTATACTAATCTGAACGTGTTTCACAGTGTTGTTATGTATTGGACATTTTCCACACTACATTTTATGGTTAGGATCAGGCAGGTACAGTCAGTAGCCCATTAGATGATAGCAAATAGCTTCCTTCTCATTTATAGATTTTTGCTGCTTATGTTATGGTCGTCACCAATGCGACAGGAAAGCAAGAGCAAGGAAGAAAGCAAGAGAAGCTGGCCGTATTTTAATGACTTGAATAACATCTTATCAGAGGAGGATGCAGCAGCAAAGAAATGATGGGAAAAGTAGCATAAACATCCCATCTTTTGGGAGATAATATAGAAGCACTAGCAAATCGAATGTCAGAAGCAAGTTCACATCTTTGGCTTCTCCAGTTATTCTTTGAATAAGTGTATACTATGTATTCAGAAGGCTAGGATCGCAAAAATAGCAATGGTGATCGACTTCATAAATTTTGTGTCGTCATGGTAAAGAACTATAGGTATAGTTCTGGAATAGTTTTGTAGCAGTAGCATTCTACATTAAGTTGGAAATGAGCAGCATATTGTTTGGTGCAATTTTGTACCTCGCAGCTCACAAAACCTGGACTTACAAGTTACATCAAGTTATTAATGCAAGTTTGGCTAATGCTTTTGGATGGAAAATAAAGAAAATTGAGAAATTTTTGTTGAGCAGATAGTTACCAAATAAATGCAAAATGAATTACTCCCTTTATTTCAAAATATTTGCTGTTTTAGCTCTAAAAATTTGTTTTAAAATGATTGTTGTTTTAGGTTTGTAATGTATGTTTTGCTTAATTTATTCTTGTCTTCTCCCAATTCTCAACAGTTAATCATCTCTTCATTAAATACTTTATCTTCTCCTAATGGTTATCTCCTTTTAATTTATCTTTTCAATTACTCTTAGCACAAAAATTAAAGATATTTAATAAGGGTATATTTGTTAATTTATAAAATTTCTTAATACGTGTGCAGACTTTAAAACGATAATTTTTTTGAAACAGAGTGAGTAGTATTTGTACAGGCAAAATTATTTGCTAATAAAAGAAAAAAAAATTAATACATCTTTTAATTATAAGTATCTTGGTTATGTTTTAATATTTTTGTAATTATGATTAATTTTAATTATGTTAATACATCTTTTAATTATTATACTTTTTCAAACATGTAGTTTTTAAGTGGAATGGAAGGAGTATCAGCTTTAATTATATTAATACATACTCTCTCCGTTTTATTCAAAGAATTCATGTTTGAAAAGTCTAATTATTAAGGAATATATTAGTGTCATTGGAGTTGGTTATAATTACAAAAGTACTTAAGCGCAACCAAGATGATTATAACCCAAATGAAGGGTAAAGATGAAAGATTATAAAAATTGTATGCATAATTTTTTAAAAGTGAATTTTTTAAGTGAAATGTCCCAAAATAATTTAGTAGACTGTTTACCTGAAATGGAGAGATTACTAATTATCATGCTTTAAATGTACATTAAACTTTGCGTACTTTCTAATATGACTTGTATTGGAAAGGCCAAAAATACGAAACCCCCCAAAGTTATATCAAATTTCAAAGTCCCCCTGGCCTATGGTTTGCCCATAACCCCATTCGATGTTGCTAATTTTTTCAGTTAGCCCCCTGACTGTTAGAAAGTTAATGTTTTTATAATGTGCCTTGCACGTGGCGGGGCAATTAAGTCATTTCCTCGTATAGATTCATCATCACCTTCTCAAAGCAAAAGCTCAGTCGACAACCCACCTTTTTCTCTCTACCCCCTCTCTCCTTCTGGTATTCTCACTCTCTCTCTCTCTCTCTCTCTCTCCTTCTGGTACTCTCTCGTCTATCTCTCAACTTTGGCGTTAATTAATGTTGTTCAAGTAGTTTCCACAAACTCCTCGATGACATCTTTGTCGACAGCGGTGATGGCGGATTTCGGACGGATACTGCATCTACAAATGTTGGAGTGACTTTCGCCATCACGACCTTGGCCAAACTCGCCTTGGTCGCCGCCGTGTTCTGCACTAGTAGGTAAAAAAATACTCCCTCCGTCCCTAAATTATTGTCTGGGTTGACCCGGCACACAGATTAAGAAAACTCAATTGACTTGATTATTAATATTGGAATAGTATTGAAATAGTGTGTTGTTTTCTTTAATGTCCATGTGTATGTGGCCCATAATTAAAGTAGGATGAAAAAGTAAGGGTAAAACAGTAAAAGTAATGTTCTAAAAAGGAAAGTTTCAAACAAGACAATTATTTAGGGACGGACGAAAAAAGAAAGGAAGACAATAATTTAGGGACGGAGGGAGTAAAAGAACAGCAACAGTGCCCCACCACCTCCTCAACACCAACCACCACATCAATAATCAGAATAATCACCATGCTTCTTCACCCCACAATCTTCAAATCAACCTCAATCCCGTAAACCCTCAACCTTCTCCCTCCATTGACAAACTGCAAAATGGTCGCAACTGGCGAGGACAATTCCAGCAATATCGACGGTCGCTGCACAAGAAAGTCAAAATTTGAAAATTTAGGGTTTCTTTACTTTGATCTATTTTGATTTTTCTAGAATGTTAATTCTGCAGTCTCTCCCTCTCCCCCTCTCTGCTCTATCCCTAATCCCCCTCTTTCTCTTTGTCAAATCAATTGGCCAAAAAGTTTAATTGGAAGAACAAAATGAAGGGTTATACGAAAATTGAGCAATTGGTTTTGATTTAGGAACTTGAAATTGTATACCCAATTCATGAATTTTATAGTTCATGGACCATGTAAATGGGTCATGATCCATATCCAAAATAAGTTGAAATAACCTAATTGCCCCCGTTACGTGCAAGACACACGATAAAAACGTTAACTTTTCTAACGGCCATCACGGCCAAGAGCCTAATTGGGAAAATTGGCAATATCAGATTGGGTTTATGGGGCAAACCTTAAGGGGGGACTTTGGGATTTGGTGTATAGTGTTTTTTTTTTCTTCGTATTTTGGCCTATTTGAAATTATCATGCTTTAAATGGACATTAGTAGAAATCAGAAACTTACATTTGGCCATATTGAAATTATCATGCTTTACATATAATTATATGTAATAATCATGCTTTAAATGGTCATTCAACTTTGCATACTTTCTAATATGGCTTGTATTTGAAATTTTGTTGGCACAAATAATCGATCGTCATTCATCTAGTTCACTCCCAATAATTGTCGGAGAGGAGAGAAGACAGTGTTTTCTTAACACACGTACGGAGACTTGCTTAATAGAGACTACTAGAGAGCACCATCAAGCGAGTCTGAGTCCAACGTATGCATGCATGCAAAAACAGGACAGGACACCATCTTCGATTGTTTCCACTTGCTCCCAATATCTCCAAATTAACCAAACAAATTAAGGATCGGATGAATGGGAGGAAGCGGAAATTAAACTATAGGAGATGCATGGAGTCCTGTTTACTCACTGACTCAGTCTCTGGTAATTAAGGAAGTCCCCACGCGAGTGTCAAGAAATTAAACAGTTATCTATTTCACTTCACTGAGACGATTATTGGGATGGAATGGATGACACGATTATTAATTTGTATGAAGACCATATATGACTTGGAGAGCTTATACCATCTCATCATCTTAAACAAACTATAGCACAGAAACAGACTTGTGGTCAAAGGATCATACAAGGAATAAAATCCTGCTGTCAGAATGTAAAGAGATTGACGGGACAGGAACAGTACAGGAAGAGTTGCAAAAACAGGTCTATATATATCTTTTGGGAGATAATAATAAGAGAAACCTAAACCTTGAAGCAATCATATGTTCAGTCTATGTTTTAGCATTTACTAAGAACGCTTGCTTGTTTATATACTACGACCAAAAATTAAAGAATACAATGGTGATTTAACTAACTAATAATTGGCTTCTGTGCATGTCCTCCTCATTCATTTAGGGAATCGGCCGCGCGCCTTTAAAATACAAATTAAAAAGAAGCGATAGGCCACGTATAGTATATATAGATGTGGAAGAATAGTTTTGTAGAAGTAGCTTAATTTCTTCATATGTATACTTGGTAATTAATTGGTTCTTTCCGGTGGAAATGAAATCAAAAAATAGCCGATCGAGCCGGCCAAGTAAATTAAAAATTCCTCAATGGTAAACTATATAAGTAATATTAAGAACAAATCGAAATTACATACTCTATATAAAAGGAAAAGGAACTAATTAAAAATCATCTCTTGATCAAATTAAAATGAAATGAAAGGAATACAACTCGATCAGTTTTTTGCTAGCTGAGCTGCTACATACATATATAGCAGAATCATAAACACACACTAACAAGAATAGAAATCATTAGGAAGAACCCAAATTGGTGGAGGTTCAATCCTTCCCGAGTCAGATTGATAAAATTGCTTCATACTGGTGTCTTGCATGCTATACACTCCCAAATCATGGCCTCCATATAAATAATCTTCATCCATCCGATCCCAATAATCGTCAGTGAAGTAGATCGAGTTTCCTAGACACTCGGGAACTTCCTTACTAGAAAGCGCCATCGAGTGATTCCCACCCAAAAACAGGACTCGATCTCCAATAGTATCAACTTCCTCCCATTCATCCTTGCCGAAATTCAGTTTATAAACTTGAAACTTGAGTGTTCTGTAGGGGCAAACAAGTGGATGATTGGTCTCACTGTCGACGAGGTCTGCCTCATAAACTGGTACTCCATCCTTACGTACAAACTCACCCACCAACCTCGAAACCAGCAAAAGTTCTCCGGATGACACGACCAAGTACATGCGACAAGATGAACAATCTCCCTTTGAATCCCAACTACTTTCAAAAGGCTTTTGCTGGAAAGTTGGCCAAATATCAATATTGTTTTCTACAGGAAAAGCAGCAACACTAAAATCCCACACTCGTATATTGCCTAGCTCGCCTATCGCAAACAACATATCGTTGTGGCAGACAATATCAGTCATATGCCTACCATTCAAATCAATCCATCCTCCCTGACCAGTTCCATTCTTGAAGAAAGCTATCTTTGATTCAAAACCACACATAACAAAAACTCCGTAGTCTTTATCCCTTCCTGGGTCAGCAGAAAGCACTGCTTTACGAACCGAACTTGGCTGCAACCCTGCACTAGGCAGTTGAATCCGAGCACCCGAAAAAGCATTCACTAAGTAAGGAGTTGTTTCATCCTTTACAAGGATTAACCACCCATGCGAAGAACCGACACATTTGTTATTGTTGAACTCTTGATCAATCACTTCTTTGGTCGTCGTCGAAAGGACTTGATGATGATTTTTAATGCCGAAAGAGAGGGAAGACGTGCTTCCTTGACAAGGAAGGATTATCATCCTCTGTTGTGTGAATATATTAATTGACGGAAGAAGTAAACAGGTTAATTTGTGATGGGATATCTGTAAAGGACATGACATCGCCTCTATTTATAGGTGTGGGTCTGCAAATATATATATGATTCCCTTTTTGATTAGGAAATAGGAAAAGTGTAATTCTTTCCCCTGTGGTTTGGAAATATTTCATATACTTCCCCTCCTCATATCTAAAATTCTCTAAAGTACCCTTTAAGCTCCACAATAATATATATATATATATATATATTTTTTTTTGTACCAAGAAAACGAAAAGCACAAAAAGTTAAAACAAACCATAAATTTATATGATTATCTTCTTCTCCTTCTTTTTTCGTTCTAATTCATTAGTTTCCCAATACAAAGTTATAGCAAAAAGAAAGAAAAGAAACTGTGCATCATTAAGGAACTTGGCGACATATATATAACCTCAATTATATGGGCATTTTCTACTATTTAGCCAAAATTTTGGCTGCATAGTGAAGCCAATTTCTTTTTTATTGTTATTTTTATTTTTTTGCATTTCAACTTCACCATATAAAAATTAACTTTCGTGATAAGAAAAAGTTAAAGAGTAAAGTTTGAGACTTTATTCTTTTTTCTAAATTTATTCCTATGGTTCTATCACCAATTACATACTACGGAGCATGTTGTTCTAACATTCACCAATTTTTATTTGTTTTTTTTAATGTTTTAAAGGATGTTGTGTGCTCTAAAAAAAAATGTTTGGAATTAAATTTATTTATTTATTAAAAAATAATAAGGACCCAAACTTTTGGGTCAATTTATCATCCATTAATGTGATGAATTAAAGGGTGACATCACATATTAAATAATTTCTCTCTAACCAATTACGTGTTTATCACTTAGTTTGGGATGAAAATTTGGATTAAATATTTGGATCCCTATCACTAGTCTATTTCATAGCAGTATTTGTAAGTTGCTTGGCAGAAAGTTGACGGTTGTGGACATTTGTTGCGTAAGTTTTAAAAAGTGGGAGACGAAGGTGAGATTTAAAACAAGAGGGGAGGTGAATGAAACTATCAAAATTCAACTTACCAAAGTAGGAAAAATGGCGCCGGTTTCTGAATCCTTACATCCTTGGGTAAAGTTGCGGCTTGCGCCTGTTGGGGAAGGATCGCTTAAACACTGTTTAACTCGACTCAATCAAGGCGTCTTTCTATTTATTCTTCAAATCTCTAACAAATACGAAACTATTTTGAACTTTCTAGCGTCTTTATCTCTCTTGTAGTAGTAGTGTTCGTGTCCGTGTCCGTGTCCGTGCCCGTGCCCGTGCCCGTGCCCGTGAATTGAATTGTGGGTTTCAAGAAAACAAACCTTATAATACTAAGCTTCCGGTCGAACATTTTGATCGAATAACGAAACGAGAGAGACGAAACTTAATATTAGCCCCATAATGATCACATAGAAATTTCACAACACAAGTTGTTTTGAGTTTTGTAATTTGATGCAAAAGTGGCCTTTATTTATTTATAAACGAAAATTATATTTTTAGCAGCTTTCCATGGTTACTTTTGAGATGGGATGGGCACCTGCCGATCATGCACCATTTATTTGATCCAATCCAATGCCTTGCCTTCATAGAGTGCTAATTAATTTGCCTTTTTTACTTTAAAAAGAATAATGTCAGGGTCACTCGAAGTGTACTCAAATTTTTACACTTAATGATGTGTCATGAGTTGGAATCTAATTAATCATGGTTATAATTTGGGTTAGTGAGTAAAAAAATAGGGTCAACTAGGGTCACAACCCATGCCACATCATTGAGCGTAAAAATTTAAGTAAAATTTAAGTACACTTTGAGTGGCCCTAGCATTGCTTTTAAAAAAAATCGTTATTAAAATGTACATATGATATAGTTAGCGTACATTATGAACAACTATATATTTGGTTCGATACCAACGAGCTCTAGCTCAACTGCTACTGTTCACTTCTTTTAACCACTAAATTATTGTCTTTCTTTCTTTTTTTGTCCGTCCCAACATAATTGTCTTGTTTGAAAATTTTCCTTTTTAGAACATCACTTTTACTATTTTACCCTTACTTTTTTTCATACTTTAATTATGTGCAACATACACATGACATTAAAGAAAATTACACATTATACCAATATTAATATTCAAGTCAATTATTTTTTCTTAATCCGTGTGTCGGGTCAAACAAAACAATAATTAAAGGACGGAGAGAGTAATAAGGGTTATGGTAAGGTGAATGTCCCCTCCAACCTTTTAAAATTTAAAAAAAAAAAAAAAGTATTTGGTTCGATTACAGTGGATTTTTTGTTTTGTTTTGTTTTGTTTTGTTTTTTTTTTCTATTTTATATATATGTAGAGGGTTGCTATTTGCACCCAAAAAATTGTTGAGTACACCCTGTTGTGGTGTTCGACACTCTTGCCGAACACAAATATAAGTGTACTAAACGGTGTTCGGTATAAGTGCTAATCACAAAATAAATGTACTAAATTTTTTTTTTTTTAGTGTAAATAGCAATCCTCAAATGTGTAGGGATTATTTACAAGTTGAATCGCCAACTGCTAGGGCGGGAGGGGACACAGCCTCCTCAAAGTTTTGAAAATGAACATTTTCCTTCTTGTAATTTATTAATAATGAGAAAATGGTGGTTGGACCCTTATAAAATAAAACGTTACCTTAATTTTAGCTTTATACTTCCTCTAAAGAGTTCACATTTGAAAATTTTAATAAATAAAAGCTATATAAGTGTTATTAGAATTAGTCATAATTACAAAAATGCATGAGCATGGTTAATATGTATGAGTAGGTTTCTTATGAGATTACGGTCCTAATTCGTAAGATGGAAATACCAGTAAGACGGTCATTTCTAAGTTTTTGCCAATATGTGGAAGATAATTAAAGTTACAAAATTTTAAAGATTGTTGGCATGATTTTTGAAAATCGACTCTTTTATGCAAAACATACCAAAATAGAATTGTGGACTATTTGCTTAGAACAGAGGAAGTATCAAGTAATTCCTATAAATATATCAAGCAATTTTTAGAAAATTAAGTGTAATTTGACTATTTTCTTAAATATTTAGCTGAAAATTTTATGATTATTATTATTCTGCACGGAATAATTATATTTTCTTAACATTCTTTTTGAACCCCCAACAAAAATTTTCTGAATCCATCACTATGCCATTGGCTATTATTTTTTATCCTTCAAATATCCCAATAAAATTAGATTCATTTCTCCTGCCCAATATCTATTATCCATAGCCCTTCCTAGAGAACATGGGAGATTTCATGAGTTAAATAAGCAAATATTTGAGCCAATATTAAAAGTTAAAACATACATATCCATTCGATTAAGTTTGGTTTAAAACTTTAAATGGCCAAATGGGCATACAAATCCTTACATTCTCTCTATCTCTCTCACTCACTCACTCACTCTCACACACACACACACACACACAGAGTAGCAACCAAAGGGAAGGGGTTCCTCATGCCCTGGGTAGCACTATTTGGAGAGCCAAAACTTATAATCTCAAACTGGCATTGATGGATAATCCTTTGTTTATGAAATCACATACTAATATACATTACAAAATGATGGACCCAGAAAACCAAGACCATCTCAGATTCTTCAATAGAATTCTTCAAGGTGGGAAGACTGAACTGAAGAGACACTAGTTATAAATGCACCACTAGTTATAGTTTTCGTCCCCCTGTGGCCGCCGGCCTGTACATTGAAAGCGCTCCTTTAAATAAATAAATGGACATTGTCTCCGTCGACAGGTACATACTTATTTAACAAGGGTATTTTTGTCCCACCCATTTTCTCTTCACTCTCTCTCTCTCTCTCTCTCTCTCTCTCTCTCTCTCTCTCTCTCTCTCTCTCCACACACAACATACAGTAACAGACCACCACCCTATCTTCCCTAACCTCTTTTTCCCTTCCATTCTTCCACCATGGCCGCCACCAGCGCCACTACTAACACACACCCACAGTCTCTCTCTCACCGGGTGACATCTATGGCCGACACCGCTAGATTCCTTAAAAAAAAAAAATTGGCACGCCTTCCCCTGCAAACTTTCAAGAAAATTCCCCGAATGAGTCAATTCCATAAGCAACATCAACACTGACATTGTGTCGATTTGCACTCGGGGGACCAAAAATGGCATATCAAAGAGACCGTCCGACCAAACATTGGCTTGGGATCTTTTTTTTTTTCTTGGCTGTCGAAGCAGGGGAAAGTTAGATTCAATTTCCAGCGCACAAACTCCTGAAATGCCCCAGATATGATTCAAACAACACTTCGTAATATCCCAATTAGCGGTAGCCGAAAAATACAAAGCGCTCTTCAAACCCAAAACATTTCCCACATCTCCTTCTGCTTCTCCTTCTCCAACTTCAACTTGGTCTTCGACGTCAACAACTTTCCCCACAACTCCATCGTCCTTGGCAATTAGTGAATCTCAAATCGCATCGGGTGGGCATGGGAATTTTCTAATGAATGGTATTGACCCGAATTTGGAGTATCTGAATTCGCTGTTTATATATATATAATATATATATATATGTATATATCTGAGTGTGTGTGTGTGTGTGAGAGAGAGAGAGAGGGGGAGAGAAGTAGTGATGGTGGTCATGAAGATAAAGATAGTTGGGAGAGGGGAGGCGTTGGACCGGAGAGAAGACGTCTATGCTTCTAGGGCTTTGAATAAAAATCCACAAAGGTGTTTGATTTGAAATAATAAAATTAGGACTTTTTAAATTACTAAAATAGCATTATAGTTAGATTAAATTATACAGTAAATTGGATATGGGTAGCTCGGTCTACGTAATACTCTCTCCGTCTTTAAATTATTGTCTTCCTTTCCTTTTTCGTTAGTTCCTAAATAATTTTTTTGTTTCATAAACTTTTTTTTAGAACATTACTTTTACTATTTTACTCTTACTTTTTCTTCTTACTTTAATTACGGACCATATACACATAGACATTAAATAAAACAACACACTATTCAATACTATTCTAATATTAATAATTAAATTAATTATTTTTTTTAATCCATGTGCTAGGCTAAACAAGATAATAATTTAAGGACAGAGGGAGTAATAATAAGAGAATGATTATTTATACCCTAAAAATTACTTAGTACACCACAATACTAAGTACACCCCATCCTAATATTTTCAACCCCTCAAAATACCAGATACACCCTCAACTAATTTCCTATTCTACCTTTATTAATATTTTCCCAAAATACTAAGTACACCCCGGCTTCAAATCTTCTATCTCACCCTCTGTCACACTTCCTTTCCCATTGAATCATAACCTTACACCCCTTGTCACACTTCCTGTCTCATTGAATCCTAACCTTGCACATGTCTTTGTTATTTTAACCGACCTTCTTTTTACAATTTTTACAAAGACACGTGTAATATTATGATTTAATGAGATAAGAAATGTAACAAGAAATGGGATAGAAGATTTGAATCCGTACACCCCACTTCAAATACACCTCACCCCATTCTTCTTGGTACACCCCATCCCCTTCCCCCAACAGGCGTCTCCTTCCTTCCCCCTCCCCCAACACAACGTCTCCTTCCTTCCCCCCTCCCCAACACAGCATCTCCTTCCTCCCCCTCCCCAACGATGCTTCTTCCTCCTTTCCCCCTACACCCACCGACCGAGTCCGCACCCACCCACCCACCTCATCTTTGCTTTAATTTTTTTTTTTTTAACACCTCCCTTCCTCCTTCTCCACCCCACCTCCTTCTCCCCCCACCCACCCACCCCACACACCCGACCCCTTCCTCTTTTTTTCTTTTTTTTTTTTAAACAATTTATTTGGCACTGGGTTACTGAACACTCATAGTGGTGTTCGGCACCCCTACCGAACATTACTATGGGTGTTCGACAAAGATGCCAAACAGCCTAAAAAATGAAGAAAAAAAAGATATTTAAATTTATAATGACATTTTTGTTAAAGAGGTGTACTCAACAATTTTATGGGTGTAAATAACAATTCTCTAATAATATAAGAAATAAAGCAAAGACAAAAATACCCCTGAATGGAAAAAGTAGATGGAGCCATGGAGGTATGGCCCGAGAGCATTGAGGAACGAAAAATAAAGAAAGCACTTTCAATGTACAAGAACGAGAAAATTATAATTAAGGCAAAATACAGGGACATCTGTCTGGTGCATCTTATCCAAGAATATATTATGAACTTCTCTAGAATCATGACCTACTTACAGAATTTGTCGTATGTTCATTTTACAAAAACGAATAAAAAAAATTGCAACAAATGAAAATGAGAGGAAAAAATATATATATAAGACTTTGAACAACCTAGAAGAAACTAACATTTTGAAACTTAAGGAAAATGTGAATTTCATACACCTCTCTCATGCCGAATGCTGCTTCTTTCCTTCATGTGGGGCCAAATTTGTCATGATATTGAATAGCAGGCAAGAAAATGCTGGGCTTGGGGGAACCCCTCAAACTAGAAATCTATACTGTCCTGCTTATCTGGAGGGGCAACCAACTGCCACAAAGAACGATATGATGGAATGTTTGCAACTTCCACCCCAAGAGCAGCAAGGTTCCGCCCGTATTCCTGGTAAATTACATCATGTCAAACATGACCAAATCATCCCATAGGTGAAAGACTGGGAAATATTTTCTTTCTTTGGTTAAAAAAAAAAATTTCAACAAACAGAAAGGAAATATGTTTTATTTGATAGATCACCTTAATGTCAAGAAATAGTTGCATGCAAAAAATCTCAGTTTCCGGGACACTATTCTCCGCTCTGTTTGCTCCAGCTCGCCTTTGCGCACCCAGTCGTATTCTCTGAAGTGAGGTCTCTGTTTTCCTAGCATGGTCAAGTTGTTCAGCTGCTACCTGATGATAACGATCAGTAATTCCAATGGCCGTCCCTTGTATAAGTTCTTTTCTGGTTTCACTTGTTAAATATGTAGAAGCTTGCTCACCATCCAAGAAGACCTGTAAATATATGGGTGGTTCAGACTATGTTTAAAAAAATCTGAACGAGTAGATACCACTACACATCTGAAAATGCCAGATGTAAGGCAATAAGCCACCGTCAAAATTAATTAGGCAGAAAAGGAATGAAAAAATTATCATAACTACAAACTGGACAAGAAACCAATCTGATGTGACTGATATCAGCAATAAGAGAAGACGGGAATATTATATAACAGATGATAGGAAAATGAAAATCTAAAATGCATACCCTCAAAGGCCGTAACAATCCTGAGACATAATGTGAATGCCTATCAGGTAGAGCTTTCTTGGTAAACTTGAATGCCTGAATTACTCCCTTCAGTTGCCTTACGTCCTAAAGAAATATTGCACGGGATGTTTCAAATTGTTTAGAGTTGAACTATATGCATCAATAATAAATAATAATGAAATAGATGAAACATTAAGCAAGCTAATCTATCAGGAAATTTTAAGATACAAACACAAACTCAAAGTTAGTGAAAAAGGCGTCAATTATAAATAAGATAAAACCATCAACTTGGCATTATGAGATACCTCCACAGACTTCTCAACTAGTGTTTCAATAATTGAATTCATCACTCTATGAACAAGATCTTTCAGGGATTTCCCACCCTGTAAAATACTTTCTTTTACAAGATTGAGCACTTCACTGGAGCACGAGTTAAGAAGCTCAAGCACATCTCCAAGGTAGTCGACACAAACCTCCATTGCCAGGTGATTTAAATCATTGATCACCTGCAAAGAAAAGCTTAAATTAATACCTATATACAGCATAGGTATATGAAGTATCCCATAAAAGCTTGAACAAGAACGGCCAGGTTAGAGCTTAGAAAAACGAAAATAAAGGACTCGGTCAAGCAAATATTTCAGGGTAAATGCATTCGCAAAGCTAAGAATAGCGAACAAAAAGCAAGACACAGACAGAAAATTAGGAAATACAATTTGTAGAATTCTAGGTCCCACATTGTGGGAGGCAAAGAATTCACTCAAAGTAAATAATCTTAATCTAATACAATTCATATGTTGAGGCAAGAAGGTAATTTTCCAGCCATTGAGAGTGCTAAAGTGAAACTGCATGCAGACATTGCCATTTTGCATTATTATGAAAGAAAATATAGCAAACCTTTAAGCTTGCCATGTTCCCCTTAAAATGATAGAAAATAAAAGTAAAAAACACTAAAACTACTAACACAAATGCATTAATCTACGGCTCAAATACAATTCACACTAACTGGTACAGCAGCATAGCACATATGACATACCAAACAGTGTGAGCAGACCTTCCACGATCATAGCAATGCAGTTTGCTCAAATTATCCCAGGGCTTGCCTTCAAGTTAAATGCTTCGCAGGCAGTCATAATTATCATGGTTTTTAACTTCACAAGAAATCCTTACAACCAACTTCAATCTTGATTAGTTTTGCTCTTTGTTGGTGCCACCACGACCCATGTACATTTTTCATTAAGAGTTTACTTCTTGTGGAAGTTTCATCCTCCCTCTGTCCCTAATTGAGTTTCCCTTTTTAGATTTTTTAGAAAGTAAGAAAATTGACTTTTAGGCCATTTTAGTAGTATATATATGAATGCCCGTAGTGTTCACGCTATAATTTGGCAAGTGCACATTAGACATGATAGATAGCAAAGACAAATTTAGTAACTTTATACAAAAAGGGACACTCATTTTGGGACAAAAAAAATTCAAAAAAGGGACACCCAATTAGGGATGGCGATAGTATCTTTTATTTTCCATGATGACTTGCATGACAGGAATAGAAAAACAGAAGCATCTGATGTCAGCTGGAAAGAGCATTTAAGGATAACGGAATAAACAAACTAACTCCGTACACAAGAACTGAACTATATGAAACGGAAAAAAAAAAAAGGGTACATACATAAAGGTAATCATCCACAGCAGCAGAAATCGCCCATTCGAATCCAGGACTGGAGTCTGAATTAGCATTTCTGCGAGCAGCCAATCCAGCTGACAACCAATTTGAGTATCTATAAGCATTAATACTGGTAAGCAAAATGGAGTCAAATGTTAAGTTCAAAAATCCAATCATGACAGCAGACTGACCTAGATATAAGTTGCAACGACAAACGAAGAAATTTGTCTGAGAAAGAGATGACAAGAACATCTTCTCTCCAGCATGATCTCAGGCACTCCAAAAGAGAGACGCTCTGCTTTAACGTTAATTTCTCATGTTGTGACTTTTCAACTGGGACAAGACGAGAACCCATAAGCGCAGAATCTAAAGCCCCAGCAATTTCATTAAACCTGTGACAGTTATAACAAATACTCATCATGCCCACTACTCATTGTTGTTTCTTATTTCCCTTCTCCCAGTTCTTTTTTCAGTTGGGAGACGAGAGATGGAAAATTTTGTAACAACTGCATTAAGTACCTTAATGAGAAATACACTGCCACATTCCACTGCTTCATGAACTCAGCATATACAGGCTCAGCTCGAAAATTGGTAACAGCAGATCTGGATGGACAGTATCCTAGCATGACAAGAGAAGTTACAACAAAAATGATTAAATCCTGTGTCGTACGGAGATATGATAAAGTCAACTAAAAACCCAAATACAGATACATGAGAAGTTTTTTGACTACCTTCTAAATGAGCCAAGAAATCTAGACTTGATTGGTAATTTTTTAGGAACTGTCTAGGTCTTCCAGCAGAAAAGGCCCCCTCTTTTCCCTTTTGGATTGCCGTTAGCACCTCTCTAAGGATTGAATTAGCAAGGAAGCTAAATACGTGTAGACCTGAATTTTCTGCAACCACCAAGAGTACAACATTCAGCAACCATAAAAGGAATGATTTTTTTTTCTTTTACAAGGGCCTTAAAAGAATATCTTTTTGGTTTCATGCTGTAGGGGGCTTAAAGGAAGCTATTACTCCCCCCGTCCCCAAAAAAGAGCTGCATCTGACAAGTCAAACTTTTTAATATCGTACTTTGTTTCTCTATATTTCCTTGAAATTGCACTAAATTTTGTTTATTATCATTATTTTTGTATGAAACGGTAGATAAATATCATGTTTTCCAAAAGAAAGAAAAAAAATGGAGATACGAAGTTCAGGCCCCATTCAAACTTTCCATCTGATCATTACAACACCACAAAATAGACCACCTATCCAAACAGGGCCTTAAATTAGAAATGCAACTTTTTATGGGACAAAGCAAAATGGAAGATCTGATCCTCTTTTGGGACGGAGGGAGTAGTAGACAAATGTAGAAGGGGAAACGAGAGTACCTAACTTAAATCACATAAAATATTATGGCATATGAAACATGTATATAAGCATCAATATTTTCTTCCTACTAAATCGATCATCAGAACTTAAGGAAAACCAAAGTAGGTCTTCATGTATAGGCTAAGAGCAAGACGAATGAAGGAGTTAAAAAACATGTAGGGCTAGATGATTATTGATACCTATGAGCACGTCATGCTACACTATGTACAAAGATAGAGCAGAACAAAAGGGCAACACAACACTTTTCATGAAAGACATTTCTAAAATCAAATCAAACAATTGGCAATGCAAGAAATGTTGAAATTAACATTGAGACACTCTTCGTAACTTGGAAGTTGCAATATTGTCCAGATTATCAAGTTAAGTCAACCTTATCTTGATTGCCGACCATCACTACGAACTATTACCTGGTTAAAATGAACTACAATCAATAGGAAGATATGACACCCGTCGAGTAATTCATGAGAACCCCAGATTGAGATTCAGCTCAATGAAAACACTACTGAACAAGATTTTATGCTGCAGAGAAACTAGTTGCAATATGAATGGTAAAAATACCTGTAGATGCAATTTCCAACAAAAATTTACAATCTTCTGCAATGTAATGCTTGATTTGTTTATAATCCTCCTCAAGTTCATCTCCAGAAGCTCCAGCGACGATCCCAGCTGAATTGTATGGAATAACTTTCTGAACCAATGGTGCCACAACTGTTGAACGGAAAATTTCTTCTGCATTTCCAGTATTATCCACAGCAGCATAAGCACGTAAGCAATTGTATATTGCATTAGCATCCCTGTGTTCCAGTCCAGCTACAAAACAATGTCCCAAGCTAACATCCAATAACACGCTAGCATTCTGTATCCGCTCTTCCATGTTCTCAATAAATGGCAGGTTCTGTACTGCCACAATAGAGAAAAAAAGAGCACAAGTAAAATGAGAATTTGGCATTTGACATCTAATACATAAAAGGATAGTCATTGTGCAAGCTATGACTATAATACACCTACATATAACGTAGTTAAGTTTCCTTTAAAGTGGATGTAGTACTTGTAAGCCTCTAGGGCCTTTATTATTTTCACCACGTGGTCATGCAATTTCATAGATCTTCTCAAACATTACAAGCAAATCTTCAAATGATTTTTAAACAATATCGACTGCATATCTTTACGCCTTCACAGACTCTCAGTATAGTCATACATAACATGAATCATATAGAACTTCAACCATCATATGGACATCACCACTTCCCAACCAAAGTAGATATTTGGACAGTCTCTCCCATACAATCACCCTTGAATGAATGTTTACAATTCCATTTCCTCTAAGCTCATATCTCAACTCCTGATATCATTGCATATACACCCACAAACGTTAAGTTGACCATAGATATCCCTCCTATAGCAACCAATTGATGCTCTGAACCAGAAATATTGATAACAACATGTTATCGCCTGATTTGCCACATAAAAGTTTGGCACTGACCCAATCACAAACTTCTACTCATAAGGTGCAGAATAAACGGATAAAAGACTGTAAATCAATCATCAGCACATACAATTTAACTATCATTGTCGCTGCAAAACTTTAAGGGAAAATTTAATAATCAAGAGAGGTTTAAAATGGTGATGACAGCTGGTAGACCTGTGCGTGAGCAATGTAGAACTTTAGCCTATTCATTTCACCCGCGATTCTATCCAAAAGCATGCTTTGGGTGTCCCTCAGAGTTTTTCCATTTTCAGCATGCTGTATGGAGATCCCATTGCTTAAATGGCCCTTTTCCTTAATGGATACATCTCCATTGGACCAATCGGCAGGCACAGTCGGCAGCTCTTTCATCAGTTTCTCAACCTGCATCCATGAAAACAAAAATCAAAATGTCAGTTTCAGGTTGGCAACTGGACCTTAGCTTTAGTGAAGAAAGCTAAAGGAATGCACAGTCAAATAAATGAATACTCCACTTTCACGAACCAGATTCTCAAGTTCACGAAAACCAGCCACAACATAACTATAAAACCTCCCAATTCTGAAATCAAGGAACTTAGGCTATGTTTGGCCACTTAATTCCAAGCTTTAGATTTAGAATTGGAATTGGAAGAACAATTTGAGCTCCACGGAATTCAAATTGTTCAACCAATTCCAATATCGAGCTTTGGAATTGAGCATCCAAACATAGCCTTAATAAATTCCTAGTAAATATATAATCACACACATTACGATTCAGTTCTAAATTTCGATACCTTCAAGATAACACGAGATGTATCAATCAGAAGCTCCAAGATCTCTCTAGCCGCGGCCGCCTCCGCTCGCTGTCTGAGCCCATTCTGTAATGCCAACAGAGACCCCTCCACGACCCCACGGAACACCAAGATCTTCTCCCTGATATCCGACAATGGCGCCCGCATCCGCACAACTGCGGCATCGACATCTACGAGCTTGGTGCTGAGATTGACAAAGTCGGCGTAGTCACGGTTAATCAACTCAACGAGTTCGTGTTTCAGCGAGGAGAGATGCGACTGGAGCTCCGATCGGAGAGTTTCGAAGGGAACGAAAGTGCGGAGATCGGAGATGTAGGACTCGGAGTCAAAGTTAGGGCTGAGAAACGAGGATTGCTTGAACCACAGTGGATGAGCGTCAATTGGGTCGCCGAAGAGATCAGCGGTGGTGGTGCGCGGTGGCGGAGTCAATGGCGATGGTGTTGGTGGAGGTTGATCCGCCATTCGTGAAGTGATGTTAGAAACGTGATTTAACGGATTTTCAGAGGGTTTTATGATTTTCCAAGATTCATACACATATGGAGGGAGATAGCGTGAGCCTGACCCAGTGATGTGTTAGTATACTAGTAGATGTTAGAATTTCATCTTTCTTCAAATTTAAGTTAATTAAAGTTGTCATTAAAATTTAAGAAGCTGTATTAACACCTTATTTTTCTATTAATATACCACTTTTTTTTTTTTTTTATACACTCCCTATACTAATTTCAAATCAATCTAATTTTTAAATACACCACCCCACATTTTATATTTCATCCATCTTAATTAATTCACTTTAAACTTAACTCACACCCCTCCCACCCTCCCTCACGCCAAAACCCCCCTTCACCCTCCTTCCCTCCCTCCCTCAACACAGAAAACCTACCCCCAAACTCATGGTCCCTCATCTTCCTCAATTCAGGTAAGGTAAGCCTCCCCATTCTCCCTCCTTTCTTTTTTTTTTTTTTTTTCTTCTCCTCCCTCCTCTTTAAAAGAAAAAAATTCGGCGATTTCTCCGTTCGATCGTAATTGACCGAACAACCCTTGGTTGTAGCAGAGCCCCCATCATCTCCGGAAATTCCCTCCTTCTGTCAAGGCCCAATCCGCAGCAGCAGTAGGTCCCTCGCCGCCGTCTTCCATCTTTGACACCCCCAAACTGACAGCTCCGGCATCCCTAATTCTGATGTCATCTCCGGCGGATCCTCTGTCGACGGCGACGAGCTCAACGAAGACGACTTTTTCTGGGTTCATATTCTGTCTTTTATAACGCTTGAAAACCACAAACCTAGAGAAAAGTGCTGGAATTGGAATTAACGCTCCTTACTAGGTTGTTGTTGATTGAGAGAGAGAGAAAGGGTTAAAGATGAAAACGAACCAAAAACTCAGAAAGGGAGACAAGAATGAACCACTATGAAATTTCATAAATGCCCTTAACCAAAGTCACGTATTGGGCACATGACAGACTTTACGAAAAAATACTAACGACATCCAACAAAAGGACTAAGAGTGTCTAATTTTGGTACTCAAGGGACTCAAATTTAAAAAAAAAATTGTTAAGGGACTAGTGGTGAAAAATTCCATAGTTGAAGAACTACTGGTGTAATTAACCCTTAATTAAAGTTGTCATTAAAATTTGGGCAGCGCTATTAACACCCCCATTTTTCTATTAATATACCACTTCTCCTAATACACCCCCTACACTAATTTCACATCAATCTAATTTTTAAATACACCACCCCACATTTTATATTCTACCCCCCTAAGTAATTCACTTTAAACCTAACCACATCCTGCTCCCCTTCGGGCAAAAACCCCCTTCTCCCTCCTTCCTTCCCTCCCTCACGACAAAAAACCCACCCTTAAACTCATGATCCCTCATCTCCCTCAACAGCCTTAACTCCGGCAAGGTAAGCCTCCCCATTCTCCCTCGTTCTCTTTTTTTTTTCTTCTCCTCCCTCCTCTTTGAAAAAAAAAATTCGGTAATTTCTTCGTTCAGCCATGATTGACCGAACAATCCTCGATTGTTCGGTCAACCATGGCCGAACGGATAAATCGCTGAATTTTTTTCAAGGAGTGTGTTGGGTTTGGTGGCGTGATCTCGGTGGGAAGAAAAGAAAGGGAGAGGGGAGAGGAAGAAGGAGAGAAGGGAAAGGGGAGGTGATGAAGGAAAGAAAAAAAAAAAAATTAGAAAGGGGGAGGAGTTGAACTGAGATCGCAGCAGAGGGAGGGGATGAACAGTGGCGGGAGAGGGGCCTGGAGAAGGGCGGGGGAGGGGGAGAAGGAAAGAAGAAAAAAAGGAAAACAGAGGACGCCGGAAACGGGGGACATCGCCGGAGCTGGGGAAGAAGAAGGCTAGAAAGGGTATTAATGTCTTTGTAAATAATGGTATTTTTGTAATTAATCTTTTGGGGGTGTATTTAAAGGAAGGGGATGTGTTAATAGCGCTCCCTTTAAAATTACTAAGCGTTTATTTTTTAAATATTCTTCTCCAAAATGAGTATTTATTTTTGTTATTAAATTTACTTTTAGTAACCATCATATTATAGTGTTCACTTGTTAAATCAATCAACTCTCTTAATTTTAGTAAAAAAACTAAAAATAGATCCTTAATTTTTGTTAGAAAGAATGCTTCTCATAACAAGTGCTTGAGGTCATATGTGAACAATGTATTTAATTATTATAGATTGTTTTTGTGTTTAGAATAATCATGCAAGGATTCATTGAAAATATTATCGTATTCAGCGTCAATATATACTTTCTTTGAAAATTTTATTTTAAATTTTAAGTTTCTGTTTATAGTGTAATTATTTTGAAGTTATTTTATACAAGTACATATTAAATATTAAACCAAGTTTTCTTTTAGTAGTATTAAAGAGTTACTTATTGTTTATGAGTCATCCTCCTCCAGGATGAGAGTTGATGGTGGAGGGGCCTTGTGACAAAGGTGGTGTCATAGAGTTTAGCCCGCCGATGTACTCAACAAAAAAATATAAAAATAAAAAATTTTATTTTTATTATTAATTTCTAGTAGAACATCGTCGTTTCATTTCTGGAATAAAATCATGTTTGAAAACTATTATTTATAAAATCTTCACATTTGGTTAATTGTACTATATGAGCCAACTAAATTTTTTCAAGGAAAAAGGAAGGGATAAGTGCTCAATTAGTCCCTCTATTTTATTTTATTTTTCTGTTGTATACTTAGACTTTGTACGTGATTGATCTAAATACGACACTTTTATACATTGGTGATCCTTGATATAGATAACGTCAGATTGACCACTAAATAACTTTTGAAGGGTGAAAATGGAAGAACACTTACTATATATATATATATATATATATATATATATATTTAAAGTTAGTGAGGAGGCCTATGAACTTGTCACCTAAGCAACTTTTAATAAATCTTCATTTTGAGGAGTTTGACTCTTCAAATCCTTATTTACTAGGAAAAGATGTCATTACCTAATAATTTAACCTAATAATAATACTTATAATAAATAGTGTATATAATAGTTAGAGTACTTCACCTATAGCTCTTCTTCAATTTACATTAGCAAAAAACTTAACCTATTGGCAAGAAAATGAAAAGTCATCAAATACATGATTGAGAAGTGTACGACGTTTGTGAAACAAAATCCACACGCTAAGGCACTCCTCGTCAAACCCTATCTCCTCTTTCCTCTCCCGTCTGTTTCTCTCTCCTTGCTCCGAAAATTCACACAACCAAATAATCGAATCTAGGGTTTTGTCGTCTGTTTCATGTGGACGCCAAAGATGAGCAAGTTTCAATAATTTTTGCAATACGATGATTGTGACCATGGAACCGTGTTAAAGTTCCGGAGTCGCGGAAGTTGTGATTAAGAACAAGTCGATCATTTTGCTTCACAATGTGATGATTGACCATGGAACCAGAAAGCCGTGTGTTCCATAACGGTGGTATCGTCGTCGAAAACGATTGAGTCAAAGCCATCGGTCAATCCCTTGCTATCCTACGTCAATTCTCTTATCTTGCTCACCAAGTCCTTGATCTCCATGGCCAATTCCTTCTTCCCGGTTATCCTCTCTCTCTCTCTCTATATATATATATATATATATATATATATGTGTGTGTGTGTGTGTGTGTGTGTGTGGGTTTTTTTTAGATATAAATTTATAATACATGCGATAAATAGCAACAATTTGATCATGAGTATATGTGAGTGTTTATTTACATGAACTTTTCAGGATAGTACTTTATGATATATACTGACAATTAGCAATGGTGAATATAAGTGTGTGTGCGCGCGAGTTTATATTATTGCTATCTGAGCTTTTGTAAATTGAAATTTACATTCTTAATTCATCTAAATCAGTTGGAAGTGAAATTTACATCCTTTGTTGCTCTTGATCATAGCAAAACTGTTGAAAACCGATGATTTGATGGTGTACATTACAATGGGCAGTTGGGGAATGGGTATTTGGAAATTGTTACGGGTTTATTGATGGCTGTGATTTGATGGTAGATATATATTGTATAATTTTGTAATCTATTGTCCCAAAATTTGGATTTCGTTTTTATGAATTTAGATATATATATGGGGAGGATCTGTGATCATATAATAATTGAAATGTTTTTCTTGATTGATCTCTTTGCAGATTTTAGAATTTACATTTTTATTTTTATAAAACTATGCCCGGGCAAAATCATTTTCTGCATCTCTTTTCAAAAGAGATCTATTTCATATTTTTTTATGTTATAAGTTTCAATAATTAGGGTTTTGTGAAGGTTTTTAATTTCTCTGTTTGCTTTTTTGATTTCTTTGCATTCCAAACTCCTTTTTTTTTTTAATTTAGAAACTCTTTTTTTCTTTTTCATTTTTGGGTATGGAATATCAGTTTCTATACATATTATTTCTCAAATAATTTCCTTCTATATGGTAGATGATTTGACCCATGTAGTTTTCCTGATGAATCTCCGCCATGCTATTAGCCTATTCAAGAGTTGTGAGGTTTACGAATCTTTTATTAGAACTTAATTAAGTATATTTACATATATATGCTTAAATTTTTTTTTTTTGTTATGAGTTTTTTTGTTTTATTAATTTCTTTCGTTGATTTCATATTGATTCCAAATTTGAGATTTGCTACTTGATATAAATTGGTTTTTATTTTAATCTTTATTTTGGCATTTGATTTTTTTTTTTTTTAGTTTCAATTTTGATTTTGGTATCAAATTAGTTGAGTTTGGTTTATTGTGAATTAACCATAAAAAACATTTAATAAATCAAAATCTTGATATATTTGTTTAAATACAATTGCTTACTGGCATTAGTAGCAAAAGTATGTATTTCATATAAGATATCAACACCGATAATAACAAGTTTACTCAATTTACAATTTATTATATGAACCTCAATAATTTATTATTTTGGTGTGGCTATTATAAATCTTTCGGTTACTATTTGTGAAGTAAATGTTTACTCATCATTAGTAATGGTGTATTACCATGTGCTGTTATATATAGAGTTATAAATACCAATTAATTACAATGAATATATGCTAATGATTAATAGTATAAGACGGGAGTATAATCAATTAGCTATATATAATGCTAGAATGTATAGGAATTAGTAACTCATGTTAATGATTAATAGTATAAGAATATAATTAATTACTTACAATTATAGGATCAATTATTAGCATAATAACAACTATTAGTTATTATTATTAGAATTAATCAATAACAATAAAAGATGTGTTTTCTTCTTACCTAATAGTATTCTAAATAAATATTCTCTATGAATTTTTTTCTTCACTATGTTTATCCTATTATCTTTGCTTTTTATGCTTTTTAATTTAATTTCTTTTCCATTTTTCTTTAAAGTGAACCACTAACAATTCTCCAAGTCCATGTATTTTGAAATAAGATGGGCATATAGTTTTAAAAGACATTAGAGGAGAAATGTTATTACAATTGGATTTTGTAATTCATTTTATCTTTTATCCTTGCAGATTAATCTATAAAATTATGCTGCAGATTTTTTTGCGGAGTTCTCTCAAGGAAATTGACCAATTTATGATTATTTTTGCCAAGTTTACTTGGTGTTGACCATAATTGCTTTGTACAATCATATATAGTAAAGTTTTTCTACTACATGACAGTAGTTTAATTGTTTTGGTATATCCAGCTTGTTTATATTATATTATATTATATATATATATATATACACACACACACATACATATATCAGTGAAATGAGCAAATGAGTAGACTAAGGTTTGAGCCTCAAAATTTTCCGTAAAAGAATTCATTTGTAAAGGTGCATGTTATTCACTTATTTGCTGACAAATTTACTAAATTGCAAAAAAACGGAGAATGATATTTAGTTTTCAATCATATTCATTAGTATGTATAATTTGATATCGATCAAATTGCCCAAAGAAGGAAGCTTATGGTTTTAATGAAACAACTACCTGATGCAACGGTTAACTATTATTCTATTAGTTAGTAATATAAATAGTCAATGAATTGAATAGATACATTCACTCTATAAATTTTAACTTTCTCCTAAAGAATATTAACTCAAGCCAAATATGATAGAATAGATTACAACGTACATTTACAAAATAGATTAGCTATATATCTTTAGCTATTGTTGAAAGAACTCAAAGGTTGTTCCGGTGCTCATTTCAATTCGGTATAAAGTTTTATCCGCAATGTATATTTATGTTGTTATAAAGTCTTATTCGACATCTTTTAGAGGGTATATGTATGTATTCAATGATGATAATTTTTTATAAAATTAATTTTAAAATATATCAATTAATTTCAAAATCAAATTGCACCCGGGCGGAGCACGGGCTCCATAACTAGTTTTATTAAAAGATAAGGCCAAGGGTTGATTAAACAATATAATCTCTCTCTCTCTCTCTCTCTCTCTCTCTCTCTCTCTCTCTCTCTCTCTCTCTCTCTCACACACACACACACACACACACTATATATATATATATATACACATATATATATATATATCCATTGAAGTATATATACGTGTGTATATATATATACTCCATTTACAAATCATCTAAAAAGAAATTTATAATATATTTCAATGATTTCAATCAAGCGAACGAGCTATAACTTTTGTCATTTTACTCGCTACTTGACGATTTTTGAGGTATAACTTCTCGCTCGTTAATTAGCCCGATCGTAATAATTCAAAGTGCAATCAATTTTTTTTAGATGATCTATAAATAGAGTACGACTCTAGAAACATATGTAAATTATTTTTTTAATTTTGTCCTAAATAGCTACTATAGGGATACATGTCGTGTGAATGTGACCATCTAAAAAGAAACACACACACACACACACACATATATATATCTTCTCCAATCCTAAAGTATCCAAAAAGGAGATCTTTTACACTTTGAATAATTTCAATTGGAAGAATAAGCAAAAAAGTTATCCAAAAACTGTTAAGGTAGCGAGTAAAATGACCACTATCATAACGATTTTTGTGGCTATGGATTTCCTAGGTAACACTTTACTCATTAGTCTGATGACTTTTGTGGCATAACTTCTCATTTGTTCGCTTAATCAAAATAATTCAAAGTGCTATAAATTTCTTTTTGAATGTTTTAGGAATGGAGTGTGTATGCATATATTCTTGAACTGAAATTTGTTTCTTTGAGAGAGAAACAAAATCTGATTCAAATTTGAAAAATAACACTGACTCCTTGTTGTTTAAAATAAGAAGTTTGAAGACTAAAGTAAGTGTTTTTGCAATTTTACCCTCCAAAAATAATTTAACGGCCAATCATTTGACGACATCCATCTCAGGGACTAGATGTGACAATATTTTATCCAATCCATTAATTTCAATAGATGATTTGAAGCCTCATTATAAAAGACTTATTGGGTTAAAACTCAATAACTTAATTGGGTTTTAAATAGTTCACCCAATGGAGACCAATAATAAAATAGATAATGTGGGCTTTAACCCGGTTATCCATTGGATTACCCAATACTGTCAATCCACGGCGGTAAGTAGAAGTGAAAATTTTTGACCAACCTCTGGCGTCCCCCACCGCTGCTGGCGACAACCTTCGACGTCCACCAACGCAGGTTGCACCTTCAATAGTCGGCACCACCACCGGCAACAACCTCTAGCGACCCCCACCTCCCACAACAACCTCATGCGAGCACCACCACCGCCGACGACAACCTTCGACGCCCACCGTTGCCGTTGGTAGCTACCACCACCGTCCAAGGCTTTAGTTGAAATGATATTTTGTAATGTTTATTAATTTTATGTTAATGGTTAAATGAGCTTTGGTATTCGTTGTGTTATAGAATTTTTTTTCTTCGTATTTTGTAAAGAATTGCATAGAAAATGCTTCAACGTATTGGATCGTACATTACATTAATGCATAAGTGTTGTAGGAGACACCACCTTCAAATATTTTTTGAATATATTCCTTTTATATTATTTTTGTTTTGTAAAAGGTAACCAAGTTTATTGGATAAATTTGGATAATATAAGTTTATTTGTGGATAGAAATGAGTATTATCTAATTATACTCATTAATACTTAATGGTTGTAATTGAATAATACAAAAATTACACATTAACTTTATTGGGTAGTTAATAGTTTTACCCAAACTTAATTGATACTACCCAATTGTCACCCCTATCAAGTACCACCGGCGTGCAAAAATGTCATACTCAAACCAATTGACACCCTTATTAGGACTACTAGCGTGCAAAAATGTCACGAGACCAATTACGCGTAAAGTCCAAGTAGAAAGACAAGTTGAAAAAAAAAAAAAAAATTTGCAAGTTACAGGAACTAATGGTGCAGTTATCCAAAAAGGAAAATCCTAGCGACTGTACTTGGAACCTGGCAATATAATTTTATATTAAAATGGTCACTTGAACATGTGATGTGACATAACTTTATACTCTCCACCTCCTTTGAGAGATGAGTGTGCAGTTGGGAGGGGCAATGGTGCTGCTGGTGGTTGTAAGGGTGGTTCAACAGCCATTGTGAGTAAATGTGATTAGGGGACTGGAAGATCGTATTTAGATTTAGGCGTTATGGGACTGACTGGGAGGTGGCAAGTATTTGGGTAACCGTTCGAGTTCAATGGCTGCCAATCATGTATCAATGCCGTGAATGATCAAAAACTAAATGAACAATCACTATGAAATACTATATATATATATATATATATATATGCACAAAGGGTCACAATATTTATTTCTCATTTATTTATCTGATTAAATATAACTTAAATAGGAAGTCCTCAAATTAACAGCAAGGAGACGGGGGGACAAAAAACAAAAGCAGTGCAGCCTCACTGACAATTGCTGAGTGCTACCTACCTTCATACCTTCCATCTCAGAGACACTCTACCTTAGAAGATACAAAAGTAGTAACTTAAGATTAAGCCTTTAAAAAAAAAAAAATTCCTATACTTCATTGTACAAACAAAATGGCTTCACAGCATCCTCAGACAAGCAGCAACACTTCTTGGCTTATCAACAAGTGTACAGAATCGAGGAGAAAGAACCATTTGTACAGATGTGAAGCCTTCACATGAAGTAGCTAAGAGCCGTCTTTCTTCTGGAACCCCCTTCGCCATACAGTTCATTCCATTGTATAAGCTCGGTCATGTTTACAGACTCGGAGGAAACACTTGCACAAACCTATAATGATATATACACACACACACACAAGGAAATGAATGAGTCCACACACAAACAATGATCATAAAGTATAAACATCTTCATTAGATTTGTGGTCATTACCCGTTCATGAGCAAATTTGAAATCCTCAAAGTTTAGAGGCCGAATATCAGAACTGACGCTCAAAGCCGGAGCAGGTTTACCTTCTGCTACAGCTGCAGCTCGCTCCTGCCATCAATTGAGAAGTATTACGTTACTAAATGCTTCCCCGGCAGAAAGAAGATAAAGAAATATATAATAAGAATAAATCACTTGAAAACTGCATTAGCAACAATCAAAGCCAATGATACTTACCTTTTTTTCCTTTTCCAAGATCTCTCTGATAGGGCGATGTGCCGCAGTTACACAAAGATTCTGCAATATGAAGTGTAGATTAAGACCATTCAGCCCGTTCAACAATTACAATAGCAAATATGTTTGTTCTCCAAAGTAATAAATAATCAGTAGACAGACCTTAAGGTCACTTCCAGAATATCCATCAGTCATACTTGCAACCGAGTCCAAATCAATATCAGGCGACAAATCTTCCTTTGCTAGTATCACCTTCAAGATCTTTGCTCTGTTAGGGGCGTCTGGTAAATTTACCATTAACCTGCAAAGAACACGTCATGGTAGTTCTATCATCATACTTCAGATGGAAGATATCTGATTGAAATGTTAGGGGAAAAAAAAACTTTACCTCCGCGGAAGCCTCCTTATAACAGCCTCATCAAGGTCAAAAGGCCTGTTTGTGGCTGCAAGTACCAAAACCCGCTCCGTATCTTTCGTTCGCAAGCCATCCCAATTCACCATAAATTCGTTTTTCATCTTACGCATGGCCTCATGTTCTCCCGGATTTTCCCTCCGGCCCAACATGCTATCAACCTTTGGAGAGAAAAGTTATTAAAAAAGAAAATGGAGTGGGTGTGTGGATCAGCGAGTATAATAACCAAACTCAACAATAAAACAACACGAGAAGTTCAGAGCAAGCCTACTTCGTCCACAAATACAACACTTGGAGCAATTTTGCTAGCTAGGGTAAACACAGCCTTCACATATTTCTCACCCTCACCAAACCACTGCAATAAGAAAGATGATAATGATAAACAGAACATTCGCAACAAAATTCATTTAATTTCCTAGTATAATGTCACAGAATCTCCTCAGCAAAATCAACCTTCGATGTAATACTTGACATAGAAATGTTGATGAAGTTTGCACCAGCTTCAGTAGCCACAGCTTTCGCAAGCATGGTCTTTCCAGTTCCAGGAGGCCCAAATAGAAGTATACCTTTGCAAGGCTGCAGTTTCATAGAACTGTGCATGAGATTTTCTCCCACTTAAACTAATAAAAATACAAGTTATACAAAAGAAGGGGATAAAAACCTTGGTCAATTGGCCCTTGCAGAAAAGCTCGGGTCTCTGTAAAGGAAGCATCACTAACTCCTTCAATGTATCCTTCACCTTTTCGAGAGCTCCAATATCATCAAAAGTTACTCCAATGTCATTAGGTGGGATAACATCAGCTAGAAGCCTTTTTTCAAATTCATTCTCTGTGACAACGTCCTATACATGCCACAAAATTAATAGGATATAACAAAAAGAAGTTCATGATATAAATTTAAATATAATATCTTGGACCAACTGGAAAAGCATAATAGTCACCTTGAGTGACTTCTTCAAGCTCTTAGATTCATTCTGGATTGACTGGAGAATTCCAATACCGTATTGGATACTGCTTATTGGCAAAAGGTCATACAAAGAATTAAAATATGTGGATCTAATAACTAATACTGCAGCTGGGAATAGAGTCCAGAAAATGTGAAATTCTTAATACCTCTCACTAGAAAGAATAATTCGTGCATCAGCATCGGCTTGAGGGTTTTGCATTAAATGATGGCTAAGAGCCCATCCAACCACCTTTTCTGCACCTGCAATACAAGCCGCAAACATTACTTACCCCAAAATGAAATAGGAAATTCACATATAACAAGGACTTAAACATGTGTATATGCCTTGTCATAAGAGAAAAGAATGAACGTACTTTCATTTGTAAGCATCTGGTCCTTGATGCACAAGGCCTCAAGTCCATCACATTCCAACCCTGTCCGACTAAGGACCTTTCATGATTTAAAAAAGAAAAACATAAATCATGAGTTGATTTTCACTTTGTCAGAGAATGATAACCTCTCACTGCTTCAATAAAATTATGGTAAGTATGTCTTTCAACATATAAAAGGCATGAATATTTTAAAGTAATTAAGCCATAGAAATTCAGTTGTTCCAATTATTACCAACAATCTCCACTTGGCCCTTAAACAAAAAACTTAAAAACATTGGATGCACAAATTTGTCATCCTTGGTGAAATTGAAGATGTTTCCAATCAAATCTTCCACCAAGTAGAGCCAAAACTGAAGGACAAACTTTCAACCTTTTCCACTATAAATCTTGATGATTCAACAAGGTTATATGTAAAAGTCAAAAAGTTTCCATTTGAAAGTGTTGAGAAACAGCCTCAAAAGGACAGATTACGAAATTGTTCGCCAAGTTATCTGAAGAATATTTTCACTAGAAAGTTAGCTGCCCTGTCTTAGAGGTGCAACAGCAGTTGTAAGGTCGAAACTTGGCTGTTACTGCATAGTCGCTTGAATTAAATGTTTGATAGATGCCTCAAATCAAAATTGTTAAGTAACCAACCCATCAAAGAGTTAAGAATATTAGATAGAGGCCCTACTAGTACATATCATGCTCTAACAATCCCCCTCACATGCAACCATGGTTGTTAACGCCACATCTAGGCCCAAGGCTCATTGATGCCGAACTACTTTAAGATCCAACACTTAAAAGTCAAACTGCAAAAGTGGGACTGACCAAAGGCAATCATGGAATTCCAACCTAGGACAATATCAAATCACTATTTAACATAATTTATTATGAGTTAAATAACGAAATTTCAAGGATTGGTACAATACTAAGAATACTATCAATAAGAATTTTAGAATTTCACTAGGATAGATAAAATTTTAAAAATCTTTGGTCAAAGTTCAATCAACTTGACCAAAACAAGTTAAAGTGGGATTTTTTTTTTTTTGGGACAGAGGGAGTATTTCATTATTCCAACCTCCTTACAGTGATATAATTACATCAATTAATAAGGCACTAAACCTAATTGCACGATTATACAAAACTACCATAAAAATTAATGAAATGCACTATACCAAATAAATCTTTCCTAATTGCTCCGGCATCATTTTCCCGGGGTTGGAGAGAAGTTTCACCATGAACTTTTACGTTTGAATTATTGGTGTGCATCGCATCACTTACCTTGAGGCTCCATGTGCCCCGTCCATCAGGTGCACTAACACAAGCCTCAAGGCATAGCCTAGAGGCACCTTATTCCTTTCTATTTTTTTCTAACCATTAGTAACGTTTGTTCTAATATGTTAAAGTATATTTGTAGGATTAACCACTGCAAAGTTATACCATGGGTGCAGGAAATGATAAGAAAACCTTAATGTAACCATTTACATATTGGCAATTATCTGGATCAGTTACTATAGAGTATAGACAACAATCATATGCATCAGGCAAATTACCAAAACTAAATTTCGTACTCCCTCCATTCCGACCAAAGAGTCCACTTTCCATTTTTAAAAGTCAACAGGCGACTAAATCAAATAAAAATTTAACATACTTTAATCATATTTTCGGAAATAAAACCTCATTCACTAAAAACTACATTAAGAATACTATGGCTTACCGGTTCTTTGACTTTGTAAAAACAATTAAATGTATGTAAATCGTTGGACAAACTTTAATTTAGTTGACCCAAAAAGTCAAAAGTAGACTCTTTGGTTGGAACGGAGAGAGTATATGCATTATTATTACTATACAATACAAAAACTAGAGAATCTTATATACAAAAAATAATGCAGGTCCCCGATTTTGAAAAAATATTATATAAAGGAAGCTCCAATGTTAAGAAGAAACAGCAATTAAACTATGTCACAACTAAAAACAGGAATATTATGAAAAATGACGATAATTTTATTTGAAATGAAAAGTTGCTTACATTCCGTAGATTATACATATTTCCTTTCATTTTGAGGGTTTCAGCATCTCGATCCAATTGCTGCTTCCAGCTTACAAGGAGGGCTTCATCCTGCAACAGTTTACAGTTTATCATTATGCATTGAAGAAGTCAAGAAACAAAACACTTATCAGGACTCCAAGCACAAACCTGAGGCATGTGAATTGCCACTTTATTAGGAAAAAGTTTTGTGAGAAGCTTAGTCGCTTTGGGAACCTCCTTCCCTCTTTCATGCAGTCTCCCAAAACTATCCTGAAATGTTCGAATTTCAATGAGATAAGCTCTTGCGAATAAAAAATATGATTTGTAACAGATAGCAAATTTCATTTCATAACTGCAAATGAGAAGATAAATGAAATTTTTTGATAGAATAAAGTGCACATGAATCTGAAAGAGTAAATCACATATTGACCATGAGGTATAACAGAAATGCTCTTTGACTCCTGAAGTTTAGGAAATTACGTTACCCCTTCATGAAGTTTGATAAAAGTGGCACCATTAACGGCTAGTTAGACTGACCTATTCAGGAGAACTTATTTACTCCTAGGCAATTGATTGGATGACAATATATTAAATTTAAACCAGATCTACTCATATTTTTATATCCTAAAATGGTTGAATTGTCAATTGATACCATGCCCAATTTGAATGGCGGAAGTCCATTTAACTGTTCCAAACCACATGAAAGCTTCTCAAGGTGCTAGTATAGCTTTAACAACTTTAGTCAATCCAAAGTAAGGTCAACACATATTGTTTTAACATCATTACCGCCTTCATTTTATGAAGCACATCACATTTCATTTATTTACTTGCAGCTTAAATAGTTGATTATTAATCAGCCTTATCAAGAAAATACACTTTCCGAAGAACTGATAGCGATAACCATGTCCCATATGAAAATAAGACGATATTTAACAGTATGTAGTAGCTTTTACCCACATGGGGAACTGCAGGACAGGGAAACTGCAAGTGCCACGCTGTCATAACAATAATCATTCTGATACTATTTTTAATGCCCAATGCCAACTTGCCAGCAAGATGGATGGTTATTAAGGCCATTTAAAGTTCTCATTCCTTTCCAAAGCTTCCGTTATGAAACTTAGGTATCACTGATGTACTTAAAGACCGCCTACAGTTAGACGTGGAATTCCAAATTCACATGAAATGTACAATTAATATGGAACATAAGATAGCCCACTTCTTTACAAAGATATTATCTTCCCAAGAGTTTCTAAAAGAAGACGGTTCCGAACTGAAATCACATGTATAGAATAAGTTCTATTACTACTATACGTTAATCAAATTTGAAACCAAAAGGAAGAATGAGCCAGACAAAAACATATACATGCATATAAATCATAGGTCAATGCTCAATTGTTGCAAGTACATAGCAGTAAAGCAAGTTCACTATAGTTATGTTTATTTATAGAAAATCAATATCATCTACCAGATACAGCAAGATTTAAGAAATTATGGATAGAAAAACAGGATCGACAACGAAATTGGCAATAACGGATGATGAAACAGAGCTTGATTCATGAAAAAACTGAAATCCAAGTTTAATTAAGTTGTACATAATCTGAAAAATTAATAAACCAAAGCATCCGAACACAAGGCGTGTAGGTGGAAACGCAAACCATAAATTCTCATGATACAAGTAAATGGTTTGCTTGCTAAGCACAAGTTCAAAAGCCTCAAACAAGGAACAATGAAAACATTAGAAACTATTGACCACTGCATAAGATTGACGTTACCACTACTTATAACAAAATTCCACTAAAGAAGGATAAGTAACATAAAAAATATGACAAATACAAATAAGATAAATAACATAACAAAGATGACATTCAAACAGAGGATATAAACTAAATGGCAAAGAGCTCTGGATTAAAAAATAATAATCCTTACCGGGAAAGCCAAGTCAAGAAGAGCAGTTTGGTTGCTGCCAAATTTTGTGAAAAGCAAACCACCAGGATGTGACTACAAGAACCAATAAAATGTAATTAACAAAGCTGGCAATAAGATAACAAATAAGTACATGGTTTATGAAAACCCTAGGTCTCAACTAAATGCTACAACAAAAATGCTTGGCAGAAAAATTTAAGTTCTACAGCTCTCAAGAAGATATATTTTTCCTGAGGTGCAGCCTAAAGCTTCACCAAAAACTTCAACAAAAGAATTATCATCTTCCCAACATTACAAAGCAAGAACACAAGCCATTTGTGTGTACTTAATATCTGGACCACTCAATTAGTAACCACAAAATGTAACATTGTTTCAAACATGCTGAAGGCTCCATTTGTTACAAATAATGAAGCAACATTTTATAACATAGGCAAGGTTCCGTATTTGTTCAGATATATAAAACAACTGTTTGTCCTTGTCACAGAAACAATTGCTCAAAGAAGTCCTATCTAACTATTTTAGGTAGGCTATATCAGTTCTTCTTGCCATAATAATCTGTAAGATGGAAAATAGGTTTTGAAGGGAACAACAAAGAAAATAAGGCATAGTTATTCAAAAAATATTTAAGTTCCTTAAGCTATTATTGACAAAACAAATTGAAAGGTTGAATTATACAGAGTTGGACAGTAAAGAATTTCCTAAAAATATGACAAATGTATGGTTATGAGATCATAATACCTTATCTGTATAACCTAAGGTTTCTAAAATACATCAACAAATAAAAGTGAAGAACATAAAACTTCTGTTCAGTGACCCACACGACCTAAAGAGGCATACCTTTTCTTTACGATTGTCAGTGTGAGTCTGTGATCCAATGACAACAACATTGTCCGGAAGCTTTTCAAGCCTACTTTTAAATGTCGAATAGGATTCTGAATTTCCAACAATAGACTTCTCAGCATCTTTCATGAACAAAATGAAAGGAGAATTTCTACTCTCACTGGAGACAACCTGATGAAGTAGAATACTGATAATAAGCGGTCCATAAACAAGGCAAGAGCACACCAAAAAAATGAATAATTATTAACACAGCTATCTAACAGAAAATAAAGCATACCTCAAACAATGTGCTGATGAGTAACTTGTCCAGATCTTCTCCACCAGTAGTGTCCAATCGAAGTTCATTCGCTAGTGAGAGAGAGACAGAGAGTCAGAAATGCTGTGAAAAGGGAAGAATATTCAAGTTTTAGGGCATAATACAATACCATTGCAGAAGTATCCATAACCTCCATCACAAAGACCTCCGAAGTCAACCCCATCCGGAAGAAGCTTATCAAATCTTACACCAATTTTTGATAAAGGATTATCTTCGAAGGGTAAGAGAACCTTCCCTCGAGTCCCCGAGGTTGGACCCCTGGTAATTTAGTCAAGAAGGCATAACCACTTAGATCCAAGACAAAGTAAAAGGGATACATAATTGAAGCAAATTAAATCAAATTACGTGAAGCTACAAGGCCAATCATACAACACTATTTCAAACATTAGTAATCCCATTGACATCAAACACCATTGACCAAGTATTTATTGTAAAACCATCCCGACATAGAGAACTAAATATTTTCATTGAATGTGAGGAACAAATCCATCTATAAACCCCGTAATCCAAACAAAGCATCCAAAACATGGTGCACAAAGAGGTTAAATATAAAGAGTAATTATACCTCAAAGGAGATGAAGTCGAATATAAGCCACCAGAAGCAGAGCCGATGAATTTAACTCGGTCACCTAAATATTTCATAATTCATTTAATTTTTGGGGCAAAAAAAGCAGGAAAATGGAAAACGATAAATTGTCGTAAATTCCCGTATAAACTAAGCCTGGAAAAAGTGACACATTTCGCTGCTTGTAACATACCCAGTTTAAACGAGGGGTTTTTGGATGTCCCTGCTGAGGAGGGGCCAACATCAATCTCCATCTTTTGTTGCGACTCCAAGCCAAAAGATGGAGGAATGTCTGAAGTACCAGGGGCATCTGCTTCACCAGAAGAACACTTGGCCAAGGTTGGTGCTCCATGACCTTGCTTGGGAACATTGCAGGATTTTTCTGTGGTGCATCCTTCTTTCTGTAGCTCGGCTTCTTTTGAAGATAAACCCTAAAACAAATGCAGTCGACAAATATGATTTGCCCTTTCTCGTCGATAAACAAAGAAATAACAGTGGCCAGCAAGCCGTGACAAAAATTATAACTCTAAACAGGTACAAAAGTAGCGGTGAAGGAAAGGATAATGTTATTATTTAGTCAATGCAGGGAAATTTAGCTTACTCCCAGAAACGAATGGCTATCGAATATGAGCAATTTGGCGCCATAATAATGAGCAAGTGCCTTTGCCAACATCTCCTGGTATATTTCGGATCCTGAAAGGAAGCGTGAGTCAAAGATTGGAACATTAATTAGCATCCCGATGAGTAAAATCCAATCTCTGACTAAATAATATGAGTAGAAATTAACACCCACCAGCAGGACCAGAAAGCAAGATTCTTGGATTCACAGTAGGAAGTTCAGAGGCATATTTAACTTGCTCTCTGTGCTTCATGTGTATATATGAAGCTGCAATCAGCACATTTTTTGTGTTCTCGCTGCAAAAGAGAAAAAGAAAAACAGAGTTGACAAACAGCTCGTGAAGATTCAGATGTACCATGCAATGGACAAAGAAATTCAACAACATTCATGATTCCTAATGGAGCCATAGCCAAATGGCTTCGTGTGTTGTGGAAATAATAGGGGAATTATGGATGAGCTGAAAAGGAATACAATTTCTCAAATATGCACAGGGATAGATCAAGTAATGCAATCATCATTAAGATGTGAATACGGAGAATGAAGGGAAAATCATGTCTCAAAATGTCAAATATACATAAGCCCGTGACAAATGGAACTAAATGTGCTACATTTTAATGTGATGATATAAAAAAGAAGATACAAACAGCACCAGCACCACACTCATAGATTGAGCCATACAGATCCCCTCTACTCTTAGAAAAATAGCATTAAGGCATCACCAAGCACAAACTGATAAACCTGCTACAACCTTGCTTGGGTACATCTTAACAGCTAAAAACATATACTAAACCCAGGCAGACCACAACACAACACAAAAACAATAGGAACATAGCAGATAGTACTAAACTCAGAGCAACAGAGGAGCATCTCCAGACTAAGGACAAATGCAACCACCAAAATGTAACTCATTAAGCATCTGCACCGTCTTCCATCTAAGTTAAATGACTCCCCTCGATCCCAAAAGCAACTCTGCAACATATTGACATATCACAAATCTACTTTAAAAGAGATACCAAACCAGCCATATCAGAAGAAGCATCATTCACAATAAGGTGTTGATGCAGATGAATGTATATAAAACTATCTCATCATTCCTTCATCTGCCACCAGGCTTGAAACATCCTATCCCTAACCGCACCAAGATTCGCTAAAGCATCTGTAATGCCATTCGCCTCCCTCAATATAGCTGTCAGCCAGTCACTAGCATTAAATAATGTCCACAAGATTCGAGGCCTATTTGCTGCTTTTGTAATATTCCAAGTTCCAACTAACAGAAACAACTGAATGTGCTACACGAGGGGTGACATCACCAATAGACTCAAATTTCCAATATTTTAAGCAAAAACTTCTTTCGTTGAATCTTGGTGATAAGTCTAGTAATAGACTCTGGTGCAGAAAAAAGCCTCGCTTTCTATTTTTGTTTTTTAAATAAAAACATGTGTTCCTTTTCAAATATATTATTAAAATAACATATTCTTCCTAGTCTCACCCTCACTTTCTATGTATAGGAACAATCAAAATTATCACCTTCTAAGTCAACTCCGCCTACTTCCATAATCCAGCGAGTCCCCCTCCCTCCAGGGCCTCCCTCTCTCTCCCATGGGATTTTCCATGGCTCACTCATTCTCTCTAATGCAGTTTTTCATGCACACAGCCACCAAACTTCCACCATTACCACCAACAATAACAGTGTACACATCAGTCCTCCCAAGTCTCCTATGTTAACTCAGTAGTTGCCCAAGAGCTTAGAGAGTAAGTCCATCGCCTGAAAGTATATTTCCAACTAAGTCTAAAATGAGGTTGACTTCGATTTTGTTGATTTATTGAGCTTTGATGAGACCAGACCAAAGCATAAAGCAAGTATTCATCCACGTAAAATGTTTGGTACTTTGAAAATGTAGTGCCGTCTCAAGGGAAACTATGGAAATATAGATTTGACTTTCAAAGCTAGACCCTTTCTATGGGTATGGAGGGAGCACGTAATCATGCAACAAGTCATATTACCAATTATCAAGTTTAATATAATACAAAATTAGGACCACAATAATCCCCATGATATCAAAGTTGTGTAGTTGTGTTTTCATACGCTTGTCATACTGTACATACTTTTCTCATAAAGAGAAATATATTTCTATATTCGGACCAAAGACTGGGCCGAGAACAATAGAACAACAACCAACAGATATTCTAGGTATTTAACCCCGCCCCAAAAAAAAATATATATATATATATATATATATATACACACACACACACACACATAAATACAAATAAATAAAAGACCTAGCCCCAATTGGCCAGAATTTATTCCATTCCATAAGCCAAAACCTTAAAATTCCCTCGCTGTACACTCATTGCCACCTAAAAGTAAATATGTAAGAGCCTCACGGGGAAATATCGTCATTAAACCGCATGAAAATATAACTATGAACAACCATTATAAGTTATGATTCAAAAGTGATCAAGCATGCGGTCATAAAGGTCTTCAATGGGATTTAAAACTCAAAACATGTGGCTGAATGTCGGCAAAAGACATGCCGAAAAAAGCATTGGAGCCAAAGTTAATTCGCGGAAGCTCATCATGTCACTTGTTAGGGCCATCCCCTATTAGCCCAAGTTTTGCACATCATAACCTAAATCCAAAACTTGAGCCTCACAGGGAAATCTCGTCTTGCTACTAGGGCAAATCCTTGAATCTTCAACCATTTGCTGATTGCCACCTAAATCCAAAACTTGCCAGCCTCACAGGGAAATCTTGTCTTGCTACTAGGTCGAATCTAGACAAGGACACTTTTAAGGTATTAATTAAGTGGTAAAGTACAAAGCTAAAAGACACGAATATGCTTGTCACCAAAAAGAACATGAAAGTTTCACTCCCATGGTTAAACCTCGTACTTAAGGGGTTTCACCACAGACACATCCTCAAATCTGTCAAATAGCTAAGTTTTCATGTACAGATTGCCACACCAAACATGTAGTCAGATTCTACATATGACAAAAATCGTCATAAAAACTAGTACTCCCTCTGTTCCTAAAAAAAGGGTCCATCTTACTTTTTTCAGCAGTTCCAAAAAAGGTGTACACTTTCTAATCTCTTTTTTTTGGGATGTTACTTTTACCATTTTATCCTTCATCTGATTCCTTCTTTAATTGATGGGTCCCACTACCACATGGACATCATTGGAAAAGACACATCTTAATTTTCTTAATATGTGGGCTGAGAAAAGGATCGAGGGAGTATATTGAGACAATCTTCCCGTACCTTCATTTACTCATTCACCAGAAACTTTGACCCCTTTTCTGCTTCGAAGGGACCTCCACCCCCAAAACACTTGCCCAGTACTCGATTACCCTCTTCTGTGCAACATCTCCTTCCGGTGCATATTACCAAAATCAACTCCCTAGAAATGACACCTAATTGAACAATTGATTTCTGAAACACATCCCGATTACCTCACATAAAAATATACTAGTTCTGGTTCCAGTCCACAATTACATAACCCCTCAGAAGTTTTTCCACAGAAAGTCTGTGGAGAGTGTTCCTCTAGAGCAAGAAACCTAAATCAAGAATGTATAACTTCTCCATCCAACTAATCTCCTCCCAACCTGCCACCTCCAACTCTCACACTACCATTCTTTAGAGGATGAACTACTAGCAAACCTTGCCTGGTGGCCTTGAGAGTACTTGGGCGTAGAATATTATGTCAATGATCCACTACTACTTGTCTATTCTTGGCCGTCTGAACAAAGAAAAATCAGCTTCAATTGGAGCACAGCGTCCTACACTTCCGTCAGTCGAGGCTTTAAAGTCAGGGTGTGGAATAAAAAACTGATCCCAGTGGCAGTGGGACAACATAGAAGTGACGTGCTTAACTATTAGAAACTGCGCCTCATCAATCATGCATACGTTACATCCAATTCCAATCGTTTCCCTGTTTACTGTTTTCTTGAATCTCCTTCTAGCCTAGGTTTATGTTTCTCAAAATGAATATCAATAGTTAATATGCTTTATTACAATAAACTTCTGCTGAAGTAGGAGCTGCCCATACGTGGCAGGACATACATTCATGCCAGTAGGTAGTAGTTTCTAAAATCTCTCAAGACACCGAATTGATTACTTACTAAAAGAAAGGACAGGGAGACACCAAAAATTAGAAAACAACAAAAACCCAGTATACTAGTGCAATTGAAAAGAACAGTGTAAAAACTTTGTCAAGGAGATATCCCCTCATGGCGCAATACTAAGATGATTGGCTGATTGCAATATGCACTGAAAGTTTCATACCTCAAATAGTATGGAAAGTCATCAAATGAAACTTTTACTTCTTCACCATTGAGGATTCCCGCATGAATCCCTTCCCTGAATACTGCACATCTCAGAGACATTCCTGACGATGATGGAGGAACTGAATCCCTGGTCCATTCCCGTTCTTCTAATGCCTGTTTACAAATATTTTTACTTTTAAAAGTAAACTTTTGCAAAGAAGGCCTTGCCAGATGATTAAGGCCAAAGAGTTTTACATTGCCTGCCTCATTCCCTGGGTCTATGTTGTTGTCAAGAGGAATGATCTTGTTTGTTTCTCCAATATCAGCCGCGCTATCAATCCCAACATTTGTAGCTGAATTTACTTCGAGGCCATCAAGCTCATCATCCTGGACAACAGGAGGAGGCATCTCAGCCCCGAGATATGCTTTACCACTAGTCTGAGCTGTAGGTTTCAAACGCGATAAATCTTGTCGCAGGCTTGAAAGAGAAGCCAAAATAGAAGCACCAGCAACGGCTAAAGGATCGCCAGCCCGTCTTTCAACATGCAGCAACTTCAGGTCCGCACCACCAACTGATGCAGGTGTTTTAACTACAACCTCACATGGTAGCTGCTGGAAAATCTATAGGAAGGAAAGTTAAGGAAATCCTGCATAGGAAGATGCAAACTAACTAGGAATAGCAAAACAAAAATAATAGTGGTAAATCCCAGCAGTAAAAACATCTTATTGGATCATTGGCTACCCTTGGAGAAGAAAGAGAAGGATACATAAGCATTACTCCCCAACACACCAAAAACCAGCTCATCCCCTGAGTTCAGAACACAGCCGGTGCCCTTCTTAATAGTCTTGCCATTCACCTGAACAGAACCTTTGCTTCCCCTGCTTTCAAGCACAGCGACAGAACTGCCCTCGCGCTGATCATGTTGACAAACAGTGAGTAATAATGCTGCACGTAGACAATATGGAGTTCATCTCCAAAAAATACAACAAAAATGCAGTAACCTAAGTGATCCGCAAACTCACTTTAATGTCTGCGCTCTGCGCTTATGTGAGTGCACAATTGCACAATCACCATCGCATCATCCCAAATAAAAGAAAACAATGTGGGTTTAAAATCAATTAAATCTCCAATACCTGTGTGAGCTTGATGGCACACAGAAGGGCGCTCATTGTAGGATCCTTGATTGAGAGATTGGCGTTCTTACTATATCCAACTGAAAAGTTTGTTGTATAAACAGTCATTGACTGGTTCTGCAACACACAATGCCCTTACTCTGTCAGTATCTTAAAACACATGTGAAAATTGACATACAATGCACTTACTCTGTCAGTATCTTAAACAGATGTTAAAAACAATGTATATCGCCATCTGGTAGAAACAACTGATAACAAACTACCAAAGAACTTTAACTATTATCATAACAGTGTACAATCAATGAGACTCATATTTAAAAGAAATGTGACTGACCGCTGAAGTCTCTGTAAGAAGTCTGCACCATGGTGTGGCAGTCTCAGTGCTCGAATTTTGCTTCCAAGAAGAAAATGAACTTCTTGGTTTATCAACTCTAATTGGTGATGAACCTTCAAAAAGAAAAGAGAGAAAAGAAAGAAAAAAATTGTCAAGTTTCCACAAATTGAAGTGCAGGCTAATTAGTTATAATCAAAAATTACAATAGTCCCTTTTGTCACGAGCTAATTCAGCTCTTATTATTGGTCATTTTACTATCTTTGAGTAAAAATTTCACTCTTGCTCAAAATAGACAAAAATTGGAGAATAATTAACTGAGAGAAGTGACCAGAAAGATACACACATTTATCAAAACATGCAAATAAAGGCAGCCAGTGAGAATCAATCAATCAAAACTTTACCGTCAGCGATCGGTGTGACTACAGAAGCCGCGGGAGCCGGCTCGCTTTTACCGGCACTAACGGCTTCTTCCGTTTCGGCGTTGGGATTATCACCGGCGGCGCATTCCGGTGGATCGACGGGCGGCGCCGGCGAGCTCAATTCCTTGGAATTCTCAGCAGCTGGTGGTGGTGGTGTGGATTTCTCCGATGCAGCGCCATTATCAACCTGGCAACAAAAAAAAAAAACTCAACCAAATCAACGGTCGCGAAATGAAGGAAAGAATCAATCGGATGGACAGAAACAGCCAAAAAGATGTTCATTTATGTTCTTTTACATTCAGAGAAGTAAAGTTGGTGGTGGTGGTGGTGGTGAAGACCTTGAGGCGTTTGGGAGAAGAAGGCTTGGTGTCGTCGGAGGAAGAAGATCGCTTGCTGTTGGATATAGATCCACTCCGTCTCGTCGAGACCATATCGGCTTCTGTTCTGTTCTGTTCTCCCTCTTCTCTGCTTAACTCCCCCCCTCCTCTTTCTTTCTTTCTGTCTGTCTTCCCCCTCCTTGGAAAACTTATAGAGAGAGAAACTCCAAATAAAAAAACAGAGAGAGAAACCGAACGATACACAATGTTACTACTTTGCGAGATATATTTAAGTGTATGTATATATATAAAGCAGCTACTAGAAATGAAAATTAAAAGACGTTTGTTTTTATTTGTTTGGGGTTAATTGTCTTCAACGTCCTTGAGTTTTGAGGATATTATGCACACGCGCCCTGTTATTTGATTGAATTATATACACACAATAGGGAGAGGCTTTGTACAATCTGTAATCTCGTATCCTTGTATTAATAATCATTGATTTGTCTTGAAAATTTTATACCAAGATTTAGAAAAATCCAAGAGTAAAGATGGTAATTGTACGCCTTAGTCTCTCAACTCTCTCTCTTTTTCTCTCACCTCAACGCAATGTCGCACTTCACCATTAGTTCGTCATTGTCCCTCTCACCTCGCCAGCGCTCTCCATTTCACCACACTGACATTCTTTTTCATACCTCGTAGAACCAAAATTTTCTCTCAACCGTCGTAAGATCTCTTTCGACCTTACAAAATTAGTCTCAACTTTCAATATTTGAAAATTTACCTTGTCTTCTTCTTTTTTAATATTTGAAAAATAAATTACTTTGAACCATAAAACCGAACCAAACCAAACCAAACTGAATGGTTCGGTTCGGTTCGGTTTCAAGCCTCATGAGGTTCGGTTCGATTTGAAAAAAATGAAACCATTAGGAGGCGGTTCGGTTCATGCTTTTGTCATAATCCGAACCAAACCGAATCATTTACACCCCTACGGTGTTTCAATAGTTTTTGTACTCGAAATAAACTATTAGTGGTATTGTCTATTTGCACCACCATTAACTATTAATACACCCTCTAAAAATTAATTACAAAAATATTATTATTTAAAAAGACTCGTTTATCTTCTTTTTTTTCCCTTTCCTTCTTCTTCTACTTCCCCTTCTCTCTCTCCCTGCCTCCTGGCAACCCCTTCCGGCCGGCAACCCCCTTTCCGGTAACCCAGTAAACCCCTCCCTTTCCTTCTTTTCAAATATGGTGTGTTCTCCCCCCATTTTTTTTCCCCTTTCTTTCCTTCTTCCCCTCCCCTCTCCCTTCTCTCCTTCTTCCCCTCTCCCAAAACCCATCGCCTTGAAAAAAATTCAGCGATTTTTTTCAAAGAGAAAAAAGGAGAAGAAAAAAAAATAAGGAAGAAGGGAAGATGAGGGAGCTGAGGGAAGGCTGCCGTGAGGGAGAGGGGGTGTTTCCTACCGTGTGTGTGGGGGGGGTGGGGGGTTAGTTTTAGAGTGGAGAAAAAAAATGAGGGAATGAGGGAGAGGTGGGAGGCTACCGGAATGGGGAGGGGAAGGCGAGGCTGAGTCCATGCGTGTGTGTGTGTGTAGTGGGGGTGGGTTAGGTTTAGAAAAATGAATTATTTAGAAAGGGGTAAAAAAAGAAACAATGGGTGATGTATTTAGATATTAGGTTGGTGTGAATTTTTTATGGTAAATGTATTAGGAAAATATGTGTATTAATAGAAAATGGTGGTACAAATAGCGTCACTCTTGTTTTTAATAGTCAAAGGCTCAGGGACTTTGCAAAAGTTTGATGAACTAGAAAAGTGAAAAAGGGAAGCAAGAAGAGGAGATATAACACAATCTGGCGTCGCGTCAGATCGTGTATAAGGTTCTCACGAGAGGCACTAAAGTCTTTCCAATTCTCAAACCATTCCTTTCATCTTAATAAATTACGCAACTATCTTATTCTAAGCAATACTCTGAACTATCTACTTGTCAATGTGATAAGTACTATATATATTTGATTACTACCTTAAGTGATTGTTATCGAACTTAATCTAAAATATTGTAGCATATACATTATTTGTTATTTGCACTTGCTTTTCAATTAGTAAGTTATTTTGTTTTTATTGTGATTGATTATTGTTATTATATTGTAGAGTGCTTTGGCTTAAAACTTAAATATTCATGTCATTATTTTTATTTCTTTAGCTTTGCTTGAAAAATACGAAATTTATAACGTCTGAATACTTCTTGTACAATAAGAAGTTATGCTACAAAAGATGAGGTAGATTGTTTCTGAACTCGTCATCAGCCTTAATTAAATCTTCCACTGTCTCATATCTATTGAGATTCGATAAATATTACACGCGTGATCAAGTGAACTGATTTTGAAAAGAAAAAAAAGTTACTGAAAGTGAAACATTTACAAAATGTAATTTATATAGTTAGCAATTACGGGATGAAAATAAGGCTGGATATGATGGAGAAAATCTACTAAATAGTATAAAAATGATAGGTTTACAATTACTTCTACAACTTTGTCTTGAAGACAAAGTGCATGTGCATTTTTAAAGCTGAGTTGTCACTATAGTGGTAGAACTAATTGTAAACCTAACAATGTTGAAAATAGTAAGTATGGATGGCACGTATAAGATAGCGAAGTCATGATTTGGTGAAGGTATCTACTCTTGGAGAAGTCAACTCGAGGAGCAACTCCAATTAGCTTTCTTCCAATAGACTTTCTGTGCTACTTTTAACGGTTTAGAAAATATCAGTAAGATTCAAAATGCTTTCTGCAACCTCTTAAAAGATTACTTGAGAACTGCTTTGTTGAACAAGATTATTATGATATATTAACATTAGTGGCTTAGTTTAATGTTGACGGCGTTATTTGGTTTTTGAGATCAACGCGAGTAAATAAGGATATGCATTGTTTAAGAAAGTCAACACTTGCATGTATAACTCAAAAAATATAGTAATGCAATGAGAAAATAATTGACACAAAATATAAGTCTCACAAATCTTATTAAAGTATGATCTATTTCTTTGAGGCCACATACTAAAGACATGTTTCCATCGGAAACAAGTTCTAGTCGAGCATCTTCTATGATTCATATTATAACATAGTTATACAATCGGTTTGTTCGATCTTTGCAAAATCTAATCAATTAAGTTGACTCGATCCATATATTTTAGATAAAATAATGAAACATGAGTCCAGTTTTCTCGTAAGGGAGTGAACCGACTTGAGTCCCGATGATATCATGTTGAGTGGCACTATTAGCACCATATTTTCCCATTAATACACCCCTTTTCTTAATACACCCCCTCCACTAATTTTACACCAATATAATTTCTAAATACACCACCCAACATTTTTTATTCTACTCCCTCTTAATTAATTCATTATTTCTTTCCCAATACACCCACCTAATATCATCACACCCACCCTAATTTCTTAGTACACCAACCAAAATACAACGCAGGCCAACAGAAACATCGCGAGAACGCTTCAACTTCCATTGCTTCACAAAGCCCCCAATTTCAAACTCAACAATTTGCAAACCCCTCAATTCCCAAACCCTCCAGCAGACAAGGAAGAAGAAAGAAGAAGAAAAGGAAGAATAAGAAAAAGAGCAACTCTGATTTCGAGATGAGGAAGGCCCTAAGTATGAAATGTATTCTATTTTTATGTTTAAATAGCAATTTCGTTTCAATTTTTTTTAGTTGCAATGTATATGAGATATATTGGGTTTTTTCTCATTTTTGGTTTGAGACTGGTTTGAGGAACACCACAGTGGTGTTCGGCAAGGCCTTACCGAACATCCCTGTGATGTTCTGCAACCCCAACTGTTCTGCAGGTGCTTCCCGAACACCACTGTAGTGTTCTGCAGGCGCTTTCCGAACACCACTGGTATGTTCTGCAGGTGCTTCCCGAACACCACTGATATGTTCTGCAGGTGCTTCCCAAACACCACTGTAGTGTTCCTCCAACCAGTCCCAAACAAATCCCAACCCAGACATACGTAAATGCATGAAAAAAATCGAAGTGAAGTGTAAAATTTGTAGTATAATGAAGTTAACGTAGGAAAGAATTGAAGTGAGGAGATTGTCCCTTGGCAATGACGTATAATCCCTGGCAATGGCGTATGAAACTGGAGGAGGGTGCATTGATAAATTGTTAGGTGGTGTATTTAGAGGTTTAAGAGATGTTTTAATATAAGGGTGTGTGTATTTAGTAAGAAAGGGTATTTATGTCTAACAATATAATGGTATTTTTATAATTTAATTTAAGGGGTGTATTAATAGAAAAATGTGGTGCTAATAGCGCCACTCTATCATGTTTTCCATATTTTCTATTGAGCCAATCAAAAGTTAAAGGACTTTTGCGTCGTGTTTGTATAAGAAGGAGAATAATGTGTAATTTCCCATAATATAGAGAGGTCAATTGTCACTAAGACAGTCAACTTTTTGTTTTGAAGGCTTGTTCTTTTTTGGAGATGTAGCTAGGTGGTATGCATTAATGCATGAATTCGGGAGCCATAATATCACCACTCTAATTATTATTTTTTATATACTCTATTAGTCAAAAAAAAAATTTTGAAAGTTAAAATATTTAAATTTTTACTTTCATTTATATATTAAAAATTATTTTATGAAAATGAAAAGGAGAACTATGTTTTTTAATTAAGAGAGGGAATTAAGGGAGCATGTATTAAAAAGAATACCATATTTTATAACAACAAATAGTAATACTACAAACATAAAATGTGTCTCACTAATTATGTAACCATTATATAATATATTAGATGCATTTTGGTTAGAATTGGTTAGCGCAATTGCCATAATTATTTTCACTAATGAGTAACCATTAATTATATTAGATACATTTACGTTAGAATTAGTTAAAGCAATCATAATTATTTATTTCAATTGCAATGAACATCCTCTGTTAGTTTTAGGAATGCGAATATCATGTCCTTGTATTTGACTTACATTACGGAACAAGAAAAACACATGGCCGGGCAAATATATATAGTCTATCATGCATATATTTTGAAATACAAATTGTTCGTTTAATACGCAACAATCACAATTTAATATTGCACATTAAATGAACAAAATTATAGATATATTGGTGTGTCAAAACCCATAACAACACTTTTATTTTCGAAACAATTGATTTAAGGTATCTTAAAAACCTTAATTCATCACAATAAAGAATCAAAGTTAAAATATCTTTATTTCAACTAAACACTAGCAAGATGCTCTTCATAAGGACGAGATAACTCACATATAATAAATTTTATAATTTGCAATCACGCTAATATATATATATATATATATATATATATATATATATACACTGCTAAAAGAATTAGTTAAAAATTAGGATCATATATTAGAACAGTTACTTACGATTGATTAATAATACTAATAAACTAGATTTTGTGCCCGTGCCTAGGGCACGGTGACAGTAGGGATCCGATTATTATATACTCAAGGTTAACTTATACTCAAAGTTTTTTAAGGGGTGAGTAAGACTTAATGATACAAAAATAATAATTAATTATAATTCATTTATTTCGTAACAAAACCAATAGTGAAATATTAATTCATTTATTTTGTAAGAAAATCAATAATGAAATATTAAAATTGAAAAAAAAAATAATTTTAAATGTGCCAATCTCTAGTTATTAATCAAAACATCATCGTAAATCTTCCCAAGCAAGTCACGCATTTTTCCAATCAGCTTGTTCATAGCCTTGCGCAGCTTGATCTTATCGGACTTATTTGCATGGAATTCTTTGTCTATGTCCTCGTATTCCCACATATTTTCTCTAATGAATTCAGTGAAGCCAATGGTTCTTTTCTGAAGCTCATCCCGAGTCAATTCTAATTTCCATTCTAACTGGTTCACCCTTTCATCAACTTGTAAGAGAATGTCCTGATCGTTAGCAATATGCATATCATCATCATTTCCTACTTCGTTATTCTCTTCGTCATCAGAATGTTCGTGAGGATTCTCTTCGGAATCCTCCTCAGGATTCTCCTCCATGGCCTCTACAGGGTCCGCAACGATAGGGTCTTCAACATGAGCGTACTCTCCATCCTCCATTCTATAGATAATCAAAAGATACGTAAGTCCCAAGGTGATAATCTATAAATAAAATTCACTTGGTCATTAAGAAAAAAAAAAACATAGTAGGTTTATAAAATAATTCTAATTGAGGTTTTTTTAGAAAACTATTTAAAAGCATACCTTCTAGTTTAAGGACTTTTGTCATAGGATGATTAACTCAATAGCGCGCACACACATACACACACACACACAACAGACACACACACTCACCACCACACACACACCCCCAACCCTTGCACCCCTAACCCCCCAAAAAATATAATAATAATAATTTATTAGTGAGAGGATAAAAGATTTAGTACCAATCCTATGATTTTTAAGGCCTTCTAACGACTTCCAAAAAAAATCCAATTTTTAATTTTCATTAACACACCTCGACCCCTTACACTACTAACCCCCCAAAATAATAATAATAATAATAATAATAATAATAATAATAATAATAATAATAATAATAATAATAATAAATCCTGTGATTTTTAAGGCCTTCTAACGACTTCCCAAAAAATTCAATTTTTAATTTTTAATTTTCATTAACACACCCCCACCCCTTACACTCCTAACCCCCCAAAATAATAATAATAATAATAATAATTTACTATGAAGAGTGTAATATTAGGGAGTCAAATGTAATTTTCTAAATAAAAATATGAAATGTAGCAACATTATACCCCTTCCCCCAAAAAAAAATCCTTTGATTTTTAAGGCCTTCTAATGACTTCCAAAAAAATCCAATTTTTAATTTTCATTAACACACCCCAACCCCTTACACTACTAAACCCCCCAAAAAAATATATATATATATATATAATAATAATTTACTATAAAGAGTGTAATATTATGGAGTCAAATGTAATTTTCTAGATAAGAAATATGAAATGTAGCAACATTATACCCCCAAAAAAAAAAATCGTGAGGATAATCTCTCTCTCTCTCTCTATATATATATATATATACATATATATATATATTGGTTGTTCCTCTGCTAAATTGATGCATAATTATGGTGGTAAAGACTGTATTACTAAGCCATCACCACGTTTGGCTACAACAGGGTGTCCAGCTGCCACCAATTACAACAACTACATCGGAAGCCCACTGCTCAAATTCCTCAAAACCAAACAAAACAAAATTAAGTAGCACTGCAACTTAACTACCAAAAATGAATTATCACCATAATCATGGGGATTTTCCATTAAAAAAAAAATTTGGTTATCATGATCAATTGAAGCTATAAGAATGTAGATACTAATTAACCTACGAACACGACGACCACGAAAGATGAGTAGACTTGATTAAATTAGTGATACACTACTATGAATTTATATAAAAATGAAATATTTTTCTCAAAGTCTCTAGCATACTTATGTTTATAGTCTCTAGCCTTTCACTATTTGAAGATATTTCCTTCCTTAACAAATCTCCAGCACTTAGATGAGTGAATCCAAAAGTCTCAGCAATCTTCAGACATTGTGTACCTTTACCAACACCAGGGCCTCCTGCAAGCATAAGTATTGAGGATAAGCATAATAGCGATAATTCAAGCAAGAATCGCGAAACAACTTGAAAGCATCAAAACCAAAGAAAAGAAATAAAATAGCAATGGTAAGACTACACAATCAAATGTGCTTATGCGTATGCTATTGTCTGGATCATATAAAACTGTGCTTCTTATCAAACATGAATCTTATCAAACATGAATTTGATTTATGCTTCATATTGGCTCAGGCGACAAAAGTAGAATGAATCACATCGTAATTTAATCAAATTGCAACTGGCACTTCAAAATAGTCAAAATACATCTCTCTCTCTGTCTCACACACACACACACACGCACACACAGTACACATAGCCTTAGTGGTTAGTGCTATCTCCTTCCACCACAAAATTCTAATCGGAACACTAAACCATGTGTATCAAACACAAAGAACTTAGCTAAACTGAGAAAATGCATCATAAAACTCTCGCAAAATCCAAGTTCACTCCCCTGTAAATTTATCATCCAAGTTAGCAACAACAAAAAAAAAAAAATGGTAAACACAGAAGATCCTCAACCCCAATTCTCGATTAAACAATAACCACAAAATTAAAAAATCCAAAAAAGTTGAACAAAACCAGATTTAAGCGGGATCGGCCTGTCAGTGCTCTCCATCGTTCTCCACTTAAAGGTCACCCATATATACCTCCTTCAATAAAAAAATCAACATAAGGGTTTTCAATTGTATCAACATACCAAACCCAAAACCCAATTTCTAGAGAGAAAGAGAGAGAACCCAAAAACAAACCCAATTGCTAGAGAGAGAACAACAATTAGGTTAATTCACGAAAATTTAAAGGGGCAAACCATGGGCATAAATTATAAACTGGCACGAACATTAATCTGCAATAGTATCTCAATTTCACCATTAAAAAATGACAGGGGGCTTCACCACACCTGTGTATCATAAGTTGGAAAAATGTATCTATGCTGATATTCTCCATTCATCAATTGGAGGTTGAAAACTGAGAAAGATAGTGCTTTGGAAATTGCAACTGCAGAAGCAGAGAGATCATTATGTATCCTTGGCTCATTACTTTATGCTACACTCAAATCCATAAGTTCGGTCAACTTGCTGGTTTTACAGAATTGGATTATGAATAATTCTGTAAAACCAAGCAAAAACGCACTCACTGACTCAAGCAAAACCAACATTACCTGCAACAGCTACAAAAACTACACACAAAATCACACTCCAGGCATGAACAGGATCGCGATCCTCCGGCAAATACTTAATTTTGTAAGGCATATGCATCTGAAAATTGAATGTGTACTTCTACAACTTATTTGAAGCATAAGATTTAAATTAACACTTAAATAACAGAGTCTATATTTGGTGCACTACAGAATCATGACAGAGGTCATTCCATCCTTAAAATCTATTCCAACAAATGGTGTAGCATACCAATGTTAAAACAGCTATATTGAAGCTCAACCATATAAAACTTGCAGGAGCAAATTGCTCCCTTCTTTCTCTTCTCAAATTATAAAATCAAGGATACGAAGAGAGAGATTCTGAGATTGTCCAGTTAAAAATTGTATATCCAGTGTCCGCAACACAATCCAAACTCCAAATTAAGTACATAGGTCTAGCAATGACTAAACATCCTAGCAATACAGGCATCCCCAAATAACATAGGTAAATATGCAGAACACAATCATCACCGCCAAACATATGACACATAAACCTTACGCCAAACAAAATTAGGAGTCACTGAAACCCTAGGTGAAGAAATATACGTACAATCGTATTAGAATAACAGATAACAACAAAAATTGGATCAAATGATATCTAGGTGTACCACTACGCAAACAGATTATGAAACCCTAGCTAACGAAAAACGATATATACGAACACGTAGGTGTGCGCGTCTACATATATATATATATATCGAGAGAGATAGAGAGAGAGAAATTAGGTACGCACATTTTCGGATGGTCTCGATCTCGGCGCCGGCGCGACGGGCGGCGTTGACGGCTTTCTCATCCTTGCGGCGGCGGTCGGAGCCTTCTTGCGGATCACCACATCCTCCCAGTCTTCCGGCGGCCGCAGTGACCAGACAACGGACCTCTCAAGAATCCTCTCTCAACACACTCTGCTTCCACACTCATCCCCGCCAATCCCTTCCCAAACTCCACCACCACTACCTCATTCCGCTACAACTCGTCACTGCGACCGACACCAGTGCTGCCACAATTCGGTCCACAAACACTTGAATTGCGTCAATTATGAAACAATGCTTTCAATCTTGAGAGGGGATGAAATTGAGGGGAGAGCGAGAAAGAAATTGAGGAGACAGACGGAGAGGCCAAACTTGGCGACGGAAATTCGGAGAGAGAGAGAGTGAAAGGAAGGAGAACGGATAACTGCACTTCACACGCTTGAAAAGGTTAGAGTTAATTATGGCCGTTAGATTTTAGTAATTTGGGAAAATCTCAGCCGGCAGTTGTCTCTCACAGTTTCACACGTGAGAGTCCACCGCTATTGTATAATAGATAGGAGTTTTCTCAACTAACTCAAAATAAAATTAGATAACATCCAAATTGTGAAAAGTTTAATGTTCAAACATTTGAGATGTCTCCGCTTCTAACATCTGAGAGTACCTCAATGATTTGTTTTTAAGCGTCTGGTCTGAGAATGCCTTGAAAAAAAGAACGTCAAAAAGGTCTTGAAATTGCATCTAGTCATTTTGGTGACATAGATTAAAAAATATATATAGCTTGAAAATTTACTACAAATAGAGACTATAATTATGGAGTGTCAATTCTGAAAATTGATTAAGAATAATGTAACAAGTGAGTAAATATTAAGTGCAACAGTGAAATCAGTGACGTGATATCACCATTCAATAACAATATATTATATAATCAACAACTTTAACTTCAATTTTGTTGTTCACATCATCAAAGTTAGTAATGTATTCCACTATTACAGAGAGTGTCAAAAAATATAACTTGATTTGTTTGTCTTGATAAAATTCCTAATATAATTTTTTTTATCTTGAATTAATTAATTGATAGACTTTAAGATTATCGACAAGTGCGTATATCAGTTGGTTAAGGGGTTATTATAGCTGAATCATAAGTCTCGGGTTCGAGACTTATGAGAACGCAGCTGCGTTAATTAATATTATTGGGAGAGCTTTACTGCCCTTGTGGTCCGACCTGACTCAGAAGATTAGTCTTTGCTTTAAAGGCCTGGAAACAACTTTGAGAAAAATAAAAATATTTTTTTAGTATCTCATTGCCATAGTTGGTGTGTGTGTGTGTCTGTGCGTGTGTATTTTTTATTATCTCATAGTGTGATGGTAGTAAACACTCTTTTTGAAACAAACTAAAAAGAAAAGATAGATTTTTTGGGTTAATAACACATTAGTCCCTTGACTATGAACTTTTCCATTACTAGTCTTTTAATTTTTTTTTTAATTTCAGTCCCTTGAGTACCAAAATTAGAAACGCTTAGTCATTTTGTTGGATGCCGTTAGAATTTTTTCGTTAAGTCTAACATGTGCCACTACTAGAAACACGCTAATTACTGTCGGATATTGGCAAATTACTGTCGGATTTACCGACAGTAATTTTAATTTTTTAGCGGGATAATCATTACTGTTAGATTTTTTTTAGCACGATAATTTTAATTTTTTTAGCGGCAAAATTCAGGTATATTCTTAGAATATACCTTTTCATCCGACAGTAATTACTGTCAGAACCGTCCGACAGTAATTCAATTGACAGTAATCTGGAGAATATTCTTTGAATATTCCCTTTTAGTCGTTAGAAATTTGGAGATCAATATTACTGTCGGAGATCCGACAGTAATAGTCCGACAATAATTTAAATGACATTTACTGACGGTGATTTACTATCGAAGCTCCGACAGTAAATTGAAATAAAAAAACCTAAATCGAACAGCCCCCTCCCCAAATCGACAGTAGCTCTCTCTTTTCTCTCTCTCTCTCAGTTTACTCTCTCTCTCCCTTCAGCCGTCCGCCCCCGTCAGCCGTCCCCCCACCGTCACCTACACACTATCCACCACCGCCGCCGTCGTCTTGTCGTTGTAAGCCCTCCACCGCTGCCGGTAAGTTATATACTCATTTTTCCTTTTTTTTTATAATTATAATCTCTCTCTCTCTGAATAGATTCCATCGCCGAACTGCCGCCGCCGATCCACCGCACTACCGCCGCCACCAGTCCCCTCTCTCTCCAATTTTAGAGTAATTTTTACATTTTTTTGTATTTATTTAAATTTTTTTGATATTGTATTTGTTAATTTTTTGATATTGTATTTATTTAAAATTTTTTGATATTGTATTTGTTAATTTTAAGTTAGTTTATTAATTTGTATGCTATTATGTTAATTTTTATTATTTTAAGATAATTTGTTTGCTATTTATAAATATGTAAAAAAAATATTTTTATTATTTTAAGATAATTTGTTTGCTATTTATAAATTTGTAAAAAAATGTTTGTATTGTTTATTTGTGTTATTTGTATGCATGTTTTTTTATATTTCTGTTTTAATCTGTATGCATGTTGTTTTTTTTTTTATATTTGTATTAAAAAAATTAGTTTTTTTTTAAAAGGAATTTAAGTCTTAATAGGCTATTTTAGAAGGGTTTGAGTGTATATAGGCTGCTTTACATGGGTTTTGAGTGTAAATAGGCTGCTTTAGAAGGGTTTGAGTATAAATAGGTTATTTTAGAAGGAGTTTGTGTGTAAATAGACTGTTTTAGAATGATTTAAGTCTTAATAGGTTGTTTTGGAAGGGTTTGAGTGTATATAGGCTGCTTTACATGGATTTTGAATGTAAATAGGCTGCTTTAGAAGGGTTTGAGTGTAAATAGGTTATTTTAAAAGGGGTTGAGTGTAAATAGACTATTTTAGAATGATTTGAGTCTTAATAGGCTGTGTTTAGAAGGGTTTGAGTGTATATAGGCTGCTTTACATGGGCTTTGAGTGTAAATAGGCTGCTTTAGAAGGGTTTGAGTGTAAATAGGTTGTTTTAGAAGAGGTTTAAGTGTAAATAGACTATTTTAGAATGATTTGAGTCATAATAGGTTGTTTTAGAAGGGTTTGAGTGTGAATAAGCCGTGATGAAAGGGTTTTGAGTTTAAATAAGCTGCTTTAGAAGGATTTGAGTGCAAATAGGTTATTTTAGAAGACTCTGAGTGTAAATATGTTGTTTTAGTAGGGCTCTAAGTGCAAATAGGTTATTTTAGAAGGGATTTGAGTGTAAATAGACTGTTTTATAACGATTTGAGTTTTAATAGGCTGTTTCAGAAGGGTTTGAGTGTAAATAGGCCATTATGAAAGGGTTTTGAGTTTAAATAGACTGCTTTAGAAGGATTTGAGTGCAAATAGGTTGTTTTAGAAGACTCTGAGTGTAAATAAGTTATTTTAGCAGGGTTCTGAGTACAAATAAGTTGTTTTAAAAGGGGTTTGAGTGTAAATAGAATGTTTTAGAACGATTTGAGTCTTAATAGACTGTTTTAAAAGGGTTTGAGTATATATAGGCTGCTTTACATGGGTTTTGAGTGTAAATAGGCTGCTTTAGAAAGGTTTGAGTGCAAATAGGTTGTTTTAGAAGGGATTTGAGTTGAAATAGACTGTTTTATAACGATTTGAGTCTTAATAGATTGTTATGAGAAGGGATTGAGTTGAAATAGGATGTCTTAGTAGGGTTTGAGTGTATATAGGTCGTTTTTATTATTTTCTTATAAGTTGATCATGTTATACTTAATATGTATTGTTCGCTAATTTTAATTCATTATATTTGTAGAATCGACATTACGGTACCGAGGTACCCTACACTGATTTATTTGCTGCGACCCACACAACTCTTGCTCCTCCTGGTGCTGATTCGCCGTTTGTCTTTGTCGATGAGACGACAAAGAAAGCATTTGTAAGTATTACTTAAAATATTTTAATTTTATTTTGTATATTAGTTAATTAAAATGTTGATATTAATGTTTTTATGACACAGAATGACTATAAAGCGAGTATGGACATGCAGGTCGCCGACGGGCTTGTCCAAACGACCCTCCAGGTGCCGACGCCCTTTGTCAGGCAACATTTGGCATTCGGTCACTGTGGAGTCACGGAAGAATACGGGATCTCGCCTCTACGGCTTTGGTGACCACGACGCCACTGTGTTGAGACCAGGCAGATCGACTTCTTCCTCGGCGACCGCATTTTCTGGTCCTCCGTACCAGTCAGCTACCGAGCATGTCCTGGTCGAGAAGACGAGACTCGCGCTTGCAAAGAAGAAGCAGCAGATGCAGCAGAAGCCCCAAGAAGTCAAGAGGCAAAGCCGATCGTAAAGCAAGCGACGATCGGTCATGGAGCAGCAGCAGCCTACTAGTTCTTCTATTGTGCATAATTTATTTGACCCCCTCCACAGTAGACACATTATTTTGGTACTGTAATATTTTTTAAATTATATATATATATATTAATTTTAAATTATGTTTTAGTTGTTATATAGTTTATTGTTGCAATGTGTTTGTGTGTGTGACTGTGTATATATAATTGCTATATGAGGTGAAACAAAAATTAAATTATTAAATTAATTTTTTTTAATTTTAAAATATTTTACTGTCAGAGCTCCGACAGAAATTAATTTTTCTTTTGTATTTACTGTTGGACATCCGACAGTAATTTCCCGTTAAAGTTAATAACGAAGTTAATTTACTTTTGGATTTCCGTCTGAAAATTAACGCTCTTCCAACAGTAAATTAACAGAATGGTTATGTCTGTCACTTGTTTACTGTCGGAATATCCGACAGTGTTTACTGTCGGATTATTGCTCCGACAGTAATTACTGTCGGATTTACTGTCGGACTGAATTACCGTCGAACATTTACTGTCGGATACTGTCGGAGCACGTCCGACAGTAAATTCAGAATTACTATTGGAATTTCAGAATTACTGTCAGATTTCTCCGACAGTGAATGCGTGTTTTCTAGTAGTGTGCCCAACACGTAACTTTGGTTAAGGGCTTTTATGAAATTTTATGTGCAAGATTTTTTTTGTAATATATTCTTTTTTCTCTCTCTCTCTCTCTCTTCCCCCAACATCTTCATCCCCTTCTACCTTTGAAATATTCAAACATATTCAACTTTCAAACCCACCGCTGCAAATGAGACAAAACAACAAAAATTTAGCCCCAACATCATCAATCCAATTTCAATTATTTGACAGTCATATTTTAAAAACAGCATCAACAAAACAAAATCATCAATTCGAAACAAAAATTCACAAATATTAGCACTAAATTTTTATTAAAATTATACACTCTAGTCATTACTGCTACACACTAACAAAGACGCAACAAATCAAGGCCATATCCAAACAAAACCCTAACCCTAGCTGTCTAACCACCAAAGCCGTAGAGATTACGACCCTGGTGTTTTAAAGCAAACACCACATCCATCGCCTTAGAGAGTACGAATGCGAAGAGTGCTCAAAAGGAGAGTTTGCCGGTGGGGTTACGTGTTGTGTGCAAGCATTTAGGGAAGAGCCGGTTGGCGTCGTCAGCGGCAGTGGAAGCCTCCAGGAGAAAATAATCTTAGATAGTATTATTTATGACAGTTTGATAAGCTAATCGGCGCCGCTACGAAGACGGAGTTGAGGTGGTCGAGGTTGAGACCGAAGATTTTGCCGCGGAGAGTAAAGCCTCGAGAGAGAGAGATTTGTGAAGATGTTGGGGGAGGGGGGAGGTCAGTAACAGAGGTATAGGAAGGGGATGAAGATGTGGGGGGGGGGAGAGGAGAGAGAGAGAGACAAAGACAAAGACAAAGACAAAAAAAAAAATTTACTTAAGTATTACAAAAAAATCTTGAACATTAAATTTCATAAAAGTCCTTAACCAAAGTCACGTGTTGGGTACATGACAGATTTAATGGAAAAATCTTAACGGCATCCAACAAAAGGACTAAGTGTGTCTAATTTTGGTACTCAAGGGACTGAAGTTTGAAAAAAATTCTTAAGGGACTAGTGGTGAAAAAGTCCATAGTCGAGGGACTAATGGTTTAATTAACCCTTTTTGTTTTTTAGTAACGGAGGTTCAAATGGTATCTTGTTTTCGAGAAATGTACACCGAATTTCGCAAGATAATTACGAGCAGTGGTGTTTGTGTTGCAGTGAAGTTGGGTGTAGAGAGTAGAGACTGTCCTTTACTTCAACCGAACGGTTACCCACTCCCCACTTGCTCCTCAATTGGTTTTGACCGTAACGGCCACGATATTCGGCTTTTATTCATTCATTCTTCTTCTTCTTCTTCTTCTTCTTTTTATTTTTTTTTATAATAACAATTTGTAAGTTTTCATTCTTCGGTGGTCTTTGGAAGTATTTTCTTTCTCTTTTTCCTTTTTCCTCAAGAATTCGGAAGTATTATCGTTTTTACAAAATGCTGCACTGGTAGGTAGTATGGTAAATGTACGAAATTTATGCCTTTTTATTTCAAAATAAGAGTCCCTAATATTATTATCTTAAATGTTCCAAAATAAGTTTTATTTTTTTCTCTTTTAGAAAGTATTTTAAGAATAATTTTTTATAATACCCATTTTAGTTGTGAGATATAAACAAAAAAAAAAAAATCCGATGATCTGGACCAATAGAGATCAATAACTTGAGGGTATTATAGGAATAGTACATAAAGTTATATATATATATATATTTAAAAAAAAAATCATATAAAGTCAATAGAGTCCGTTTATTTACGAATGGAGTACTAGTTTCTTATTTTGTGATTGCAAGTGGATTAAATCTACAGTATTATTAAATAATATTCCAATAATGTACTGTATTTTGTTTTATCTCCAAGGGAGTAATTCCTGCCTAGCGGCAAGAGTTCATTCCGACGAAAGTTATAAAATTTAAGTTGAGTAGCCATCATATCATTGTAATTCCGTTAACTATTCCACATCAAATCTATTAAACACATAGTTGGTTCTAAATCACTTATTCAAATCCCTCCACCATCGTCTGACTTATCATGTCTGTACGTTTTTCTTCTGTAAATCATGACTAGATTTGCTCCTTACTGATCATTCAAGATACGGCTTGATATGGTTTGGGGTCATTTCCTTTTTGACAAAATTTCCTTAATTTTGCCGAGTGTTTCCTTTGTCAGTTGTCGGGTTATTATTCTTCTACATTTTTTTTTTTTTGTTAGTCTTTCTTTCTTGTCATTTTCGTTATGTGTTGGTCTTAGGTTAATCGTGTCGTCCCAAACAATTATATATATATATATATATATATATATAAGAGAGAGAGAGAGAGAGAGAGAGAGAGAGAGAGAGTAATTAATGGGGTGGCCGGTCAGAGGAGAGGGAGACGGAGGAGGAAAAAGAAGTATGGAGAAAGAGCATGCAACTATGTCTGTTGGGGTTACTTTTCCTCCTTCCCTTCAAATATTGCTAAGAATGAAAGGCCCTAATGCTTCTATAACATGGAAGAGGTGATAAGCTACTTTACTAGACTTGGGTTGACGAAACCTATTATTGCTGCTTTTATGGTGGATCGAGAGAGATCATTCTCCATTCACACTCGCGATGGACATTTTAATTTGTTGAATCTCAGGGGAACATTTTCGTCGGTGGGTGTCAGTCTACACTTTATGTTTCATTATATATTTTGCATGGAGGCGAAGGAGCTGAGGATGGGAAGGGAAGTGGATAAAGGTTAGTTGGGAAAGGAAGTGGATGGAGGTGATGAGGCAGTTGAGGAAAGTGAGGGAGGTGAGGGTGGAGAGGGAATTGAGGGCGATAGTGATGAGAGAGGTGTCGTCGGAACAGTTGGAGGGGTGGAGGGAAGTGAGGTGGCGGAAGGGAGTGGAGGTGTCATAGGTGGTGGCGTTGTGGAGGGAGGGTTGGGTGCATGTGACGTGAGAACTGAGGAGCGAGTGTGTGGGGTTGGGTTAGGGTTTTTCTTTATGGGGAGAATCAGTCAAAAAGGGTGCAAAATTGGCTAAAATTAACATAAAATGCAACGGTAATGAGGACAAATCGACCAAAAAATGCAAAATGCATAACAATAAAATAAAATAAAATAATTGGGGCCAAACGAATTAAAAGTGACAAAAATATTATGTAAACCTATTTATAATAAAATTAATTAATTTCACGATAATTTTTTTAGGAACAGGAGTACTAAGTAATAAAGTATGGAATATTACTTTTCCTTTATCGGTGTGCCAGGTCTAACGATATACACATAATTGGCCTAATTAAGGTGTTTTGCAAAGAAAAAATACATAGAAATTAGTCTCGTCTAACAAAAATATTAGTAATATTTTCAAATTTTGATAAATCAAGAGTTTAATTACAGTAACTCGAAATAATAGCTAAGGGTCATTCCAAATGATAGCTAAATTTGTTTTCATGTTATCTATTTAAATTCGATTATTATAATCGACACCTCTGCGCAAATTGACCTAAACAAACAATTTTAACTATAATAAAAAATAAAATAAAAAACCCGCACCAATGTTGTTGACCCGTAAATTTTGCATGGGCCACCTCACCTCAATATAGTCACTTTCGCGATGCAGCAAATTTATAGATAATCATAATTTTTTTTTTTTATTTTTGTTTTCATATATAATCATAATTCATTCTTGTGTAACTGAGGTATTGGGTTCAAGTTACTTTTGAAGATACAGAAATTTCCATTCTCCACGTGGCATCAGAAGAGCACGTGGCCAAGCTGATCTGGAGCCCGGAGAGGATGAGTCATCATCCCGAGCTCGTAACTACAACCCGGAGCCCGGGTTATCCGCCCGTTTCCGATTTACCCGAGGAATCAGACATGGATATCTTTCCCCGCTCGTGATCCTAAGAAGCTCGCATGGTCTCAGACCCGAGCTGTCCTATTAAAGACCCCGAGGTAATCACCTCGGGAGACAAAGAAAGTCAACGAAAGCTGCCGCATTCAATGCCCACCAGCTGCTGCGTCATCCCGGGATCACCTTCTGGCATCCTATTGGACAGAAAGAATACTTGCCTATTAAGGAAAGCTGCATCTAGAAGGTCAAGGGGACAAACAGGGAAGTTCTATCCTCTGCATCAAAACAGGTCACTTCCACATCAATGCATACTACGGCTGTCAGAGATAGGGACATGGCAGTTCACCCCAAGTCGACACCTGGCAGACCCACTTGCTACAAACCGACTTTACTTCAGTATAAATACAAGGTGATAGCCTTCTTTTATGGGCTAAGTTAGAATTAACACACACAACTACAAACTCCCAAAGAATTCAGAGCAAGTACTCTCTCTGAGCAGCCTGAATCCTCACCGGAGACCTTTATCCTTACCATAAACTGATTCTCTCACCGGAGGGCTTTAGCTGGACCAACGTCCAGCTCCCTAACGGTGTTCTTTCTTCATCTCAGGTATCTACCGTAGGACAAGTCCCACCTAAGCTTGTGCCTATTGAGAGCCGGGGCATCCTAATCACAGACTAACTGCATACGTGGACACGACAGATCACCAAGACCGATTTTGGCGTGATCAACTTTATTTCATGGCAGAATGAGCTCCGCCCTTGTAGCTTACAGATGCTAGGATAAGTTTTTGGGTCTTCGAATATGAGATACCTTGAACATAGCAGATTTACAAAACTTCCAAATACCGCATTAATCAAACATCGGCCTCTTTGAAGAAGGCTGCCTAGGCTGGTCGGCTCTTCAGTAGAGGGTCGCCTACCAAGGTAAAACTAAGTGTTTTTTTATTAAAACATCAAATCTATGTATAATTGCTAAAAAATGAGATTACAAAGAATGGAAAAGAGAATTTACTTTTTTTTTTGGTTGAAAGAGAGAGGAACGAGAGAGTAAAAAGAGAGAAAAATTATATGTAGAAAGAGGAAATTTGAGTTAAATATTTAAAACGTTAAATAAAGAATAATGATACAAAAATTGAAAAATATTAACCTACTTCTTAAACCCACCCACTTGGATGGAGGAAATCTAAATATTTTTGTTGGAGGGAGTGAAGAGAGTGATCTTCTTCTGTCATATGGGTAGACTTTAAAAGTAGGTTAGTATTTTTTATATCATTATTCTTAAATAAAAAAGGATGAAATTTTGTTTTTAAAAAAGATCTTGTTAACTTGTGCTTTAGAGCCCGTTTGGTCGAGCGTTTTAGCCAAAACGCTGGGATAAAACGCAGCTTATTTGCAAAAAATGTGTTTCAATATCGCAGAAAACACGTTTTCAAAACGCATTGCGTTTTAAAACGCTGGAATTCCACTTTTTCCCAAAACGCAGGTTTTAAAACGCTCATAGGAAAAAAAAGCTGCGTATTGAAGTGATATCCCAAACGTATTTATAAGGAAAGACCTCAGTTTTTAAAACACTGCGTTTTTTAAAACGCTGCGTTTTTAAAACACTGCGTTTTATAAACGCTGTACCAAACGGGCTCTAAGAGCATTATGAATGTTGAAAAAATTGGGTGCTCCCTATGATTTACACATTTTTCAAAGAAAAAAACTTTCTAATGCAATTGTAGAGGAGGGTTGTGGATATAATGTGTCAACTAAATTATTGTTTATTGGTTGATAGACTTTTGATTTTTTGACAATTAATGCAAATTGTGAAGGAGGATGTGAATACAAGAGTCTTTTTCATATTATTCTCCACAATTTGCATTGAATTTTAAAAAATAAAAAGTCTACCAACCAATAGAAAATAATTTAGTTTACACATGATATTCACAACTCTCCTCCACAATTGCATTGAAGCGTTTTTTTCTTTGAAAAATCTGTAAATCCTAGGTAACCCAATTTTTTCCGCATTTACGTTTGCATTGGAGATGCTCTAAGATTACATATTAAGGAGCATTAAATAAAGTAGATAGTAGTGAAAATTTGTGAAAGTAAACCAAATAAGGTAGTTGATAAGATGATTAATACTATAAAATTAGAGTAATTAATGTAAAAATAAACACTAATTATCCTATTAAATGCTCTTTCAAGTATGGCCTTCGCAAGTTAAAAAAGAGAGTTACTCCCTCCGTTCCACCTAAAGAGTCCACGTTTAAAAAGTCTAATTATTAAGGAGTATCAAAGTACCATTAAAGTTGGTCATAATTACAAAAATGCTTAAGCATATTTAACAGGTTTATACCGCATTTGAAGGATAGAGTTGAAAAATTTATGGAGAGTGAAGGCATAATTTTAGAAAGTGGACTCTTAACATGAAACATCCTAAAATAGTATAATGGACTCTTTGCCTGGAACGAAGGGAGTATATAATTATTTGGTCCCTCCGCTTTACAAAAACTATGCATTTGGTCCCCCCTCATCAAAAAATTTATTCTGGTCACTCGATTTACATTTTCTTGTGAGATTCCCCCTTCAGTCCGTTACCATTATAATTTCCATCTAATATTTTTTAAAATACCCCAAAGTACGCTTACTGCCTTAATTTCCATGTGTAATTTTCATGAAAGAAATCCACATTTGGTCTGCTTAAAAAGAATGAAAAAAAAAACAAACAAACAAACAAAGCAGCAAAAATGTTAGAAAATTCTTTATTTTGGCAGTAAATACTAGGTTTCACAATATTTAGATGACGAAAATTAAAACAAGACACCATCTTGAGCAAAGTACCTTTATCTCAACAGATATGCAAAATTCCTCTTTAAGAACATCTAAAGAAAGTAAATAGGAAAATTATGAGCCTCCAACAAAATTTGAATTAACATGTATAACAGAGTTTTTCCGCGCGAATCTAATTCATCGTATTTATGAAATTCGATGATATACATCCCTCCCTTTTTTAGTTCTACAGCAAATACTACATTTATGTATTTCTCAGCTCTGAGCATTAGGTTGAGCACCCTTTTCCAGAAACTAGTGCAAACTGCGTGTCATGCTTTTAATTATTGAAAAAAAGAAAAAGGAGAAGCATATAGGTCAACCTGGAACTGAAAAAGATTACACGTTGGGAGTCATGAATTTTAACACAAAATTTCTTCTCTGAACAAGGGAACATGATCCTTGGCTGTAATTGTGACCTTAAACCCATCTCCAAAACCCTAAACCCATCATCCTCCTCCTCATCCTCCTCGCTAAAGTGGGTCCAGCAACCGCCAAATCAACAATTGAACCCTGCTCAAACTCCGACTCCTGTAACGCCCTCGTCGGCTACACCCTCTACACCGACCTCAAAGTCTCCGAAGTAGCTTCCCTATTCCAAATCGACCCCATTTCCCTCCTCACTGCCAACTTCATCGACATCTCTTACCCGAAAACCACATCCTCCCTTCTCAGCTATTTCTCAATATTCCCATCATCTGCTTCTGTGTCGACGGCATCCGCAAATCCCTGTCCACCCACTATAAGACTCGCCCTTCTGACATCCTCTCCATCATTGCCGACTCCGTTTACCGCGGTCTCGTCTCCGCCGAATCTTACCTTTTTGGATTTGAGCTCAAATTTATTGCAAATCTTTCCGGTGCCATGAATCTCACTACTTCATCTTCAAAACCCAAGCTCTTGAGCCTCTATGAATCCTTGCGAATGTTATCTAATGGAGTTAATGGAGTGAAAGGTAGTTTGGACATTATTTTAAAAAATCGACGAAAATTATAACGGTAACACGCTAAAGGGAGAATCTCAAAAGGAAATGTAAATCGAGTGACTAGAATTTTCGTAAAATAGAGAGACCAAATAATTATATAATTTTAAAAAAGACCTTTAAAAAATGGGTAAATATTAGGGCTAAATATTCATTTGAAAATAAAAAGTTGGGATTATCTAATCAAATTTGGATCGTCACAACACATCAAACGTAATAAAATGTCAACAGCATCCATGCCAACAAAAAAGCACACCAACTATAGAGAGAGAGATTCTGGAGTGGTCAAACCTATGCAAAGTAAAGCGGAACCGGCCAAGACTGTGACGACCTACAGTAGAAGGAAGAGGCGTGGTGGAGGAGGAGTGTCTAACTCAGAAGCTGCCGTCTCTAACGTTTTAGGTATTCAGATTTTTCGTGTTCTTAAGGGTATTGTGTGCAGTTTATGGCGTGATTTTGATTACTTAACCTTACGTTGATCATATACGAAGTAAAATGCAAAATTTTATGTTGCTTGATGGCAGTAAATGAGGCTAGGGTTTATGCTAATTGTGATCAGGGCTGTACTGTTACATATTTTTTTTTTTCAAATTCGAAATGCTGGTCTCGAACTCTCGATACATAATTTTTAAATTACCTTTAATTTAAGGTTTGATTTTTATACATATTCGAATGGTATTTATGTCATGGCAGATAGATCAGTTAATAAATGGAGCTAGGGTTTATGCTGATTTTGACTAGAGCTTTACTCGTACATTTGGCTCAATATTGAAATTCTGTTACTAGATACTACTTCCAGGCAAAGAGTCCAATTTCCTATTTTAAAAGTCAACATGTGACTAAATCAAATCAAAATTTTATTTACTTTACTTATGTTTTAGGAAATAAAATTTTATTAATTAAAAACTACCTTAAGAATACTATGAATTACAACTTTCATAACGTTGTAAAAACAACTAAATTTATGTAAAATTATCTAACTAAGTTGACTCAAAAAAGTCAAAAGTTGACTTTTTGCCGATTTTTTGAATTATAAAGTACCTTTTGTTGTTGAATGATTTTGTCAGGCACAATCTCCAGATTCTGTTCCCTAGCTATATGAGTACATACTCCACACTGTTCATTTCTTGGTTAAGCCTGATCAGAATTCATTACTCTGATTGGTTATAGCATTTGTACTAGAAATTGCTTAAGGTTCTGATTCCCGCTGAAGCTCATTCATAATTCTCGTAAAATACGCCGTTGGCTCCAGAATAGATTAGGTAATGTGTATCCTTATGTTGATCGGTTAAGCTCCTTCATTATCATTCTATGATTTCACCAATTATTTGTGCATTAGTCTCAATTAGTTTTTTTTTTTTTGTTGGGGGGGGGGATGAAAGGTCACATGTTTTCTACAGTCAAAAACAGTTACTTTGTTCTGCTAACAATAGTGACAATAGTACTACAAACATGTCACGGATAGTTCAGAGATAAAATTTTAGACTGATTTTTCATATGTCGCTATGTGAGTTTCATTCTCCTGTATTGAAAAATTGCATACCCTGCAATCATCAAGTTTAACAAACCAGAGGTTGTATGTCAGCTGCAGGACTGTGTTTTTTTGTTTCCTGGGTTAGAAGTTCATCCATATCTTCTTTGCAAATCGAATTGTCTTAGAAACTTAATGTATTAGTTTATGATTTTTTGACCTTGGTATCAGAAGAAAGCAAATAAGAAAAGAAAAAGACAAAGAAATTGCTGGTTGTATGGTTGATCTGATGAAAAGATGATTCTGATTACCTGAAGCTGTTAATCTCACTGCTTATTTAGGGAGCTCAAATAATTTTCACTTGTTGATTGCTAAAGTTACTGCAGGAGTAAGTAACTACATCTTAATGGATTTTGTATTTGAACAATACTTTATAGGATGGTTGCAATCTTCAAACCCTTGGAGCAAAGTACTAGGCAGGATCTGAATCCTAACCTGATACTCTAACAAGTAGGACAACATTGAAGAAATCCATAGTTGTACTTTTATTGCATAATGGTTTAGGGATAAGTTTCATGGGACTGCAGCATGATCCATACTCTTTTTTATCTTCTTGTCTTCTATAAGTATGATTTTCGACCTTGGTACCTACTCTTCCAACCATTCTGTGAACCCGTATAATATGCTAGAACTTGCTTTTTAATCGTCCGACTTCCATTTGTTCCTCTTTACTACAAACTTCATTTAATGGATATGCCAAGTCAGTTAGCGTATTCAATAAGTCTCAAAGTTCATATTTCATTTGGAAGGGGAGCTGGAAGGAGTTAAAATTATGGCATTAACTGGTTAAGTTTTATTTTAAGCACTAAGCAAAATGTTCATTTAGCGATTGCTGTATTGTTTCCCTCCTTGCCTTATCTTAAATTTAAATGAATGCAATAAGTAAAGAATGTTAATCCAGAGATAATGTCGAAGGCATCCGACCTTGACTAATTCTATTGGTTTCGTATGCAAAATAGGAACTCAACAGTGCGATGGAGAAGATGCTAACCAGCACAGCAGTAGTGTGAAAGCTATGTGTCTGGATAAACCAGTCTCATTTTTCTTGTTTATCAATTGGAAATGTGTGGTGCTAATGGTTTGGTAAAGCAAAAGAAAATGGATGTTTGGAACTAACAGATAATAGCCAGCTCAAGTGGGAAGAGCAGCAAACCTTTAATTGAGTTATTTGGTTTAGAGGGAAGAGCAGCAAACCTTTAATCGAGTTATTTGGTTTAGAGACGCTTTTAAATATTGAAACTCAGAAAATTTCATTTTCTAAATATTCTATCTTAACTAGGAGACAAATATTTATAACTGTTCTGGCCTTGTTTACCACCAGCAAATTGACTTGTGATGCTTTTGATTGTTAGTACGGAGGTGAATCTGCTTGTGTCCGGATATTCATGCTCACCTGATTGTTGATTGCCAACTCATAAAGGGATAGAGAAAGAGTGTAAGGTCTTCGTGTGAAGAGATATTACACGCCTTTTGGGTCTCTTTAGGAATTACTAATCAAATACAGGAGTTCATATCATTGTGTGTTACGTTACAGCGTAACCTCTTTATTACGCCTTTTGTAGCCAAATGCTTTTGCTACATCCTTTAAAGGCAAGTGAGCAATTACACATTCCTCCTTTGAAGAAAAGTTAGTTTGTTTACTATTGTAGAAGAAAGACATTTTGTCGCCTAAATGAAATCTCTCCTAGATGAAACAAATAGGAAGGCTAATTTGACAGTTATCTGTTCTGACATCCCTTGCAAGTTTTATTGAGAAAAGAAGTAAAGTTTGGTATATTGACCTTAGGGAATGTTCCGCAAGGAGGCATCTTGAGGTGGGGATGTGAATTCGATTACCATACCCGTTATACCCATGTTTGGTACTTAAGTTGATGGGTAAGTGGTTGTGAGAATTAGTTTCCCAATTCCCACATTTATGAAATACCCATTAATAGCGAGTATTTGAAACCCATGATTGGGGGTGGGTTTCACATTCCCATTCCTAAGCTTCTGATACCTTGGTATTTGATACCGATTTCCATACGCCAAACATGCCCTTATAGTGATATAATAACTGGTTAGGAAGTCTGTAATACTAACGATGATCTGATTGTGCTTCGGGAGCAGTTCTCTCTCTGAGCAACCCAAACAATAACCTTAAATGAAGTTTTGATCATTGAACTGAAAACATATGTGAAATTCTTAATGCAACCACAATGGTGTTGTCTTTTTTATTTTAGCAGCTTCATAACTCTACTTTTCATGGCTTCTGCAACACCCTTTATCCAATGTGCCCAGAGAGGTTGACTAGGTACAAGACATGATAAAAAGCTTATGTTTGAACATATTTTCTACGATCTTTGAACTATTTGATCATGTTAGAAGTTTAACTGATTTGCAGGCCGTGAAGTTGAAACTGTGAAGCACTGCCCACGTGTATCACAGGTTGCAGATGCATCAGTCGCATATCCAAAGATGAAAACAATTTCATGTGCTGAAGATGTAACTCTCCTTCCCCACCAAAATTGCTCGGAGAGGAGATCAAAGAGGATGGATATTTGCAAAAATACAATCACTGTTGAGGAAACTGGTATGATTTATTTTTCGGCTGTGTAATTTATGTGACCATAACTTTCTAGAATTATTTGTTCAAACTATAGAGTACGTACGAAACTAGTCTTACCTGATTTGTTGAGAAAATTTTTAGTGTTCAATAAACATGTGTTGTGTATAAGTTTGAAAAAATGTGGAAGGAAAATAGATGAGAGCTTGACTTTGGGTGAAAGCTCTCCGCTGATTTTTGTGAATTTGGACATTCTAGATATTATTGTATGGCCTATTTGGTCATTAATGTTGTCCAAATCATGGTTTGAGGCAAAATACGTTTTTCTAGTTGACAATGCTACCTAATCAGTTCATTCCCTTCCATAGAGTTCAACTTTATCCTGTTGCTTCTGGTTCAGATATAGAAGGGTGGAAAACCCATTCTTTCCTTTTCTCAGCCTTTGGGTATCCATGCATTCAAGCTACGCTTTAACGGCAACTCCAATGGTTGTTCTTCAATGTGTTAATAACACATTGAGGATGTTACAACCATTTGGGGGTTGTTTCTCAATGTGTTGTTCCTCAAATTTGTTCCCAAATTGTATTTTTGAGGAACAAGTCAGTTAAAAAAAAATAAAAAATAGTCTGGGCAAGTGAAATGCACTGCGCCAAAGAAAGGCGTGAAGATGCCTGTCTCCTACTCTGACTCGGCCTGCCACCACCCATACTTTGCTGTTTTCTTTCTTCTTCTTTGCCTTTTCTTTTTCTTTTGCTTTTGTTTGTTTTTTTTGTTTTTTTTTTGTTTTTTTGTTTTGAAAAGTATAAAAATAAAGGAGTGAAAAGGTATAGTGGGATCCATAAATAATGGGTAGTGTTATTTGAATGGGAAGGCGTGTTAACTTATTAGAGAGATGTGTTATTAAAATGGATGATGTGGCAGTGAGGCCCATAAATAATGCGTTGGAAGAACATCTCCGTTGGAGATGCTCTAACCTCTTCTTATAAAGTACCAGTGATAAATGGATTGGTAACATGTTCATTAGGAATATATGAATTTTTTAGGTGCTTGGGACATTTTAGTCTAGCCATATAATTAGGCATTTGTGTATAATTATTGAATAAAATTACACACACACACACAATCAATTGCATATTCAGATTAGGTTTCTAAAATCAGTTAGTAATGTGGTATACTATCTGAGTTTAAATCCATTGGTTTCACTCTTTTTAATCTGTGACTTTTAATTCTAGGTTTCCCCTTTTCTTTTTCTTTTCAAAATGTAATCCCCCCACTCCTGTTTTTACCATCTGGGCAGAATTTTCTGATTTATGATTCTGCTGTCATTTTAATACGGTTGCAAAGTACTCGTCCTCCAACTTGTTTTGTAAGCATCAAGATCCAGCCAGCATGTTGTATTTCATATATAATTCCCCTATCTCAAATTCTATACTGCATTTATAAGTACTCTCTCCGTTTCATGCAAAGAGTCCACTATACTATTTTGGGATGTTTCACTTAAAGAGTCCACTTTGAAAAAAATTGCTTACAATCTTTATAAACCTTTACACTTTACCCTCTACATATGTTATAACATCTTGGTTATGCACAAACATTTTTGTAATTATGACCAACTCCAATGTTACTTATATATCCATTAATTATTAGACTTTTCAAACGTGGGCTCTTTGAGTGGAATGGAGGGAGTAAAAGCTATTAAAGCATTGAAGTGTAAAGATTTCAAGTTAAAAAGATGAAATTCCAAAATCATGGTAAACTCATATTTTTTGATTGAAGTAATTAATCTATTGAAAAAACAACTCAGTAATCTTGATGTTGGAAACTGAAAATTTTGAATGATTTAGGGGAATTATGAACCTGTTATAGCTGGCAGACGGCTGCAACCATGACCACAACCGCTACTGAAACCTTGTCTGGACTGACCTCTCAAATTTATGGAGTTTGTGCAACCGCATCACGATTCCGCATTGGATTATGAAACACACTACTTTATAGATCTCTGTTGATGAATTTTATATTAAAAAAAATATGAATTTGGGTAACAATGAGAATACCACACCTGGAATTGTTGAGATTTTGATGTTATGGCAGGGTTTTGCGAGGCAAAACTTATTCAAGAGTGCCCAAATCCGCCCCGTCGACGCTCACAACGAAAAAGAAAAAGTAAAAAGGTTGCAGAAGAGTTCAGTGATTTTGAAAATTCTTCACCACAACGTCCAAGTGCCTCTGACTGTCATGGACTCCCAAAACGAGGGAAATGCAATAATGCAATCACCCAGCAAGAGGGAAAGTTAAAATGTACAACATTTGAATGCTACTTGGAGTGAGTTTTCGCTGAATTAGTGTAAAGAGCAGTACATTGCCCTTGTATCAACAATTGCTTATGAATACAATTTTCTAAGATGTAGGAATATGTGGCTGAGCTTTTCTGAAGAAAAAAAGAATTCATTTACGCACCTGGATTCCATGTGGTATTCCTTGTACTCAACTGAGTCTTGGAAAGAAAGGGTGCTAAAATGGATAAAGAAAAAGGACATTTTCTCGAAAAAGTATGTTTTCATTCCAATTGTTCAGTGGTAAGTATCCTCCCTATCTTGGCCTAAATTTTGTTCTTCTTGTTCCATAGGCATTTTTAAATTTGAGAAATAATATCTGCAAGTGACTTCAGGTCTCACTGGGCTCTCTTGATTTTCTGTCATTTTGGCGAGAGTCTGGAGTCAAAATCTAAAACTAAAACTCCCTGCATGTTGTTGCTGGATTCACTGCAAACGATGGGCCCTAAGCGGCTTGAACCTGGGATAAGAAAGTACAGTTTTAAGTCGTTTTCCATCTTTTATACTATTACATATATATTGGTATATATAGATATTGAGCTGTTTCTTGCCACTAGCTACTGCCCTCTTTCCATTTTGATTTTTAATTTTATTTATGCCTTCATCAGGTTTGTGTTGGACATATATAGGACACAGGAGAGAGGAGAGAATGAAAAAAAGTTGTATAAAATGCCTTTTTTGGTTCCTAAGGTGGCCTTACTTTTCCCAATATATTCTTCTTGATCCATTTATGTGGTGACTCACATTTTTAACAAAAAGTTTTCAGGTTCCGCAGCAGATAAATGGGGAGGAATGTGGTTTTTACGTTCTGTACTATATTAAACTATTTGTAGAGAGTGCTCCAGAAAATTTTAGCACCTGTGATGGTTACCCTTACTTTGTAAGTTTTCGTGTCATTTATGCCATTTTGGTTATGGAACTGTCATAGCATCTGAGTGTTTGGTTTTGCTTTTTCATTCCTATTCCTATATTGCCTTTTTGGTGCTATGTTATAGATGAAGCAAGACTGGTTTACACTGGAAGGTTTCAGTTGCTTCTGCCAAACGCTCGATTCATCTAGCGATCAAAATCTGTTTTAGCTGGGGGACAGCTTCAATGTTTAGAGTAGCACTCAGAATTGATGGTCTTGACTTATGATCACTGATTTGCGTGGTTTGTTTAGGGGACATGAGTGAATATGTAGAAGAAGTTGTACTTTATTTGGAATGATTTGATGTACTTTCTTTTCAGTATTGTTTGATCAAACTAGGCCCGAATCCAAATGCTGCTTGCTTTTGAAGTGTATCTAAAGTTTCATGTCTTCTCAGTTGTGTCTTAATTTTTCCTTTACTTGTTGTTTCTTCGAGAAAGAGAGAGTAGAAATACTTCATCCCCATTAAACCTAAATTGGTTTAGAACTGGCTCTCTTAGATTCATTATTATGGTTTTTTTTTTTTTTAATAGGAGTCTCACTCACTTGAGTCAACTCTTGATTTGACTTCATTAAATTTTTGGGGTGATGCCTAACTAATGGCACTATGTCAGCGGTAAGTTATAGTACTACTCCAATTGCTTTGCAACAAAACAATTACTATATGAGAACAATAACCTCTTCAACTCTTCTCTGATATTAAATTCTTTCTTGTGCAAAGTTAAAAGAGAGAAAACTACAAACATTTATTATGGGTGAAAATTAATTTGTGAGGACACCAATTACTTTGCAACATAAAGAAAAAAGTAGCACAGCACACCCAAACGCGTGGAAAATAGTTTTGATACTTTTTAATACTACTATAGTATTTGTAAAAAAATTTGGTTCAGTGTATATATACTATAATATAAGCAACTCACCTTTAAAGTCCTTTTAACGTTAGGTCAAACAAAAAAACAATTATTGTCAATCTTGGGATTTACCCCTAAAACAAATTTGTATTTTTGTATTTTTCCTTAACACCTTTTGGAAAAAAAAAAAAATAGGATGTAGTTTAGTTTATAACGAATGATAATTTGTGGATTTATTGAAAAAGATTTCCAATTAATCAGTCAGAAATTAAAAATAATAATATTAAAACAGTTCTTTTCAATTAAATACTCGAAACAGAAACAGTACAGCAATCACCATGCCACGGTAAAGTATAATCGGAACAACAATTTAAAAAGTACTCCATGTACTGCGAAATACTATATTCTATATCTCAAATTAAAAATAAAAATAAAAATAAAATCATTCTTTCTCATTTATAACCGGTATATAAAAAAAAAAAAACATTCTTTTGATCATAGGTTATTAAGAGCTACCAAAAGAAAGACTATTTTGTATGTGCGATTCTACGGCAGTTTTGATGAATTTGATTGCATAAAAAATAAAATAAAAAAAATACTACCCCCTCTATTCTTAAGCAAAATTATATTTTTTCAGGTTTGATATTATGAGTTCGAGCTGATGGTAACTATATCAACTTTAATATTCATATAGTTAGATCAAATTTACTCATATTTCTATAGATTAAATTTACCCTTTTGTAAGTAATGACAAGAATGTCCAACGTAACAAGTATCAAAATTTGTGTTAAAATCATCCAACAAGACCAACACACAAACTTGTTGAAGATACCAAAATATCTTCAGATCACGTGGCAATAATCGGGACACGTGGTCATGCTAATCTGGGGCACGAAACTCAGTCTAACTTATCCCGGGCTCCGTCAATAGCTCGGACATCGAGCTTATATGGCCATAATCAAATCCCGGTCTTCCCATAGAGCTCGGAAGGACTGATAGCTCGTCATCCTCATCGTGCCCAAGCCCACCAAGTCTCGACCCGGGCTGTAAGGCTAAGACCCCGAGGTCTCCATCCCGAAAAATTAAAAATAGTCAACAAAACCTGCCGCATTTAAAGCCTACCTGCTACTGCGTCGTCCCGACACCACTATCAAGCTTTTCATTAGACAAAAAGTGACTTGCTTTCTAAGTAAAGTTACTTCTGGAAGATCGGCACAGCTCCCGAAGGAAGTCTATCTTCTACATCAATGCTGATCACTTTTCCTTAAAGGCTCATCAATGCAAATAACGGCTGTCATAAATGGATATGTTCTCACCTGTCTCGGGCTGACATCTGGCAAGCCCACTTGCCTCAAAATCAACATTCATCCGGTATAAATTCAAGGTGATTGCCTTTATTTATGACCTAGTTCTATAAAACACTCTCAACTACCAAATCTCCTTCAGAGTATTTACTCCTAAAGAGTAGCCTGAATTCTCACCGGAAACCATAACTCTTACCACATATACTCATTTCTTTGACATGTCAGGTATCTACCGAATGACAGTTCCCTAACACTTGTGCCTATTGAGAGCCAGAGCATCTTACCATTCAACTAGCTGCTGCATACGTAGACTTGACACGATCGCCTGAATACTTTTTGGCGTGATCACTTGTGATAATAATATAATCACTATCTTATAATATAATTTGTCTTTTTTTTTTTTTTTTTTGTCGCTTCCAAAATTATTTGCTCTCTTTTTCTCTTTTAATTGTTACTTTTACCTTTTTATTTTTAAGGGTTAATTACATCACTAGTCCCTTGACTATGAATTATTTTACCAGTAGTCCCTCAACAAATTATTTTTAAATTTTAGTCCCTTGACTATGAAAATTAGACATGATTGGTCCTTTTGTTGGATGCCGTTAGTATTTTTCCGCTAAGTTCATCATGTGCCCATCACGTGCCTTTGGTTAAGGGTATTTATAGAATTTTACGTGCAAAAATATTTTCTAATACTTAAAGCAATATATTCTTTTCTCTCTCTCCCCCCACCCCCCCATAACATCTCAGCCCCCATCCCTCCATTTTCTCTCTCATAATTCTTCACCCCCATCATCAATTCTCTTTATCTTACATTTCTTTTTCTCACTATCTGATGATCCATTAATTAAATCGTAACGTACCCCAAATATAGAAGGGGTGTCTGCAAAAGTATGCAAGGGGATCAATGGTTACTGGAAAAGGCGAGGCTACTAGCGCCTCAATGGAGCAACTGGTCGGCGGCGTATGTCCAGGGTTAAGCTGGGCCGAGCCAGAAACAACGCTTCTGAAGGTTTAAAATCACCCTTCGGCTGAAGCTGAGGATTTCCCCAAAGAAGTTTTTTATTGGGCTCCGCGACGCTTACGTCAGGATGATGATGAGGATTGCCAATACTTCAGTCGTTCACAGCGGCGGGATCGGTGGCGTTTATGGCGGAGATGTGATTAGTCAGTTTAGGTTGAGGTTGGTAAAGGAGTATGACGAGAAGATGATTATTGAGATCTACAAGTCATTGGCAATGGCGCAGGGGTTGGTGCCTCGGGATCCAGCTAAAATTACCGCGCAGATTTCTTGCGGACGGTAAAAGTATGTTGGGTTGCTCAATAACAATAGTTTACTGGATTGATTCTTTGTTATCTTTAGTTTACTTACCTTTAATTTTCTTGTAATTTTGATTATGAGATAAATAAAAGTGATTGTAATGAAATTATTCATATCTCTCCATGAGCAGGAGTTAATCAGATGGGGGCTGAGATGTTGTGGGGGGGGGGGGGAGTAGGGAGAGAGAGAAAAGAATATATTGTTTTAAGTATTAGAAAATATTTTTGCACATGAAATTTCATAAATACTCTTAACCAAAGGCACGTGATGGGCACATGACGGACTTAACGGAAAAATACTAACGGCATCCAACAAAAGGACCAACCGTGTCTAATTTTTATAGTCAAGGGACTAGTGGTGTAATTAACCCTATTTTTAATTTAAAATTTTTTGGTTATCTGAGGCCGTATTATTTACTTACTTTGAAGACGCTGGTGTATAAATTCGTTAGTTAACTATTGTTTGGCTTCCTTTGCGGTAGAAACCCTAGAATATCTCTCTCACTCTAAAGCTGTAGCGCCGGTACGTCACTCTCGCTCTTCGTTTTGGTTCCCTTGTTCTTCGATTGATCACATAGAATTTCACCAACTATTTTGTATCTATATACTCACAAACGTATACGCATCTCCATGATATTTGCTCTGTTTTTTCAGCTTTTTTGAATTTTCGTTTCGCACACATGAATTTGCTTCTGCTGTTCATGTCCCCAATCTGTTAATTGTTCAGGGCTATCTTTTTTTTTTCTTCCTTTTTTGGTTAGTTTCAAGTAATGAAGTGTTAGAATTATTTATTATATTCGAAAAAAGGTTGTAGCTTTAAGCCTAATTTGAGACTTTGATTCTGCTATTATGGCCTTGAAAGTTTGATATGAATTTAGAAAGTGTTTCCTTCAGTGTTCTTAGTGAGTCTGTAGATTAGTTAAGTAGCAAATGAATTAACTAAGTTAGCACATCCTGTTATTGATTTTGATTAGAGAATTTTATCAATGGTTTGCAATATGTGAATCTGCAGTAACCCAGGTTGGAGGCTGTTGGTCGTCGTATGCAATCCTGTTCAGTATGTGAATTTGGTTTTCTTGATTTTCAGTGGATTTCTGATGTTGATAGCTGTTGAATTGTAGCTAAAGCTATCTAACCTTGCAGATTTCGTTAGTTGTTGTCATTGCAAGTAGGGCTGTTAAACGAACTGAGCCAGCTTGGGCTCGGCTCGGCTTGGGCCCGGCTCACATAAGCCCGAGCTCGGCTCGAGCCCAAGTGTAAACAAGTCAAGATTGAGCATTATGGCAGACTCAATAGTGTAATAAGGCTCAAGCTCGGCTCGTGTGCTTGCGATCTCGATCGGCTCGAGATCGATTTTTTTGGCTCGGCTCGGTTTGGCTCGTGTGGACTCGACTTGTTAGGTTGATCATTGTTTTATTATTTTGGATAGGAGTTTACATCATTTACCATTCATAAATTGATTTAAGTTTGGTTGCTGCCAGTTTTGTACTAAATATTTGGTGATATTCTTATTGGGTTAGTTGAAATAAACCTTGAAGATTTTCAAGCAGATGTGGCCTAAACACTTTTAAATTGTGCACCGGATTGAACAAGAACACTTGTAATTAAGACTAAAATTAGTACATCATATTATCCAAATCTAAACAAAAAGATCTATCTCATCATCAGTTCGGGCTCGACTCGAACTCGTGGCTCGTAAACAAGCTCGCGGTTCGGGCTTGACTCGAACTCTTGGCTCTTAAACAAGCTCGTGAGCCGACAAATTTCTAACAGAGTCATGCTTACACATCTCCTTTGAAACTCAGCTTGAGCTCGAAAAATTCTTAAACAAGCCGAGCTCAAGCATGCCAAGCTCGGCTCGGCTCGGCTCGATTACAACCTTAATTGCAAGTTCATTTATATGTACACTTGCACGAAGCACCCTCGTTATCAAGTTATCTTGAATCTAATACTTGTGGATCCAAGTAATACATGAAACATCTGAAAGAAATGCTCGAAGTAAAAAGAGAACAAGAAGAATACCTGATGGTAGTGTATATTGATTATTTGCTTGAAATTCAGAGATAGGAATGGCCAGTTGTATGTTTGTATCTTTATGAATGTGGCATTCATAGTGCATCTTGGTTTTAGTTGCTTATGTGCTGTTTTACTATGTGCAGAAGAAACCACATATATATACCAATGGCTGCCACATTTTACGTTGCTTCAGAGGCTGGCCTTAAGAAGCTTGACGAGTACCTTTTGACTCGCAGTTACATCACTGGGTTAGTTTGATTTCCTTTTCAATTTGAAGAATGTCTTGGATGCTGTGTCAAGATCTGATAATGTTCTTGTTAATTCCTCCCAGGTACCAAGCCTCAAAGGATGATATCACTGTTCATGCAGCATTTGCAAAGGCCCCATCATCAGAATATGTGAATGTTTCTCGCTGGTATAATCACATTGAAGCACTTCTGAGGATTTCGTAAGTTCTGGGACTCACTTATGTTACTTTTTGTTTTGTTATTTATTTGCATAGATTTTTTGGGTGGTATGGACATACTGAAGTACTGTTTGGCTTCTAAATGCGGTTGCTTTAGATTTTCTTAATGATTACAACTTGCTCTTGCAGTGGTGTTTCCGGGGAAGGTTCCGGTGTTACTGTTGAGGGATCTGCTCCTATCACTGAAGAAGCCATTGCAACTCCTCCTACTGCTGACACAAAGGCAAGTCTAACTATGGGATTACTAGTATTCCGATACCATTGGGCACTGCATTTGTTTCACGGGTTTTCCATTTTAATCTGGTTTCTTTCACCTCAGTTTTATTCATTATTGTTTATATGGGTCCTGATTTATAGAGAAATGCTGGTTTTATTTTTTCGGTGATGTGTTTGATATCTACTACACGTCTACGTTTTGAACCCAATGTTCTGTGTTTAACTTGAGCCTCAGGCTGCAGCTGCAGAGGATGACGACGATGATGATGATGTGGATCTCTTTGGCGAGGAGACTGAAGAGGAGAAAAAGGCTGCTGAAGAACGCGCAGCCGCAGTGAAGGCATCTGGAAAGAAGAAAGAATGTGAGTTAATGTTCTATTTCTTCCTACCTACTGAGAAGTGTTTGACTATATAGATGTTGGACTCCGGCTAGATCTCTGGGCAACTCTTATTACAACCTTCTTCAAGCTTTGGATCAAGTTTCTTAACACTGTTTGGATCGTATTGTTGGAATTTACGCAAACAACTTTTTTCTACACATTTATGATTCCACAGATATTGGTTACTATGCTGTTACTACTGTTATACCTGGGTTCATTGATACCTCTGCTAATATAATATTTGTTTCATTATCTTGTGTTTTTTTTTCCTGCCAGCTGGTAAATCATCGGTCCTGTTAGATGTAAAGCCATGGGATGATGAGACTGACATGAAAAAGCTTGAGGAAGCTGTAAGAAGTGTCCAGATGGAAGGCTTGCTTTGGGGTGCATGTAAGTTCTCTCGCCCTCATTATGTCAGACCTTGGGGATATCTAACAACAACGTACCTGCTTTGTGTGCTCTTTCAAGTTGAATGCTGAGTCTTTTTCGCTCATTGGTTATATTCCCATAACTCACCCCTCCCATATTTAAAACACATACGAGTGATTATGAAAAGAAAACAAGGTACCCCTCCCCCAATACCCATCGAGCGGAAAGTAAAAGAGTGGGTGCGGGTGTTTTGCTAAATCCATAGATGCTTCAAAATGGCTGACAACCGTGAGCTTTTGCAGCCAAGCTGGTACCTGTTGGATACGGTATTAAGAAGCTGCAAATTATGATGACAATTGTCGATGACTTGGTATCTGTTGACACTATTATTGAGGAGCGTCTAACAGAGGAACCAATCAACGAATATGTCCAGAGCTGTGACATTGTGGCCTTCAACAAAATCTGTGAGTTCATTTTGAATCTTACCTATTTATTTGACTTCTTTCTTCAGTAATGATGCTAGCCAAGCATATGCATTTTCATCCTTTTCTGGTGAGCTGATAACGATGGTTCTTGTTGCAGAATTATTGTTGGGAACATGGGCATCATGAAGCTTATCTAAATCAGGCTGCCTAAGCTATATAGCTTTTGTTTCGAATGTTTTATTTTTCTAGAAAAAGGACGTGAGACTATCCTTGGTAATTTTTGATTATGGGTTTGAGAAGTTGAGTCATGATTGTGTTGAGCTTTGTGCCCAGACAATGGATGTATTGGTGTTTGTTTCCGAGGGGTGACAAACTTATTTCTTGCATGAATGAGAATCTCGCGACAAGCGAGTTTATCAAATCTATCAAAGTCTAGAGGCTGGTTTGAACTAAGCGGTTACAGAAAGTGTGAGAAGGGACAAAATGGATAGAAAAATAAAGAGAAACATGATAGATGAGCGAGTATAATTTGATTAGTTCATATGAGGAAAATAAATTTAAAAATAAGTTGATAAATGCCCAAAAAGCAGAAACCGGGGAAGAAAGATAAAGAAAGTTTTTTTAATTTTTAAATTTATGTATATAAGAAGTATGTGTAGTGACGAACCATTGCTTTTAGCAATGATTTTTATTCTTGGGCCATATCAAATATTTGCCAAAACGGCAACTCTAAATTGACAACCCACAAAACTCTAAATATGGACCTGACCTGAAACTCCATTGGTTGGAATTCGCAAGCCAACCGAAGCAAGATGCTCATCCTGAAGTCGCATCAAATACAGATATGGAACATTTTTGGATGCTTGGGAGCACATGGTAGTGGTTGATCAATTGTTGCATAGGCCATGACAATGAGGAATTGAGGATGGAAAGGAGGGCAAGAACATGTGTCAATCACGTAATTGTAGGTTTGCAAGCCGGTGACAACAATGATTGTCGTCCTCCATTGGGGAACTGGCTGTGGCTCTGAAAGCTAGCGGCGGATTGTGGTCTAAATGACCTTGTTTTAGGCTGCTCCAAACCTGATGTTGTATTTCTTTGTGAAACAAAATTGTTGTTTCAGTTCTCTTAAAATTTCATTAGTGTTGGTCAAGGTGGATGGCATTGCTTTGGATTAAACGTGCAAAGGTAGTCTTAACAATCACTCTCTCACATTGATGTCATCATTGAATTTTTGAGGATGCATTTGGGAAGATGAGTTAAAAGTTGACATCGTGTATCCGACCAAGAGAAGAAGGTAAAACAATGTGAGGGAGGCCAGATAAGACGTTGCATCTCCTCTTTGACGTTCCTTCCTGAAGCGAAAGTATTCCCTTAAGCTGCGTAAGATCCGATCATTGACTTGACCTTAAGAGTAGCTTCCTGAAAGATGTAGTAGCTCCGATCATAACAATGCACTCTAAGAAGAGAAATTTACAAGCAAAATTCACAGAGTTTCATCGTCAATAACAACTGGTTAAGTGCTAGTAATCACTAGTAGTACGTCAAATGTAGTCTTATTATGGGCGGCCGCTAGGGGTGTGTGATGTGCATTAAAGTACCCTTCCGTATCAATTAATAAAGTTTATATAAGTACGAGTTATCGATCCCACAGATAATTTACATAATTTTTACTCCAACTAAGTACCGAAATTGGGCTAACTAATTATATTTGAGCGAAAATAAATTGAGAATAAAAACTAAAAACTAAAAATAAAAAAGCTAGTAATATTTACATGGACGCAAAAATGGTTTGGTAACAACAAATCAATATTTAAAAATAAGATTATAGGATTGCAATATTTCTAATCTAGCTCATGTCTAATTTAATCCTCTCTCCACTTTTCTTTAACTCAAGTCTTGGTAGTCGGGCGCACGTTGATGATATTCACTACGGGCTCTCCCATCTTATAGCTAGCAAAGAATAGCCGCATTATCCATCAAGCACCCAATGACTATCTAAGAACGCTTGTATCTCCTGATCAAATGTCACATAAACAATTATTGTGATTTTCGGAATTAATAGGATGTGCTCTCGCATCTTACCCTATAATTTTAGTGATCATCTAATGGGAGCTAATCCATTAAAAGCATTAAGAGCACATAATAATAACCAAGATAATGGGTAATACTTTGTAGAGAGATATTCTCTCTATTTTTCTACAAGTATGCTGGTAGAAGGCTATCGGTGTGTGTCACAAAACACCGCAACTACTAAATTGCTAGGTCCAAAATGTAAGGATAGCTCTCGCAGATCCAAAATATTTCTCAAATTAATTAATTAATGGTGAATCAATTAAAAGTATTAAGCCAACAAAATAGTAACCTAGCATAATTGTATACTAAATAGAAAGAGATATTAAATTAAAACACTACAACAACATAGAAAAATAATTGCCTTCCATAAATCAATTAAGCACATAGCCAATTCCACAAATTACAAAATCATTCAACCATAGAAATTGCAACAAATATTATAAGATATAGATCGGAAGAATTAAACTGAGCAATGCGAGAGTTGAGGTTAAAATCACTAGTAGATGTTTCCTTGGCTTTTGATTTGAAGCTTCAAACCTTCAAAGAGGATCGATCTTTAGAGGGAGGAGAGAAATTTGGGGAGAAAGAGATGCTGCCCCAAAAGGGGGCGTTTGTCCCCTGAGGGACTTGTCTGATTTTTTTTTTTTTTGGAAGCTTGGAGATATAAGGAAGGCTCTAGAGTCTCAACAAGCCAAGGGCAGAATGTGAATTATATTGAAGATTTAGGCAAAAATGGAGATGGAAAAGAGAGCTGGGAGGCTGCTGATCCGTCTGGGGAGATGGGCTGTCCGGATGAAGAGTTCGCGGGTCATGGAGGTTGAAATGGGTGAGGCTGTGAGAAGGAATGGGTTAGAAGGCGCGGAGCAACTCGAAGTTGACTGGGTCGGGCGGAGCTCCAAGAGCAGGAACGGCGGGTTGGATTCAGATGAGGTGACTTGGCGGCGTGAGATGAAGGCAGCGCATTAATGAAGACTTCCATTGATTGCAGCACTGCCCCTGACTTCTGGTTCTGTCTCCCGAAGTCCTTTTCCTCCCAGGTTTCTCAATTCAGTCCTCCGTTAGCTCTGTTAGCTCATTTTGCCTTGGAATGTTTGACGGATTTTGACGGAATAATTTAAAGCTCAACTTTAAATCCTAAAATTGTCTCGAACTTTGTACTAAACTCCGTGAATGCTCATAAATACCTTGAAAACCTACATTGAAGCACAAATACACCAATAATAATATTTTCATGGCATAATTATTCAAAAATAACACAAAATTAAAGAAAATTAAAGGAAAAATTCGTGAAAATCTTGAGCTCATCAGGGTGTTCATTGGTTCAACTTTCGGGTGAATATATATATATATATATATATATATATATAGAGAGAGAGAGAGAGAGAGAGAGAGTGTGTGTGTGTGTGTGTGTGTGTGTGTGTATTAATAAAAAAACAAGCTTAACCCCGGGAGTAGAGTTCTAACACCAACTGTAATTCTCCAAATTTATTATGGCAATAGCACAAACATCAAATTAACCATGTACTGTAGTTTTCATTTTACTAAGGAAGAAAACCTTAATTAATTGAAACAGCAGCATGATGGATGACTTGGGATCAACTCTCAATGTCTCTCCTCTGTGTGGTAAGAGTAGACAGAAAGAGTAAGGATTACATATATATCTACCCCACTGCATGACCAAAAACCAAACAAGTTTATTCTAGATCTGTGGGGAAGGAGAGAGAAAAATCTGTTTACTTCAATTCAATTTAATTGCACAAAAATCTATTTCAATTTTTCTGCTAGAAATAAGTTCACCTAGGCATCTCAGTCAGCCTCACATAAGGGTATATTTGACATTTTAAGAAAATTTTAACAATTCTGTTTAAGTTAACGGCACGAGGGACTAATTAAGAGGCTATGTTTGGATGAAGAAATAAAAAGAATGCTTGGAAACAAAATATCGTCAACAGCAGGATTCGAACCTGCGCAGGCAAAGCCCAACAGATTTCGAGTCTGTCTCCTTAACCACTCGGACATATTGACTAGTTGCTTGATGTCATTTATTTAATTGTAATAAACATCTTCTCTAGGCTTTAACTTCTCATTTGGCCTAATCATTATGCTTTATATAACTCTCGCCGCCGGCTGTGGATTATTATTTGTAAGAAAGTGATTTTTTTTTTTCTAATTAATAATTTTAAATAACATTTTTTTAGCAAAAGTTATAATGTGCAATTAGGAGTTAGGACAAATATTAAACATTTATAATATATTTTGTCACGAGAACTATCATTGTGACATTGAAACTTGTAAATTTATGTACAGTAAAAAATAAAATAAATAAGTAATTGGATGTTTTGTATTAATTTCATTATTTATTTTGGAATCTAACAAAAATGAATAGATGCAAAATAAAGAATGAAATAATAGGAAATTGAATAAAACATGTTAATCCCTATCACTACCCAAAATTTATATGAACTAGTAATTCTACGTACCTGTACTCTCGCATGCATGGGTAGTTTTTTGGTGATAGAAAAAAAATATACTACCATTCTTCTATTACCACTTCTAATCAGTAGGAGCTTCTACTCACTACCCAGGAGGAGAAGGGAATAATATAACAACCTCAACCGATTATTTAAAGATGGGACGCTAAAACCTTGTTAAATATATATAATATTACTTTGGCAGTTTGTGATGTATCTAACTTCTAACCTCTCATGATAGATTGCTACTTCTCTGTTTGAGTGAACACCCACCCACCCACCCCCCAAAAAAAAAAATTAAAATTAACCCCAAAAAATTAAAAGTTATGAAAACTCTTCATTAATAAAATTCTAATAGTTTGGGTGACTTAATCTAACCTAATTAAAACTAATTTATACAGAAAATTGCTGCCCGGTCCACTTTTAGAAACTTTTTTTCTCTTCTAGTCTACCATTTTTTTTAAACCACTAAAAGGCACTTTGAGAGTTTTCTTCCTAAAATGCCCTCAACAACATCGTTGCTTCAGATTTGAGGTTCGAATTGATGTATAAATGATTTCATGTTGTTAATATAGTCTTTCCTCGTGTTTGGGTATCAATTTTCATGCATAGAATACGAATTTGATCAAATTCGAATTTTTTGAGTTCATTCCGTTTTTCTTTGTTCTTGTGCTGTTTTGGTCATTTTAATCTATGTTTTAAGCTTCGAATTTGTTTAAAATCAATCCCATATTATTATCCTAACTCAGTACTACATTTGTGTACAATTTTTCTACCAAAAAAAAAAATACTATTTTCGAGATCCAAATCGAGCTTAGCAGTGTGCTGTTCGAAAACAGAGGGAGATATTCTTGGACTGATTTTGGGACTTTAATCAATGATTTGAGTTTAAATTTTGTATAATATCAATACCATACTGTTATAGGAAGTCAATACCATATTTGTATGTAAATTTTCCAACAAAAAACAATCATTTTGACGATTTTGATATTATATTAAATTGGACATCGAGATGCCTTAAATTGGGCATCGGGATACCTTAAATTGGACATCGGGATGCCTTTAATTCGCCAATCGTAGTATGCCGGGCAACGCAACGAGGATCGACCTGCCTGGTCAGGTTGCAGGAGTCGAGAGGACAGCGTCCCTCGTGGGGGTTCGGAGGCAACGCCCCTGAAAAGTAAACGAAAATCAAGTCCCTTCCAGCGGTTGACATTTAAACGGTGCCCTGATTGCTCATCGCGATGCCTTGATTACTCATCTCGATACCTTTGTTGCTTATCGCGATGCCTTGGTTGCTCATCGCGATGATTAACCCATGCGATGCCTTGAATTACTTATCGTGATGCCTTGAGTTACTGATGCACTCGTGCTTTTCTTTCATTAAGGGCATAATCGTCTTTTCACCTTAAAATGTTTTTTTCCGATTTTAAAAAAAATAAGTGGATTAGAGCGATTATAAATGTTGAAAAAGGGACCGGCATATAATTCACTCTAATTTATACACAAGGTCCTAATAGCTATCAATCAAGCTTAAAGAGTTAGGCCTGGCTCTGTTCAAGCGTGACCTAAATTAAATTTCATATGCTTAAGCCCGAGCTCGACCCAAACTAAGTTGAATCGTTTTTGCTCAAACTTGCTCCTAATTTTAAATCAGGCTTCAGGCCTAATTCGGCTTGCTCGTACAATTGAAAAATTATTATTAAGAGATAAATTTCAACACAATTTACTTAAAAGTGCACTATTTTCTATTTTTTTTCTTCATATTAGTCTAAAATAATACTCCCTCCTTCTCTAAATTATTGTCTTTCCTTTTTTTTTTGTCCATCCATAAAGAATTGTCTTTGTTTGAAACTTTCCTTTTTAATACATCACTTTTACTATTTTATCCTTATTTTTTCTTCCTACTTCAATTATGGGCCACATGCACATAAACATTAAAGGAAATAACACACTATACCAATACTTATAATCAAATCAATTATTTTTTTTTAATCCGTGTGTCGAATCAAACAAAACAATAATTTAGGGACAGAGGGAGTAATATAATTAATACAAGCTCTTATTGTCAAAAATAAAACGGCGTACACAATTCAAGTCTAAGATTCAAATACTTTGAATGCAAATCTTAAATACTTGAATATTAGTATGTATTATTGTGTGTGTGTGTGTATATATATATATATTTGATCTAATGAAAAAATAATAATAATTATTAATGGTTAGTGAGATAAAATATCAATTGTAATTTAATTCTTGTTCAAACTTATTCTATATCATTTTATGCTTAAACTCAATTTTACTAATTTTTATGGGGCGAACGAGCGAGCTTAGACTTATCCAACCTTAATGATAGTGGTATAGATAATAGACAAATGAGCTATTCAGACTTATGTATAGTCAAACAAGTTTTAAAGGATACGTTTGGTTTCGTAGTCTTTTTTACATACTAACTAGTTATAAAGCCCGTGCAATGCACGGGTGCAATTTAATTTTTGTGTTCAATTGATACATTTTAAAAATATTTAAAAAAAAATTATCATTATTGAATATAGATGTTTGTTGACTTCATGTCTGACAAAAGTTAAGTCTTGTCAATATATGCAAATTGGTAGTTGTTTATTATAATATTTTCGTTTCAAAATAAGTATTTTTTATTGGTGGTCAATACATATATTTTTGTTTCTATACATTTTTTTAATTTTTTTAATACCCTTTAATGATATCATATTATTGGGTTTTTTTTATCTCTTTTTTTCATCTTGCACTTAGTAAAGATATTTTAGACAAATATTTAAAAAAATTTACAAAATTAAAAATAAAATATTTACTTTGGGACATATTGAAGAAATATAACATTTTTCTGAACAAATGAGAATTTTTAAGAATTGTAATTATATTTTTTGAAATAATTTTTGGAGATCATTCAATAATTAAAAAATATTTAATTGGATACTATATATATTTACATATTTTTTTATACACTATCAGTTTGAAAAAGAAATTTACACAAATATCAATAAAACATAACCATCAATTTTGAATAAATAATTTAAAATTTTTGTTAATATGGATCACATATTATATATATTATTTTATGACGTTTTAAATAAGAATATGAGACTCAATTTAATATGGAGAGAGTATCATATATAAAAATAAAATCTAGTTGGTTTATATTATAAAATAATTTATAGAATAACATAATATGTTTTTAAAATCTTTACATATAATATAATTGGTTGAGTTGGTTTAAGGTGTATAATCATATTTAAAAGGATGTGGGTTCAAATCTCATTGACAACATTATTTTATTTCCTAAAGTCCTTCTCCTATTAGTATTACCTAATAGTAATACATATTGTAAAACCTATTATTATTAGGTATTGTTATTAGCTAATGACTTAGAAATGAAAAGTCATTTCACTCGTATTACCTAATAGTAATACATATTGTAAAACCTATTATTATTAGGTATTGTTATTAGCTAATGACTTAGAAATGAAAAGTCATTTCACTCCAAAGGTCATGCTTACTTGTTATTAGCTAATGACTTAGAAATGAAAATTCATTTCACTCCAAAGGTCATGCTTACTTGGAGGCTTGAGAATCAAAACAACCAAAAGTTGGTGGAGTCTCAACCAAAAGTTGGATGAGGTGGCACACTTAGAGACATCCTCACCAATTTTAAATATATATATATATATATAAATTTTTAGTAATTTTTTTGGAGTACAGGGGGGGCAGGCGCTGGTCTTTTGCCGATGAGAAAGCTCAATTTTTGTAATCCATAGAATAATATTGCTCTAAATCCTATATTTATTTTTTAAAAAAATTAACAAATTGCTCTTGTAATAGTAAAAAGTTACTCCTTAATAACTTACTGCTCGAATCGAAGAAGTTGTGATGATTTGAAAGAAAATCATAACGAGTAGAACAAAAGCACCGAACAAAATTCCAAACACGCCCAAAAGACCAAAACGGAGCCCGTATAAAATGTTGGGTCGACTTGAACCAGATCAGATTCTCAAACCCGCGTGTTGTTTCGTGTCTCTAGCTTCTGGTGTGTGTGTGCTTGTGTGTGAGAGAGAGAGAGAGAGAGTAAGAAAGAGAAAAAGATGCCGAAGAGGACGACGCACACCTACTCGAGCGAGGACGCGGCACCGGACGGCCCGGACTCCGATCTCTTTGTATACTACTGCAGGCACTGCAGCTCTCACGTCCTCATTACCGGTGCCCTCTCCCTCTATTTCTCTCTCTACGTTTCTTAAAGCTCTTTTATTGCATTCCAATCCGTTAATCATATCAATTTCTTTTTTCTTTTCTGTCAAACAAGTAAAAAATTGTCCAGATTCAGATTTTCCTGCTTCTAGGAGAGGGCTATAGTTACATGGACTGTTGCTGTAGTTTTGTTGTGTTCTTGTAGGAGTTTCAGTATGTATTGACTGTTGGATTATTTCAAATAAAAGTGTCCCACATGACTTAATATCTAATTGGGCTTTAATATTAAGGGCCCACTTTGATGGTTTAGTGGGAATAAAATATTATTAAAGCTTTTGGGAATTATATAAGGAAAAGGATTCCCTCTTTCTCTGCCTATAAAAAGACTTAAAGTTCCAAACCCTAAGACTTTTAGGTTTTCTTTTCACGTCTCTAAAAAAAGTGGACAAGAGAGAGAAAAGAGAAAAGGCTTAGGGTTAGGGTTTTCTTCTCACCATCAAGAAGAGATTAAAGTAAAGGCAAGGAGGAAGAAAATTCCTACATCAAAGTATTCAACTTTAAGCAAAGCATGGATCAAGGTTAGTACTTAAATTCATGTTCCTAAAATTATATGTTTAGTGATTATTATGTGTTCCAAGATTCTAGGGCATTATAGATTATGAATTCATGAAACTAAAGTAGCATGAATTTCAATTAAAGTTTACATGTGGTATCAGAGCCTAGGATTATAGAACTCATAATTTTCCTATTATTGACAATTCAATTTGATGAATTATAGTATATTCCGCGTAAATTTTTCGTTAGAATGAATTGTAAAGTATATTGGTATGTTTTGGAAATTGATCAAGATTTGGTCCCGCCACCAATAGCAATTTCACCCATTCCTCCGTGTGACTTTGAATTCTATTCCCTTGATGTGCGTGACGCAATGATGGAGGGACAAGAGTAAAAGAAAAGAAGCCAGGCACTGTCTCATTCAAAGTTGTGTAGTGATCTGCTACATTTTTTTGTTTTATTAAATTCGTGAATTATCACTGTAGAGTTATGTGTGTGGGGTTTTCATAATTTTATGCCTTAGAACATTATGGTAATTGGATAGTATGTTATTTTTTAAATAAAATATTATTTTGTTCAAGGCCTAAAAATATGAAAAATAAAATAGAACGTGATGATATTAAATAGCTTGTTAGTCACCAAAGTGGCCGGGCTGAATAGAATATCAGCACATTAAATTAATAAAATTACAATTGTTCATGAATAAAGAGATGTCCTTAATGAATGAAAGAGATGCCCTTAATGAATGACAAGAATGGTGGATTGAACAATTGAGATTATAGATTATTTAGCTAGGAGGTCATCCAAAGATGGACCATTGCTCGTAATCTATAACATTAAAGGGATAAATCATTCAGCCTTGGTTAGATAGTCGTATATCCAAAGATAGAAAACTTATTTAGCTAATGTATGTAATGATTATCCATTAAAGTATTTTATATTGGCATCAATTATGTTTATGTATTTAGGGATTGCCCAAAGGTGAACTTAAATACATACTTAAAGTTTTACCAAAAGATATCTGAATCTATTAATGTTAACTCAAAGCACTAAAAGATGAGCATGTATGAATGTTTGCACTGAAAGATAATGCTAGGGAGTTCCTGCTGAAAATTAAAGAATATTTTCAGTCAGACTTAGCCGATAAATCCAGTGTGGGTAGCCTTATGGGTGAGTTCATGATCACGTAACAGAAATGTCCAATTTAGCAGCAAAACTGAAGACTTTGGGGATGGATGTGAGTGACTCATTCCTTGTACAGTTTATCATGAACTCCCTTCTCTGAATTTGGTCGGGCCGGTGAACTACAACACCATTAAGGATAAATGGAACTCAAATGAACTTAAGGCCATGTTAGTGCAGGAAGAAGGGAGATTAAAGAAAATATGGGATCACTCCATCAACCTCACAGTCTATGATGGAAATAACAACAGCAAGGCCAAACCAGGTATGAAGAACAAGAAAAAGGACAAGGCCCCAATGAAGGTTAATGAGGGTCGAATCCAGAAAAAGGTTAAATGTTACTTCTGCAATAAGGAAGGGCACGTAAAGAAAGATTGCCCTAAAAGGAAGGAATGGTTCGAAAAGAAAGGGATTCCTTACGATCCAGCCCATAAACGGAACTGAGCAATACTTGTTTATGGGAAACAGGATGAAAGCACGGATAGAAGGAATTGGGACGTATAGATTGATCTTGGACACCGTGTCATGTAGATCTTGAAGGGTGTCTCTATGTTCCCGATTGTGCTAGAAATCTTGTTTCAAGGGAAGCTGGATGTTTTAGGTTTTAATTTTAAGTTTGGAAACGGTGTTTTTTTATTATTTAAAAACAAGTACTATTATGGTTCTGGTACTCTGTGTGATTCTCTTTACCGTTTTAATCTTAATAATGAATTTGCCGAATCCCTGTATCATGTTGATTATAGTGTAGGCATGAAACGTAGTGCATCTAATGAAAATTATGCTTTTTTGTGACATCAAAGATTGGGTCATATTTCCAAAGAAAGGTTAATGAGGTTGGTGAAAAGTGAGATCCTTCCTCAATTGGATTTTAGTGACTGGGTTATATGTGTGGATTGCATTAAGGAAAGCAAACCAAAACCACATTAAAAAGTCCGCCACAAGAAGCACTCAACTTCTTGAATTGATACACACCGATATTTGTGGTCCTTTTGATAACCCTAGTTGGGGTGGTGAACAGTATTTTATCACTTTTATTGATGATTACTCACGTTATGGTTATATTTATTTACCGCATGAAAAGTCTCATTTGTGAATGTCCTTGAGGTGTTCATAAATGAGGTGGAAAGGCGTTAAATAAAAAAATGAAAATAGTGAGATCGATAGAGGTGGTGAATATTATGGAAGGTTCACGAGAAGGGACAATGTCCAGTCCATTTGCAAAATTCCTCGAAAGTCGTGGCATTTGTGCACAGTATACAATGCCAGGTACACCTCAGCAGAATGGTGTGGCTGAGAGACGAAATCGTACATTAATGGATATGGTTAGAAGTATGTTAAGTAATTGTTCTTTACCCTTATCTTTGTGGATGCATGCATTAAAGACCGCTGAATACCTTCTCAATCGGGTTCCTAGTAAGGCGTTCCTAAGACACCTTATGAATTGTGGACAGCAGAAACCGAGTTTGAGACATCTTCATGTTTGGGGTTGCCCGGAGGTAAGGTTGTATAATCCACAAGAAAAGAAACTTGATGCTAGGACGTCGGTGGTTATTTCATTGGCTATCCCGAAAAGTCAAAGGGGTATAGATTTTCTTGTCCTAACCATAGTACGAGAATCGTTGAGTCGAGCAATGCTCGGTTCATTGAGAATGGCTTAGTCGGTGGGAGTGGGAACCAAGAAAAGTTGACATTAAGGAAATTCGGGTTGAAATGCTCACCCGATATTCCTTCAGAAGTTGTTGTTCCTATTGTTGTATCACAGTCTCGCAACATACCAGAACAACAAGTTAATGTTGAAACCCCACTGAATGAAAATATTATAGATGAACCGGTTACCGTCGAGCAAGAGATTATTGAGCCACAAGAGGAAATAGCATTGAGACGGTCTGTAAGGCAGAAAAGACCTGCTATTTCTGATGACTATGTGGTTTATAATCTTGAGCATGAATGTGACTTAAGCATTGATGATGATCCAACCTCATTTAGTCAAGCGGTGAATGGTAACAATTCAGAAAAGTGGTTAGATGCTATGAAAGAAGAAATAAAATTAATGTATGACAATCGAGTTTGGGACTTAGTAGAGTTGCCTAAAGGTTCCAAAAGAGTCGGTTGTAAATGGGTCTTTAAGACTAAACGTGACTCGAATGGAAACATTGAAAGGTATAAGGCCAGACTCGTTGCAAAAGGTTATACACAAAAGGATGGCATTGACTATAAAGAGACCTTCTCCCCGGTATCTAAGAAGGACTCTTTAAGAATTGTTATGGCTTTGGTGGCTCATTATGATTTGGAGCTTCACCAAATGGATGTTAAAACCGCTTTTCTAAATGGTGAGTTGGAAGAGGAGGTTTATATGGATCAACTGAAGGGTTCGTGACCACGATAAGGAAAGTTTAGTGTGTAAATTGAAGAAGTCAATATATGGACTAAAACAAGCCTCCCGCCAATGGTATATTAAGTTTAATGATACCATTACTTCTTATGGTTTCACAGAAAACACCGTTGATCGGTGTATCTATATGAAGGTCAGTGGGAGCAAGTTCGTAATATTGGTCTTGTATGTTGATGATATTTTACTTGCTGCTAATGATGTTGGGATGTTACGTAATGTAAAGGAATTTCTCTCTAAGAACTTTGAAATGAAAGATTTAGGTGAGGCATCTTATGTGATAGGAATAGAAATATTCCGTGATAGGTCACATGGAATGTTGGGATTGTCTCAGAAAGCTTACATCAATAAGGTCTTAGAGAGATTCAAAATGGAAAAGTGTTCAGCAGGAATTGTTCCAATACAGAAAGAGGACAAGTTCAGTCAAATGCAATGTCCAAAGAATGATTTGGAACGAAAGGAAATGAATTTGATTCCCTATGCATCAGTGGTTGGGAGCTTGATGTATGCACAAACTTGTACTCGGCCTGATATCAGCTTTGCTGTTAGAATGCTAGGCCGGTATCAAAGTAATCCTGGTATTGATCACTGGAAAGCTGCAAAGAAAGTCCTTCGGTATTTACAAGGCACCAAGGAACACATGCTCATGTATAGGAGGTCTAATCACCTCGAAGTTATAGGATATTCAGATTCAGATTATGCCGGACGTGTTGACTCGAGAAAGTCAACATTCGGTTATTTGTTTCTTCTAGCTGGAGGAGCGATATCATGGAGAAGTGGAAAGCGATGTCATGCCGCTTCTACTATGGAGGCTGAATTTGTGGCATGCTTTGAGGCCACTGTTCATGGATTGTGGTTGCGGAACTTTATTTCGGGCTTGGAATTGTTGACGTATAGCCAAGCCGCGAGAATTTATTGTGACAATTCCGTAGTCTTCTTCTCAAAGAACGACAAGTATTCTAAGGGTGCTAAGCATATGGAATTGAAGTACTGTCGGTCAAAGAAGAAGTGCGAAACATAGAGTGTCTATTGAGCATATCGACCGATCTTATGGTAGCGGATCTGTTAACAAAAGGGTTGCCACCTAAGACATTTCGTGGACATGTCGAAAGGATGGGTATCATGGATAAGTCCTTGTTAGCATGATAGTTTGTATGTGTATACGTATGCATAACAGTTATTTGCTCATTATCTTATGACATTTTGATATCATTTATGGATATGTTTTCTGCTTATTTACATTGTATTGTTTTAATGTATTATAGTTTAGTCTTCTTAGAAAGACTGTATGGTTGAGGCTTATGGTTTACCTCATTATGGGTAAAGTTTAAGTTAAATTGATTTTGTGATACATGAAAGGAATCATGTCGATTGAATGATGTGTGACCGCCATGATCCAATCAGTTTTAACTTATTTAAAGAAAAGCCCAAATTGACATTATGGAGGATATTATAACATTGCGCACTTAAAGATGTTATTAAATTCTCAAGTCGTCATATGGGCCAAGTGGGAGAATGTTGGATTATTTCAAATAAAAGTGTCCCACATGACTTAATATCTAATTGGGCTTTAATATTAAGGGCCCACTTTGATGGTTTAGTGGGAATAAAATATTATTAAAGCTTTTGGGAATTATATAAGGAAAAGGATTCCCTCTTTCTCTGTCTATAAAAAGACTTAAAGTTCCAAACCCTAAGACTTTTAGGTTTTCTTTTCACGTCTCTAAAAAAAGTGGACAAGAGAGAGAAAAGAGAAAAGGCTTAGGGTTAGGGTTTTCTTCTCACCATCAAGAAGAGATTAAAGTAAAGGCAAGGAGGAAGAAAATTCCTACATCAAAGTATTCAACTTTAAGCAAAGCATGGATCAAGGTTAGTACTTAAATTCATGTTCCTAAAATTATATGTTTAGTGATTATTATGTGTTCCAAGATTCTAGGGCATTATAGATTATGAATTCATGAAACTAAAGTAGCATGAATTTCAATTAAAGTTTACATTGACATTTTCCATTTGCTTCATCTTAATGCAATCCTGACCTCTATGAGCTTGAAAATTTGTTTCTTTGTGAGATTTTCTGTAATGCAGTTACCATGTGATCTGGAAATCAGAATAATTGTCCGAATAATAAGAGAATTTATTGAGAAAGGCAACTAATTTCAATTTCTTCTTCACTTTTGTTTATCCGAGTTGGAGCACCTACATCTCAAAAAATAATAAAAAATAGTCCCACTTTCTACCTTTATTTGTCCCAGAAAAATAGTTCCATTTTGAAATTTTAACCTATAAGCTTCCATTGTTTTTTTTTTTTTAAATCTCTTTCTTTCAAAACATGAATTTATAATACGTATTGCACAAAAAAAGATGTTATATTAATGCGAATTAGAAGAAATATATAGAAGCAAAAATACAAAATCAAAAGTTTGACATGTCAAATGGTACTGAGATAGACGGACTTTTACAAATAGGACTAGCCTGATATAGTCTATGTTGTAGAGACACTTGGTTGTTACAAGAAAAATCCTAGCGTATAACATTGGGAAGATTGGGGTACTTTAGAAAGAGTCCGTAAATATGTTAGAGCCTTAGAGGAACTATGGATTATTCCTTGCTCTACTGAAGTATCCAAAATGTCATAGTAAGGTATAGTGATGCAAATTGGATAACCAATAGTTTAGATGTGAATCTAGTTATGTTTATGTATTTATGTTAAGAGATGAATCTATATCTTGGCGTTCCAAGAAACAAACAATCATATCAAGAAGTACCATGGATTCTGAGTTGATATAGGCATGTTGGACCACCTCCCATTTTGAATAAACCTCGACTTACTATATGCTATACTAGGAATGTGAAACCAAGGATTGTAAAAGTTGTACTCCCTCCGTCCCTAAATTATTGTCTTCCTTTTCTTTTTCGTCCGTCCCAAAATAATTGTCTTGTTTGAAACTTTCCTTTTTAGAACAACACTTTTACTATTTTACCCTTACTTTTTCTTCCTACTTTAATTATGGGCCACATACACATGGGCATTAAAGGAAACAACACACTTTTTTAATACTATTCCAATATTAATAATCAAGTCAATTGAGTTTTCTTAATCTGTGTACCGAGTCAACCCAGACAATAATTTAGGGACGGAGGGAGTAATTGATTTGGTAAAACAATCTAATACTAATAAATAGATGAGTACACTTATACATTTAAGATATAAATCTGTCAAAGCGCTTATGAATATAGTGTTTGTAAATTTTGTGGAGTATGAAAATGATTTGGTTGATAATTTGACCAAGGATCTATCTAAGAGTGTTTATGAATCATCGAGGGGGATGGGGCTACACCTATAGGGAGTCACTGAACCTTTGTGATTGGAGATCCTCTGAAGAAGGTTCAATGGGTAACCCATAGGAGCCTGACGTGTGATATAAGCAGTACTTAATTTAAAGGAGAGCACAGCAGTCTCCTCCCCATCTTTATGGTGATAGTGATTTAGAATGAGATTAAGGATGACTTTTTACCCTTAATGAGCCTGAGGCGGCCCTTAACAACGCTACCCACTTTGAACACAGTCCAATATGAAGTATCGTGTGTGTGGCAACATTAAATTTGGTACAGTCACCTAATTCAAGGCATAGTCCATTATGGCTCCCTCAAATGGAAATTGCCAACACCAAGTGCAGACTGAAGTTTGGAAGACTCTTTGCACCAATTGCACAGTAAAAGATTGCCCAATAATTAAGACTCCCTCCACCCCAAAATGAGTGTCCAATTTTGTTCATGACGAACAAAAGTGGACACTCATGAAGGAGGGAATATCTTTCTTTATTTGTCTTTTGAAGTTTGAAACTGGATCCAGAAAAATATTTCAGTGGGATCACAAATTTTAACTACTACATAAAAAGCTTAGAAATTACAATTCATGGTCTCTACCAAATTGTTGCTACTGTGCGTGACCTGGGAAGGGTAAAAAATAAATTGAGTGGGGTCTTTATCCAAAACACCATCATTTTGTAAGGTAAAAAAAAATAAGTGGGGTCATGTGCCCCCCCACCTCTTCATGTGCATCCGCCCCTGCTCGTGGCGGCATTGTTGGGATTATTTCATTCCAGTTCCTCCCCAATAAGTTTTAAACTTAAAATACAAGAAAGAAGGAAACATACAATTTGACCTTTTCCAAGAGATAATTGCTTGGAGATAGATCTTAACGTGTACAAATTAATTTTGTTACTAGGAGATATCAGATATTTTGTAACCTAGACTCCAGGTCTGTAAAGGAGTTGGTCTTCCTCATTCTCCACTCCAAAAAGAATTGAAAGCTCTCCTCTCTATCTTTCTTTTTGTATATCTAATACACCATTTTCAGGGCAACCTTGATTTGGACGTGTTCGGTTGTCTTCTTAAAAAGTGCCCCTGAAGAAGACGTTGCTAAGAGCTTTGGGTTTCATCTTGGAGTCGTTATCAATCGTTGACACTTGCACGTAGAGAGACGATAATGACTTTAAGACAAAGTTACTTGTGAATCTCACAAAACCGGCCTTTTCATTCTTCTTGATTTAATTTTTGTTGTGGTTATTCATTGTAATCTATTTGTTGTTCTAAATTACATGCTAGTTTTGTTCATTTTAATTACCTAGGTGTTGATGTGGTGTTTTGAATTATTTCATTTGACAATCCAATACTTGGTTGTTATCAGAATTACCCCTTGGAAACAAATTGACAGGTCGAAAATGGGTGTTTAGAAAGAAGTTGAAGCCCGTTGGAAGTATAGATTAAAAATCTAACAGACTTTAGATTGTGGGATGAATATTCTTTAAACCACCATATCAACAACTTTGTAATTGAAATGACAAACTAGCATGTAAAGGGAACAGGAAAACTAGATTATATGAGCCACCACTACACGAAATTAAATTGACAAGAAAGAAAAAGCTGGCCTATAGTGCGTATAACTGTTGCCTTAAAGTTGTTATTCTCTTGTTACATACGGTGTCGACGATCGATAACGGATTCAAGATGAAATCAGAGGTTCTTAGCAAAGTCTTCTCTAGAGGCACGTCCGTAGGAAACAAACTAACACATCTGATTCAAGGTTGCCATGTCGAGAGAGGAGGAGAGCTTTCATTTTTTTTTTATTTTATTTTTAATTTGAGTATGAGGAAGAGCAACCCCCCTTTATAGACCTAAAATATCTTATTTCTCTCTCCCAGCAACTAACTTAGTTTGAACAAGTCAAGGTCTTTCCCAAACCATTTTCTTTTGGAAATGGTCAAATAATAAATATTTTAAAGGTTTTTGTTTTTTGTTTCTTTTTGAAGTTTCCTTGAATCCGAACAATACACGACCACAATACCCAAGGGAGAGCTTTACCGCCCTTGTGGTCTTACCTAACTCGGTGATTGGTCTTGGGCTTTGGTCATGTAGATACCTTGGGAAACAAAAACAATACTGGAAAATACCCCCTTCGTTCCACCCAAAAAGTCCACGTTTGAAAAGTCTAATAATTAAGGGATATATTAATGTCATTAGAATTGGTCATAATTACAAAAATACTTAAACGCAACTAAAATGATTACAACACAAGTGAATGGTAAAGATGAAAGATTATGAAAATTGTAAGCATATTATTTTGAAAGTGACTCTTTAAGTGAAACATCCCAAAATAGTATAGTGGACTCTTTACCCGGAACGGAGGGAGTAGGTTTTACATAAGATTAGACAAACTCATAAGTAAAATGCGCCATCTTTTTCGTTACCTCACCAAATGTGGATCCATTTGCTTACTACATGAGTTTTAACAATTGACACAATTGATTGACCTTTCAGAATTGACACAGTAGAACATATGGTGCAATATTAATAACTCACACTCTCACAGTAAGGATTAATGTGATGGGTTTATTACAGATCAGTTTTACATATCAATGTTGACTTGATACACCGTGGCTTTACTTATTGATCAACTAACGTTAAATTTTTGAAAGGTGTTTTGGTCTAATCATACTCAACCATCGATTACATTTGCCAATATTGAATGTTAGGAAAATATGACTACTTACTCATTTTGCTTGTATAGTTGAGAACAAATATTTGCCTACATTTCATCATGTACACATTCAGTGCTCTTGATTATTTTTGTAACACAGTTACATCATTTTGATCAGTTGCATTTTGGGCTCAGTCAGGTTGTATGAAAGATGGATGAATACATTCATTATACATTTTACAGAAAGTGCAAAATTTAATTTGATTGTTCTGTAATGTCATTTTGAAAAGGAATCTAATCTTCAATTTTCATCTCTTTTATTCGCTCAGTTCATTTCTTTGAGGATTTTCCCATACTAAAACATATTTCTAGATAACCAATTGCAGAAAATGCCAAAAAGGAAAACAGACCGAGCGTATGTGTTGGACAAGAAGAAGCATCTCACGAGACTGAATATAAATGAGGCAGGGAAAGTTCTCTTAAAACGGTAACCTCTTGACACAACTATAGCCTATTGCAACTTTTTAATGTCCATCACATATTTGGATTTTCTTGAATATTTTTTAGTTATGCTACATTTGCATGATTGTGGGTCTTCCTTAAATTTTAGTGGCGAGGGGAAATTGGAGAAGCAATATCGTATGAATTGTATGGGTTGTGGGCTCTTGGTCTGCTACCGCTCAGAAGAAGACCTGGAATCTGCCTCATTCATATATGTTGTTGATGGTGCGCTGAGTTCGGTTGTTGCAGAAACTAACCCACAGGTAATGACCATGAACTTCTTTAGTTGAAAATCATGCAACGCTTTGGATGTCAATTTAAGAGAAATGCTAATGAGGGTGTCTGTAGGAGTAGTGCTGTTGAGGATAGAATTGCTGAAAGTGCGTCAAGGCATGAAATCCTACGCATGATTTTACCTGTTGCACATCATTCATGTTCTTTTCTGGTTTTTATGGCAACTCATTCCTTGTTTAATGCAATGAAGGATGTTAGTAAAACTCGGCACCTGTCAATTGTTCTTTGTGTACACCTTAAAACTCTTGTAGAATTTTATTATGCGTACGGATATATGCTGCAGGATGCTCCTGTGCCACCTTGCATATCACAGTTAGAAGGAGGACTTGTTCAAGTTGCAATTGAAGTGGAAGACCGTGCACAACGCTCAGCAATTACAAGTAATTCATCTATCTAGACGTTCCATAATCTATGTTATATAATTATGTACTAATGCGTTGGTATCCTAGCATGAATGTATGTGCAATGGAAGTATTTTGTCTTTTAAGACTCATAACAAATATTGCACTGATCGACCGTTGAACAATTGAAGGCTGTTTGATCCCTGAGTTTATCTCATTCCTAATGCAACTGAAGCAGAAGATGGGCACTATTCTCTCAGAATAGTAGTCAAGGGCCTCAACGCTACAAAGTAGAACACTCTGTCTAGAAAGAAAATTACCTAGCGTATTAGCAAACATAGGTGATGATTGCTTTAGATATGGAGAAGAGGGCACTAAGATTGTTGTGATGCATTTGCTTGCCAATCACCAAAAGTTGGGTGCTTCCAGATTCCTGTTTCTCCATGAAGCAGCAACGTTCTTTTTGCGTGCGATGTATTTCATTTTAGTGTTTCCCTAGACGAGAACACTACACTGATACTGTATAAGTGCACTGCATGTTTTCACTCTGTAGGCTATAGTAGGTGTTGCGTGCAGTAACACTTCACCTACAAGTAGAGCTTATGTAACACCCCAAACCCGAAAGCTCGGTCTGCTACAAATGGCCCACACACTTGCCCACTAAGCACACGGGTGAATTAGGTCCACGCAAAAGTCGATGAATGATGTTGGTGCATATGGTAATGGGTGGCCACTTATAAAGCAAACAAAATTTATGCATTAGAGCTAATGTAACGTCCAAAGCCCAAAAGTCCGGCGTGCTACGCATCAAGCCCACCCAAAAGTCGATGAAGGTAGTAGGTGATCACTTATAAGACACACAAAGTTTTTGCAAGTAGAGCTAATGTAATGCCCCGAAACCGAAAATTCGGTGTGCTACCCATGGCCTACTAAGTACCCGAGTCAATTAAGCTCACCCAAAAGTCGATGAATGATGTTGGTGCCTAGTGGTAGTAGATGACCATTTATAAGGCACACAAAGTTTTCACATCTAACCGATGTGGGATGGGGATATCATAGTCTATCCCACTTAAATCTTTGACGTCTCCATTAAGGCCCAAAGGATCGACATACCGGGTGATGTGTTACGTCAAGGCCTAAAGGATCGACATCCCGAGTGATGTGTTCAACACATTTTCGGCCAAGACCCGCTCTGATACCATTTATAACGACCCAAGCCGATAGTCCGGTCCGGTCCGCTTCGCATAGCATACTAAGCTCCTTGGTCAACTAAGCTCACCCAAAAGTCCATGGATGATGTTGGTGCCTAGTGATAGTAGGTGATCACTCATAAGGTTTACAAAGTTTTCACATCTAACCAATGTGAGATGGGGGTGTCACAATCTTTCCCACTTAAATCCTTGGCATCCCTGTCAAGGCCCAAAGGGCAACGTTAGAGCGGGTCCCGGCCGAAAATATGTTAAATACATTGCTCAAGATGCTAATCATTTGAGCCTTGACTGGGACGCAAGGATTAAAGTGGGGGAAACTATGACACCCCCATCACACATCGGTTTGATGTGGAAACTTAGTGCCTAGTGGTCACCTACTACCACTATGCATCAATATAATCCGTGAACTTTTACATGCATAATACACTGTGCTTTTGAGCTTGGGGCATTACAACTAACTATTTAAACTGTGATATGTACATTTGAGGAATGTTAACTTTTACTTGGTTAACAAATTTAGATTATCACTTCGGCTACGCATGTTTTTGCTCCTTTTCACCTTTTTTTGGCCAAAAATGTTCAGCCAGGCTTCTTTCTCCCTCTTTTACTTTTTTAAAAGATAACATTTGTTGCTGATTTGATACGATGAGGGGTTTGAGTATATATATTTTTTTACGCTCTAACCCCTTTACTTTTGTACTCCCTGCATCTCGAAAAAATGTTCCCTATTTCCTCTTTGATTTGCACCGAAAAGATATTCTCATTTCAGAAAATAATAGTAATTATAGTGCAATTTCAAGAATGCACAAGCAAATAAAGGTACAATCTTAAAAAATTTGACTTGTCAAATAAGACTATTTTCTTGGGATTGAGTGAGTATTGAATTGCATTAAAGTACACATTTTTTCAAATAAAATTACAATACTATCCTTCAAAGAACTACCAAAAAAATTGCTACAATACAAGAAAAACTCGTTGAAACCATAAACCATGAAAACAACCAAAAAAAAACATGTGTCCAAACCGTGCCTTTATGGTGGGTTGGTTGAGTAACCTTTATCTTTAAATTGACTACTTTATCTTTTAGAACCACATGAACCTCCAATTTTCATATTGGTGCCGCTTTAGCTATTAGAAGCATAGTGTTATAATGATTGTAAGGGCAGATTTGGCCCCTTGTGCAGCTTGAGACAGCATCATTTACAATTTTCAAAATCTTGAGATTTCCTGCTTCTGAAGTGTCCTTTTTGCCCTTGGAAGGCTTAGCTTCCTTTGCATATGCTCTTTAGACTAGTAGATTTCTCCAAATTTACTGAACTAGTTCATGTTCTCTCCTTTTTATAGTTTTCAATATGTAATTTCCTAATAACAGACAAAACAGTGCTTGACCTTGTTTTTATACCTGACTCTTTCCAGGAGTAAATGCTGATGATGTTCGAGTCACTGTAGCTGCACCTGCGGCACGTGGCGAAGCTAACAATGAACTTTTAGAATTCATGGGCAAGGTTTGTCTGCTGTTTCTTTCTCTGGCTGTAGGAGAGCACAATTGAGCTGTCAAGCTAAAGATCATTTTGTCATTAATGCAGGTGTTAGGTTTGAGACTAAACCAGATGACTCTTCAAAGAGGTTGGAACAGCAAATCAAAGCTCCTTGTGGTAAGTTGAAAATTCTTACTTCTACCAATTCATAACTGGCATGCTGAGCTAGAAAGCAGGGTGAATTTGCTAAATTAACTACTGCAGCAACATTTGGAGTGTTAAATTTTAGTTGGAAAAAAATAGAGTGCTTTTATGGGCCAATAAAACATTAGAGCTTATGCTTTCTGGGCTTCGTCGTTCCAGCTTTATATAGAAGTTATATTTTTGTTAAAGGCAATCCAATGATTCCCGAATCTTCCAAAAGATTTTACCCTTTATGAAGGTCAGAGTATTAATCTCCCTAAATACTTCATGAATGGTAAATTTTCCCTCTTCAAGAAGGCTAGAAACGAGTTCTATAATCTGCAAAACCCCTATGTTAAATTTCATGCCTTAACTAAGAATATAAAAAATAATGCTATTTCTGTTGCTGTTTCCTGGATCTTAGCTAAGTGATAACCACCACCACCACCCCTCCTCCCCCCGCTGGGGGCGGAGGGTGCTGCTATTATGAAGCAGATGGTAGGGCCAGCTAACCACATTCCTTTTAATGTTATAAAATGTTGGTTCCATTGTCTTGGATGAAGGCCCCAAGGTTAATAGCATCCTACCTACCACAGTTCTTTGCTTCCTGGCAGTGGTAAGAGTCATTGCTTTTGACAAGAATTAGCTCTGCTTCTAATCCCTCACCTTTGCCAGCAGAAGTCTTCAGCTAAGACGTCAACTGCTAGTATCTTCTTTGGGCCAATTTTCTGCATCATGCTTCATTTCTATTAGCAAGTCGATCATAATAATTTTCAGAATTACCATCCAGGCGGTCTAGGCTTCCTTTTCCTTTATCCTCAGGATGCTCATCTACATTCACCTTATATTTATCTTTTTGAACCAGGTGGAGGACTTATCTGCCAGACAAGTATACGAGAAACTTCTCGAAGCTGTACAACCTTGAAAGTGCATGATGAAAGATTATGGAAACAACATTGAAAGTGCTTGACGAAAGATTTTGAAAACGTGGATTCTAATACAAACTTCTCAAAGCTGAACATCATTGAAGGCTTGGAACTCGAACTCTAATACAGGAAACTTTTCGTCTCTGTGGCAAGTCTTGGTGATGATACTTTAGTCTTTATGAAAGATTACTCCTATTATTAAAAAAAAAAAAGTTTAAATGATCAAAATGACCTTGATACATACACTTTTTTTCTTCAATTTGACCATGGTACTTGTTTTAAAAACGTTCTTACCATTACATATCATTTTCAGTTTTCAATTCAACTACTAATTTTCGTTATCTTGTATATTCTAGTTGCTAAAAACATAAAACCTGAACTCCTCTCTTCTTCTTCTTCTTCTCTCTCTCTCTCTCTCTCTCTCTCATATTTTGTCTCCACATTCCCTCCCACTCAACACCCACTCCTCCCTGCCCCTATAACTATAACTGTTTCTCTCTCCATTTGCACCGGTTCTTGACATTAAATAAAGCCAACCCAAGCATATTAGTGTAGAAGTAAAATCGAATGGGGTTATTGAGCACTAAGAGTTTTTAGCAGCGTTGCCAAACTTAATTGCCCTGATTGATTTGAGGAGAAATTGAGCAATTAATAGATCAAATCTGTAATGAAGACTAGTTTCATTGTCGTCTTCATAAAACATGGTGGTGCCACGATGCAGGTGTACTTGATGCCATGGGCAGACGTATAGCTAGTAGCAGGTAATAAAATATGTACGAGTCGACGAGAGAATGAGAATTTTGATGGGCAAGAGAGATAAATATTTTTGTGGGTTTTATGGGTGCGTGAGGGAATAAAATTTAAATGCACGGAGCACCACTTCACCATGCTACGTCGTGGTCTAACCAATGAAATCAGTTGAGTTGATGACCAAATCAGTAAAGGTCTATGACCAAAGGTGTGTTGATGCATTCAAATCAGTAGAGTTCAACTGTTTTCTTTTGGGTGAATTAGAGATCGGTTCCTTTTTCAACATTTGTAATCGCTCCAGTCCATCATACTTTTTTTAAAAACGGAAAAAAAAAAAGACACTTTTGGGACAAAAACACACGTACATCAGGCATCGGGATGGAGCAATTGGTCATCCGAATGCAATGTCACTTTCTCAGATTAATTTGGACATCGGAATTCAATTTGTGATGCAAACAATTGGGCATCGGGATACAGTGCTACTTTTTCAGATTAATTTGAACATTGGAATTCAATCATATTGGCATCCCGATGCCCAAGTAAAAATTTATCAGGCATCGGCATGCATAATCAAAGCATCGCGATGCCTAAGTCCATCATCGCGATGCCCAAATATTTCTTACAATTCAAAAAGCTGCTGTCCTCATTCACCAAAAGCCCTAATGCAACAATTCTTATAATTCAAAAAAGTTGGATACAATCATTCATCCAATGTAATTAAATCCCGTCAACTCATACCACTTTTTGAAAAGAAAATTTTTTTTTTCTTCAAAGGAAGATATCATTACAGCTTTTAGGTGATAAATTTTGTGTGCTCTGCTCTGTTTTTATAAATACGCATTCATATTGATTAATAACTTGTGTGCTCTGTCCTAGCTATGGTAGCTCTGCATATTTATTGCGGGAAGAAATAATACTCATTCATTGCCAAAGCAATTGGTGCATAATTGAAAGTATTCAAGTAATCAGATTGAGCGTTGGTACGAGGAAGACAGAACAGTTATAGAAGAAACAGGGTATTTTAGAAACAATTTTATGGAAGTGACTTTTTTCGGTTAAGAAAAAAATGGATGGACCGGAGAAAATACAAACTTTTCAAAGTGGACCAACAACAATTTTCTGAAAAAACTGGCAAAAGCAGAAACGGAACTTCGGCCGTGCTAACAGTTGGGAGTAGGCTACTGCAATCTGCGTATTGGCCCATCAAAGAATCAGAGATACAACTTAAATCAAATGGCAACAAATCTAGCTCTCTCATATAATACTGTTTGCTCTTTAAATAAAAGATAAGCAATATGTGGCAACAAATCTAGCTCTCTCATATAAAGATTGCTCTTTGAAATCTCCTCAGACTCCTCCACAAAAAGGCTAACAGACAAATTGAAATCTAGGTAACTGAAGATCTGATTAACCACATGCAAACACATCAATGGTTAAAATACTTTACTGCTACTTTCTTAAGAACCAAACCATAATTTACCATCTAGTTTGGAAGTGTAATTAATATGATAGTTGTGGTCCCAAAAGCAAGGTTGAAGTCAAGTTTAACAAGGGAGGTGAGGATGGCATTGAAATCAAATATACATTCCGTCCTAGAATATCCAACCCAGTATCGGGCATCAGTAAAGGGAGCATTTCCACGTGAAACTTCCCTGAATTGATCCAGAGATTTTCTGGATTTCTACTGCACACTACTCACAACACAACTTTAAAAAGCAATTGGACAAAAGGAATAATTATAAAGTGGCCTTCACACACTTGCTAAGCAGAGATACAAGATAATCCAACCAGAACCATAAATAACAAACGAAAAACAAAATTGCTGAGGGCATTTAATTCCATTTAAACTCTTAACCAGCCAAGTTTCGAGTCTGACAACTTAAAGATATAGCATTTAAAAGAATCCTTAAAACAGAAACACAAAGCATTTTCATGATACCAATCACAAAGAAAATAAGTTCTTTCTGACTTTGCCGGATCAAAGCAACAATCTTCCACTCAAGAGGATGCACCACTGCGCAAAGCTTGATTCTTCTTGGTCTTCCTAGGAGCCAACTGAGTTTCAGGCTGCAAAACGTATGGATAGTTTCAGGATTCAATGGGAAGCAAATCATGACAACATACATAAAAAAATGCTGGTCTACTATTTAGTGAAAAAGATACAAGTTAATATATTACCTCCTTCTTCACAGGTTCTTCCTTTTCTGACAAAGTCAATTCAATATGACAGGGAGATGACATATAAGCTGCAAAGCAAATAAGTATTGATTATTGACCAAGGCTAAATGACACATTTTCTTGGACTCACATTAGCCAATTTCGAAGAGAAATTTTAATCAATTCTAAGCCCGACGTCCACAATGAAAATGGAGGAAGGAACACAACTCTACCACAAGTGCTTTTGCATAAATAAATCATTCTTAGGCTTCCCAATGATCTATTCAGTAGTACATCAGGTTAATTCTTCTAGAGTAAAAGAACAATTGGCAATGCATAAAAATTGTAAAAGTAATTACACAGGTCTGAATATCAAATCCGTCAAGAGCGGGCCTTAAGAGTTCAAGATTGGAGAGTTCATGTCTCGGAAGCCACCATAGTAGTATTGAGAAAGTTATGTGGCCAGTAGCAAGAACCCAGACATGGGCTCTCTCTACATCAAGCTGCTTAAAGAGTCACCTTACAGATTAGAAAATTCTCAATACTATCTTTAGAAAATTTAAATTTCAGTAGAATTGAAAATTAAGGAAAAGGTTGTGACATATATCAGGAAATGATTGCGTAAAACGAGAGCATATATTCCACATACCCTGCAACTACTTAATAACTATAGGAATTTGATGGGAGGCAAAGACCCATGTTTTTCAAAGAGTGTTTTTTTCCACTATGCAAGGATAGAACGAAACAAATCCAAGAACATGGGTTCATGAATATACATGAAACTGTGAAAGTGGACCTAATATGGCTTGAATAGTTGAATTGATTAAGCAAATGGAAGGAAGTACTCACGGTTGATTCTTCCATGGGCACGGTATGTGCGACGCCTCTGCTTCTGTGCTTGGTTCACCTGGATGTGAGAGATGTGAAGTGAATCCACATCCAAGCCCTTTACCTAAAATCAGTTATGAAACACAAGAACACTCTTAGCAGAGAAGGGGAATTGAAGGAAAATGGAAACAGAAGACACAAATACAAATGCATACTTCCGCGTTACTCTCAGCATTCTTGAGCAAGTCAAGAATAAATTTTGCAGACTTAACAGGCCAACGTCCTTGCCCATTTGAATGACGGTTCTTTGCCTGAGCAGTTCGTCCAACTCCACGGCAGAAGCGTGTGAATGGAATGGCTTGCTTGTGGACAAGAACATCTTCCAAGTATCTTTTAGCCTTGATCAAAGGCAACTTCCGGATAGCATGAGCAGTCTCTCTTGTATTCTACAAATGGACAGAAATTACAAGAAAGCACAATTATCAGCTTTGCAGCAGGAGAGAAAACATGAAATGATAACTGCTATCACACATACAGTTGGTATCCTCGTAAAAATAAATCACATGAAACCTGACTATGTGATATACGGGATTAAAGAAGAATAATGCTATAGGTACCTAAAGAGTACCAAATTTTTTGCACTAAATGATGTGTTGCATTAATTATGATTTTTAATTTTGTTTTTTGTACCACTTCAGCTGAGACATCAGTTGGTGCAAAAAATTTGGTACTCTTTAGGTACCCATAGCATTATTCTTAAAGAAAACAAGTATGAAATATTGTTCTGACAAGTCAAATATGAAATCCAACACAAACATATTCCATGATACATACATGCTAGAGAATGAAATTATGCTCAAAATCACATTAAAGAACGGGTAATGTTTTGACTAAAGAAAAGACATGATTAAAATTAAACAAACAAGGAAGTTAAACATTATAGAAGCATTCCCGAACTACAGACCTTATGATAGTTACGGGCTTTTGGAAAACAGGTACTTTTAAGGAGGTGTCGTAGGACAAAAGAGGTGTGTAACATTAGAAATATTTTATTTTTTGAGATTTTCAGTAGAATGGAGGGAGTGTATTTGAATTTTGCTCCAATGGAGGGCAAAACTGTAAAATGGATTAAACTTTTGTTTATTAGCAGCAAAAAGTTTTTTTTTCCCCCTTAAACATAAGGTAGTACTTAAGGGGTAATGTACTCTCTTAGTAATTAGCATTTAGTGTGTGTGTGGCTACACCAGCGGGTCGTGATAACGGAAGTGCTTATTGAAATATTTGTAGGTAATTGCTTATTGAAATATTTGTAGGTAATTGCTATTGAATTCCAGCATCAAAATTCAAATACTATCATATACTCCCTCCATTCTAGCGTAATACAGGATTTTGCAGTTTTTATTTTCCTTTTGATTTTAATCCTCTTGCATGAATGTTCTGAGTGGCTAGCATTTACCATTGCCTTCTCAACTACCTGAACTAACAACATGAAATGCTAGATATTCCAGTAAGGTCAATTTAAGGATAATTAACAATAATTTCAAGACAAGGATTGTCCCCTTACGGAACATTTTGTAATTGAACACCAACTACATGACTTCCAATAAAATATCAAGATTATATGTCTCGAACTGTTCAATTTCATACTTGTAATTATAAACTCTAATCATATCCAATAGCTCTTATATAGACACACAAGTCATTATATTGCAAGAATTTAACCAAAGAGCAGACCAAAAACCGAACTAGATTAGGACTGTAACTAACAATCTAATTGGAAGTATAGCGAGCAATGATGACATAAGACATAAACAGAAAGATAAAGCAATTAGCCTAAGCAAGGCAATGGTTCATAACCATAATAAATCATAGATAGGTCTAATATAGTGACGCTAAGCAAATACCTAAATAGGCCAAAACAAAGAAAACAAGTTACAGATCAAAGATCAAAATACCTTGAAATGGCATCTGAGATTTGATCCCCTAGCCTTGCAAGCTGAAACATGAACAAATCGGAGGCAAAACACGAAATTCTTCAAATTACAATCATAAGAATAAACCACTAGTAGATGAATAAAACATGAGAAAAGAAAAAAAACTTACACTTAGTGGGGTTCTCGGGCTCCTTCGAATACTTAACCTGAAATTAACATCAACTCAACACTTAGCAGACCAGACATAGATAACACATAGAACGCCTACATATACGCATATAATTGAATCGATTAGTGAAACGATGAAAGAGATGAACATTGACCGACTGACCATGGCTGCTGCTGCTGCTGCTGCTGCTCTGTGGATGAAGGATGCTTTTAGTGCCCAACCAAAGAGCAAATGTTGGTAGGGTTTCGGGATATAACAGAGATAGAGAATGAAACCCTAACGCCAGGGTTTACTAGATGTTTGTTTTCAATTGGGCTTTTCAAGCTGGCCCAAGTTTTCCTATAATTGGACCTGTAACAACAAGTAACAACGCAGAATGCCAGATCCCATTATTTTTACAGAAAATTGTGCCTGAGTTCACTTTCAAAATTATTTTTTTATCTAAAGTTTACCCCTTTTTTTTATAAATAGTTAAAGTACATTTTGATAGTTCTTTTTCTAAAATGCCCACAGCAATATCGTTGCTTTAGATTTGAGGTTTGAATTGATGTATAAATGATTTCATATTGTTAATATAGTATTCCCTCATGTTTGAGATCAATTCATGGAGAACACGACTTTGATCACAATTTTATAAAATTCAAATTTTTTGAGTTCATCCCGTTTTTCTTTGTTCTTGGGCTATTTTGGTCACTTTAATCTATATTTCAAGCTTCGAATTTGTTTAAAATCAATTTCATATTGTTATCCTAACTTAGTACTATATTTGTGCACAATTTTTCTACCAAAAAATACTATTTTCGAGCTCCAAATCGAGTTTGGCAGTGTGCTGTCCAAAAATAGAGGAGATGTTCTTGGACTAATTTTGGGACTTTAATCAATGATTTGAGTTTGAATTTTGTATAATATCAATGTCGTACTGTTATAGGAAGTCAATACCATGTTTATATGTAAATTTTCCAATAAAAAATAATCATTTTGATCGATTTTGATCTTGCCAAAATTTTCTGGGTTCATGTTAATATTTCGAGTTTTAATTATTTAGTAAATGGGCATCGGGATGCATAATTTTTGGTATTGGGATACCTGAATGCTGAATTTTGGGCATTGGGATGCTTGAGTATTTAAGGGCGAGAATTTTAGGTATCTGCATGCATAATTTTAGACATCAGGATGTTTGGATGCTAAATTTTGGACATCGAATTGCCTTAAATTGGGCATCGGGATGCCTTAATTTGGGCATCGGGATACCTTAATTTGAGTATCAGGATGCCTTAAATTGGGCATCGGGATGCCTTTAGGTTACTGATGTGCGCGTGTTTTTCTTTTATTAATAACATAATCGTCTTTTCATTAATGACATAATCGTCTTTTCGCCCCAAAAATGCCTTTTTCGATTAAAAAAAATATAAGGTACTGTAACGAATTTAAATTGTTCAAAAGGGACCGGTCTGTAATTCACCTTATTTTTACTATAGTGAGCCCCGTTAAATATTCCCTTTGTTAAATAAATAAATAAATAAAAGTTTCATTCAATAAGTTTAACTTTTTTAGATTATGATTTATTTCTTTATCTCCTTAAAATTAGTATTTTAAAGCAAACATAAGATTGTTTTTTGTTATAAACCAAATAAAGGGAAGTATTATATTTTTATTTTTATTTTTGGATGGCGGAAGTATCAATGTATAGTTGTATACAATATTCTAAAAATCGTTAGGCGGGCGTCAGACGCTAAACTAGTGCCTAGGAAGCCCAAGCGAGGATTAGACGGGGCCTAAGCGGGGACTAAAAAAGCATAATTATCTTGATTTTTGAATTATTTTTCTTAATATAACCTAATTAACAAGCATTAAACATTCAAATATACTAATAGTAAATATCACAAAATATACAAATAATCTAAATATCATTCTAAAGTTCAAAACAACATAACAATAATCAATAACTCAATACAACATATGTCCATAACATCTACTGCAGCAATATAAATATAACCAAATAATCTAAATTAATTTTTTATATATTAAAAACACCTAAAATAATGTCATTTTAGGTCAAAGCTTTTTAAAAAAAAAAAAATTATTGGGTTGAGCGTCTAGGCGCTTGGGTGGCGCCTAGCGCCTAAGCGGGTGCCTACACATTCTTTTAGAACACTTGTTGTATACTAGTCTCATGAATTTGGTTTGGGTTAATGTGATATCAACAAGAGCCGGCAAAAAAAAGCCCTACCCAATGGGCTGCCCAGCTAATCCGAGATGAGGATTGTCTATGTTTTAGTTTTGAAGGCCAAATTTAAACTTGGGTCGGGCTGGGGCAATCTGATTTTACTTGATCCGGTGGGCCTTTGTGTGGGCTGAAAAAATGGTAAAGTCAGTGGAAATTATCCTAGTCCAATGTGCCAGTCTGAACTTGCTTGATATTGAGCGTGACTAGGCTTTAGTTTTGGAGACTCAATGCAATTTTGGGACAGCCCGGGTTTACCTAATTTTAAGGCTTGGCCCGATGAATTCGAGATAGGCTAGGTTTGGCCGTCCCATTGCTAGCTCTAATATCAACCAAAGGGTTCAATGCATAAGACAATAAAGAATCGTGTATAAGTAAATAAAACATAACTTATTGTATCTAGGTCTTAAATTAGAGTGCTAATAGCATTTTTTTTTTCTTTCAGAAATGGAGCACTATTAAATCCGATTAATATTTCACTACGGTAATATTTAATCAGTTACCTTTTTAATAACCCACAAATTTTAGAGCCACACAAGACAATTGGGATTAGGATATGTTCTCCTTCGCAATTTTAGAAACTTGTTTTTGTGATTTTAGACTTTTTCTCTTTCTAATCTCACCAGATTTATCTTTATCTCTCTCTTACTTTTTTTTTATTATTATTACAAAAAATTAGAAACACAAAGCTAAATCACTAAATCGCAAAAATAGATACACTCTTAATAATTTTATTTGTTTATATGCAATATTATTTAAGAAAATCACGTTGGAGTTTTGGCTATGGAGTTAAAATTCATACAAGATTTATACAAATGAAAATACATTGAATTATGCATCCCTCACCCCCTCTTAAAGAGTTATTTTTAAATGTCAAGAGTTTTAAAATATTCTTAGGACCATCAGCGCAACTGTTTTCCCCTAATTCTCTTGTAAGATTCATGAGTTGTGCCTAGTGCCTACGTACGTGTGTATCACACGCACACCTAACAATCTTCTCCCCAGCAAGCGTTGACGCAGGAATCGAACTCGGGACCTGCTCTGGTACCAATTGTTAGGACCATTAGCGCTACCATTTATCCCAAAATTTATAGCTGATAGAAAAGGCGCAACTAATTCCCTTAACCATTCACAAGTAGCGCCCTGAGCTTACTGAACTTACGTGTGTGCGTACACCTATACCACCACAACGAACACACTTATTTTGAGATAATTCCTTTTAAAAAATAGGCACTCATTTGGGACATGTGGAGTAAAAATGAACGAAATAAGTAAAAAATTATCCTGTAAAGCTCTCAAGTGTGTAGATCAGTAGGCAAGGACTGTCATAACTAAATCATAAGTCTCAAGTTTGAGATATGAGAATGTATTTGCGTTATGACTTAAGAATATGAACTTTCTATGTATGATTATCGCGAATTATGACTTAAGAATATGAACTTTCTATATATGATCATCGCGAATTGCTTTTGACGATCACAAAGCTCAAACAATTTTAAATTTTGGAAAAATTCAAAATCTATATATATAAAGTTGGTGATGATGCCTTAAGTTGTGACACCTCACCAACCTTGGGTTTTTTTCTCAATTCTCAAGCCTTCAAGTAAGCTTGACTTTTGGAGTGAGATAACTTTTCATTTTTAGGTCATTAGCTAATAATTATACCTAATAATAATAGGTTTAACAATATATATTATTATTAGATAATACCTAATATCTTCTTCTAATTAACAATAAGTATTATTATTAGGTAATACCTTCTTTTAATTATAATAGGAGAATAACTTTAGGTATTGGCAAGGAAAATCATGGAAAACAAAACAAAATAATGTTTTCAATAGGACTTGAACCCACACCCTTTTAAATATAAATATTAAATGTAAAGATATTAAAAAATATTAAATTATTCTATAAATTAATTTATAGTATGAACCAGCTAATTTTTATTTTTATAAATGTTACTCTCTCCATGTCAAATTGTGAGTCTCGTATTCTTATTTAAGATATTTTAAAACAATGTCTATAATATGTGATACATATCAACAAAATTTTAAATCAGTTCATTCAAAATTGATGCATTTTTTTTATATATGTGTAAATTTCTTTTTCACACTGACAGTGTATCAAAAATATGTAAATATAGTATCCAACTAAAAATTCTAAAAAATTTCTAATCATTAAATGATCTTCAAAAATTATTTTAAGAAATATAATAATATTCAATCCTTCAACAATTCTCTTTTGTTCAGAAAAAAAATTATCTTTCTTCAATATGTCCCAATTTTATTTCTTATTTTGTAAAAATTCTCAAATACATGTCTAAAGTATTTTTATTAAGTGCAAGATAAAAAAAAAGAAAAAAGAAATACAACAATTTGATATCATTAAAGGACACTTAATAAATAAAATTAAAATTTATATAAACGAAAATACATATACTGACCACCAATAAAAATACTTATTATGAAACAAAAATATTATAATAAACGATTACTAGTATGTATATATCGACAACGCTTAACTTTTGTTAAACATTACAAACGCCTATATTCAATAATGATAATTTTTTTAAAAAAATATTTTTAAAATATATCAATAAAATTTTAAAATCAAATAAAACTCGTGCGGAGCACGGGCTCGTTGACTAGTTTTGATTTAAGAACAAGTCTCAATTAATAACACTGAGTTTGATTTAGCACGAGAATAACTTTGACAGAAAATAAAAAGGAGGTTTTGGTTAAGAAAAAAAAAAGACAAACTACACAATTGGTCCTTGTACTTTTGGCCATTTTGAGGATGCATTCCTGTACAAAAATACAAATTTATTTGATCCTTGTACTACGAAAATTAAACATAATTGGTCATTCTATCCAATTATGTCAATTTAAGGTTATTAAGTGCCCTCATGTGAGGAGCATGTTTTTTAGGGGCAAAATGGTCATCTTATATAATATAAATTGTTCTCTTGCTTTTGCTGGGGGATATCGCCTGCAAAATTCATGGCCGTCACCTTAACCTCCACAATTTCTAAAAATGCCACTACCAATACCACTATCAACATCCATTAATTTAGTCAAGTCATCCTCACATACATTGATACACGTGTAAACTTTGCAAATCTTTATATTAATCTTCAAGTTTTTAGTTGGTTATTAAAAGGCACAGAGTAGGTAAAGAAATAGCTTCGATTTTATCGGTGGATCTTATAAATATGATGAGTTCAAGATTGAGAAAAAGAAGGTGGGCGTGAAGGGCCATGATGTTTTTTTCGAAACGATGGACAAGCACCACCTCTAGGGGCAAATTCAGGTAAGGATTATGTCTAGGTTCTCAAATACAAACATTTGGTCCTTGTCTCCAGTAACTCACACTGTAGCAAAAGGAGTGGCATAATCCTTTGTTTGGTGGGTCAGAGAGGTAGATTGCGATGTCATGTTGGTGACAATGGGGGGGGAGATTTTTCTTGCGTCTTTGGCGAAACATGGCTTTAGTTTTCCAATGTCTTTGCCCATGTAGAGCAAAAACCTGAGGAGGACAAAAAGAGATGTAAAGTAGGAGTACGTAGGGAAAGAAACTAGGGGTGGAAGAGAGGGGTAAATGGGAGGAGAGAGAAAGTGGAGAGGGGGAGTCGACTTTAGGAGAGGGGGGAGAAACTAACATCAAAGATTTTCAATACATTGTGGTAAATATAAAGATGAGAACCTTTCTTTTTTCCTTACAGATTTCAAATGCCCTACAAAACAGAGAAGAAGACAACATTAAGATGAAAGGAATAATAAGCACCATTAAAATCAAAATTCATTTTTGATTAAATTGAAAGCTCTTAGATTTTTATCTGATTAAACTAACAACCGTTAAAAAATTACTAACCACCTATATATCATAGCTTTATTTTATGCAATCGTGGTTTTTGCAGCGGTATCCCTAACAAAACCAAGAGTATAGTTTATATAATATGAGTTGACCATTTTGCCCCTAAAAATGTCACGTGCTCCTCATATGTGGGCACTTAACGACAATAAATTTGACGAACTTGGATGACCAATTTCGTTCAATTTTTGTAGTACAAGGATTAAATTTTTAAAAATTTTTGTACAGGGACTCATTCTCGAGATGGCCAAAAGTATAGGAGCCAATGTGTAGTTTGTCCAAAAAAAAAAAAAGCACACGAGAGAGAAAAAAATGGGACGGAACGCACGTGAGAGAGAGGGAGAGTGCGAGGAACAGAGTCTGAACTGAGAGCGAGGGCGAAAAACTAGTAGGGAAGGGGAGACAGAGTCGTTCTTTTGGAAGACCGGAACCGGAGGTGAAGATAAAGGTCGCCGGAGATCAATACATCCCAGATGCTTCTAGATCCACAAGTTTCAGGGCTCAAAGAGCTAGACCGAGACACAGATTGAAAGCGAATCGCATGCGTCTTGACAGAATAAGGGACTGATGGGCTTCCCAACGGCGGACAGGTATATACCCTTCTCGTTATGTTCTCGTTTTCCCGTGTGGATATTTGGTGGAGGTGCTGGAACTCTGTGATTTGGCTGAATTATCGCCAGAATTTCGGCCGGTCAATCACTGTCCGAGTTTCAATTGATGCTGTTTCCCTTTGCGGTTCGGTAGCCCCAAACCCAGTCCGAGTCTGACTCGGCAGACAGGCTGAACCTCTTTTGAATTCGTAGACTAACAAGTAATTTAACATTTCCGCAAGAGTTTACAGATTACATGTTTTTTGAAGGTAAGCTTCATTTACTGGTTTTGATAAAATTTAATGCAAGCTGTATAAAGTAGTCAAATTTCAAAATTATCAAATTAGATGCTAAAGGTTAAAACTCTGAATTCGTTACTGTTCCAGGAAGCTAACTGTTTGATGCAATTATCTAAACCATAGAAGATTCCAGCGTGCTAAATTTCGCCATGTCTGCAAATAACAATAACAATCCAATAAAGAATGTTGGGGTCCCAAACGCCTTTGGTAATGCAGGGGCAGTACCTCAATCTATGGCCATAAACCATCGCCCTCCATCCAATCTTACTGCTCAGTCACAGCCTCAAACACATGGCGGACCTCACTTCCCAGGTCATTTCCAATTATCCGAGCCTCAGGCTCAAGCACTTGCCCAGGCACAGTATGCCCAGGCTCATGCTCAAGCTAGAGCTCAAGCTCAAGCTGCTCACGTCCAATTTCAAGCTCAGTTACAAGCTCAAGCCCAATCTATTTCGCATATGCATAATACTGGCGCAAATAGTAATCTTGGTGTCGCTTCGCCTCCAATTTCGACTCCCAGCACGGCTAATGCCAAACGAGCCCCTCAGAAACCTTCTACTAGGCCTCCCAGTTCGTCTGGTCCTGGCACTGCTTCACCTTTGAAAACTATGGAACTAACCCCAGCTGCTCGTAGAAGGAAGCGAAGGCTTCCTGAAAAGCAAATTCCTGACAAGGTGGCTACTCTTCTACCTGAGTCGGCTCTCTATACTCAATTGCTCGAATTCGAGGCCCGTGTCGATTCTGCCCTTGCAAGAAAGAAGGTTGACATCCAGGAGTCTCTCAAGAACCCTTCACGGGTGCAGAAAACCCTTAGAATTTATGTTTTCAACACAGCTGCAAACCAGCCTCATCAGGGCTCTAATAAGGATAACGAGCCTCCTTCTTGGTCTCTGAAGATTATCGGGAGAATATTGGAAAATGGGACAGATCCTGATGCTACAGGAATGGTACAGAGGTCAAGTGCTAGTGATGCAAAATTTTCATCTTTCTTCAAGAAAATCACCATCTATTTGGACCAGAGTCTCTACCCTGATAACCATGTAATATTCTGGGAGAGTTCTCGTTCTCCAGCACTACATGAGGGATTTGAAGTAAAGAGAAAAGGGGATAAGGAATTCACTGCAATTATTAGACTGGAAATGAATTACATGCCAGAAAAATTTAAACTTTCACCAGCTCTGACAGAACTTCTTGGAATTGAAGTGGAGACTCGCCCGAGGATTATTGCTGCACTTTGGCACTATGTGAAGGCTAGAAAATTACAGCTTCCAAGCGATCCGTCCTTCTTTATGTGCGATCCACCTCTGCGGAAAGTATTTGGGGAAGATAAAGTGAAATTTGGCATGGTTTCACAGAAAATATCGCAGCATTTATCTCCACCACAACCCATTCATTTGGAGCACAGGGTCAAGCTTTCTGGGAATAATCCAGTCGGAAATACTTGCTATGATGTCCTCGTTGATGTTCCTTTCTCATTGGATAAGGAAATGTCTGCTTTCTTAGCTAATTTAGAGAAGCACAAGGAAATTGATGCTTGCGATGAAGCTATCTGCTCTGCTCTAAAGAAGATACATGAGCACCGTCGGAGGCGGGCTTTCTTTCTAGGTTTCAGTCAGTCCCCGGTGGAATTTATTGATTCACTGATTACTTCTCAGAGCAAGGATTTAAAGTTGGTTGCTGGAGATGCCACTCGTAACGCTGAGAAAGAGCGCCGCTCTGATTTTTATAATCAACCATGGTAAGATTATTTTTTATATTTTTTATTTCAACTTAGTATAATTTTTCATTCGAGGATTCATGTTTACGACTTTACTCTATGCATGATCTGTGATGTGCAGCTTTCTTTAATTTTGTTCAAATGTATTTGAGTACTACTTCCGTCCCCAGAAAAGATTCTCATTTGAAAAGATTCCTTTAAATTGCACTAAAAATCTCTCTCTCTCTCTTGTGCACACACACACACACACACAAAAATATATATATATATATATATATATATATATATATATATATATAGTATGGCACATAAGAGAAATATTGCATTTTTGAAAAATATACTGGATATTTATAGCTTCAATTATAGAAATAAGACTATTTCTTTGGGACAACCTAAAATGAAAAGTAGGGGGGGGGGGCAGAGGGAATATACGTTTACATCTCCAGCCCCCACATTCAAAATGATGTTGGTTAATTGTGGCCCTCATTTGGTGGTTCTTGTCCAGTAACATGTTTATTTGACCTTGATGAAAAGGTTGTCATTGAGGAGGTTAAATGTGTCAAAGGTCCATTTGTGGTGTCTCTTTAGGATAATATTCTTGAATTCGCACAAAAATCCTGCTTTTCACTCTCCTCAACCCTACCTACCACTCTTGTGGGAATGTCATCTATTCCATGGGTTTCTGGATACAAATTCCATATCCATATGGTTCCAGGGGTGGGTGATGTCATGTGCTAAACCTGATCTGATTATTTCCCTTGGGAATGAGGTCGAAGATGGACATATGCTCTAAAATATTAATATTTTGCTTATAAACTCATTTTGTTATATATGGACAATGTTTGTGTCGAAACATAATCATCAATCAACCCTGTCTGCTATGTTTTATGATGAGAATCTTAACCTGGTATGTTGTGCACTTTTGTAGGGTTGAAGATGCTGTTATTCGTTATATAAACCGCAAGAATGCTCCTGGAAATGATGCTCCTGGAAGCACATAGTGTAGGGGGTATTACTTTTTATCACCTCCCGTGTTGTATCTTGTATTTAGATGATGTTGCTCATCATAGTTTTAGACCGTAGTGGGAATGTCAGTATCAGCTTAAGGATTGCAATCTAACTTATATTCTCCCGACTTTATCAGTGGTAGACCGTAGATGTCCTTGGGTCCTTCGGGGAGAATGCCATTACTTTGTTTAGAGGGTAGGATAAAAAAGCTTCTGTTTTTGTGTAAACTATATGCTTATATCACGAATTATTGCTTCAATAACCTTGCATCAGTGGGTTTGTGTGTGTGCGCATGCAACCGCAGGGAATCCAAGTTGGATCTGTCCTTGTTTCGGCTGCTCCATGACTTCCATGTGTTGCAAGTTGATAACATTGAATTTGGGTTTCACCCATCCCAACCTTCATCTGCATAAGAAAAATGAAGCTTGGAGGTTTCAGAGTTACCTGGGTTTGAAGTCTATTACTGTTGTACAGCTTGATTATTCTTTCAAGTGGATGATCAGTTATGACTTGTCAGGTAGTCTACTTGAGTCTAGAAGCAGTAATTACTTTGTATATATGTTACAGTTGTGTGGGCACTTATCAATTTGAACAGTCAGCTGCCCATGTTTCTCAACATGAAGAGGTGCGTTACACTGGCCGCATCTGTCTGTTTTGTTTGTCCACTTCAAGTTCTTCCTTATTTGATCTTGTTCACTGAAGAGAAAAATGGTGACCTACTTTGTCTGTCATCTTTTATTATCGATTCACACATTCCTTAGTCTTGGTATCTGATGGTTTCCACCTTGAATATATGTAGTTCCTACTTTTTGATTGGAAAAATGGAGCAAACTACATAAATCAATGCAAACCGTCAAACGCATGCATGCGTATGCGACTGGGTTGATGGTTTTAAACTGGGTTTCTCTCTATTTTTCTTATTTTTTTCATCAATCATTACAAAAACAAAACCCCAAATATAAAATCAAGCTTTTAAATTACGAAAACAAACATACCCTTTATGGTTGGCATATACAAAATGAAAAACTCAATTGTCTTTCATCTTCCTGTTCTTGATGCCTTATATATACTCTTCGTTCGTGGTGACGTAGATAGAGCTTAGAGAATTAGGATTAAGGAGGGAGGGAGGCTGGGTTGGTGGGTTAAGAGAAGCATGTGCAATGCATTAAGCAATTGTAGTATACGATGATGCATGCTAGCTAGATTCAGAACCTTTGTAATAACTACCCAGTGATCGCTCGGCTATAGTTAAATTGGTTACTTCTTTTTTGAATATGATTTGGTTTTCCACTTTGGTGAGTATGTATTTCACGAATTATCTTCGATTAATAATGCTCACAGTAATGCTAGGTCAGTCTTCACAAAACTTGGTTTTCCTTCCACTTTTGTGAGTATGTTTTTGAACAAACAAGTAGAACATTGTATTAGTAACCTGTTTCATTTTGTGTTGTTTCTGCATATTTATGAATAAATAGAGTAGTAATGCATCAGCAACAGGTTTATTTATAAATAAATTTGGTTTATACCAAGCAACAAGGTGTTGTACAGTACAACTTTTCAATGCATCATTAGTTGTACTGTAAAACACTACTACACTGTTGTTGCTGGATGTAAATCAAATCTGTTGCTATATCATTTTCCTAGTGAATAACTTATTTGCTCTCTCTCTCTCTCTCTCTCTCTCTCTCTCTATAGTAAAATAATACTCTCTGTCTTAAAATGATGAGTGTTTTTTGTTTAAGAAGTTCTGTCCTAAAATGAGTATTTATTTTGTAATTTATCTGAATTTACCTTAACCAATTATTATGTCTTAATATGCATTCGTAATGCTATAAGATGGACGATGAGAATTTTGTTGCATGTAAGTTGCAAAATAATTTAAAAGTCAACTTACTTAATTTTTTTTATTTTTTTTTTTACTTTTACTGAAGTAGTAGTAGTTGTCTTCTAGGCCTAGAATTGCACACTATCGGTTTGATTTCCCACATGGTATGAAATGATAATTGAGATGATAAGTGTTTATATATGCCCAACTGTGTAGTGTGTGCGCTTATGAATTATGATGCCCCTCCTATCCCTATCCTCGTGGGGTCATCAATTCATTATTAAATCTTGATATTTATATTGCCCATTTATGACCAAGCAATTTAAGACCTCAATTCTGCAGAAACCGTACCAAAATTGCTAAGAAAATCTTGCAAGATATATATACATACATATATACAGCTCGAAGCAAATAATATCTAAATAATTAGCTAGCTCCGGATTGATGTTAATCAATAAGATATACTCAATCCGTTCCTAAATTATCGTTATATTTGATTTTTTTTTTCAAATATAATATTTTTTAAATATAAATTTGACATATATTTTTATTTTTTTATAATCATAAAATACATAATTTGTAATATTTTTAAAGTACTATAAATGTAGTACACGTTAAATTTTTATATAAAAATATCATATTTAATCAAAAAAAAAAAAGTTCAACAAAAAGATAATTTAAGATTTGTGGAAGACACAACACCGCTCAACAACTCAATCCTCGCCCATACTTATCTCCCAACAATAAATAGGTGGGGTTGGACCATTTTGGGTGAATATACTTGTTTGAAGTTTTTGAGGTAATACTCACTTCGTTCCAATCAAATAATCTATTATTTTATATTAAAATATTCTATTTAAAAAGTTTATTTTATAAAAATTATGTTTATAATTTTTATAATCTTTTCAACTTTATTCTCTACATATGTTATAAACATCTTAACTATTTTCAAATATTTTTATAGTTATGACTAACTTCAATACTACTTATATATGTTTTAATTATTAAACTTTTCAAACGTGAACTTTTAGGTGTAACAGAAGTTTTAAATTGAATGCTTTTTTTTAATCTTTTTAAAAATCTTTTGTTTTAAAATAAGAGTTCTATTTTACATTAAATTGCTACATTTACCTTTGTTATTTATCTTGCATATAATGTGCTTTTGCAACATTATAATGTAGACACACTACTAGAAAACACGCATTTACTGTCCAAGAAATCCGACAGTAATTATGAATTTACTGTCGGACGTGCTCCCAAAGTATCCGACAGTAAACGTTCGACGGTAATTCAGTTCGACAGTAAATCCGACAGTAAATACTGTTGGACATTCCGACAGTAAACAAATGACAGACATAACCATTCTGTTAATTTACTGTTGGAAGAGCGTTAATTTTCTGACGGAAATCCGACTGGAAATTAACTTCGTTATTAATTTTAACGGGAAATTACTGTCGGATTTCCGATAGTAAATACAAAATAAAATTAATTTCTGTCGGAGCTCCGATAGTAAAATATTTCAAAAATAAAAAAAATAAATTTAAAATTTAATAATTTAATTTTTGTTTCACCTGATATAGCAATTATATATACACAGTCACACACATAAACACATTGCAACAATAAACTATATAACAACTAAAACATAATTTAAAATTAATATATATATATATACAATTTAAAAAATATTACAGTACCAAAATAATGTGTCTACTGTGGAGGGGGTCAAATAAATTACGCACAATAGAAGACCTAGTAGGTCGCCGTTCTAGCTGATCGGCTCGCATCTCGCATCTACGGCTCGCAGCATCTGGCCTGTTGCCGCACTCGCTGGATCGCGGCCGCATCGCGCCTGGCTGCTGCACCAGCTACTCGAGAGTCTGCGTCTTCTCGACCAAGACACGCTCGGTAGCTAACTGGTACAGAGGACCAGAAGACGCGGTCACCGAGGAAGAAGTCGATCCGCCTGGTCTTAACACAGCGGAGCCGTGGTCAGCAAAGCTACAGAGGCGAGATCCCCTCTTCTTCCGTGACTCCGCAGTGACCGAATGCCAAATGTTGCCGGCAAAGGGCGTCGGCACCTGGGGGGTCGTCTGGACAAGCCCGTCGGCGACCTGCGTGTCCATACTCGCTTTATAGTCATTCTGTATCATTAAAACATAAAAACATTAATATCAACATTTTAATTAACTAATATACAAAATAAAATTAAAATATTTTAAGTAATACTTACAAATGCTTTCTTTGCCGTCTCATTGACAAAGACAAACGGCGAATCAGCACCAGGAGGAGCAGGAGTGGTGTGGGTCGCAACAAATAAATCAGTGTAGGGTACCTCGGTACCGTAGTGTCAATTCTACAAATAGAATTAAAATTAGCGAACAATACATATTAAGTATAACATGATCAACTTATAAGAAAACAATAAAAACGGCCTATATACACTCAAACCCTACTAAGACAGCCTATTTCAACTCAATCCCTTCTCATAACAACCTATTAAGACTCAAATAGTTATAAAACAGTCTATTTCAACTCAAATCCCTTCTAAAATAACCTATTTGCACTCAAACCTTTCTAAAACAGCCTATTTACACTCAAAACCCATGTAAAGCAGCCTATATACACTCAAATCCTTCTAAAACAGCCTATTAAGACTCAAATCGTTCTAAAACAATCTATTTACACTTAAACCCCTTCTAAAACAACTTATATAGTCGGGTAACAAGTCTCCAAGCGCAATAGGAAGTAACCTGTTCAGTAACACGTGACAATCATGACTCTTCAAACCATGAACCTTTCCTTCATCTACACTTACACAATTTCCGATGTTAGAAGCGTAACCGTCTGGAAGCTTCAATCCCTTCAACCACTTCAACACTAGAAGTCTTTGATCCTTGGTTAGCACGTATGGAGCGACAGGTTTCACTGTTTTACCATTGACCTCTTTTAGTTCCAAGGCAGGCCGCTTACATATGTCTTTTATGTCCATTCGGGCTTTGGGTGTGTCCTTGGTAGTGGCCCTTCAATCCATAATGGTGTTAAAAATATTGTCAAACACATTTTTCTCAATGTGCATGACGTCAAGGTTATGGCGTATCAAATTATCTTTCCAATACGGCAACTCCCAAAATATACTCTTCTTAGTCCAATTATGCTTTACACCGAAATCTCGTAGTCTATCCTTTGCAAACATCTTCCCCTACCTGGTCTTCTGTAGTTTAGATACCTTTTCATAAACAGCTTCACCGCTCAAACGTCTAGGCGCCTCATCACGCTCAACCCTATTCTTAGTGAATTGCTGCTTCTATGATCTAAATGAGTGGTCATCCGGTAGAAATTGACGATGACAATCAAACCAACAAGGTTTACGAGAGTGCTACTCAACAATCATCGAAGGGAAATGCTTTCGATTTTTGCATCTATCATATGGACACCTAATGTTGTTACCACTCATGTATTTGAGGTTCGCTAGAGCAAATTCGATAAAACTCTTCAAACCTCTAATAAACTTATCTGTAATACCATTACGATTCGACAACCTCTGATTATACATCCAACTGTGATTGTCAGTCGACATCACTCCTATTAAGCAACAAACGATTAGTATGAGATCGAATATACTATTAAGTAATCACAATTCATCACTCTCAATACTAGTTTAAGTGATTTCGTGTCCCATGATTTCAGGTAACGCTTCTATCCCATTCGGAAACACACGAATGACATGTATTGTAAACCCTATACCTTAAACCCTATTTCCTTCGTTATGACTATTTATAATCGGTATCTATCATCATATTCTCGTCAACCCATCTCTCAAACTGATCGTCACAAATTTCCCACATCAATGTAGGTTTATTGGATTTAAGATGAGATCCTTCATTTTCTTCCATTCGTCGAGCAATTTCTTGATAAAATTTGTGTACGTTGTCATTTATCTCTGCTGCCGAATTAAGATTATTTAAGAAGAGAAATTCTTGAAAGCATCAAAGGACAGCGTAGTTTCTTAAAAGAGGAATTCTTGATGTCATTGATAGCTGTCCATCCTTCATTGAAGCCTACAAATATTGCTGAGGAAGAAGAGTTATCAGCACTTGAAAGTGAGGTCAAAAAGGATTGCAAATTATCCTTATACTGGAGTTAAGACTAAGCTTTAACAAAACTTAGTAGCATGTCCAGCATAAGGATAGTTTTCAACCCTTTTGAGCTCACTCTCAAATGCTGATAACTCTTCTTCCTCAGCAATATTTGTAGGCATCAATGAAAGGACGGACAACTATCAACGACATCAAGAATTCCTCTTTTAAAAAACTACGCTGTCTTTAGATGCTTTAAAGAATTCTTCTTCTTAAATAATCTTAATTTGGCAGCAGAGATAAATGGCAACGTACACAACTTTTATCAAGAAATTGCTCGACGACGAATGGAAGAGGTACTTCAATTGAAGGATCTCTCATCTTGAATCCTATAAACCTACATTGATGTGGGAAATTTGTGACGATCAGTTTGAGAGATGGGTTGACAAGAATATGATGATAGATACCGATTATAAATAGTCATAACGAGTTAAATATGGTTTAAGGTATATGGTTTATTAGGGTTTAGATATGGTTTAGATAGGGTTTAGGGTTTAAATAGGGATTAGGGTAGGGTTTAGATAGTGTTTAGGGTTTAAATAGGGATTAGGGTAGGGTTTAGATAGTGTTATAATTTGTTTAGGGTTTAGATCTAGGATTTAGATAGGGTTACAATTTGTTTAGGGTTTAGATCTAGGATTTAGATAGAGTTACAATTTGTTTAGGGTTTAGATAGAGTTACAATTTGTTTAGGGTATAGATATGATTACAATTTGTTTAGGGTTTATTAGGGTTTAGACATGGTTTAGATATGGTTTAATATTACGAAATTAATCTAGTAGTGTTAGTCACCGTTTATTCAAAGTGCTTAGAACTATATATATATATTGTTTAGGGTTTAGATATGGTTTAGGGGGTTTAGATAGGGTTTGGTGTTTAGGGTTTAAATATGGTTTAGGGTAGGGTTTAGATACGGTTTAGGGTTTAGATATGGTTTAGGGTTTAAGTAGGGATTAGGGTAGGGTTTAGATAGTGTTTAGGGTTTAAATAGGGATTAGGGTTTAGATATGGTTTAGGGGGTTTAGATATGGTTTAGCGTTTAGGGTTTAGATATGATTTAGAGTTTAAATATTACGAAATTAATCTAGTAGTGTTAGTCACCGTTTATTCAAAGTGCTTAGAACTATGTATATATTGTTCGCATACGCGCTTATTCAATCACTTTATTTTCTTATTATTATATCCTAAGATACCAAAAATTCCTACCAAATAAATTGCATACAAATCTAATACATTAAGGCATTTATAACATAAAACTATTCTACAAATTACAAAAATAACATAAATATCACAACTAGAAACAAATAACATAAATTTAACAAATACAATATCACAAAAAAGCATGCATAAAATAACATTAACAAACTAGCATACAAACTTAATAATAAAAATTAATTTAAAACTATGCATACAAATATAAAAAAAATACTAATTTTTTTAATACAAATATAAAAAAAAATGCATACGATTAAAAGAAATATAAAAAACATGCATACAAATAACACAAATAAACAATACAAACATTTTTTACAGATTTATAAATAGCAAACAAATTATCTTAAAATAATAAAAAGATTTTTTTACATATTTATAAATAGCAAACAAGTTATCTTAAAATAATAAAAATTAACATAATAGCATACAAATTAATAAACTAACTTAAAATTAACAAATACAATATCAAAAATTTTTAAATAAATACAATATCAAATACAATATAAAAAAAATTAACAAATACAATATCAAAAAAATTTAAATAAATACAAAAAAATGTAAAAATTACTCTAAAATTGGAGAGAGAGGGGACTGGCGGCGGCGGTAGAGCGGTGGATCGGCGGCGGCAGTTCGGCGGTGGAATCTATTCAGAGAGAGAGAGAGAGAGAGAGAGAGAGAGTATGAGAGAGAGATTATAATTATAAAAAAAATAGGGAAAATGAGTATATAACTTACCGGCAGCGATGGAGGCTTACAACGACAAGGCGACGGCGGCAGTGGTGGATAGTGTGCAGGTGACGGTGGGGACTACTGACGGGCGGGGGGAGAGAGAGTGAGAGAGAGAGAGAGAGAGAGAGAGAGAGAGAGAGAGAGAGAGAGAGAGAGAGAAGGGAGAGCTACTATTGATTTGGGGAGGGGGCCTGTGCGATTTAGGTTTTTTGATTTCAATTTACTATCGGAGCTCCGACAGTAAATCACCGTCAGTAAATGTCACTTAAATTACTGTCGGACTATTACTGTCGGATCTCTGACAGTAATATTGATCTCCAAATTTCTGACGACTAAAAGGGAAAATTCGAAGAATATTCCCCGGATTACTGTCAATTGAATTACTGTCGGACGGTTCCGACAGTAATTACTGTCGGATGAAAAGGTATATTCTAAGAATATACCTGAATTACTGTCGAAAAAAATCCGACAGTAATAATTATCCCGCTAAAAAATTAAAATTACTGTCGGAAATCCGACAGTAATATGCCAATATCCGACAGTAATTAGCGTGTTTCTAGTAGTGACGAGCATTTATATAATTATGAATAACTAATATATCTTAAAAATCAACTATCATAATTATTGTAAGAAATTAAAAACGGACACTTATTAGCATAGGGAGAGAAAAACTTTATCGTTATTGTAATGATGTTTAAAAGACATTACCTATCTACAAGATTATGAAGCATCAACAAATTATAATAATTTATGTTGATGATATAATAATCATATGCTACTTTCTCCGTCCCTATTTAAGCGTTCCTTTTTTATTTCTTTTGCAAAAATTATAGAAGTTGAATTTTAGTAGTACATTATATGAATGCCCTCATCAGTGTGTCGTACGTCCACATTGTAATATCCTTATTGCGTATTGATAGATAGCAAACGAAGGGTTGAAACACGAGTTCTAGCCAAGCCTCTTGACATCATATATGCAAGACCAAAACAGCTACCAAGTCACTAACCTAGCTTCATGATTTATTTAAGTACTCACTCCATTTGATTCAAAATAAGTACTTCTATCATTTTAAAATAGTGTACACATGTTAAGAAATCTTGTAAGATGATAAATATATATTTATTAAATATTCTTATTTTTTGTGTTAGAAGTAGTTTAAAAGATAAATTAGGAGGATAGAGATAACTATTAGGAGAATAAAAAGTATATATTTAGACAAAAAAAATGATTAATTGTTGGGACTTGGTAAAAAAAAAAATTGTAAATGAAGTAAAATATGCATCAAAAACTTAAAACGACACTTATTTTAAAACACATATTCCGTGTTTCAGTTTCTAATTTATTTACTTTTTGATTTAGGACTTACTATTTGGTAAGCTTTGTTTAATTAGGGTCGGGTCCAAATTATCAAAATTTATTGATTGACTTGGGGGGTTTAAAAGGAGGGAAGAAAGAGTAGTAAGTATTTGTGAGCATGGATGGATGTCGATCATAAAGAGTCGGCGATGCAAAGCAAGCCATCATATCAGTACAGCCGCAATTTCAGGTCCAAATCCCAAAGTAAAACGCACGTGCTGATTTGATTTATTTTTATTTAGTACACGTTTTATCTTGCTCAGTTTTAAATTTTTCATCAATTTCGCAATTTCCAAAAGGTTCACCCTTTATCTCCATGCATTAAAGCGACCGTTTGTTTAACTGGATGAGTACTTAATTTCTTGACTACCCAACCAAAAAGTGAATTAAGAGGGGGGTCTCCATCAACTTTTCCTGCATCACCTCAATCTCTCTCACTCAAGTCCGATTTGAAAAATCGTTTTGTGGATGCAATCGGCGTTCAATAATTTGATGGATTTAGATCATTTAACACATACGTTTACATGCGTTCATTAATAGTCCATCTGATAAAATTTTAAGGTCGAATTCGAGTATAATACATACAGGGTCTTAGAAATGGTAGTATTCGTTAAGGTTATTCAATTTTTTAAAAAAATACATTGTGGAGTGTTTACGGTGTATTAGAGATATTTTCGGTGAAACCAAATTTGATCACAAAAACTTAACTAGTGTGACAGAAGCACTTGTTAATAAAATTTTTTTAAATAAATACTTAAAGTGTGTTTGGAACCAGATTTTGGACAAAAAGCTGTTAAAAAAGGCGATGTTTTGGGCAATTGGGCGTATCACTCTTGCGTTTCAATATGCTCCTTTTTTAAAACATTGAGTGTGTTTAGAACGCTACAAATTTGGCAGTTCCAAAACGCTAGCTCTTCAATTGTGTTTTTTCATTTCATCAAGATAATTACCCCTTTCATTCTACTCAAAGATTCTATATTTGAAAATTTTCGAGTGAAACATCTTAAAATAATATAGTAGATTATTTGTCTGGAATGGTGGGAGTGTTCGTCACAAGGACCTGAAAAAATAAAACAAGCACACAAAACATAAAGACCTACAACCATATCTGTGACACCTTCAAAAGCACGAAGTACCCGGTATAGTTGCTCCTCAATGTGAGTTGTTGAAACAGAAACTTGGTAGTTGGTAAGTAAAAGAGAGAGAGGGTAGCGGCGGCAGAGAAAGTAAGAGATTATACTTCGTTTAGGTATTCAAATTCTTTCATTCCAAAGTATTAGGCTTCCATTATATTTTATTGATATATATATATAACGTCCTTGTACACGTATGCTGACTTTACGTCGATAGTTGTTTTGAACTCCATCGAGCGCATGTTTGTTCTTACTCCATGAATTTGTATTTTCGTAACCTAATGCATCCGTTTTAATACTTCACGAGATATCATTATGAATCGAATTTATGAATTTATCGAACTTCACTGGAGAAGTGGTGTGATTATCCGGATATACCATGACATATGGAATCATCGAATTATCGAATCGAACTCTTCAGAGTCACTACTTAATGATACCGCTCATGTGATCTTTGTGTTCATTTTCCATACCTGGTCTTCTAAAATTCGAATTACTGTTATGATGTTGAAATTCAAAGTTTATTATGATATTGAGCATCGACCCATATAAATTATTGATTTAATTTTCTTATGGTCAACTCCTCCTTAGTAACCGGAGGGGTTGTATATGAACTTACTGAGTATTGTTCGCTTACCCCTTATTCTATTCTTCCTTTCAGGTAACAAGTGAGGGGGTTAGATCGTTGACTCGGGTAGACGTTGAAGTTATCTAAGGATTTAGAGTTTCACTGTCTTGTTTTGAAGTACTTTGTACTCGTATTGAATTAAGTTTGATTAGTTTTTGAGAACTGTATTGAGATTATTAAGGTTTTATTTTAAATTACGATTGGGAACTTTAATGCCATTTATTAAGAGTTTAGGGTTTGTTATGATTTAAGCATTGATTGTTGGTGACGAGGCCGAACTGTGGGACCGCGTTGTCGGGACTGAGTTTGGGGCGCTACAGATTGGTATCAGAGTAAAGGTTTGAGGCCCTGTACACTATAAAATTAAGATGTTATTAGAATTAAGATATATGATTGTAGCACTAAGGTTAATTATTCACATGTGACACAGATAGAATTAAGAAATGATCTTAGCTTTAAGCTATGACTATGCACGTGAATATTATTTTGATACTATTACCTTGGGACTTACATATCTTTTGATTACCTATAGGATGGAGGATGCGGAGTATGTTCATGTTGAAGACTCTATCGTTACGGACCTTGTAGAGGACATTGAGGAGGATCCCGAAGAGAATCCTCATGAACATTCTGATGACGAAGAGAATAACAAAGTAGGAAATGATCATGATATGCTTATTGCTAACGTTCAGGACGTTCTCCTACAAGCTGAAGAAATGGTGAACCAGCATGGGAATTATAATTAACTTGTGATGAGCTTCAGAAGAGAACCATTGGCTTCACCGAATTCATTAGAGAAAATATGTGGGAGTGCGAGGACATGGATAGAGAACTCCATGCAAATAAGTCCGATAGGATCAAGCTGTGCAAGGCTATGAACAAGCTGATTGGAAAAATGCGTGACTTGCTTGAGAAGATTAATGATGCTGATGTCTAGATTAGTAACTAGGGATTAGTACATCTGTAATTCTTTTAAATTTTGAATAATGATAAACATCTTGATTATGATTATTAATGAGAAATGACATTTCTTAATTATTCTGTGCCTTTTGAATTTATTTGAATTATGACTTGCGAATTGTGAAGTATATGAAGTTATGAGTAGCCAGAGTAACTACGTGTTTAGTTTGCATTATTTTCCTCTTAATAGAAATAATTATACACATTAGTGGCTCAGTCGTAGACACAAAGTGTGAGGTCGATCAGACTCAGTCGTAGAGTTGAGACTTCAAAAGTGTGAGGTCTCAGGTTTGATCTCTTCCCACACCCCCTTAGGAAACAAAAATATAATAACTACAACAATTATAATAGTAATGATAATAATAAAAAATAAATGTTTTCGTTAAGGGAAAGGCAGGATTATGGAAATCTTTTGTTTGTAATGCGTAATCTCATATAAATGTCTTTTACACGTTATTGTTAATTAACTTATTGCCGCTAATAATTAAACATTATACTGTATAATAAGTTCATTTGATTGGGATTTTATTGAAAGAGTAGATCAAGCGAGAAATAAAAATACAAAATCAAGGCAAAAAGAAACAAGATTCAAGGCAATCAAATTAACAACCCAAAAGTAATTAAATACACGTACTTTATATATATATATAGAAGCAACTATATAAATACATATGAACAAGGAAGTAAATAAAATTAGGAATTTTTTTTAAAAAAAAAAATTAGGCTAAATTAATTATTTGAGGATATAATTAACGCTTAGTCCCAGTTGTACGATTAAACCTACTTGCGATCATCAGACAGACGACTAGAAAAGGATACACCTTAACCTTTTTTTTTCTTAACTAAGGAAAAAATAAAATAAAGAAAATAATAATATTAAACAAGTTACCTTAACCCTTCTTCTTCTTTTTTTCTCAACTAAGGAAAAAATAAAATAAAGAAAATAATAATATTAAACAAGTTATAATAAGGTATAAGAGAGAGTATAATTAATTAGTGAAGATCTCATCAACCACTTGTTTTCTCAACCCTAACTTTGAACCCACCAGACATATGAGCAGTCAAGAGTGGAACAAAAACCGGTTGCTCCGAACCAACCGGTTTAAACACGAACCGCCTCAGAACCGAAGCCACCACGTACTTCATCTGAATAAAAGCCATCTCTTTACCAAGACACACCCTTGGACCGGCCTGAAATACCGGAAACTTGTAAGGACTCTCCATCTTCAGCACCCCTGGTTCGTCAAACCACCGGTCCGGTCTAAACTCCAAACAATCCTTACCCCACAAATCTTCCATCCTTCCCATCCCGTAAGGAAAGTAGGTCACTCTATTCCCCTTGTAAACCCTTGTCCCGTCAGGCAACACGTCATCAACTCTGGCGTGCTTTGAGTCCCACGCTACTGGCGGGTAAAGCCTCATTGACTCGCACAAGCACGCTTTCACGTAATTCATTTCCTTCAAATCATTAAAATCCAACGCCTTGTCACAGCTGTCTATATTAAACACCGACATGATTTCCTCCACCACCTTTTTTTCGACGTTCGGGTGCCATGTCAGCAGCCAAAACAGCCACGTCATTGCCGCTGAAGTCGTGTCCCTTCCTGCCATTAGAAAGCTTGTCACCATATCCGCGACCAACTCATCGCCGTATCCGGCTGATATGAACCGCGATAAAAGATCACGTTCATTTTCCTTTTCATTGGAAATTTTCATTTTCTCTCTCCTCTCTCTTATAATTCCATTAAGAAAACCATGAACAACTCCAACAGCTGTTTTGAGCTTGGCTTCAGATCCAAGATTAAAAAGCCTTTTAAACTTCCACGTGGCGTAGACAGGCGCGGCGCCTCGGATAGCGCTGGCTTCCGCAGCGCTGTCGAAGGCGGAAACAAGTGGAGGAACGGGTCGGGAAAGGTCCAAACTACACGGGTCAATCCCTAGTGAGATCTTACAAATGGTATCAAAAGCAAACCTTCTTAAAATCTCTTGTAAGTCCAACACACTGTCGTTTTTCACCGCTTCGTCGAGCAATGGTACAAGCCAGGTTTGTACTTCTTCCTCAAGCACCTTCACCACAAACTCGCGCAATGATTTAGTGCTAAACTCGTGACTCGCTAACTTGCGCTGGGTGCTCCACAATTCGCCGTCAACATTGAATATGCCGAGGCCAAGGAAATCACCGAGGAGTTGGGTGAAGGGTTTACCTTTTGGGTAATTGTTGAAGTTTGTTTTTAATATGTACTCGACGTTGTCCGGGTTGGCGGTGACAATGATCCGGTTAGCACCGAGACGGTTAACGATGATGGTTAGAGTGGGTGAGTGGGCAATGAGGTGAGTGTACCAGTCTAGTAGGCGGTGGCGGTTTTGGTAAAAGGAGATGAGGCAGCCGATGATCGGGTATGAAATAGGGCCATATTGATGATGAATGGTGATATTGTTAGACAAGTACTGTTTATTATTTGGATAAAGGATAAGTTTTTGAATAAAGGAGAAGAAGGAGAGAAGGAGAAAACCTATAGAGAGAAACTGGATCAGAAGGAAAATCATGGTAGGGTTGAGATTTGTCTTCTTTAATGGTGGAAGAGTGAAGAAGAAAGGGAGAATGCTGAAGGGAGTGTGTGACAGAGGATTCGTTATATATGTTTTTGGATGTAAAGTGACAAAAATCGTGAACCGCTTTTCTTTTCTTTTCTTTTTTTCTTTTTCAGTCACGTGGTTCTTAAGGAAGAAAGAAGGTGGGCGGTTACAAATAACTAGTTTTACACCCGTGCGTTAAACGCACGGGCTAAATACTATCTTATTTCACGGAAAGATAATATTTTATGCAAATACTATCCTAGTTCAAGCTTATTTTCATTGACTCCATCATAGGAAACATATATACTCATTGGTCCAAAATAAGTATTCCCTTTTCCTTTTTAGGATGTCCCAACAAAATATAATTAATATCTCTGGCACTCCATCTTCACCCTGATCTGGCGTGATTTCAATGGTCAACAGTTCTCCATTCTTTGAAATCGTATAAAAATCAACGATGAGAGAGAGAGAGAGAGAGAGAGAGAGAGAGAGAGAGAGAGAGAGAGAGAGATGCATAGGAGAGGTATTTATAGATAGAGAAAACGGAGGTGGTTTCTGCAATAAAGTACAGAAATGTTTCTCATTCATTATAAAGTAATAAACACAAGTACACAATTCAACTAATCTGATTCTCAAAGAAATGAAGAGTTTTTAAAAGTTGAATTGGTTTGGTTTTGTATAGAACTTATCATAAGTGGGTTCTTCTATTAAAGATTATCATTAATTCGACTCCAATTTAAATACAAATTTGATATTTTCAAAGCAGAGTTTGTGAGCATTATTTATGTTTAGTGTTTTTTTAAGTAATATAAAAATATGTAAATTATTTCTTCTTCCAATGCATGACCAGATGAAAAATTAAATGAATAAGACTTTCTATTTTAGGTATGAGGTTTTTGGCGGGAAATTACCTGTTTTAGTAAGTATGCCAAAATCACTTGTGTCATTATATATATATAGATTGCTTTCTTTTAATTTAGTGTCTTGATTTTTAAACATTAAATTAATTAATTGTTTTTTAACTAAAAAATTATGTAGTTTGTAAATTTAAATAAATATATGTTACAATTTTTTATTTAAAAACAATTAATTTAGCTTTCAAAAACATGACATTTATTTAAGAGCGAAATGAGTAGTAAGTAGTTGGTGTCTAATATATTTAGGGTGTATTTAATTTGACATGGAGTTTTTTAGGTTAATTTTTAAAATTCAAAATTTTGTTTTATAATAATTAAAAAATAAGTGAAATAAAATATAAAAAGAAGTTGGTAAACTAAAAAATTAAAAATTAAAATCCTAAAACTAAATATGGAGAACAAACCCTTAATGTTTCTCTCTCTCTCTGATTAACTTTCCAAAAATATCTGTTTAATTGTTTTCCAAGATACGGTGCGGCGGAAGTTGACTTTGTGAACTTATTATCGGAGTTCAGAAAGTTTCTCACTTCTCAGGATTAAAGATCACCGACGTCATTTTTGGGCACCATTATAATTAAATTCAATTTTACATTTGGGATAAAATCATGATCAAAAACTGATAAAAGGTACAATACTTTACAATAAAGTACTCTCACACGTTCCTAAATTATAATTTTTTTTTGAGTTAAATTAATTATTTTTTAAATAAAAATTTATGTATATTTGTTTGTTTTTATTAAATCATAAAAGACGTGATTTATAATACTTTTTTGGTATAACAAATACGTGTTTTATAATTTTAAAAAAATAAACATCAAATTTTAATTTAAAAAATAATCGGTTTAACTTAGAAAAGTCAAATAAGACAATAGTTTAGAAATAGAGCGAGTCTCAATTTTGTTTTTTATTCTCTAAATAAGTGTTAAATTTTTTTTTATATAAACTCACTAATTTTATCTTTAACGCATATCATATCGTAGTGTTTGTAATGCTATATGTGGACATTAATGCACATACACTACTAAAATTATTATGCCAAAAGTAGCCTTTCTTAATTTTAGCAAAAAATTAAAAATAATATTTAGTTAGGAATGGAGGGAGTAATATGTTAAAGGGGGTGTGTATTTATAATTTTTTGAATATATTAATTAAGAGAATAGAAATTTTCACTAAAAGAACCAGGGAAGAGAATATGGTTTATGAACACTTTCATTCCAATCACTGTTAAAAAAAGTACTCCGATTACTTTGATATTTTGTGTCAATATATATAATCAAAATTTAACCAAGAAAATGATAAAAAAATACTAATTATTACAAAGTTTTTATAAATTATTAGTAATAGTATTTTAAATAATGCAACAATAAATAAAATTGTGTTACCTAAAACATAATAATGTATGATAAATAGTACTGATTTGATATTATCTTATATATTAACATTCCAATAACAAAAACTAAATTTTTTGGACAGAAAGAATACAAGATTATGTCCAAATCTAGACATTAATATACAAAATAAAAAACCTACACTAGCATCCGGGAGAGTTAAACAAGACATGATTGTTCCACACAAGAATTCAGTGGTGGTCAAGCTACTAAGTCAGTCAACCCATTACCTATTTATTGTGTTGTCGAGTTATTATAACTATTGTAGCTTTTGTGAATAGCTATAAATTAATAAACAATTAGTAGAAACATTCTTGTAAATTCAAAATTTCCACTCAATCATAGAAAAATCAAAATTTGCAAAATGCAACTTGTGGTTTTGATCTTATTAGTGTAACAAGTTAAATAAAAGCCTTGACACATGTAGGGTACTAAGGGTAGCTAGATTGACTCCTGCTTGAATTCAATTCGATCTCCATGCCAAAAAAAAAAAAACACAATATTTGTGTCGCTTACATCTTTTCTTAAAATTAATAAACTGACATCAATTAACAAACGTGACGAATATTGGAGTAAGTAAATATTGGTGCACTTTAATTGCACTCAATATTTTTTCATACTTGTGGCCCTTGCCTCTTTTCTTTGAGAATTATTTTTTCCTTCATTGCTCTAATTAATAATATCATAGAATTAATAAACGTGACAAATATTAATTGTATTTTTTTTATCACTAATAATATTAATAACAACCTACCAAATTAAATGACATGCTATACCCTAAAGGTAGCTTTACTAGCACAATAACAGTACGGATTGGTATTTGTCTCACTTCCTCAGCTCTCTACTAAAATCTGGCTTTTCTTTTTAATTTCTTTTTGTAGCTCTTGTTATTGGAAAAAAAATCTCTCTTTTTTTTTTTTTTTGTTGTTACATTACGCATTCCCAACTCAAATATAATCATTCTACTATTCTTTTCAAATCTAGTTACAACTGGAAACACGTAAAGATAAAATTATCTTTCTTCTTTAATAGGGAGAGAAAACATGTTCGCGCCATGCATTATTATAGACATATATATGTTGTGGAGTGATGTTGCACAAAAAATTGGGCGTAGTGTCACTTCGACTGTCATTGCGTTGCAAATTCTGGATATTTAGTAATATATTTATCTGATCTGTAAAAAGAAATACCGTAAGAGGTTTCCCTGCTAAAAACCTACTGCGTAGGAATCAGTGTCGAATAGAGATTATACTAAATTTTATCAGCATAAAGAATGTTGTACCATGGTTGTGAATAGAGAATGATATATATATATATATATATATATATAGTATATACCAACCACTCGAATGTGCTGGGCTAATATTCGACAGAAGCCCATTAGCTAAAGTGAGACCCATATACTTTATTTCGAGGTAAAATATGCACATCATGGAGTGATATTAAGGGACCACATCTCTATTTGTTTTGATTGAAAAAAAATAAGACGCATGTGGTTTCATAAAATTGCACGATTTTCTTGATGAGTATATATGTTAAGCCGGGTTGTTGCAAACTGTACAGTTGTAACTATATTTAACGCAATTAATAGTACTCAATACAATTATGGTGACTTACATATTTATCTTTATCTATTTGGTTGAAACATGCATGCATGCCTATATATTTTGCTTACCACTTATTCCCTCCCCACTTAACTAAACTATATGACAAAAATAACCGAAAATAGGAGTATCATATCATAAATAAAATACGTAAACAAACCGGCAAATTGGTAAACCGAAGAGCAATGCTTAATTGAATATTGGCTCAATGTACAATATTTTATTGATGTAATTAAATTAAATTAATTTTGTAATTTTTGTTGATATGAGTATTATCATTTTGTTAGTAACCAAATAGTCTATATCATGTTTTATACTTTAACACTCACTTATGTGCATATGTAGATGTATATCATGTTTTTCTTTTTATTAAAATAAATATAAGTGGGATGATTTGAACTCTTGCCCTTGCCAAATCTGGAGTTCTGATACTGTAACGCCCCAAACTCGATTCCGACAATGCGGTCCCATAGTTTGGCTACGTCACCAACAATCAATGTTTAAATAATAACAAACTCTAATCTCATAATCAATATCGTTAAAATCCCCAATCATAATTAAAACAAACCTTAATAATCTCAATACAGTTCTCAAAACCAATCAAACGTACTCACTACTATTACAAAGTATTTCAAAAGAAAACATTAAAGTTCTAAATCCTTGGATGACTTTAACGTCTACCCGAGTCCACGATCTAACCACCTTACTTGTTACCTGGAAGGAAGAATAGAATAAGGGGTGAGCGAACAATGCTCAGTAAGTTCATATACAACTCCTCCGGTTACTAAGGAGGAGTTGACTCGAAGAGAAAACAATTAATCAAAATATTTTGTTGATCAAATAACAAAAGGGATAATTCCCACTCATCTGTAACAAGGAATAATCTTTGATCAATAAAACAATGTCCAATGCAATATATCAGATATCAATACAACATTTCAAACGGAAGACGAGAGATACAAAAATGATTACGAGAGGTACAGCTGCCGCCAACCGTCCCATACCAGTTGGAGATAGCGTCCAACTCGCGGACACCGTGATCACATAATTAAGCAATGACTCCGAAGAGTCCAACTATACGATAATTCAACAATACGATAAGTTTTGGTATATCCGGATAACCACACCACTTCTCCAGTAGTGTTCGATAAATTCAACAATACGATAGTGTCACGCTTATCCCCGTGACGAGTTGTTCTGACTTAGTGATCAAAGTGGAATTTTAAAAGATTTAAATATGTCAATGTGCAATGGCGATGTAACAATTTTCGATTCACAATGATATCTCACGAGGTAAAAAACGGATGCATGAAATTTCGAAAATACAATTAATGGAGTAAGAACAAACGTACGTTCGACGGAGTTCAAAGCAATTATCGACTTAAAGTCGGCATACGTGTACAAGAACGTTATATCAACAAAATATAATGGAAGCCTAACGATTCGGAATAAAAGAGTTCAAATACCTAAACGCAAATATCGCAGAGATAGTTAACTCGTACGCGAATAATGTCCGTCACATGTGTTCGTCCAAATCTAAACTCAACATAAATAACACCAATCACTAACTAAAATCTCACACAATAGAATTAATTCTAAATACTAACATAAATTTAGTGTAGTATACTACTATTTTATTACTCCTTTCTTATAATAATATTAGCCTATTATCATTCCTAATACTACACAGAATTCATAAACACAATACCCACACACGCACCAGTACACACACTCACACATTCTGCACCAAGCACACACGCACCAAGCACACACTCAAACACACAGTTCACACCCCCACAAACTCACATACATAATGTATATACATATACAATTTTTTTTTTTTTTTATAAATCACACGGCCACACACACAGAACACTCACACCACACACACACACTACGCACGCACAACACACACACATCTACACGCGCACATATACACACACACACATCTACACACGCACACACACACACACACACACGCTGCCACACGCACACTCACAACACAGATTATTGTTACTCCCTTTCTCTCCTATTCTTTCTTTCTTTTCTCTCTTTATGCAGCCGTCACTCTCCTCTTCTTCTCTCATCGGTATCTATATCAATATATATATACATTATATTATTATGCACCTCAACCCACAAGTGCAGAATTTACCCAAATTCTGAAACAATGCGTTAACGATACGGGAGGAGTCAACATACCTCGGGAAATCGTTTTAGTCCGGCTCGTTCTTTCTTTCAACAGTAGCGTATATCACTCTCTCTTCACAGTCGTCTTCTTCCCTCCCTTCGTAGCCGTCGCCTCACCGTTTCTATGTCTCTTTTCTTTTGTATGTCTCCCTATTCTAATTGTTCTTCCACATTATTTATACTTACTACCTAGGGTTTCTAACTCTAATCGAGAACGAGCTAAAATATTGTAGCGGTTAATCTAGTATTATTATTAATGGTATAAATCTAAAGGTAGGCCAAGCCCAAATGTACAAATAATTTATTATCGCTCTTGACCTAATTCAAAATTGTAGTATCGAAAAAAAAAAAAAACAACGACTGGCCCAAAACAATTATAGTATTAATTTATGCAATTTAGTATTAGTAACAAAATTTTTTTTTTTGTGTGTGGATATTACAGATACCATGTTAGCTAGTAACCAACTCATCTAAAAGTTTAAGCAGTTAGAGAGAAAGGCACCACAATGTATATCATGTTTTATACTTTAACACTTTCCCTCACGTGCATACGTAGAGAGGTGCACTTTATAGATCTTGATCTTCATCACATTTTCAGATGGAAATTAAAGCAAATCATGAACTTAAGCTTTCTTACATTTCGGGACAATTAGTTTTGTTTGGGCAAGTTTTAAGTGAAACCCCTTTGAGAAGGATTGCACAAATCTTATTATGATACTGAATGACTTATAATCAAAGTTCAATGCTTTCCGTAGAATGTGTGTCCACTGTTGACATTCGATCTGTAGTCTCATTTATAGAGATGTTTTGCTCGATGAAAACTTAATTAAGTAGGATCGTAAAGATTTCTTCGAATTGTGTATCTGAGCCTAAGAGTTTTATAGCTATGTAACTTAAAACATAATACTGAAATATTGTAAATGTTAACAAAGATGTGATAACATCTACTGTAACAATGAGTAAAAACGCAGCGAATTAAAACAGTAAAAAACAATTTGTTGTAACCTTTATCTACATGTATAAATACTTGTAGATGTGTTAATATGATAAAAACTTTTCACTAGAAAATATAGAACCCGTTACAAAGTAAATAACTAGTGAAACTACAAAAGATGTTTCTAACACAAGTAACTCAATTAAGATTACAGAATACCACTTAAGGATCTAATAGATCTTATATATTATCTAAGGACAACAATAGTGGTCAAGGAATTTAGTTTCAGAACACTATGAATCAAATGTGACGAAAAATGTTGCAACGTCTTTGCTCACATTTACTTAAGGACAGTATGAGTGTTTGAAATCTTTTTCTCTTTGAATTCTCTCTCTCTTCCGTATGCCGAAATGCACCACTTGTTGCCCTTTAAATATTCTTGAAAATTCCTTGAGAATTAAGAAAAAATAACACACTAAAACAATAAAATTAGAATTAGTATAAATAATTACCATATATACTTCAATCAAAATTCTTGATTGAATCTATCTAAAGTCAACCTATTATATACCATATTTATAATTAACCATCCTTTAATTATCTAATCAATCAAGATATACCAAAAATACAATCAATCACAATCTTGTGATTGATTTTCAAATTTTACCAAGAAAGGCAAAACTAATCAATCAATCAATTAATTACCAATTTACCAAATTGATACAAATCAAGGATTGATTAAGAGGATTTTAAAATCCACCAGAGTCCATCTTATTATGGTCATAACTCATATGCTTTTAAGCTTGCGACTAGGATGGTTTTAGCACTTTGATGCTAGCTACTACTCGTAGTATGTATAAAGGAATAAAAGGCTTTTTTACATGAAAAAGAATTGAGCTAGATTTGTGAGTTTTTTTTTTTTGTGGAGTATTTAGGAATTGCTATCTAACCGTTTGTATTAAATGTTACCCCTTCCTAATTGAATTTTTAAGTAGAATTTTAACATATTATTATTTAATTATTGATAATAAAATTACAACCATTTAAAAGTACAGCGAAGTACGTGTTTCATAGTTTAGAAAAAAAATAAAAATCTACGTCAAATTTTTATTTAAAAATTAATCAATTTATAATTTTAAAAAGTCAAAAGAAGACACTTATTTTGAAACAAAGGGAGTATTATTTATATCCATTAAAATTAATCTATGATTTAAAAATTACTTTAAGACCAATTATTTAATTTCAGTGAACCCAGTATTAGGATTGTTGCATATTCAATCACCTAAATCTAAAGCAATATAGTGCAATTGTTCAATTAATTTGATTAAGTTACCCTTTTCAATTCATTTGAATAATATATAGTATTGTAATACATATATACAACCCAGATTTACAGAAAATATTTTACAACTTTTTAATTACTTAAGACATCACGACATCCAAATCATCCAATTTCATGATTAAATACCCCACAAGGTACGTACGTTCTGATTTTTCCCTCACGGGTGTAGCTCGGTTGGCTAAGAGCTAGTAAATTTGGAACAGAACTAAGGATCGAATCCTAGCAACCGCTGTTTAGGGGTTTCATCCTCTTGTGGGGGTGGCTCCTTGTAGGTACTAGGCACGTGTCCTCCTAGCTACTTAATTGCTGAGTCACCGTGATTTTCCCTCTCACATTCTCATGGGGCTGGGGTGTGGGGGCTCTCGGGGGGAGAGATTTCCTCTTTTTGGAACAGTTCTGATTTTCAATAGAGGAAATTTTAAGACATTTTCTTATACTATTTGATTTGTAAATTATACTCGTATATATTAATTTGTATTATTAATAGTATTAGCTAGCAAAGATAATACATGAAAGAAATGATTAGTATTTTCTACCTTCATAAAGAGTTTTTAAGTCAACCTTAATTGGTTACAGTACAGTAAAATATTTTCTTATGTTACGGAGTATCCATCTATAAAATCCTACGTACCATAATGAGCATAGGTGAAAGATAAATTCTGAGTGTAGGTATTTTAGAATAATATAGAGGTAAATTCAAAATAAATATTTTCCCAAGATCACTTTTACAAATTTAGCTCAAAATCCAAAAAAAAAAAGGGTCATATTCTTCGGTATTTCTAACTCCACCCAAACCCTACTTCTAATGGTATTAGAGATATTCAAAGAAAAAAAAAATTTTTTTTTAATTGAATGGGGTACAAGAGAAAGTCAAAGGCCCTGATTGAATGGATGATTCAGTCCGTAGCTTGTACCCTTTTCTTTTTTCTATTTTTTAATTATTTTTATAGTAATCAACTTTTATCTTAATTTTAAGTGACATGTACGTGATTATCACACCACCTCCTATTCGTTGCACTCTTGTCACTTAGATTGGATAAAAAAAAAATATTTTTTTAGAAAAAACAAGAAAATAAAGGAAAAAATAATAAAATTAAAAAAATCAAATAAAAAATAAAGAAAAAAAACGACAAACTACAAAGTTTATCATCATCTTATGTCGATGATAAGAATGACTGCCCAGCCGCAAATTTCATGGTCCAATGCCTAAATTAAGACCCACGTGTTGATTTTGATTAATTAAAGAGCATGTTTATTTTGTAAGTATTTATTTATTTATTTATATTTTACCACGTTCCAAGTTTGCAACTGCCCTTTTTGTCGCTATGTTTGCTTACTGCTGTATTTTTGTGTAAAGTAATTTATTAGTGGAATATTTCGTATTCGCTCTCCTCACATCATATATAAATTTTCTTTCTTATATTAGTAACATACTCAACATCGCATGAGCAGTAATGAGTTTTAAATTCAAGATGATAAAAAAAATAAAAATAAAAATAGAATGGATGTGATAATCATTGGCAAGTGTGACGGCCGGGTTGATTTGAAATTGAACCAAACAAGACCTTACTGTCCATGAGGATGGAAATCGGCGCCGTGGGTGAGACAGGATTTGGCTTCGGCTAATCAAATTGAATTCGGACATCCTTTTCTATATACGACGTGATAGCTTTCAAATTGTGACTATTGAAACTTGTCACCAACCACTTGGGCCAAATTTTGTACTCTACTCCCAAGAAAATAACTATTCCGAGATGCATTAAGCATTTCCAACCAAAAACTCTAAATTTGGTCAAAAACTACTTCAAATTTAGTCTATTTTAACACCAAACACTATTCTAAATCTAACACACAACCACAAATCTTAACCCAAAATAAAATATTCCTTAGCATATTCTATTTTTATTTATTTATCAACATGTATATTAATTTGCTATTAATCTTTTAAATAATAATTATTAGGATTGCACAATTAATTATTATAGTATATTTAATAGTTTTATATTTATAATATTATTTACATCATTAATAATATTTAAAAATTAGTAATTTTATAATTAAATTTATTATATAATTTAATAAATATATAAGTACTTGAAAATACAATAAAAAATCATTACAAAATAATGTAAAATTGTGTTTTATAAATAATTTAGTATAATAATAATTTATTTGTATATAATATATACAAAATAATTGACAAAAGGTTAATTAATTATAAATTACTGAATTTATATATAATGTTCAATAATTTAAAATAATTAATATTATTAATATTTAGTTTTTATTATTTATATTATCTAAAATTAGATATTTATTAGTTTAAAATATATTTAAATTAATAATATCATATTATTTAATAGTTTTATATTTATAATATTATTTACGTCATTAATAATATTTAAAAATTAGTAATTTTATAATTAAATTTATTATATAATTTAATAAATATATACTTGAAAATACAATAAAAAATCATTACAAAATAATGTGAAATTGTGTTTTATAAATAATTTAGTATAATAATAATGTATTTGTATATAATATATACAAAATAATTGACAAAAGGTTAATTAATTATAAATTACTGAATTTATATATAATGTTCAATAATTTAAAATAAGTAATATTATTAATATTTAGTTTTTATTATTTATATTATTTAAAATTAGATATTTATTAGTTTAAAATATATTTAAATTAATAATATCATATTATTAATAATTTTGAGCATTCAATAATTCATGAAAAATCAAAATATGTCATGGATCCCACCAATACCAAATTTGGGGGTAGTGAATAGTGCAACCCCAAATTTGGTAAAGGTTTAGGTATCCGGTTGGAGTTGGAATAACCCCCAAAATGGAGAGAGATTTGGGGGTTGGGTTGGAGATGGTCTAAGTTGTTTCCAAAAGTAAAAGGATTAATATATAATTTGGTCCCTGAACTTTGCCACAGCTCCTAATTTGCTCATACATGCTTCAGTTTTCCTACATTGGTCTTTGAAATAACCTTTTGCTGCCTTATTAGTCCCTCGTATCGTTAAGTCAAACGAAAACGTTAAACAAAATTTAAACAGACGAAATTGCCCTCCGCTGAGTCAGATGAAGATCCATGTGGCCAATATGTTGCTGAGATGGAAAAATAAGGTTTATAAAGTTAATATAAAATGGGAGAAAGAAATTAAAAGTCAAAATAGGAAAGAGGGTTTACTGATACGAAATCAACTAGGGTTTCAAAATAGCAAAAGCAATTAGGGTTTCGATTTGCATATTGGGGGTTCATTTTTGAAGATTATGTTTTCGATTTCTTGATCAATTAAGCATTTGACTACTGAATCGAATGAAATAAGGTTCTTCATTGAAGTATAAAGTTGTACTACCGAGGTATGCCTACTTTGTTTTACATATTCTGTTATATAAATAAAGTAAGGTTTCTTGAGTATAGTATGTTAAATGATGCATATTTACTTTATTGTCGTTAAAGTGATGTTTGTTTACTGTTGTTTTACAAATTATTTTGTATAGATTAAAGATTAATTAGGGTTTCGTGATTTGTTTGTTTTACAAATTGTTTGTTTATTTTTGCGACTTTTGTCTTTATGCTTAATTGATCTGTTGTGTACTTTTTCAAAGTTGCCTTTTTGATACTTTGCCAAAATCTGATTTTGTCAACATGGTTAGGGTCCATGTGGTCCCAAATGATTGAGCTTTTCATTATGCTTTCTGTATTTTCTTTGCAAGCATGTTATTATTCTTTATTGCTTTTGCTGGGAAGTGGCTTTTTCTTTATTGTAGTTTGTGGTCCCAAATTTTTGTTTTATATGTAACTAGAGAGAGAGAGAGAGAGAGAGAGAGAGAGAGAGAAAGAGTGTGTTTGTGTCTTTTTTGTATGTTAGGGTTGTGATCGAATATGTGTTTTAAATGTAATTGTAGGTCTATGTGTGTGTGAAAGTGACAGAGAGAGTTTGTTTCTTTATTGTAAGTTGTGGGCATGTGTGCATATTCATATGTTATTAAGGGCATTCCATGTTGATTTATGGGTATAAAGTTAGGCTAATATAAAGCAAATTTTCTTGCAGAATGCCATTTTTTACCATATGTTTGCATCATGGTGGAAATTTCTGTCATAGTGAAGGATTTAAGTATGTGGGTGGTGAAGTGGATTATATAAGTGGATGGGATATTGACACATTATCTTTTTTTATATAAAGAAATTTGTTAGTAATTTTCTTAAGTATAAAAATGTGAAGTCATTGTACTACTTGGTCCCTAGTTGTGATTTAAAAAATGGAATTAGAAGAATGTTTTCTAACAGTGAGGTGGTTGAGATGATTGATTTGATTAAGGATATAGATGAGGTTGAAATGTATGTTGAACGTGACGTAGACAAAGCTGTAATGTCTAATGAAATTCCTAGGCTTGTCTATCCAGATAGTATGAAGTTTTTGATCCAAAGAGTTTGCTTGATAAAGATTGCATCTTGGTAGACATGATTAATGAATAATTAGGTGGTCTTGATGAGAACATGGGTAATCAAAATGAAGGTAAGAAAGATAATAATGGTGACAAGAAAAATAATAGGGGTAATCAGGGTGTACCAGATGAACTAGATTGGTTAGAGGCTGGATTTGGTGATGAGGGGAATGAGAATCAGAAAAATAAGCAAATAGAAGAAGAAGCTCATAGCAAAAAAGTAGATCAACACCAATGATGAGAGTAGTGAAATTGAAGATAATGATAATGAGAACCATGACAGTGCTTATAATAATGATGATGAATCATATATTGCCCCTATTTTCGATGAAGAATCAAATGAGTATGAATTGAGTGGAAGTGATTTAGATACTAGTGATGATGAGTTGGCTGAATTGAGGAAAGGAAGACTTGAAAAACACCAAAGAAATAAGCAAGTTCAGGAAGTCACATAAGGTAAACAATCCAAAGGGACTGGAAATGTAGGTGATCAAGATGAAGGTGAACAATCCAAAGGGACTGAAAATGGATCAGGGAAACAAGCTTCTGCAGCAAATGAAAATGTTACTTATTTTAATTCTAATGAGGAGAGGGCAGTGGAAAAGGAATTGTATGATTCTAATACTGACTCAAACCCAAGTATTGTTGATTCAAGTAGTGATAATGATAATTCTGTTAAGAGTAAGAGTAAGAAGAAAAAGAAGATGAAATGTTGTTCTTTTAACACAAACACTGACATGAAAGATGTGAACTTCAGGATTGGGCTAGAGTTTGCGAATGCTAGAGAGTTTAAGGAAGCACTTACTAATTATGCAACTGTAAATGGATATGACTTGAAGTACATTAAGAATGAAAAGGTTAGGGTTTGTGCTGTTTGTGTCAATTCTGCAATCTGTCCTTGGAGGATTTGGGGTAGCAAAGAAAAGAATGAGCACAATTTCATGGTAAGGTCTTTTAATCCAGTGCACAAGTGTTCAAAAAAATTAAGAGTAGACAATTGTCATCCAAGTGGCTAGCCAAGCAGTACTTGGGCAGGATTAGGAACAATTCTAATTGGACTTGTGAGGAAATAACTACTGAAGTTTTAAACATATATGAGTTGAATGTCCATCTCAGTTTGTGCCATAGAGCTAAGAAGAAAGCTCTAAAGTGTGCAATAAGATCAATGGATGAGCACGATGCAAAACTGTGGGACTACAGAAAATAATTGAAAAATAAAAATTCAGGAAGTACAGTTGAGATCAAGTATCATCAACCCAATACACTTATTCCCCCTATTTTCCAAAGGATATATATTTGTTTCAATGCCCTTAAACATGGTTTTCTCAGTGGGTGTAGGCCAATTATTGGGGTTGATGGTTGCTTTTTAAAAGGGTTTATAAAGGGTGAACTTCTGATAGCTGTTGGTAGAGATGCAAATAATCAAATTTGGCCAATTGCATGTTTTGTTGTACAGGTTAAGAATATGAATGCATGGTCATCGTTCTTAGCACTTCTGATTAAGGACTTAGACATGGGAGATGGTGAAGGATGGACAATTATTAGTGATCAACAAAAAGTATTAAGTGTGATACATACTTTTTTAAATTCAGTTTACTGCTGCATTGTATTTATTTTTTTAATTGACTTTATTATTTTTTTATCATGTTCAGGGTTTGGTGAACTCAATTGCTGAGCTTTTGCCACAAGTTGAACAAAGAGCATGTGCTAGACATGTCTGTGCTAATTGGTTTGTTTGTTTCAGCTACTGGAGAAACCTACTACAGGGTAAAACATCCTTTTATAAACAGGTTTTTTTGTTGGTTAATTGTTTTACAAGAGCATCAATATTTATAATGACTACAATTGTGTACATCTTGTTTTAGGCCACAGGTTCCTCAACAACAATAAACCTTGATGCCTTTGCTACACAATCACAAGGTGGACCTCAACCTACACAACTGTCTCAAGTCCCACAAGCTGAAAATACTCCACATGCCTCTAATACACAATCACAGTGTGGACCTCAACCTTATCAGGTTTCTCAAGTCCCACAAGCCTTTGTTCTTACTGATCCTACAACTTCGCAATCATGAACTGCAGCTCTTTTAACTCTAACTAGAGGATACATCATAAGAGATGGTGTTTCTTCCCCAACCTTATGAAGGGGGAATAAATTTCTTCCTTTAAGTGAGTCATCACCTAAGAAGCCAAGTGAATGACAACTCTAATGGGTTGTTTATAATGACTGGAATCTTTTGTTGACTTATGTATGTAATCACTTGAATATTTTGGTGACTTTTGTAAGTACATTAACTTTTTTGGTGACAGCATTATATAATGACTTGAACAATATTTTGATGACTGAAATATGTAATGACTTATTGCAATCTTTGGTGACTGAATTATACTACATATTTTGAGTAATTGAATACTTTGTTGCATACTTGGTTATATAACAGGGAGTCCATTAAAGCAATCCACTCATTAGGAAACCACATTACAAACACAAACCAATCCAATTGTACATGTCAAACAGAACAAGTTCCATTAAAATACATTGCAAACAAAGATTCCTTTAAAATACAAAGAAGAAGTCATTTCTATGGCAACATTAATTGTCCATTGCTTGGATTAGTGAACACAGAGATAAAAAAGGCATTTAAAATTCCTAAAACAATCATCAATCTTAGGTATATCTTCTTCTTCCACTTATAGCTTTCATTTTGAGATTTTAACCTTGTTGACTCTATGATTTGTGTTCTCAACTCAAGCTCTAGCCTCTCAATTTCTTGCTTAAGAACTGCATTTCTCTGTTTGCTCTTGGACAACTTTATTTCCATCTTCGACATTTTCAATTGCAACTCATTTGCCTCATCTCGAGATTCATTGATTACGTCAATTACTCTTTGAGAAAAAATATCAATCGATTCAAAATAGCCACAATCCTTTTGAGGATCCTACAAAAATTGAACGCATGCTCTTATTAAAATCAATTCATCCTAAATTTTCTTTACAAAAAAAATAATAAATTAAAAACTCGCACCGATTAGTATGAATGGTATATACCTTGTAATTGGGACACCCATTAAACCTCATTCTCGGGTGTTTTTGGTGAGTGACGTCCATTGTGGAGCTCTTAAGCCACATCTACGATACTTCACCTATCCAGAATTGTTGTTTTATTGATTTGAGTCAACTATTGAAGAGAAAGCCATTGATTTTGCTTGCTTGCAAATCCAGCGCAAGAAGAGATAAGATAGATAAAAGTTTGCTTGCAAATCTAGCCCTAGACAGAACAGAGGGGAAGAGAGAGAGAGAGAGGGAGAAGAAAGAGTATACGGTGAGAGATGGATTTTTTTTTAGTGAGAGAAACAAAGAGAATGAAATGAGGATAAGAGGAGAAGGGGATAAATAAATACAATAGAGAGAAAAATATTTCTCCATTCCCGCCAGAATATGTAGTCCACCTAGGCATCCCAGTCAGCCTCAAATAAGGGTATATTTGGCATTTTAAGAAAATTTTAACGATTTTGTTTGACTTAACGGCACGAGGGACTAATAAAACAGCAAAAGGTGAATTCAAGGACCAATGTGGGAAAATTAAAACATCTATGACCAAATTAGGAGTTGTGCCAAAGTTTAGGGACCAAATTATATATTAATCCAAAGTAAAACAATCAATCGATTGATTTTTTTTTGTCAAGCACAAGTTCTTTTCGTTTTTTCGGGTTTTTTTTTTTTTTTTTGGTGGGAAGATTAAAGTACAAAAACTCTATTATATTTCAAATTGTGTTAAAAAAAAAATCAACAAAGGAAATTGTATTTTTTATTTTCTTACTGTGTTATACTTTAAATACATACCCCAAAAGAGATACTTCCTCCGTCCCTAAATTATTGTCTTCAATTTTTTTTTTGTCCATCCCAGAATAATTGTCTTGTTTGAAAACTTTCCTTTTTAGGACATCACTTTTACCATTTTACCATTACTTTTTTCCCTACTTTAATTATGGACCACATACATATAGGCATTTAAAAAAAATTACATATTATACCAATATTAATAACCAAGTCAATTATTTTTTCTTAATCTATATATCGGGTCAAACAAGACAATAATTAAGGGATGGAGGGAGTATTTGTTTACTATATACTTGGTGTAACTTTGGGACCCTAAGTGCTAAAACCACAAACTAGTAAAGCAAAGTTGTTTCAATTGTACTCCCTTAGTTTCAAAATAAGTGTCATTTTGACTTATTTTTTATTCCAAAATAAGTGTTATTTTAGGTTTATAATGTATATTTTTACCTAATTTACCCTTCTCTTCCCCAAAGTTCCAACAATAAATCATCTCTTTATTAAATATTTTATCGTCTCCCAATATTTATTTTCTCCTAATTTATCTTTTCAACTACTACTAGCATAAAAATTAAGGATATTTAATAAGGGTATATTTGTCAATCTACAAAATTTCTTAATATTTGTGCACAGCTTTAAAACGACCCTTGTTTTGAAACAGACAGAATATTTTATTTTGGTTTAATATTACCTATATTCAAAAATAATTGTCATTTTAGTAAAGTTTTTTATCCCAAAAGAATTATCGTTATAAGATTTCAAGTAACATTTGTTCATATTCTATCAAAACTGCCCTTATTTATTACTCTCATTAAAGATGGTTGTTAAGAGGAAAGAAAAAAAAACACTCATACAACTTATCTACAATAAATAAATTTAAATAAGAGTAGATCAGTATTTATGTAAATTTTTTAATTTATGTGTAAATTACTAAAATTATAATTATTTTGGAACGAACGTAGTATATAATTTATTCCCTAAACTTGACACTTCTTCCTATAATGAATTAAGAAATTCCACGTTATAATAAATTGAATAAAAACATGTCAATATCCTTACTTGATTAGTTCCACATGGCCAATAAAACAGAGGCTGAGAGGGAAAAACATGAATTTCACGTGACGATCTCAAGGGTATTTTCGTCCAATCACTTCAACCCACCGTTGTTTGCCATTGTTCATCATTCTCCCCTTCAAAAGTTGCGCACACCACCGTCATACTGTCCAAATCATATGACTCAAGAACAAGCCATAATTTTCAATTTTCGAAATCGCCCCCCAGTCAAATCAATCCACGCACAAATTGATTTTTCCAATCACATTTTTTTAGCTCAATCGTACATTTTCTAGGGTTCATTTTTTGGGTTTCATTGATTAATCCCCAAACTAACCCCAATCAATACAATGAGACACTTTGTTAATTTGAGAGCTTAAATTTGTCATTTCGTCTTTGATTACATATATTGACAATGTGTTGGTGGTTTATTCGTTTGATCGGGGGTAAGTTTCAAGTTTGTGTTTTTGAAATGATTGAAGAACGGCAATAATAAGTTTAATTTTGAATTTGCGTTTGGAAATCGAAAAAGAAGGCCTGGGAATCTGAATTGGTCAGACCGCCATCCCCTCGCTGTAGTCGCCGTCTCCATCGCCATTTCTGTCATCCACGAACACTGTGAGGATGCAATAGGCCGCCAACCCAACAACAATTGGAAGTCAAAACCCTTAGTTCTCCGCATAGGGCACTGACTTGAATACTAAAAGATGTATTGTAAAAGGGGAAATAGAGAACTTGCCGCGATTTAAACGGCAACAGAGCAAGCAAAGCCGGACCTTCGAGCTTCATTGGTGCGACGCGACGGTGATCGGGCGCAAACAATAGAGCTAGGTTGGCCTTTGACCACATGGCCAATTGTTGAGGATTTAGCCATTGATTGATGAATCTCATGGAAGAAAGAAGAGATGTGCGAGAAGAGAGATAGAAGAGAGAAAAAAAGACTAAAAGAGAGAGAATACAGAAAGAAGAGAGAAGAGGGACATAGGAGAGAAAGAAGATAAGAGGGGAGAGAGTGAGAGACAGAGAAAAAAATTTCATCTCAAAGTTATCCAAACTTCAGAAGAAAGCTTGGAAAATGTTTTTTGAAAAATATTCACCGCATAGATTCTTGTAGTCAACAAATAGATGCATGGATGAAGTTCCATTTTTGCCTATTTCCAGAAACACGAGCAGATGCACGGATGAACCAATGAATCCTACAGAACATATCCTTGCATTCCATTTTTACCCATGGAGGAAATAGCTGATGGGCTTGTTTTTTTTATGCCGATTTAGCCACACACTAGGAAAAGCAAAAAGGAGCAAAAAATCCTAGTATTTACTTCGTTCCAGACAAAGACACGGTTTCAGTTTCAGGTACAACATGATATAATACTCGGCTTTGAATTACAAATTAATAGGAAACGTCAGTTCAGTTAATACAGCATGATATAATCCTAATTAATGAAGAACGCGAGTCTTGAACCAATCAAAATGAACAACATGAGCGGGTAAACCAAATAAATCCAGAAAGTCTGAGCTTTAGGCAAATTCAACCGAAATAAACAATAGTCATAACTCATAACTGAACTTTCTCACTATTCTGCTCCAATATCCTTCATAAAGAGACATAACGCCTTCCTCAACAACAATCACATCATACAAAACAATACTTTAGTTGATATCTCTTGTTTCATCCCTAGGTCAAATATCTAACAAGATAGCCATTTCCTCCAAAATGCTCTCTCTCTGTCCATAGATATGCTATAGTTACCAAAAGCACTAATACACTACGAACATACACTGGTGCCAAAGGGAGTCATGCAGACCCACTTTTGATTTGGTCACAATACACACTAAAACAAAGGATAAATAAACGGAGAAAATACACTACTTTCCGGGTGCTCAAAACTAGCTTTCTCCCCACCTGCTGAAATTGATTAGCCAGTTGCGCCTCTCAAGCGTGAAACCAATTCATCCTGCCACGTTTCAATGCAAATGGCCACGTAAAAGTTAAGAGTGCACAGAGAGATTGCAAAGGGAAAACCTTCATGGTTACAATAAAATGAGTTATTTAGTGCAATTAACAATAAGATGCTCTTAAGAAAGTATGGTCGCAGCAGACAAGTCATAGAAGGTCAACAAGCATAACCATATTAGCTTAAGAAGGGACAGCAAAAGTTAACAGAAACTTCTAGCCAATTTAGATAAAATGCTACGTACTTTTTTTCCTTTGAGGGAAAGACCTTTCTCCTTTAGAAGTGCACGCAGTCTCTCTACAGTCAGACTCTGGAAATTCTTGTCAGGAGCACGAGATTTAGATCCCTCTACAAGTTCAAAATGTCATTAGATACTACAGAAGTAACAACAATAACATCTTTTTTTCTAGAATGCTTCTAAACAAGCCATAAACTGCATGTTGCCACGTATAAAGTAATATTCTGAAGAGTCCAGATGGGTTGGGAGAAGATTATCATGCAAACAGCAGATACATTATTTCAACAAAATTATAGGCACCCCTGAGTTTCTTCTGTTCTATTAGCCGTCAGCAATTCACAGTAACACACCATGTAAACGAGACATACAAGCAAGTGTAAATCCCAAAAGGAATCCAACCAATCACCCACAAGTAGGAGTAGATTCATAACCCCAAAAGAGCAGCAATCTAATTCGATACCGAAAAGGTAGATTTATGACAATCACTACAAAAGTTCCAGTAAGAAATCCAAATAACAACTCTGGAAGACAACTCATAATTTGGAATTTCTGGCCTGCAGACACAGTAGTGGAAATTATCAACAAGAGCTCACCTTGAACGGAATTGTTTTGAGTGTTCGATATTGCCCTCTTAGCTGAAGCCCTGCCATCCAAAGCTCTTTCTGCAACCCTGAAGAGATAGAGAGAGAAGTTAATAAAAGTAAAAAGAATAGGATGGGGAAAGGAAACCAAATAATATAAACATGCAAGCATGACAAAACCAGACTTCTACAGCCTTGATCGTAGGCACGCCGCGGGGGTTGGGGGTGGGGGTAAACAAGTAAGTATATCAGAATATAGTGAAGGGAGGAGATAATATCAATCATCTACAAAAGATGAACCTAAACCTTTTTCGAGAGCCCTCATTCGCACCAGTACCCTTCGCACCCTTGGAATTGGGTTCACCCTTGTGCTGCTTAAGCAGAAGAGACCTAATCAGTATGTTTTGTTGATCTGTCCCTATCAACTGGTGCTCTGGATATAAAGACAAATCAGATCCTTAAGATTAATCATGCAAAATAATTCTGCAACCAAATTGCTTTTTACACACTACATCAATGGATAATACTATGATGAATAGTAACAATACCACATGATAAGGTCCCTCAACCTGGTACTGCTGAAGAGATTAAGTGAAGAGCTACATTAACTGAGTGAGAAAAATGTCTATAACTTACCCTCGGGAGTGTTTCTAAAACAAAAGTTAGAACAGCATGGACTGTTTTCAGAGCACAAAGGGGCACTATCATAACTATAGGAGACCGAAAAGCAGTAGATAACTACAGTAGGAACTTTTTGGATGCAATTCTATTCAAAATATGAATACGCCCATTTCCCAACTAAGATTCTCTCCAACGGCTTACAAAAAATTATCTAAAGTTGAAGGTCATTCACTTCATACCTATCAGGAATGTGATGACTTAATATACACCAATGTCCAATTAGTACTAGAAACACTAACAAACTTATTAGCAAGATCGATTAAGTAGGTTACTAGGTTTCCAGTATCATGTCAAAACTATTTACTACTACCGAATTATATGTCACAAAGCCAAGTCCTCTAGAATCCCATTCAAAAAAAAAAAAATCAAACAGCTCAGCAGATTATATTTGGATAGCTATCAAGTAAAACAATCATGTATACTGAACAATGACTTGTTTACAAAATAGTATTTCAGTCACTTTTTAGTTTTAAGACTAGCTATGTCACAGTAAAACCTCGTAAAAATGACAATACAAACTACTGCCATGCTTAATTGGACCAAATACAAGTCTGAACTTTTGGCATCATCAGGTTGCACCTGATTCCAATTCCCTGAGCGAATACGTTTTTTCCTTAATCCATTACTGCAAAGGTTTCATCACCTTACTCGTCACTGATGTACAAATCTGCATTCTTGAAAACACAACTCCTACAGGAGATTAACAAGTTCTCATCTTACCGAACAACTCGATAACAAACTTGATACATAAAGGGGTCAACATTACTGTTACTTTTTGCACAGAGAGGAAAATTTCATCACAAATTCATACTCCAAATACATATATTTCACACTCAACCAAGCCACCAACAACTCTAAAAAATGTAGAAGACCAGAAGAGCTAGCTCAATCCTTCAGGTACCAACATCCAGTACCAGAGGACGGGAGTTCGAGTTCGGCTAGAATGTGTAGTCCACCATTGCTATACCACCCCCGAAATCCCACAAAAAAAAAAAACAACAACAACAACAAAAAATCAAAACAATAGAAAAAATCTATAATGTAGAAGAAAAACCTGGAGGTGATGTCTCACGATCAGTAATATAAACCCGCATCCGTCCCTGCAACAAAGTTCTTAGAATGTAAGAAAGGCATAAATGAAAACATTGGACAACAAGTCCCCATGAACATAATTATGTTTGACAGTTTGTATATTCATGCATATCTTAGAGCTACTCCCAGAAGATGTATAAGCTGTCATACAGGATACAAGACAGCTTCATTTCACCAACAGTAACAATCCCCAAATTTAAGTTAAAGCTTTACAATGCTTGGTAATATGACATTGTATACTACTTTAGTTGTGCAGATTTTGGGTTCAATCTTCTTTCTCAGAGGATGACTCACTGATGCGCTTACACCTGCTCAGTTTGAAAATGAAATCATTTCTGTTTGTCCCTTTGCTGGTGACTTGATAAAAGAGGCAGCATAAAACCAATTTTAGACCTAAAGTTTAAAATCTCATATAAGTAAACCATGCCCTTTTCAAAGAGTTAAAATGAAATTCAACCCTAAATCGTGAGAATAGAAGTACTCAAGGCACAATCAAAACTAGTAGCTTCCTGCCGTGTTCTTAGTTCCCATTTCTCATACTTCTTTCTTTTTCTTTCCCTATTTACATACCAAATTAGAAGAGCCTTCTCCTTCTAGAATAAACTTCTCAACCCAAAAAATTTTAAAAATATATACCTTGATTTAACCTGAGACATCAGTGTCATTCTTGAAGGCCACTAAAACTTTCCTGTGGCACAAACTTCCACTTATTCTTTCATTACTAGATTAATAAGTAATGTGATTAACAGTCTGGTAAGTCAATCACAGCACACATTAACATGCTCCAGGTGAGTCGTTGCTATGTTTGTAGACAAACCAAGCATTGATTCTACAACCCACAAAAAAAGCTCATTCTAAACCTGATGGGTGTCCTTCAACACAACAAATCACAAACTGGCCCAGTAACTGAAAAATTACTCCACTGCATTGCAATGATTGCATAGTAATCATCTCGCACAAACACCTTTAAAGCCTTGAACACTCCAATATGTAGAGTACTGGAGTGTACCAAATTATATTCCAACCTAAAGTTGTCAACCAGGCTTAAGGGTGCAAGCGACTACATCAAGTCTCCCTACAACTCAGAAGACAGATACAAAAAGAAGCCTAGTATTATAATGAGAATTATTAAAATAGAAAAGCCATTTCCATCATATAATCTTTTTAATGGTTTGTTGAAACAATCTCTATATTTCATAAATTGAAGTCAAGATTCAGAACTACAACCAATCTGCTTCAATAAAGAAATGTAATCGTGGAGATGAAACCATGAAAGTAGATTGTGTCACAATCTTTTTTCAAGTTCTCCATGAGGATCTCGACTTTGACTGGCCCTCAGTATGCCATTTGAAAAAGAAAAAGAAAACAAATTTTGATAAGCATGACATTTGAAAAACTCTCCAACGATATCCGAAAAACAGACCATTTCCGAAAATATACTAATCAAAAGCAAGAACCAAAAGGACTTTGCCGCTGAAAGTCCATTCGGTTGATTTGGCAATAAATAAACGCCTCTAAGAAGTAGCCATATAAAAATGGCACTAAAAACCTCAAGTGACTCACATGTCTACTCCTTGCTACCTTGTCCAATTCAAAAATTATAGTGCATCCTCTCATAAGATCCAACAGTTGGAGGATTGAATAGAAGACTTATGGCACAATTCCCAGTGAATAAAAATCTGACAACCTTGAAGCAGTCTATGCTATGGATGAAGTGTTCCAGGTATCATGTGAATGATCTTTAACTATTTCTTTTCTTTGGAACAAATTCCATATCATTACCTTCATCCATGAAAAGATCCTTTCAGTATAAACCAATTACCAGGTCTGCCAAGCCACTAACATGGGCCATTTCATCATTGGCCGTGACCCCACCTAGATCAAGCCATCCCCACCTCCCTACCCTGGTCAGAATGCATGAGATCATAGGGCCTGGCGAGGCCATCCCCTTTTGAGATCTTCTAGATATATGCTTTGTATGGTTGCAGCCGAGGTGTCTCTGGTGTGACCCATACTGGGGCTTTTGCATTAGAACAGAAAATCAGATTTGACCCAAATAAGCGAAAGAGATAACTTACCTTTGGACCATGACATCATTGCTGAAACTGTGACTTGACAAGTTTGAGTTAAATGTGTGCCTTCTTCTATAATTTGTTGCCGACACACTCTTAAAGAGATGTATCATACTCCCCCCATTCCACTCAAAGAGTCCACTTTCTATATTTAAAGTCAACGTGTGTATGTAACAAATCAATATTCCAGTTACATGTATTTCGTTTAGGTGATCAAATTTCAATCATTTAAATCTACATTATAAGGATATGAATCACAAAACTTATATAAATTTATAAAGACAAGCAAATCTATGTAAATTCTCGGTCAAAGTTTAATCAAGTTGACCAAATAATAAAGAAAAGGGGGGGCTCTTTGCATGAAATGGAAGGAGTATCTATCAGGCACTCTTATTATGTAACTATTTTGCATCGTTCACAAAAATTCCAGGCAGACTATCCAAAATTTAGCAATTGAAATTGGACCCATATCAATGATTCATGAATGTACAGTTCAATAATTGAAAATTCGAAATTGCCAGAGTCATGGTTCAGAAAGGAATTAAAATATGGAGCAACTAAACTGCTATGTTAAGTAAATTCTAAACCCCGAATAAATTAGCGAGAAATCCAAAACATAGCAAGCAAAATTATAAGGATGATCATTTAAATAACAACACCAGGGTAAGCATATTAGAGGTAAAAAAATAATACTGTACAAGTATATATTTATAGCGCCGAATCCAAAATCACTAAAAAAAATATTTAGAATGAATGAAAGAATTTTCAGAAACGAATAGTAATTAGGCGGGTGAAACAAAAACAAAAAAACTAGGGCTTTGCGAAGAGTAGGTAAAAAGAATACCACATTAGAAGGGATGACAGTGGAGGAGAATAGGCCCGAAGAGGGAAGGCCGACGAGAAATTTGGAGGCGCCATCAACCGTTGGCTTAGAGTCCGACAACGGCGCTGATGAGCCATCCATGGCGCCTAACAATTTTGTAATTCACCACCGAAAGGGACACGGTAGAGAGGGGGCCGGGGAAGAGTCAAAAGATATTCGTCTTGGGCGACTGCCGGGAAGTCAATTCAGGGTTCACGCCAAGGCCTAAATATATTGGCTTCAAAGGTCTTATAAATATTGGTACGTTGTTTTTTAAATAATTAACTTTGAATTTAAATAAGAACAAATACTTGATCTTTAATATTCCATTTGTTTCATTCAAAGATCAGATCTTACATATTCAATTTGTGTAAGTTCCAATTTAGGAAGTCCTATTTCACTATTTAAGTTTATAAATTTGTGTTTTTCCGAAATTATCATAGTTACATTGAACTTAAATACTCCCCCGCTTCTAAATTATTATTCATTTTTTTTTTGTTAAATAAGATATTTTTTTAAATATAAATTTACCATATAATTTTTTAAAAGTACTAAAAATTACGTATTTTATGATTTTTGAAAAAATATAATAATATATGTGAAATTTGTATTTAAAAAATATCTTATTTGACAAAAAAATCAAATGACTTTCAATATGTGCATAGGTCGGGAATATGGGGTAATTTTGACAATTCATTTTACTTCATATAATGTTTGACTTTCGTACCATGAACATGTTGATTACAAGGTAAAAACTTATAAAAGATCGTTTTTTAGGTATTTTTTGTAAAACTAATCTGATTGATCCGACTTCACCCTGTGTTAGTTGGCTGAACTGTGAGAAAGTGGGGTTCCGTTTTACGCATTAGAATTCGTAAGACGGTCTCACAGGAGTGCTACTCTACTACGAAATGCCTTGCACTTGTATTTGCATCTTAGAGTCCGTTTGGTCGTGCATTTTGGCCAAAACGCAAAGATAAAATGCAGCATATTTGCAAAAATTGTGTTTCAATATTGCGGCAGAAAAATTTGCGTTTTCAAAACGCTGGAATTTTCAATTTTTTCCTAAAACGCAAACGCTGATAGGAAAAAAAAACTGCGTTTTGAAGCGATATCCCAAACGCATTTTTAAGAAAAAACGCAGCATTTTAAAAAATCTGCGTTTTGAAAACGCTGCACCAAACAAGCTTTTAAATACATTTATGTTAATTTTTCATATTGAAAACATTGGTTATCCAAGATTTTTTTATAGATTTCATTCAATTTGTGTAAGGAGTGTCGACTCATATTATTGACATTTCAGATCCCCAATCCCCTTATCAATTTTAAGTCCCATATAATCTTTGGTTTTTTTTTTTTCCAGTAAATTGCTGATCGGTACACTTTGAAAAGTTTTTATTCCCTCCGGTCCATCCTTTTTTTTTTAAATTGAAAAAAGGCACTTTGAGAATTTTTTTTCCTAAAATACCCCCATCTTTTTGATGATGAAGATTGACTTTCACAGCCCAGCTCCCACGCTTGAAAGCTTCATAGCATTTAAATCTGAGAAATATAAAAACCTTTGAATGAGATGCCCAATTCGGGAGAGGAATTTGGAAAGAAACCTTTGAATGAGATGGCAACAAAGGTTATTTGCAAGTGAAAGTTAGAAAAACCAACTCAATGAAGAAAGGGTGGGTGAACAGGACAAATATGGAGAAATATTTTCAATTCCATTAACAACACATGTTAGACAATTCAAATACTGGGCAACGCGGTATACTGGGCAACGTGGTATACTAGGCAACGTAACGGGGATCGATCTGCCCGGTCAGGTCGCAAGGGTCGAGGGGACAGCGTCCCTCGTTGAGGTTCGGGGGCAACGCCCCCGAAAATCAAGTCCCCTTTAGCGGTTGAAATTCAAATGGAACATCGCGATGTACAAAGTCTAGCATCGAGATGCACAAAGTGGAGCATTGCAATGCACAAAGTGAAGCATTGCTTTTTGTCTCTGTGAATAAATTGAAATGGATGGCTTGAGCAACAGCTCGCCTTAGCGAGCAACGGAAAGCTCGCCCTAGCGAGTAACGGCAATTCAATTTTTTCAGTTGGCCCCCCTGCTCGCTAAGACGTGCACCGATTGGTTCCCTAAGGCACGCTGCGATGATCGCGATGCACCAATTATTGTATCGCGATGCCCCAATTTGCAAAAGTCGTGCATCGCGATGCAAAAGTAATGCATCGCGATGCCTTGGTTGCTTATCGCGATGCCTTAGTTGCTCATCGTGATGCCTTAGTTGATCATCGCGATGCCTTGGTTTCTCATCGCGATGCCTTGGATTACTTATCGCGATGCCTTGAGTTACTGATGCGCGCGTGTTTTTCTTTCATTAATGGCATAATCGTCTTTTCGCCCAAAAAATGCATTTTTTCGATTTTTAAAAAAGATTAGTAGACTGGAGCGATTACAAATGTTTAAAAAGGGACTGGCCTGTAATTCACCCCTTTTTTTTTTCTTTTCGAAAAATTCTTATTGATATCTTGTGATCTAACTAGAGGATTCTTGCAAAGAAGCTCAAAATTTATTTACATAGGTTTAAAGATAATATAAAAATAGTCATAGGATAAATTAGTAGATAATATAAAAATAGTCTCAGGCCCGACCCAAGGGTAAAACCACTAAAACCCTAACTTTAGGCCTCTCAAAAAATTAGGCCTAAAAAAAAAAAACTACTTATTTAAATAAATTTTTTTTAAATGTTAAGAATAACTCTTTTTTTTTTCTCAACCACTTATTAATAGTTTAGCATCTTATGAGCTTGAACTTTGAGTTTTTATTAGGTATGATTATTTTGTATGAGATATTGTTTGCGATAAACTCAGTTAGTAAAAATATGTAATCAAATGATATATGTATCGATGTTGCTATGCAACAATTGAAAGGTCTTATTTCATTTTTGATAAATATAGGGAAGATGAATTTGAAAATGTTATAATTTCTGTCAAAGAAATTGTTATAGAAATGAATATAGAACCTAAGTTTTGTGAAAAACGTACTATTAGTAAAAATAAATAGTTTGATGAAATTATTGACAATGAAGCTGTAAGAACTCCTGAATAATTACTTAAAATTGATTACCTTTTGTACATAATAGATAAAACAATTACTTCGTTTCAAAATAGATTTGAACAATTTAAAATGTATCAAGATATTTTTGATTTTTTGTTTAGCATTGAGAAATTAAGGTTATTGGATAATGAAAATTTAAAAGAAATTGTCTTAATCTTGAACTTTCATTAAAACATTATAACAACTCAAATATTGATGAATTACATTTATTTATGGAACTAAAATTTTAAGAGAAATTATACAAGTGAAAAATAATACGCCAATTGATATAATTATATAATAAGACTTGTTTCTTTTCCAAATACGTATATCGCTTATAGAATAATGTTAAAGATTCTCATAACTGTTACTTTAGCAGAAAAAAGTTTTTCGAAATTAAAATTAATAAAATCTTATCTAAGATCGACAATATCTCAATAAAGATTAAGTGGATTAACTTTTAAATAACACAAAAGATAAATTTTAAATAACAATATAATAATTTTAATAAAAAAATTATTTACTTTTAAAAGGCCTCACTTTTAGAGGTCGCTTTAGGCCTCCATAAGAATTGGGCCGACCATAAATAGTCGTAGGATAAATTGGTATAAATTGAAAGAACTTAGTCCCAAACTAGATTATGATTGTCCGGCCTTCTTTCGATAGCATAACAACTCTAGTCTCTTAGGGTAAGTCCAACAATGGTACTTGACCCATAGGTATCAAAATCAAATTTTGATACCTATTGATTACTATTTACAACATATCAAATTATCATCTCCAACAATAGGTATCAAATTCATGGTATTAAATTTATTTTTGATTTTTTATTAACTTTATTGATACTCTATACATTATCAATTTTTTAAAGTATGATGATTGTTTTAATTAATTAATTTTTTTGTTAAAATAAAAATTTCGAAAAAATTATAGTTGTCATTTGTCATGATATAAAAATTAAAATAAATTATAAATTAATGATAATTCAACCGACTATTGCATCTAAGCCCTCCACCCGCGCACGTGTTCAGTCATGTGATTTGCTACCTCTCTTAAGACTAAGGAAAAATTTGGTACCTTTTATTTTGACTATTGGAGATGCTAGGACCTTCAACTAGGTATCAAAATTTGTATTTGATACTCATCGTTGGATTTGCCCTTATGATCTCTCAAAATCTAGGGTATAGATATTGCATGGAAGTGTACACAGTCAAGTAGTATAACAAGTTTATTCCTCGAGGGCTGTTGTGTAAAATCTAGGGTATAGATATCGCGTAGAAGTGTACACAGTCAAGTAGTCTAATAGGAGTACGAATTTGTACAAGAACACCAACACTAGTGTTTGTTGGTGTACAACACCAATGTTAATGATTGGTGGATAATTAATGGTAACATCATTAATGCTTGGTATTCTCTTTTATTTAATATATAATTGATGAACTCAAATAAGTGTGATATTTAATATTGGTTTTGTGCTTTAATTTTGAGAAAATTTTACACTTTTACTGGTGTTTTGTGTGTTTGATGGTTGTAGGTCCATGAGAGACTTAGGTAAGAAAAGTGGTAAATAATGCTGAACTGAAGGCAGGTTTAGCAGAGATGACGCGTGGGCATGTGCTAGCTAAACCAATGCTGGAATGAACAATGCTGTAGCAAAGGTCGTCGAATGGGCATGTGCTATTAGGATTACGAGCATGGTTAAATTCCAAGACTCAAGGGGCAATTCAGACATTAGTTATTTTGGAAAATTAAGGAATTGTTAATGTCCCTCTAGTAAACTATTTTCATTTATTATTTTCTCTCACTTGTAAAATTACTAAGAGTTGGTTTTTTAGAGATTAGGTGACAATTTTAATAGGAGAAAACTGCTGGGAGTGGGACTCTTAGTGGAGAACGTGGACTCTATTTTAGGGGAGAGAGTTAGTAAAAGAGGGGATATAAATTAGAAGGGGGGCGGATAGCAAAATAGAAAAGGGGGAGACCGCTCTTTCTCTTTCTCTCTCTCTCTCCAGCAGCACCGAAAGGTGCGATTCAGCCTAGGGAAATAGAGAAACTCGCTGGAATCCAAATTTTGTAAGTTTTACTTTGAACTAGGATTGTAATTAATTTAATTCTCGGGTCAATGAACAATTGAAGTTTCGTAATTTGACTATTGTAAGATCGAATTGGTGATTATTCTTGTTTAATTATAAGTATTTATTCATTCTCTACTCTTAACGTTGCATGAATGTTGTGACTAGTTAATGTTCTGGGCCCGAATTTTAATTAGCGCAATTGTCTATTGCTAGTTGAAACCGCTGATCCATAATTGTCTTCGGGTTTTAACAAAGTAGCAAGTAACACACCTTTTAGGCATCACAAGCATAATCGAACCGTGTTGTGGGAGTGAATAATCTAGATTAAATGATACTGCTTCAGTATGCACTGTTTATAATCAGGTCTCTCTTTTCTTAATACTGTCAAAATACTAAATCCTACGAGCGTCTCGGGGGTTGTCTTTTGATTAGAGTAGTAATTAATGAGCTTCTTTTAATTATCGATACTGTAAGGAGAGATTGGGTGTTAGGTGGTTGTCGACATCTATAACCGATTTATTTGGGATTCAATTGTTGGATTATTTCAAATAAAAGTGTCCCACATGACTTAATATCTAATTGGACTTTAATATTAAGGGCCCACTTTGATGGTTTAGTGGGAATAAAATATTATTAAAGCTTTTGAAAACTATATAAGGAAAAGGATTCCCTCTTTCTCTGCCTATAAAAAGACTTAAAGTTCCAAACCCTAAAACACTTTAGGTTTTCTTTTCACGTCTCTAAGAAAAGTCGTCAAGAGAGAGTAAAGAGTAAAGAGAAAAGGCCTAGGGTTAGGGTTTTCTTCTCACCATCAAGAAGAGATTAAAGTAAAGGCAAGGAGCAAGAAAATTCCTACATCAAAGTATTCAACTTTAAGCAAAGCATGGATCAAGGTTAGTAATTAAATTTATGTTCCTAAATTATATATTTAGTGATTATTATGTGTTCCAAGATTCTAGGGCATTATATATTATGAATTCATGAAATTAAAGTAGCATGAATTTCCAATTAAAGTTTACATGTGGTATCAGAGCTTCAAATTATGGAACCCATAATTTTCCTATTATGGTTGATAATTTAATTTGATGAATTAAAGTATATTCCGTGTAAATTTTCGTTAGATTAAATTACACATAATACAGTTTGTATTAATGAAAGTTGTTTAAAAGTTTGAAAAAAAAAACTCGTAGTCTTTTTCAATCAAAGCTTCACAACAGAACGGTGGTGAGGTTTGTTTTTGTCAATTAAGGCAAAGCTTTGAATACATTATTTGACTTTTTGTGATTGAAACCAAACCACCAAAGAAAAAAAGGTATCTGATCCTAGATAAAGTTAACGGGGTGGAGATTGTAGTGCGCTCAATTAGCACTGTGCTGTAACTGTAACTGTAACTGGTGCTACTAATTGGGCACATGATGTTTTTTTTTCTTCATGTTTTATGCCTTGAAACATTAAGGTCGAATAAATTGGATAGTATGTTTTTAATTTCCAAATAAAATTTTATTTTGTTCAATGTCTAAAATATGAAAAATATAACAGAACGTGAAGATATTAAATAGCTTGTTAGTCGCCAAAGTAACCTAGCTGAATGGAATATCAACACATTAAAGTAATTAAATTACAATTGTTCATGAGTAAAAGAGATGCCCTTAAAGAATGACAAGAACGGTTGAGTGAATAATTGGGATTATAGATTATTTAGCTAGGAGGTCATCCAAAGATGGACCATTGCTCGTAATCTATAGCATTAAAGGGATAAATCATTCTACCTTGGTGATAGGACGGATTTATACTATCTTTTTCCTATGTTTTCCGTCCTTATTATTCTCTATTTCCATGTATCTAGTATAGGTTTGATGTATTTTTGAGTGAATTATGTTTTGTGAGGATTTTGAGAGAATCAATGTAATTCGAGAGAAATTTAGAGATTTATTATGTAATCCTTTTTGGTTCTCAAAGAAGCTCAAGATCATCAATCCTACATCGATGGAAGTCAACAAAGTCAAGACAAAGTCAACCAAAGAAGACCCGAAGCGAGCTAAAGAGTCATGAGGAAATTGAAGATTTCTTGGATTTTAGGCTTGGGGACGAGTCGTCCCCATTTGGCCTAACTATTCCCCAGCAGGGACGGCGATTCGGGAAGGGTGAAGGTTCGGGACGAGTCGTCCCGGGGGACGAGTCGTCCCTGTCGAGACTAAAATCGTGGTCTTTGTATTTTTAGCAGTTTTATTATTTAGAGTTATTTTATTTTTATTCTTTTTATCTAGGTTTTAGGAAGGGAGTATAAATACTATTTCTTTGTTTAGTTTTAGGGTTATCATCTACTTTGGAGAGTTTTCCAAGAATCAAAAATTCAAGCTTTGAATTTCTATGGAGAACTAAAACTCCATAACTTTGGATTTGAAAGCTTGATCCGGATTCTTAATTCTATTGAGGTATTTCTTTCTCTTAATTAATTCTTGTTCATAATCTTGCTTGTATTAATTTGGATTGATTTCTAGGGTTGTGGATTTGGCCAATTCACTTGTCCTCTTTATTAATCCTTGCTAGATTACTCGTTACGTGCCGAATTAGAGTTTTCATTGTAGCGTCTTCACGAATTGTATATGTGCCATAGCAATTCGGAAGTAGGCAAGATTAGACGTTTATCTAATTAACATTAGAAAGCGTTCTTGATTTTAGTCTCTTAAAACGACATCAATTAATCTTTAGACCTTTTCGTGCCGTTTAGGTTTAATTTTAATTAGGGTTTATAGTGAGTGTGCCTTCGCTATAAACTAAAGCGAAAGAAGAGACAGAGATTGAAATATATCTCGTAATCAAGTGAATAAGTATTATGGTGAAAAAGAATTATCAATGATATTAGAATTATAATCCGGTGACGATATCAAATCGAAGTTCCTTTAAATTATTGTTTTAAACACTTAGTTTAATTTTCCCGTTGTAGGAATTAATCAAGAACTCAATTTAAACCCCCAATCGGTCAAGTATTGTTCGCAAATAATCACTGTTCTTCGTGGATCGACCACGACTTACCCTAATTACATTATTAGTGGCCGAGTTTAGGTCTAATTTAGTAGGCGTGCGACTAAGCCTACCAAATTTTGGCGCCGTTCTTGGGAACGGTGTTATTGTTTGCGTTCTTTTCTTTTCTTATTTGTTTTATTTTTCTTTTAGTTCTTTAATTGTTATCTCTTTAGTTATATTTATTACTTGTTATCTGTAGTGTGGAACCGTGTATGGTCCACACTCGTTCTACTAAAAATTTGATTGTTTCGTTTGATCCGAAATCGAAAGATCTTTCAGAAAGGACGACAACAAAGCGGGAGAGTCAAGGAGATATTGTTAGGCGAAGAGATGCGAACGGAGATAACGCAGTGGTGGTGACAAGCGGGGATAATGCAGTGGTGGTGGACACGCGGTTCCACCACGGACATTGAGGCAAGGAGGCGCTCCAAATTGGAACGAGCAACCACATGCCGTCCAATTCCCGCCTTACCTGCCGGAGTGACATTTGAGTTGAAGCCGGGCTCGAATCGGCTTCCGCACTTCACGGGGATGCCGGAGAGGATCCAAATCATCTCTCTCGGTTTGTGCAAATATGTCGAGTATGAAGCCGCGGTGCTTCCGCTCGAGCATACATTATTGAGGGCATTTTCTTTCACTCTAAAAGATAACGCGAATGGGTGGTATTATCACTTGCCACCTAATAGCATCACGACATGGCGGCGAGATGAAAGAGGTATTCCTAGAAGAGTTCTTCCTCGGGATCGATTAATGTTATGAAGAGGGACATCGGTAATATGGAGCAGCGAGATGAGACCCTATCGACTACTACAATCGCTTCCATAAGCTTTGTAGGAGTTGTCCATATCATGGGTTTGCGAGGACCAGTGATTGTCTATTTTCATGGAGGGTTGACCATTCGGGACAAGAGATTAGTGGATTCATGTTGTGGAGGAGTATTCGAATAAGACCACCGATGAAGCTAAAAAGTTGATCGAGGAGCTAGCTAAGAGTACGAGGACCCATGGCAAGAGGTCAAATATGAGGCGGGTTAGCGCGGTGGGTTCTAACAATGGGTCGATCAATAAGCTCGAGACAGATTTGGAGGACCTCGAGGGTATGGTAAAGCGGTTGGTTACGGGACGCCGGCCGTGTGGGATTTGTTGTGACATTACGCACCCTACATTCGTGTCCTTCTTTGCGGACGGGTGATATGGAGAATGTCAATGCGGTTGGGTTTGCACAAGGGACGAGAGACCAATGGGTAACACTTATAACCCAGTGGAGAAATCATCCCAATTTCGGATGGGGTGCAGTCGGATAGAATCGGCCGGGTGGTCGGGACGCGGTTTGGTAATCAGCGGGGTTATCGCAGCAGGTATCGGGGTAATCAGTACAACTCTTATAGGCCACCATATGGACGGCAGCGGCAGCACAGGAATTCTCGGGGCTGTCTGAGGCATTCTTGAATTCTTTGGCACGAGTGTTAGCACCATGAACCGAATTTTCAGCGATATCGCGGCGCCGATGCGAGCATTGGTAACTTGGAGAAACAGATGGGTCGGGTAGGCGATGCGGTGGGACGGATGGAGGCTAGGGATTCGAGGAAGTTGCCATCACGAGGAGCCGAATCCCAGCAGAATGCATGTGCGATCACTCTTCGAAGTGGTAAGGAGTTGCGGGATAAGGGTGTAGTTGAGGAACCGGAGGTTGAGGTTGAGATTCGAGCCGTACAAAAGGAATCGATCGACGAAGTTGCACGAGGTTAAGGCTCCGTATATGAGCACGAGGTTCCATTCCCGAGGCCTTGAAAGAACATCGAAAGCGAGCGACAAGGCTATTTATGATACTTTCAAGAGGTTAGAGGTTAATATTCCTTTCTTGGATCTTCTTTGTTCCAAGGTATGCGAAGTTTTTGAAGGAGTTGTGTACTATGAAGAGGAATCGAAGGAGAGGAGTAAGAAGAAGGGTAAGGTTAAAGAGCACGTGTCTGCGGTGTATCGAGAAATTGCCTAAGAAGTGCGGTGACCCGGGGATGTTCGTGATTCCGGTTACTTTGGGGATGCTTCGAGCATAAGGCGATGTTAGACTTGGGGGCTTCAATCAACGTCATGCCCTATGCGTTGTTTGAAACTCTTAAGTTGGGACCACTACGAGACACCGAGTTGTGATACGGCTAGCGGATAGGTCGAATGCTTACCGAAGGGATTGGTGGAGGATGTTCGGTTAGAGTGGGGAGATGATATTTCCGCAGATTTTTATGTGCTTGAGATGGAGACGGATCCAAGAGCTCCTATCCTGTTGGGGAGGCCTTTTATGTCGACTGCTCGGACAAAGCTCGATGTGACCAATGGTTCTTTGTCAATGGAATTTGATGGGCAAGTAATGGAGTTCAACATCTTTGATTCTATGAAATACCCTACGGATGCGGAGTCATTGTGTTTCGTCGATGTGATCGAGCCATTGGTAGAGGAGGTATTTGAGGTGTCTAGTGGTGATGATGATCTCAAGACCGCGTTAGAGAACGCTTTGGGGTATGCTAATTTGGAGTTTGACATCTCAGATTCGTTGAAGGAAGCGGTTATGGGTCTTACGAGAGTGCCATGTTTGCTCTTGCACCGGGTCATGGTCACATGAAGTTAGAGGTTCCAATGGAGAAGCTTGTTCCATCTATAGAGAAGGCACGGAACTTGAGTTGAAGGTCCTCCCGAGCACCTTAAATATGTTTATCTAGGTGAGGGAGAGACACTTCCGGTAGTGATTTCTAGCAAGTTGACTGAGGATCAAGAGAAGAGGTTGATTGAGGTGCTCCGGAAGCGAAAATCTGCTATTGGTTGGACTATTGCCGATCTCAAGGGCATTAGTCCATCTTTGTGTATGCACCGGATCAACCTAGAGGAGGGTGCGAAACCGGTGAGGCAACCGCGAGAGGAGACTTAACCCGCCAATGATGGAGGCGGTAAAGAAGGAGGTCCTGAAGCTACTACAGATGGGGATCATCTATCCCATCTCTGACAGCAAGTGGGTGAGCCCCACACGGTGTGTGCCCAAGAGGGGGATCACGGTTTCCGTAATCAAAATGGAGAGATGGTTCCAACCCGGAGCAAACGGGGATTCGCGTGTGCATTGATCTCCGACGGTTGAATGAGGTAACTCGTAAAGACCACTTTCCCCTCCCTTTATTGATCAAATGTTGGAAAGGTTAGCCGGAAGGGCGTATTTTTGTTTTCTCGACGGTTTTCGGGTATTTTCAAATACCTATTGCCCGGAAGACCAAGAGAAAACTACATTTACTTGCCCCTTCGGCACCTTTGCCTATCGGAGAATGCCGTTTGGATTGTGCAATGCACAGGACTTTTCAAAGGTGCATGATGAGTATTTTCTCCGATTTTGTGGAAAAATTTATGGAAGTTTTCATGGATGACTTCACTTGTCCATGGAGACTCGTTTGATGAATGCCTTGCTCATTTAGGACTAGTGTTGGATAGGTGCGTTGAAACTAATTTGGTCCTAAATTTTGAAAAATGTCACTTTATGGTTGAGCAAGGCATTGTGTTGGGTCATGTTGTGTCGAAAAAGGGTATTGAAGTTGACAAGGCTAAGATTGATGTCATCTCTTCACTTCCCTACCCTACTAATGTGCGTGAAGTCCGGTCTTTTCTTGGTCATGCCGGGTTTTACCGGAGGTTTATTAAGGACTTTTCAAAGATTGCTTCACCTCTATGCTCCCTGTTGCAAAAAGAGGTTGATTTTAATTTTGATGATAATTGCAAGCAATCTTTTAATGAGTTGAAGGCTAGGTTGACAACCACCCCCATTATTCAAGCACCCGATTGGTCTCGTCCCTTTGAGATCATGTGTGATGCTAGTGATTATGCCGTGGGGCGGTTTTGGGTCAAAAGTGGAGCGTGCCTCGCATGTGATTTATTATGCGTCTATGACTTTGAATGGGGCACAAAGAAATTACTCCACAACTGAAAAGGAAATGTTGGCGGTAGTCTTTGCACTAGAAAAATTTAGGTCCTACTTGTTGGGCACTAAAATCATTGTTTACACCGACCACGCTGCTCTTAAGTACTTAATGTCTAAAAAAGAGGCTAAACCGAGGCTCATTCGGTGGATTCTCTTGTTGAGTGAGTTTGACATAGAGGTTAAGGATAAAAAGGGGCTGAAAATTTAGTTGCCGATCATTTGAGTCGCCTTGTAATGGAGGAGGACAAGCCTTATAAACAAGCCCCAATCCGGGTGAGTTTCTGATGAGGTTCTTTGGGCGATTAGTTACGTGGCTCCTTGGTATGCGGACTTGGTCAATTTTCTTGTCTCTAATAGATTCCCTCAGGGATGTCAAAATCTAAAAGAGACAAAATCCGTAGTGATGCCAAGTATTATGTGTGGGATGAGCCCAACTTGTGGAGGCATTGTGACCAAGTCATTCGGAGGTGTATTCCGATAGTGAGGTGTCCTCTATTCTTAACTTCTGTCATGAGTATGCGTGTGGTGGTCATTTTGGTGCGAAAAGACCGCTAGAAAAGTCTTAGATTGTGGCTTCTTTTGGCCAACTTTGTTCGGGGATGCGGTCACTTTTTGTCGGTCGTGTGATAGGTGCCAAAGGGTTGGTAATATTGGGCGCCGTGATGAAATGCCACAAACCCTCATTGTAAATTGTGAAATCTTTGATGTTTGGGGAATAGATTTTATGGGTCCGTTCCTAATTCTTGTGGGTTTGTGTACATTTTGCTTGCGGTTGACTATGTGTCCAAATGGGTGGAAGCCATCCCTACCCGCACCGATGATTCAAAAGTAGTGGTCAACTTCCTTAGGAGCAACATTTTGTGTCGGTTTGGGATGCCAAGGGCCATTATTAGTGATAGGGGACTCATTTTTGCAATAAGGCGGTTGAAGCTCTAGTCAAGAAATATCACATCACCCATAAGGTGTCGCGCTTATCATCCCCAAACAAATGGCCAAGCCGAGGTTTCCAATAGAGATTAAATCCATCCTTGAAAAACCGTGAACCCGAATAGGAAGGATTGGAGTCAAAGGCTTGATGATGTGTTGTGGGCTTACCGGACGGCATATAAGACACCGATTGGTATGTCACCATATCGGTTGGTGTTTGGTAAACCTTGCCATTTGCGGTTGAGCTTGAACACAAAGCCTATTGGGCGGTCAAAAAGTTCAACTTGAACTTAGAGGGTTCCGGTGAGGAGCGAAAATTGCAATTGAGTGAATTGGATGAGATTAGGAGAGACGCTTATGAGAATAACCTCCTTTACAAAGAGCGAGCGAAGATTTGGCATGATAAAATGATCATTAGAAAGGACTTTAAGGTTGGTCAAAAGGTCCTTCTTTTCGATTCCCGTCTTCGTTTGTTTCCGGGCAAGTTAAGGTCTCGGTGGACCGGCCCTTATGTGGTGAGGGAGGTGTCCCCACTTGGGACGGTGGTGATCTCTAGTCCTAATGAGGGCAAGGGATTCAAAGTTAATGGTCAACGGTTAAAACCGTATTTTGAGGGCGAAGTTGTGAATACCGCGTATTTGGAGGTAATTGATCTCCAAGACCCGGTATATGTTTGATTAGCTTTGAGTCCGAGTCTTGTCAAAGACTTTAAACGTTGATGCTAGCCGGGGTTTTCCGGCGTTTGGTCTAGCTAAAGACGGTAAAGAAGGGCGGCTATCAGGAGGCAACCGGGATTTAATTTCATCATTCTTAGTTTTTATTGTTGTTGTATGTATTGTTATTTTTTGTTATGTATGAATCGGTCTTCTTGAAGGTATTTGTTTTGTGGTGGTGTGCGGGAGAAGCAAGGAGAATGGATCAAAGCCGGGCTGTTTAAAAAAAACCCGGACGACTCGTCCCCAATTGCACCAACTATTCCCCAATCGGGACGACTGAATCAGGAACTTGTGAAGAAAAGCGGGACGACTCGTCCCCAATTGCACCAACTATTCCCACTCAGGGACGACTGATTCAGGAGCCTTTGAAGATCCAGGGACGACTCGTGATCTATGGGACGACTCGTCCCGGTGCAGAAGTCGCTTTGTTGAAAAAAAAAAAAAAAAAAAAAAGAAAAGAAAGACGTCTCAGCCAGACGAGTCGTGCCCAAAACCTATTCTTCTTCTTCTTCTCTCTCTCTCTCTCTCTCTCTCTCTACAAACAATCATCCATCCTCCAATCCCTACAACCCAATTTCTCTCCTTCCCAATCTACATAGCCATCCTCACAAACCCTTGTAATCCACCTTCTTCCCCACATCTTCAAACCTCAATCACCATTAAAGCCCAAGCTTTCTCTCTCTACCCCAACCCAAAATTTCACCCCACTCTCCTCTTTTCTTCAAAATTCAAACCCTAATCCGCCATCTTTCCCTAATTCCAACCCAAATTCCCAAATTCAAGCCTTCAATTCTCCTAAATTTTGAGAATTCACAAAACCTAGAAAGTCAAATTGGGAGTTGTTGGTCAAAAATTCATGGGAGACTACTTTTGGATGGTTCAAGGAGTATTGTTTGCTTGGGAAAGTTTTGTAAGGTAAAAATTTTGATCACTTTCTCTCTTGTGCATTCAATATTTGGGTTGTGCTTAAATTGTAGTGTGGTGGTTTGGTTGGGAATTGGAAGGAGAATTATTTTGTGGTGGTGTGTATTTTGTTTATTTTGGGAGAATTATTTTGTGGTGATAATCATGCCTCCTAAGGAGAGAGTCGGAAGTAGTTCCAAGAGGGTTAGAAAGAATCCCGACCCCGTAGTCCCAGATGATCCCAATCCCCCTAATGCATCGTTGCCTTTTATGGGTTTAACCCAATTGACCTCGGCCCAAAAGAAAAAATGGAGAAATTTGGAGGGTCGAAAAATCCAAGTTACCACTTTCCTTCATGTGCCAGTTTTGAGGGAGTTGGGTTTAGAGGTGTTAGTAACTGATTTGATGGCACAAGCCGGGTTGGGTAACTTCTTGGGAAAGAGGGCCGATACATATTTGAGATATACACTTGAGTTCCTGTCAACCTTAGAGGTAAGGGAGCACAAGCCAATACTATTCGGTTTAACCTAAATGATGAGGCTTATCGAGTGTCTTATGATGAATTGAGGGAGGTCTTCGGGGTTGACCAACCGAGAGGAAGCTGGTTGGAGGGTGATGGGGTGAGCTGTTTCTTCTTTAAGGACCTCACGGGATTCCCATGCAAGAAGAAATACCTTAGGGCCTCCTCTTTTTCTCACCCGGCTTGGAAATTGTTTTATAGAGGGCTCTCTATGACTTGGATGGCCAACGGAGAACCTGCTCAGTTAACTGTGGCCATGGTTAACCTCTTGAGATCGGGGTTAAGGAGTGTTTCGGTGATTCCTGACTGGGTGGATATTTTTGTGAGAAGATGTGAAGCATTCGCCCTTACTAATAAGGGAAATATTCCAATAGGGGGAATGATCACATTGATTGCTGGCATGTTTGGGGATCTAAATCCCGAGGCGGTAAAGTTGACGGGGCACGAGCTTCTATTCCAATGACGGGCTCGTGCGTATGACAAGTTTGTGAGAAACCGAGGGCGGAGACTTGTCCTTATTATTTGAATATGGTACTCCCGAAGGACGGTTTCTTACGGTAGGGGCCACGTTTCGAGTGGTGCACGGGCCGATCATTGGCGTATGCCGTATCGAGGATGTTTTAGAGCCGGCCGATGAGGAGGAAGGTCAAGAGCGAAACCGGGGGTCGGGGTGATGAGCTTAATCGAACCGACGGGTTCTATGGATCGGTGGGCCCGAGATGAGGCGTTCTTAGAACAGAGAGGGCGAGGATTGTGCGTGAGCGCCGTCACGCTTTTGAGGAGAGGCGGAGGACGAGATCGCATGGAGGCTATGGAGGATAGCATAGCTTTCTGGATCGCGGATGACACAACAGAGGCTGTGGATGCGGGCGATCCGCGATTTTGGAGCCGTCAGAGGCTTTTATTGAGAACAGCGTGCCGGGAGAGCTGCCGGAGGAGAGACAGCTGCTCGGCGGGGCGGTTTGATGGGGCCTCTAGTTCCCATCGGTGATGGTACCTCCTATCTTTTCCTTTTACGTTTTCATCGCACTTAATCTTTATTTCACACATTGAGGACATTGTGCGGTTTAAGCGTGGGGGGATTTGTATATCGTACTTCTTATTTCTTTCTCTTAAAAAAAAAAAAAAAAAAAAAAAAAAAACAAAAAAAAAAAAAAAAAAACAAAAACAAAAAAAAAAAAGAAAAAGAAAGAGAGGCTAGGTGAAAAGGAAACGGCACCTAGGCAAAAGGTGAGGAAGTGATTTGTTTTCATATCTTGCATATCACCGGTGTGGAGTCATAAGGGAGGTTTCGGAGTTTCGGGTAGGTTCTTACATTGGAGTAGGAGGTTTGGTTTAGTGGAGTTAGGTTAGAAATCCTCATTCGTTTTGGAGTAATAAGGGGCGTAGGAGTTTTCCATGAGGTAGTTGTGAGGATTAACACCGAGCAACTTTTTATGTGAGGGATGATGTAGTGTGAGCCAAGCGTGGGGAAACATAGGTCATATTTAGTTCCCTTAGCTTTTGTGTGTGGACCGTAGCTTGGATACCGTTTTATATCGGGAGTTGGTATCAAGTTAAGGTCCTTGTTCTCCTTGTTGATTCCTATTGGTGATATAAGGAGACAGAGTTTCTTGTACTCTGTTTGTGACTTTTGATGGACTTGTGTTGGCGGATTAGAGGAGACTAGGAATCATTTACCCTCCATGCATCTGTTTTAGACCGGTGTTAGATTGGAGTTTAGGATATTACTCAGGGACGAGTAATGGTCTAAGCGTGGGGTATTTGATAGGACGGATTTATACTATCTTTTTCCTATGTTTTCCGTCCTTATTATTCTCTATTTCCATGTATCTAGTATAGGTTTGATGTATTTTTGAGTGAATTATGTTTTGTGAGGATTTTGAGAGAATCAATGTAATTCGAGAGAAATTTAGAGATTTATTATGTAATCCTTTTTGGTTCTCAAAGAAGCTCAAGATCATCAATCCTACATCGATGGAAGTCAACAAAGTCAAGACAAAGTCAACCAAAGAAGACCCGAAGCGAGCTAAAGAGTCATGAGGAAATTGAAGATTTCTTGGATTTTAGGCTTGGGGACGAGTCGTCCCCATTTGGCCTAACTATTCCCAAGGGACGGCGATTCGGGAAGGATGAAGGTTCGGGACGAGTCGTCCCACGGGGGACAGTCGTCCCCTGTCGAGACTAAAATCGTGGGTCTTTGTATTTTTAGCGTTTTTATTATTTAGAGTTATTTTATTTTTATTCTTTTTATCTAGGTTTTAGGAAGGGAGTATAAATACTATTTCTTTGTTTAGTTTTAGGGTTATCATCTACTTTGGAGAGTTTTCCAAGAATCAAAAATTCAAGCTTTGAATTTCTATGGAGAACTAAAACTCCATAACTTTGGATTTGAAAGCTTGATCCGGATTCTTAATTCTATTGAGGTATTTCTTTCTCTTAATTAATTCTTGTTCATAATCTTGCTTGTATTAATTTGGATTGATTTCTAGGGTTGTGGATTTGGCCAATTCACTTGTCCTCTTTATTAATCCTTGCTAGATTACTCGTTCTGTGCCAGAATTAGAGTTTTCATTGTAGCGTCTTCACGAATTGTATATGTGCCATAGCAATTCGGGAAGTAGGCAAGATTAGACGTTTATCTAATTAACATTAGAAAGCGTTCTTGATTTTAGTCTCTTAAAACGACATCAATTAATCTTTAGACCTTTTCTGTGCCAGTTTAGGTTTAATTTTAATTAGGGTTTATAGTGAGTGTGCCCTTGCTATAAACTAAACGAAAGAAGAGACAGAGATTGAAATATATCTCGTAATCAAGTGAATAAGTATTATGGTGAAAAAGAATTATCAATGATATTAGAATTATAATCCGGTGACAGTATCAAATCTGAAGTTCCCTTAAATTATTGTTTTAAACACTTAGTTTAATTTTCCCGTTGTAGGAATTAATCAAGAACTCAATTTAAACCCCCAATCTGGTCAAGTGACTGTTCGCAAATAATCACTGTTCTTCGTGGATCGACCCTGACTTACCCTAATTACATTATTAGTGGCCGAGTTTAGGTCTAATTTAGTAGGCGTGCGACTAAGCCTACCACTTGGTTAGATAGTCGTATATCCAAAGATAGAAAACTTATTTAGCTAATGTATGTAATGATTATCCATTAAAGTATTTTCTATTGGCATCAATTATGTTTATGTATTTAGGGATTGCCCAAAGGTGAACTTAAATACATACTTAAAGTTTTACATGAATATATCTGAATCTATTAAAGTTAACTCAAAGCACTAAAAGATAAGTATGTATGAATGTTTGCAGTTTCTATGAATCTCTTCGCATCAGGAAATTCGGTTGTCAAGTTCAATGGGCTGAACTATGCTGATTGGTCCGAACAAATCCAGTTTACTCTGGGTGTTATGGACTTGGACCTAGCCATAATGACAGATGAGAAGCCCGCAGCCATTATTGAGACTAGCTCGGAAGATGACAAGTCGATCTATATAGCTTGGGAGCGGTCTAACAGGCTAAGCTTGAACCTTATGAGAATGACCATGACAAAAAATATCAAGCCTTCGATGCCAAAGATAGATGATGCTAGGGAGTTCCTGCTGAAAATCAAAGAATATTCTCAATCAGACTTAGCCGATAAATCCAGTGTGGGTAGCCTTATGGGTGAGCTAACTACAAAGAAGTTTGATTGGTTTAAGTCAATTCATGATCACGTAACAGAAATGTCTAACTTAACAGCAAAACTGAAGACTTTGGGGATGGATGTGAGTGACTCATTCCTTGTACAGTTTATCGTGAACTCCCTTCCTGCTGAATTTGGTCAGTTCCAGGTGAACTACAACACCATTAAGGATAAATGGAACTCAAATGAACTTAAGGCCATGTTAGTGCAGGAAAAAGGGAGATTAAAAAAGATAAGGGATCACTCCATCAATCTCACAGTCTATGATGGAAATAACAACAGCAAGGCCAAACCAGGTATGAAGAACAAGAAAAAGGACAAGGCCCCAATGAAGGTTAATGAGGGTCGAATCCAGAAAAAGGTTAAATGTTACTTCTGCAATAAGGAAGGGCACGTAAAGAAAGATTGCCCTAAAAGGAAGGAATGGTTCGAAAAGAAAGGTATGCATAATATTTATGTATGTTTTGAATCAAACCTTATAGAAGTACCTAATAATACCTGGTGGTTAGATTCTGGTGCAACTACTCATGTGTCTCATGTTATACAGGGATTCCTTACGATCCAGCCCATAAACGGAACTGAGCAATACTTGTTTATGGGAAACATAATGAAAGCATGGATAGAAGAAATTGGGACGTATAGATTGATCTTGGACACCGGCTGTCATGTAGATCTCGAAGGGTGTCTCTATGTTCCTGATTATGCTAGAAATCTTGTTTCAGTAGGGAAGCTGGATGTTTCAGGCTTTAATTTTAAGTTTGGAAACAGTGTTTTTTCATTATTTAAAAACAAGTACTATTATGGTTCTGGTACTTTGTGTGATTCTCTTTACCATTTTAATCTTAATAATGAATTTGTCGAATCCTTGTATCATGTTGATTATAGTGTAGGCATGAAACGTAGTGCATCTGATGAAAATTCTGCTTTCTTGTGGCATCAAAGATTAGGTCATATTTCCAAAGAAAGGTTAATGAGGTTGGTGAAAAGTGAGATCCTTCCTCAATTGGATTTTAGTGACTGGGTTATATGTGTGGATTGCATTAAGGGAAAGCAAACCAAAACCACATTAAAAAAGTCTGCCACAAGAAGCACTGAACTTCTTGAATTGATACACACTGATATTTGTGGTCTTTGATAACCCTAGTTGGGGTGGTGCACAATATTTTATCACTTTTATTGATGATTACTCACGTTATGGTTATATTTATTTACTGCATGAAAAGTCTCATGCTGTGAACGTCCTTGAGGTGTTCATAAATGAGGTGGAAAGGCAGTTAAATAAAAAAGTAAAAATAGTGAGATCAGATAGAGGTGGCGAATATTATGGAAGGTTCACTGAGAAGGGACAATGTCCAGGTCCATTTGCAAAATTCCTCGAAAGTCGTGGCATTTGTACACAGTATACAATGCCAGGTACACCTCAGCAGAATGGTGTGGCTGAGAGACGAAATCGTACATTAATGGATATGGTTAGAACTATGTTAAGTAATTGTTCTTTACCCTTATATTTGTGGATGCATGCATTAAAGACCGCTGAATACCTTCTCAATCGGGTTCCTAGTAAGGCAGTTCCTAAGACACCTTATGAATTGTGGACATGCAGGAAACCGAGTTTGAGATATCTTCATGTTTGGGGTTGCCCAGCAGAGGTAAGGTTGTATAATCCACAAGAAAAGAAACTTGATGCTAGGACAGTAAGTGGTTATTTCATTGGCTATCCTAAAAAGTCCAAGGGGTATAGATTTTACTGTCCTAATCATAGTACGAGAATCGTTGAGTCAGGCAATGCTCTGTTCATTGAGAATGGCTTAGTCAGTGGGAGTGGGGAACCAAGAAAAGTTGACATTAAGGAAATTCGGGCTGAAATGCCTGTACCCGATATTCCTTCAGAAGTTGTTGTTCTTATTGTTGTATCACAGTCTCGCAACATACCAGAACAACAAGTTATGTTGAAAACCTACTGAATGAAAATATAATAGATGAACCGGTTACTGTCGAGCAAGAGATTATTGAGCCATGAGAGGAAATAGCATTGAGACGGTCTATAAAGCAAAAGAGACCTGCTATTTCTGATGACTATGTGGTTTATAATCTTGAGCATGAATGTGACTTAAGCATTGATGATGATCCAACCTCATTTAGTCAAGCGGTGAATGGTAACAATTCAGAAAAGTGGTTAGATGCTATGAAAGAATAAATAAAATCAATGTATGACAATCGAGTTTGGGACTTAGTAGAGTTGCCTAAAGGTTCCAAAAGAGTCGGTTGTAAATGGGTCTTTAAGACTAAACGTGACTCAAATGGAAACATTGAAAGGTATAAGGCCAGACTCGTTGCAAAAGGTTATACACAAAAGGATGACATTGATTATAAAGAGACCTTCTCCCCGGTATCTAAAAAGGACTCTTTAAGAATTGTTATGGCTTTGGTGGCTCATTATGATTTGGAGCTTCACCAAATGGATGTTAAAACTGTTTTTCTAAATGGTGAGTTGGAAGAGGAGGTTTATATGGATCAACCTGAAGGGTTCGTGACCACAGATAAGGAAAGTTTAGTGTGTAAATTGAAAAAGTCAATATATGGACTAAAACAAGCCTCCCGCCAATGGTATATTAAGTTTAATGATACCATTACTTTTTATGGTTTCATAGAAAACACCGTTGATCGGTGTATCTATATGAAGGTCAGTGGGAGCAAGTTCGTAATATTGGTCTTGTATGTTGATGATATTTTACTTGCTGCTAATGATGTTGGGATGTTACGTAATGTAAAAGAATTTCTCTCTAAGAACTTTAAAATGAAAGATTTAGGTGAGGCATCCTATGTGATAGGAAAAGAAATATTCCGTGATAGGTCACATGGAATGTTGGGACTGTCTCAGAAAGCTTACATCAATAAGGTCATAGAGAGATTCAAAATGAAAAAGTGTTCAGCAGGAATTGTTCCAATACAGAAAGGGGACAAATTCAGTCAAATACAATGTCCAAAGAATGATTTGGAACGAAAGGAAATGAATTTGATTCCCTATGCATCAGTGGTTGGGAGCTTAATGTACGCACAAACTTGTACTCGGCCTGATATCAGCTTTGCTGTTGGAATGCTAGGCCGGTATCAAAGAAATCCTGGTATAGACCACTGGAAAGCTGCAAAGAAAGTCCTTCGGTATTTATAAGGCACCAAAGAACACATGCTCATGTATAGGAGGTCTAATCACCTCGAAGTTATAGGATATTCAAATTCAGATTATGCCGGATGTGTTGACTCGAGAAAGTCAACATTCGGTTATTTGTTTCTTCTAGCTGGAGGAGCGATATCATGGAGAAGTGGAAAGCAGTCTGTCATTGCTGCTTCTACTATGGAGGCTGAATTTGTGGCATGCTTTGAGGCCATTGTTCATGGATTGTGGTTACGGAACTTTATTTCAGGGCTTGGAATTGTTGACAGTATAGCCAAGCCGCTGAGAATTTATTGTGACAATTCCGCAACAGTCTTCTTCTCAAAGAACGACAAGTATTCTAAGGGTGCTAAGCATATGGAATTGAAGTACCTGTCGGTCAAAGAAGAAGTGCAGAAACATAGAGTGTCTATTGAGCATATCAGCACCGATCTTATGGTAGCGGATCCGTTAACAAAAGGGTTGCCACCTAAGACATTTCGTGGACATGTCGAAAGGATGGGTATCATGGATAAGTCCTTGTTAGCATGATAGTTTGTATGTGTATACGTATGCATAACCGTTATTTGCTCATTATCTTATGACACTTTGATATCATTTATGGATATATTTTCTGCTTATTTACATTGTATTGTTTTAATGTATTATAGTTTAGTCTTCTTAGGAAGACTGTATGGTTGAGGCTTATGGTTTACCTCATTATGGTTAAAGTTTAAGTTAAATTAATCTTGTGATACATGGAAGGGATCATGTCGATTAAATGATGTGTAACCGCTATGATCCAGTCAACTTTAACTTAATTAGAGAAAAGCCCAAATTGACATTATGGAGGATATTATAACATTGCGCATTTAAAGTTGTTATTAAATTATCAAGTCGTCATATGGGCCAAGTGGGAGAATGTTGGATTATTTCAAATAAAAGTGTCCCACATGACTTAATATCTAATTGGGCTTTAATATTAAGGGCCCACTTTGATGGTTTAGTGGGAATAAAATATTATTAAAGCTTTTGAAAATTATATAAGGAAAAGGATTCCCTCTTTCTCTGCCTATAAAAAGACTTAAAGTTTCAAACCCTAAAACACTTTAGGTTTTCTTTTCACGTCTCTAAGAAAAGTCGTCAAGAGAGAGTAAAGAGTAAAGAGAAAAGGCCTAGGGTTAGGGTTTTCTTCTCACCATCAAGAAGAGATTAAAGTAAAGGCAAGGAGCAAGAAAATTCCTACATCAAAGTTTTCAACTTTAAGCAAAGCATGGATCAAGGTTAGTAATTAAATTTTGTGTTCCTAAATTATATATTTAGTGATTATTATGTGTTCCAAGATTCTAGGGCATTATAGATTATGAATTCATGAAATTAAAGTAGCATAAAAATGAGATATTTTTGCATCAATGATCAGTAGTGAAATTCGAGATGGAAATTGGTTCATTGGCTGAAACTTTATCTATATTATGTTTTGTTTATATTAAGTCACTAAAAATCAGTTTTAGTTTAATCTTTCGATAATTAGTAGTTTAGATAAATATCCTTATTGAAGCTTTTATTTGTTTTGTCGCAATTCTTAAGGAAATAAATATGACGTTCCTTGTGGATACGATCCTGACTTATTCTATACTCGTTTATTGTGAAGTTAGGTAAATTAATTTTGACGGTTTGACACCTGCAAATTATGGCGTCGTTGCCAGGGAACAATTTTGCTATTTATTTCATTTAAGAATTTCTTTTACTGTTTTGTTGTTGTTTTTTTCTCTTTCAATTTTGTTTTCCAGTGCAATAGTCATAAAGTAGGAAGTCTCAATTGTCAAGCCCTAATCATCACAATCGAACAGCAACACTGTTGCAACTGATCCTTGTTCACAATGCCACCAAAAAGAACTCCCATTGACAGACCTCTAGTCATCAAGTACCAAGCAGAGTTCGTCTTATTCGACAGTGAATTCCCAGAAAATTTCTTGGGGAATCAAGTGACTCAAGATGCATGCTCCGATAGCCCACATTCACCGCTTGACTCCTTCTCATGATAGAGAAGTTTCTCTTTCTTTTACACCTCCTTTTTATTTGTTATTTGCTTAATTTTGTAAAGGAGCTGAGTATGTTCTGCTCTTCAATTCTTGTGTGATGCACTGAGAACAATGTATCATTTAGGTGTGGGGGAGCATTGTGGGGTGTGTTTGTGTGTGATTTTTGTTGACATTGCTTTAATATTTGTGTTAAATGTGCATTATTAGATTAAAGTGAAGAATTTATGATAAATGATGGGTATATTATAAATTTTCTGGCTAGATTGACAAACATATTTTCGAAATGATTTCTTGAACTGATATATGTGCAAGTCTAAACTTTTTGACCATTTAAGTGAGCTTTTGAGCCAAAAAATGGAGCAATTCATATACTTTGCTCTCGGTTATTTTTTGAGTGATTCACACACACGGATGAGTATTCTAAAACTTGCGTTTTGTATTCATGCCGAGATCACGTTAATGGGTTATGTGCACCAATAGGATTAAGACATATAGGAAACACCCATTTTTTGACTTTCTTTTTCTATCCAACCCGTTTACGCCTAGTTAACCCCTTCGAGCCTTGTCCATTTTTTTGTTTTAACCGTAAAAATTAAACCTTTATCCTTTCCTTGTTGACCTTTTTTTGATTAACCCGATGTCAAAGAATTGTATGATCACCATGTGACTTATAGAGTCTCATTCGTATATTTGGTTTGAAGCTGCAAATGATGGCCGTTTACTGGAGCAAATCTTGTTCTGTGCAGTAAAAGGAAAAGCTAGTTTTCAGTGATGCTGTTGTGTTCTTTCATTTAAAAAAAAAAAAAAACAACAGTTCAAAAAGGGAAAAATGTGTTCTAGTTGTGCTGTTTCGAAAAAAGAAAAAATATATATATATATATATATATATATATAACTGAAAGGAAGAATAGAGAAATAAGCAGCAGTGAAGAGAACAAAAGTTTGATGCATATGATAATGCACAATCCAGTTTCATTGTGATTAAAGCCATGCTTGTACTTCATTTGTGATTTTTGCTGGTGAATGAGTTGGAGATGACTTGTATGGTTATTCATGCACTTTCTTTTTACATTTTAACTCACCTTAAATCCCTTATATCTTATCTTTACACCCATATCCCCATTACAACCCTTTGAAAGACCTTTTGATTGGTGCATTTGGACTCATATTTAGTGACAGAGATTTGATCAATTTGCAAGCATATGGTAATGTCATTCCGTTATGTGATTTGAGTGCTTCATGATACATATCCCTCTTTAAACACTTTTGTGTGATTTGAGTGATCCCATGAGGTAGTTGAGACTTGCATTTGTTGAGGTTGAAAGATAATTTTGGAGACATGCGAATCAATTTAAATTGAAAAATTATAGAATGCCCATCACTTTGATTAAATTTTGAGTTTCAATATGATAATGCACATTTGATATCAAATATTGGAGCAGTGTCAGTTTTGTGGTTGTTTGCGATAGCAAAGTGAATGTTTATGCAATTTCAAGATGCTCGAGGGCAAGCATCATTTAGGTGTGGGAGAATTTTGATGAACTTAAATAAGTGTGATATTTAATATTAGTTTTGTGCTTTTATTCATTTTTTTTTCTTTTCAATATTCTATTTCTCTTTGTTCAAAAATAAATGAACTATATTTATTCACCCAAATGGTTTCAAACATATTTGATAAAAAAATATATATTAAACAAAAGGAAAAAAAAAACCATTAATTCTTTTGCATGATCATGTCTAGTTAATTCATAAAAAATAAAAATTGTCTCAAACAAATTAATCTCATATCTGAACTAATCATAGAACTAAGTAATTGATTCAACAATAAAACTAAGTATTGTTTCAACAATCGGCATTTGAATTGTTCAAAATCAGACTCATTCAAGTTAGGACTTGGTTCAACTAATACACCCTGCACAATTTGATGATGCCTTTTATAATCATGACTATGTTCTACGAAGAATATTCAATCTTTTTCCAATGAAACTGCAAAGTAAATAAATTCACAAGTGATTACTCATTCATTTCATATAACATAGGATTTAATAAACCAAAGTCTTTAAAATTTGTGATAAGAGAAATAAAAAATAAATTGTTAACTATCACGAACTATGATGTCAGTGGATTCAAGGTGCTCGGGTCAATGAACTTGGATATTTCGTGTTCTTAGGCATTTGTTGAGGTGCATGGATTTGTGAAGAGGTCCCTATCATGGTTGATTGCATAGGAAAGAAAAAGTGAGAGGTATAATTAAGAATATAGAATGACTAATTATATTATAATATGATAAAGAAAATATTATAAGAATGATACACATTTTTACCTTGAGAGATAAACAAATCATTTGACAAGGATGGCTTGTGATAATCGGAGAATTTGTGAAAGTGCTAAATAAAAAAAATATCATTTTGTCCATCATTTAATTATTAAAAAAATAATAATAATAAGGAAGCCCACCTCGAGGAGGCGGCCCTCTAGGAAGAAGACCACCTCGAGGTGATAGCCTTGTTTTTTTTGTTTTTTTAGCAGGGTTAAAATAATATTTTTGTCGGGGGTGTTGTATTTAACATAAATGATGTGTTGTATTTAGCACTACTCTTTGACAAAGATGACATTTGTGGTTAAGGCGGGTACATATTAAACATAAGATAATTTGTGAAAGTATGATGAAGAGATAATTATTTGATTATTTGTGGCATTTAATTTTTATTTGGAAAAAAATTAATTTAGGTAATTGGAGATTGTTCGATTATTATGAACTATTAAATAAAAGAAAATACCAAACATTAAAAACGTTACCGTTAACTATCCACCAATTATTAATATTGATGTTATACACCAACACTTGTGTTTTTTGGTGGTGTACAAAATCGGACTCAATTATTAGTTGTTACATGTTGACTCAAGATTAAACAAATATTTGTTTATAACATTGACCAACACGCAATGCTGCTACTTCTTTTGTCCCAAAACTAATGTTTCTTATTTTATTTTGGGCTTTCGAGGCATCTCAAAATAAATACTCCCTCCGTCCTTAAATTATTGTTTTTTTTTTCTTTTTTGTCCGTCTCAAAATAATTGTCTTGTTTGAAATTTTCCTTTTTAGAATATCACTTTTATTATTTTACCCTTACTTTTTCTTCCTACTTTAATTATGGGCCACATACACATGGGCATTAAAAGAAACAACACACTTTTTTAATACTATTCCAATATTAATAATCAAGTCAATTGAGTTTTTTTAATCCGTATGCCAGATCAACCCAGACAATAATTTAGGGACTGAGGGAGTATCATCTTTCCTTTTGTAGAAAGATTTTGTAAACCAATTGCAAGTGTGATAGAAAAGTGAATGCATTTATTGATCTAATATCACTAAAGCATTATTTGTTGTTTTCCTAAATATTTGAGGATATTGGGGAAAAAAATCACATAATCAAATATTATATTTTACCAGAGCATTTGATCATTTGTGGATATTTATCAAAAAAATTCACGTTAATATATAATTTTTTAAATAATAAAAAAGGAGCGAATACTTTGCCTGGTCAGCAGTCACGTATACTCGGATAAGTTGGACAGTATTACTCCTAGAGCTAGAGCCGGTAAAATTAGCACAGCCCAATGGGCCGGTCCAATCAGCCTGATGTTTGCATTGGCTAAAGTTTAATTTTTGGAGGCCCAAAAAAACGCTGGCCTTTTTGGCCCGGTCCATTAGGCCCGACGGTTTAATTGGGCTTGCATCAAAAAAGTCCGGGGCTTTTGGGCTAGGCCCAGCCCGCACTATTTTATTATTATGTATTTATTTTTACTCAAAAAATAATTCTAACTTCTTAAATAATTAAAGTAATAATGAAAGATCATTCTATTTTAAAGCTAACTAGAATGATCCAGTTAGCTTTATTCTTTGATATTATAATTTATACATACTGTAATGCAATCTCAGACATTGAAGCAACATTTTCCAATTTGATTATTTCTTTATTGTTTAATTATTGGTTTAACTGACAAATAAAGTTAACTTCTTAAATAATTAAAGCTCTGGACCATTATAGTATCATATTTATTTCCATTTTAATTAATGTTTGATACGGTGATAGCATTATTTTACCTTTAGTAGTTAGCAGTTAGGACAAACAATAAATCATAGTATTGCTTTTGTTTAGTAAGTAACTTAAAATTTAATTTGGCAATTGACATCACCATTGTTCCTTTTAGTTTATTTATTTTTTCAACAAGGGCTTTTTGGCCCGATGGGCTTTGATGGGTTGGGCTGGGCTTTACTTTTCTTTGGCCCTAGTAAAATTGGGGCCGGGCTGGTATTAAGTATTGGCCCGGTGGGCTTGCACTGGACCGACCCAGCCCAGTCCATTGCCAGCTCTACCTAGAGCCGACAAAATTAGCCCAACCCAATGGGCCGGCCCAACCAACCCTATATTATGGGAGCTTGGGCTACAATTTATAAGGCTTGAAAAAATTTGGGTATTTTTGGCCCGGTCCAATAGGCCGGTGGGCTAATTGGGCTCGGGCCAAAAAAAGCCCGATTTTTTGGGCCAGTCCAGCCCAGACCGATACACTTTTATTAAGTTTTCAATCAAACAATTTTTGCTGCTTTAAGTGATCTTTTAGTGTTGTACATGCTGTGTACAAAACAAGTTTATGTGCAATACTTTTAAAAATAAAGGGAACGGACAGGAGTGTAAATTATTTGGAACGGACAGGAGTGTAAATTATTTGGAACGGACAGGAGTGTATCTTCGAAGTCCAAGACTTGGTTATTTGAAGTCATGAAGTTTATTTTCAATGTTTCCAAGATTAATAAAGGGAATGGACAGGAGTGTAAATTATTTTTTTTAATTAATATGAAAATATCTCTTATGTTTATGTGCAATGCTTTTAAAAATAATTAGAAAAATGTTTGATTGAGGTTAATGCAAATTTTCAGTCAATTGTTTCTTATGTTTTTAATGTATTTTACACTCCTCCTGTCTATAAACAATTTATATAGTTGTATTTTAATCATCAAGATACGACTTATTATTTAGAGATTTTATTTGATAAATTGTAGACTTGTAATGAGTTGTAAATTTTTTTTTATGTGATAACTTGTAAATTTTGTAAAAAATATGTTTTGGTAGAAATTTAGGCCGATTTGGCCCGAAAGTCCGATAACTTATAACTGGGTTGGGCTGGACTAGAGATTTGAGGCCCGATGTAATTTTTGAGCTGGGCTAACCCAATCCAATTTTATGTGTTGGCCCAATGAACTGGGGCTGGACTGAGCCCAGCCCATTGCCAGAGTAAATTATTTACTCCGCAGCGTCAACAACGCACAAGGCGCATGTTAGAGAGTGTTGACAGAATATGGGCATGATTAATATCCGGATAAGTTCGTTACAAGCCCCCTTAAGAATAGTTTAATAATTGGTCCTGCCTGCAAAGGATAAGCAAGGGCAAACAGTACGTCAAACATAAACACATTTGGCCCCACCAACTTTGACCTCGCAACTCCATCACCACATGATGCGCCTCACACATCACAACCCCTCCACGTTTTTGATCAAATCTTCTCAAAATCACACTTCATCAACGTACGGCTCAGATTAGTATCTTAAGGTAGACCTGCGATAGGATAAACATGTCTCCAATTAGTTTTATGCTTGGGGAGTAGCCAACTTTCTCTTTCCAGCTCTTGATCCAATTTTTGTTTGTTTGTTTGATACATTTGAGAGAGAGAGAGAGAGATTTTTATAAGAGAGAGAGAAAGAGAGAGAAAGAGAGAGTTTCATAAGAAGTGATCGTCGTGGTGGTGATGGTTATGGAAGAAGGGATGAGTACGCCGAGGAGTCCAGAGGCGAAGTTGGGAATGGAAGTAGAGGAGTTATGGGACATACAAGAGCCACAGCTCACTCCTACTGAGAAGCTCAACGCTTGCTTTGAGAGTATCCCTGTTTCTTCCTTCCCCCCTGCTCCTTCTTCTCAAGGTATTTATTTTTTTATTATGTTTTTTAATCTTATAAGTATATATTTGTACATATTTATTGTTGACGTGTTGTGTAATCATATGTACTCAAATTGTGTTTGGATGAATTATTTGATGAATAATATACGTTTTGTTATATTTGAATTCTAAATAATCTGCATGTTTTTAGGGATGTTCTGTTTATTATTATTATTTTTTTAGTTTTGAGTCATCTGTGTATAATCTCATTATTCTGTATTTGTGTGATTATATCCATCCATCCGTTTGTTTTTTTGTTTTTTTTTTTGTGCTGTGGAGGATTATGAAGATGGTTGTAGCTAGGTCAATTTTAAGTGGATTTTTGGCTATGTAGGTTCTGATCTCTAGGAATTTATACGAAGCACTAAGTGATCATAGGCCGTGATTACGAAGTTATGTAATTTTACAATTAGAAATCTGTTTGGTTGTGAATTGATTTGTTTACACAAAATATTACTTGTTGAAGAGTTTTATAGGATTTTCCCCCAATTTGAAATCACTCGTGATTGAAATTTTGTTACCCCAATCTAGTTTTACATTACCTTCATGAGTCGTGATGAAGAACATATTCTTTCGAGTAGATAATGATTTTTATGGTGCTCGAGTAGATACATATGAATGCTTTTGGTTCCTTCAGGAGGGGCGTATTTAATTTGTTCACATCGCTGAGGTATGTATTACTTCTGGATGTCATACATACTCATTTGAACATGAATGTGTGTATGGCGAGTGTTTACCTGCTTATATTTATCGTTAATGCGTTCACATGATATGGCGAGTGTTTATCTGCTTATATTTATCGTTAATGCGTTCACTTGATATTTCAAATCTGTTATCCTAAGTCTTTGCAAATGGTATGCTCAGTGATCGAGATAACCTCTGACACCAGTCTGGCTGAAGCTGTCCGTCTGCTGTCTAAACATAAGATTCTTAGCGCGCCTGTTGTAGATGTTGATGCACCTGAGGATGCCAGTTGGATTGACAGATACATTGGCATAGTGGAGTTTGCAGGCATTGTTGTTTGGATTCTGCATCAGGTTTGCGTATTCCAAACCTTATTAATTAAAATAAAAACAGATACTTAACTGTATGTACACATTTGGAAATTGTTTACTTGCAGTTCTTGTTTAGGACCTGTACCTAACCCACAACCAGCCGCAGGCCAAATTCGGCAACGGTGTAAATATATAACGAAGTAATAGAAATGGCGCTGTTTGTTAATTTTTTCTTTGAAAATTGGCCACGGCAGTTTGCTTGGCTTTCTATGATAAGTAAGTGTGTAGCGTAAATCTGGGACGTGCATTTATATTTCCTTGGAAATATATTAGCCTCAATTTCTATATGGAACTGGTGCTGACTGCTGATGGAAAGGATATTTATGATTGCCAAATTTTACTGTATGGATGAGAATTGAAGGGCGGTTGAGAATATTTCAATCTTTGTTTTTTTGTTTGTTTTTTTTTTTTTCAGTATGAGAAACTATTTCTTTTTTGTTTTCCAGTATCCTAATATTGCAATCTCAGAATAGTTTGATGTCACTACTTTTGTTTTCTTTGACAGTGTAATGATAATGGTAAACTTTGGCAGAATGACATGTATATGGAATAGATACAGGAAAAATAAAAAGTTCGGCATGTTTTCTTTACTGATCATTTGATTTTGCGGTCATCTTTCCTTTCCTTTGAGTCGTGTATCCAGGTTTGAAAAGTATTAGATGAAGAATGCCATTCGTTTCTTCAGTCCAACCTTTTTTGTTCTATTATCAAAATGAAGATGATTGATTATTGCTGTAGAATTGATTATTGCTGTAGAATTCCGTTTCACTTCTCCCAAGGGGAGAAAAATTAAGACTATGGGTTCAAATTTTCTTTGCAGTCAGAAAAGAAGGATGGATCAGCAGAGACAGATTTTTTTTCAGCTAAACTAGAGGAACATATAGGAGGACCTGCTGTTGCAGCAGCAGCAGCCAGTGGGATGTGTTCTCCACGATATAGAAGTTCACAGCCTGAATCGCCTACCACTGCTGGAAACTTTTTTAAGTTGTTGACTTCTTCCGACTTCTATAAAAACACAAAGGTTTTGTGCTTCAGACTTCTGGAGTTGCATAAAGTTTTTTGCTCAAGGAGTGGAAATTTTCAGTCAGTCCGGTTTCTTCAATGTCTTCCCTTTTCTTGTAAAACTTCCTAAACACATGAACTCATCGATATACAGGTTCGAGACATTGCTGGGTCGTTCCGCTGGGCTCCATTTCTAGCTTTGCAGAAATCGAACTCCTTTTTGACCATGCTTTTGCTGCTATCAAATTACAGAATGAAAAGTATTCCAGTAGTTGATCTAGGGGAAAGAAAGATTGATAACATCATTACCCAACCTGCCGTCATCCACATGTTAGAAGAATGTTCCGATCTTCAATGGTTTGAGAGCTGGGGATCTAAGAAACTCTCTGAACTTGGTCTTCCGCTAATGAAGCCCAATCGGGTTGTCAAGGTATGTGATACTTATTTTAAAGCTCTCTTTCACCTGTGTATAAATATCAAAGGCTAATTAAGCAAAGAATCAGAAACGAATCAGTGTAAAGCCGCGTGGATATCCTATGGTAAATCCAGCCAACTTGGCTTAGAGATTGTCTCATTGACAGCATGGTGTCATGTCGTAGCGAATCACATTTCATTTAGCTATATAATCATGGAATGCTTGCCCCTTCTTTTTGCAGGTAAATGAAGACGAACCGGTGTTGCAGGCATTTAGACTGATGAGGGAGAAGGGAGTTGGTGGGGTACCTGTGGTTGAAAGTGGTGGAAGCAAGGCAGTTGGTAATATAAGCATCAGAGATGTCCAGTTCCTTCTAATTGCGCCTGAGATCTACAAGGATTACAGGTTGGTTGCTAAAATTTTCCATAACGCAACAGCAAAACTCTCCATAGCACCGTTTGCATTGGATCAATGTCACAACGTAGACACATATTCAATTATTCAATCAATATGGCTATAATAATTTGATTGATTAGTACATTGTTTCTTAAAAAAATTGGGATTTCTTTATTTGATTTGAGAGAGGCACTCTTTCATCTTATTGCAGATCGATTACAGCCAAGAACTTCCTGACAGCAGTTAGAAGCTATCTGGACGAGAATAAAAAAGCATCACCATTGATGAGTGGCATGGTTACATGCAAAAGAGACAACACAATAAAAGAAGTTATAATCAAGCTCGATTCCATGAAAATCCATCGAATTTATGTCGTGGATGATGAAGGGAATGTCGAAGGGGTGATCACACTGAGAGATATAATCTCAAAATTGGTACATGAGCCTCGTGGTTACTTTGGTGATTTCTTTGATGGTGTCTTGCCTCTGCCTCCTAACAGCAGAGTCTAAAGAGCTTCAAATTCTAACTGGCTGTTGAGCAGAGGCTGAGTCGAAGCAGTCGTCGCTGTAATTAGGTGAAGCCTCCTGTGGCTATTTACGTTTTTTTGTCATGTTACAACTTTTTGTTCCTTTTATGCCCATCTAATGCAACTTTTTGGGTAATGGGGTGGGTGGGGGGGATGATGTGCAGATGTGTGTGTGTGTTTGAGTTGCAACACTGGAAAATCTTTTCATTGTGCGAGTAGTGTAGAGGTGGGAAGGGGTTATTAGACAAAATAAGTTTCTCAAGATGTTTTTTCACATGCCTATATAATTCTACCGTTGAATCATAGATGTTTTTTCAACCATTGATTTGTAAATGTGTGTGTACTACTTACTATATAATTAGTTCCTTCGAAATCATGTTGTTTTAATTACTTAAGGGCCGGTACGAATAGACGATTGAAATATCTAAACTTGATTTTAAAAAATAGACTCTTCTTGGATTGGGTGAAAAAGGGTTACTAGACAAAATAAATTTGGAGTACAATTTGATTTACTATAAAACAAGATTGATATATGCAAATTTTTACATAAACATTAACTAGTGTTAGTAGAGCGATGCCTCCTTTAGCATAAACTTCTCAATTTGGTGAGCAAAATGTTGACCCCTGTTTTTTTCCCTCCTAATAATATCAGAACTTTGTTTAACTTGTAATGGAGATTAACCCCTTTGCCGTAAAATCACACACACACAACACACACAGAGAGAGAGCAACAAAAAACTGTTTTAAATTTATGAGTAATATATATATATATATATATATATATATATAATTGAAGTTTTCTTTTGTTAGATCAACCTTCAATTTTGCAAGTAAGAAGATACTCCATTCTGTTTGAAAAAAATGCTTAATTTATTGGCAGAATCACAAAGCTGTTTTTGCGATGCATTTGGGTGATTCAGTAGGAATGAGCAAATATGAATTGGTGATTTTTGCTTTAAAACCGAACACACACTGCACATATATCTTGAGATAAGTAGGTAATAGACTAGTAGTAGTAGTATTAACAAAAATATACCAAAGGAATGCACATACTATTCTTCTAAAGAACAAAAATTGTCAACAGTTACATGTTCCAGGTGTTCTAAGTTGAGTTCTAACAAACATCACCCACCTCTCATACTCTTTGGGAATTTTGTTATAATGATAATTGCTCGTAAAAGTAAGTCAAAAATAATAGTTCTTTCTTCTCCTGCTAACTCACACTTGACAGCTATGGTGCAAACAGACAGAAACAAATGGATAAACTCTCCCCAGCCAACCACTTTACGCGCTCCAAACACAACATTCGTTCATCAAACTCCACAAAAAAACATGAGACGTATTCAAATCATTAACATCTGAAATCAAAAAGCGAGAAACACGTATACCTACATCTCCAAATGTTTACACATTACAGAATAGCAATCACACTCATTTTGTATTTACTCATCACATCATCCAATCTTCTCCTTCGGGAATTTGACCTCAAAATTCTCAGGAATGCAGCAGCTGGCCTGTTCATTCGGTTTTAATAGTTTGTCGAGGAACTCCCCACCTCAATTTAAATTTTTTTTTTTTTTGTTCCTGATAAGTACCCGATTCAACCATTTCAAACGGATTTAAGCCTAAAATGGTATAATACAAACTATCAGAAAAAATAAAAAGATACACGAAAAAATATTGAGCAAAAAGGTGCTCTCATGTCACTTAAGCTGCCATTTTGACTATGCCATGCAAACTCCCTTCGAGATTTAGAGACCATTGAAGGATGATTAATTTATATCATCTCTGTGACAAATCTATCTAAGAACAACCTATGACATCTTAGAAGAGTAGCTTTTAGAATGTCTCTTAGCCTTGAATATATTAAGAACCAGTAATTCTTTTATTTCCTGCTTACCTATGAGATTCAGAAGAAGAATCATTCTAGTTTAGTCCAAAGATGACTCAGCTGGTCAGAAGAAGTTGCAGAACCAAGAAAAAGCGGACCAGAAAGATCTTCATTGTCAAAATGAGGCTGCCCAACAGTTGTGTTTTCCTCGTAAGTTACTTGATTCTACCAAGTTTGCTTATACCATGCAATGAGTGGTCTGCCTCTCACTACGAGAAGTTTAAGATAAGATAAATACCTACATATAGTATTAAGTCTAAAATAGTAGAAGCAGAAGAAGCTACTACAAACATCAGCCAAATTTAATAATACCTTTATATACATTATACACAAACTATAATAAATCTATTCCAAGAGGGTTGAACAGAAAGTACATGGTTAACCTTGAACAGAAAGAACATGGTACACAAATTGAAATGCAACAATTTCACATTCAATATGTCATATCCTCCGGAACCTGAACTAGTATGCCATGTTTTTGTGTCTGCCAAGGACAAGTATATGTTATGTATATGCCGAGAACATTACTATGACTGTAAGAGTGTACCCTCTCACACAGATAAATAAAACCAATTACACTTTGATATACCAGACATTGCTTCCTATAAGACCACCTCTTAACTTGCTAGATTCTACATATTTCATCTCTTACAGCAAGCTCAATCGCCAAATTGCATCTATAGATTATCTTCCATATTATTCCTTATCAGCTCACTGTACACCTAGGTGCTCAACAACATCATCCTGCTACTAACATCTATTCTGAATCCTCCTATTGTTGCATCTTTAGATTATCTTCCATATTATTCCTTATCAACTCCCTGTACACCTAGGTGCTCATCAGCATCATCTTGCTACTAACATCTCTTCCAAATCCTCCTATTGTTGTATCAAGTGTCCTAATTTCACTCATCACGCAGTCATCGTTTTCTACGAATTAATGATACACGCTTGCGCTCATACACATTAGTACTCTTTTCAATCTATATGATACAACACAACAACATATATTTGGAAACATCTACCAAATAATGAGAGAGAAATCACGAAGTACCAAGAACATAAAGATCAACTCTGGAACTGGGAAAGAGGAATCTCTCTCTCTCTCTCTCTCTCACACACACACACACACACACACACACACGAACAGGCGCAGAGGAATCAACATAGAAGCAGGAAATGCCTTGAAGGGTGTCCATACCTTCCCTTTTCCTTCTTTCTACATTTTAGTAAGTTAGTTCAAAAGGCCAATTCAAAAACATCCATAGCAGCTAAATAAGTGAAGTTGTAAACAAACCAGCAAACACCAAACAGCAGAACAGCAAGTTAATCAATTAGCCCTCAAATAGTTAAATGTGCAAAATTCATGGCCACAGTTTCAGCTAAACTGTAAAATGCATTCATGACAACCATGATATAAGTTTACACACACAGAGGATCTATGATACATGTACAAAATTTATTACAGTATATAGAGGAGGTATGTCTACCTTCACCAAAAAGGAAAAAAGAAAAAGAAAAAAAAAACTGTGAAAAAGAAACAACAAATCAAACAGCCCATCACCAAGCTGGATTTAGGAGGTGAGATGATTCCAACCAGTCTTGACGAGAGCAGGGGGCATACCTGTTAATAGTCCTGCATCCTAAGTACTTTTTCTTCTCATGTGGTTCAGAATGGCAGGTGTCCCTTCAAATAGATCCAACAAGTAGTTCTCCAAGTCATCGGCCGTGTACTTTATGTATTTCCCAGCATGCCTTCCACTCTCGAGTTGACTCCCAAACCTTCCTAAAAAGGCACGATACGCAGGGAGCACTTTTTCTGATATGGATATTCGAAGCTCTTCACGAAGTTGAGCATCGGGGACTTTCCAAGCAGACTGTATCCTATAAATATCTTCGAAACAAGCATTAAAGTTCTTAAACCTTTCTTTTAGAGCCACCTTGGAGGCATTACTGGTGCTTCCACCAATCCCTTCATCCTTCAAACAAGACAAGGCCTTGCTCCATGAAGATCTGAGATAGCTCGTGTGCCACTGACGAATCTGACCCCGGTGCTTTCGTATCCACTGATCACCCAAAAGATTTCGAAGCTCCGAATCCTTTACTTTCTGAACTACATAAAGGATATTATTCATCAAGAATATGAATTGCATTGCAGTATCATCATATAATCTTGACTTCTCCTCAATATTGGATTCCAAAGATGTAATAAGCGACAGCAAGCGGCGTGCTATTGGGGACATAGATTGTAAATTTTCGCCATTATCAGATTGTGAAGGATCATCCTCATTATCATCCTCATCAAATCCCAAAAGCACATTCAGGGAATCACTGTAATCCACCAATAACTTCATATAATTCATCACATAACGAGTGAGCGGATGAATCTCACCACCCTGTATCGGTCTCTTTGAACTCTCACCCTTTACAGCATTCTCAAACTCCACAAATGTCCCAACAGCTGCCTCTCCAAGTCCATTCAGCACTCCCCTAGCCTCACTGCAAACTAATTCCCCAGATTCCTCTGTAAACAAGGCTTCTAAATCCGGTAAAACAACTGCGAGACCGTCATACATGTCAAGTATTCGGAAAAGCTTCTCCGCAGACCTTCTCCCAATCGCAACTGCCTCACCAAAATTCAAGAGCTGCATAACACACCCTTTAGCAGTCTCAACAAAGCAAATCTCTTTAATCAGTTCCGACTCACTAAATATTTGTTCGCACAGCCTTTTTTCACCTGACAAAAGAACCCTAATCATAATTTTGACAGCTTGGATCCATTTTTTCATTTTTTCATCCAAGGTCCTCCACTCAATTTTTTGTACCTCTTCAATACTAAGTCTTTCAACCCCGAGAATCGACATACACTCGTCTAACACATCGCGGCGGACACTGCTATAAACCTGACAACACTCCTTTTCATAGCCTGATCTGATCATCCGATCTGCAATCTCCCTGAGCTCCACCACGGCATCCGAATCGATTAAATCGACACAAACGTCATCCTCCAGGCTCGCGCCTCTCTCGTGACGGTAACTACTACTCCCCTGATCGTCCTCCCCAAAGCTCTCAAATTCCTCGATTTCGCCATCGTGAGACGCGAAGGAGAGAGAACCCCTACGGATCGAACCGTACAGCCTATCCGCGTCAAGAGGAACGGTGTTACGAATCAAAATGTGGCGAAACTCATCTTCTAGCCTCGACATCGCCAATTGAAGCGCGTTCTCGGCACGATCCATGATCTCGCCATCCGATTGAAAAGAGAAATCTTCGGTCAATTGGAGAATATCATCAACGGCGGCCAAATACTCGGCAGCCTCATCGGGAGAGTCCTCCCAAGGCAAAGAGTGCCTCGATGATTCCCCGCCGTTGGAGTCCCACCGGAGAATAACCTTCTCCGCAGCCTCAAATTGAGCATCGATTTTATAATCGTCGGCGTCAGCGTCAGGAGCCTTGCCGCCGCCGGTAGACATCAAATCGGTGATATTAGACAAGCGATTGTCGAAGCTTGACAAGATCAAGATCATGTCTTCGGTAGCATTTTTATTGATGTTGAGACTCTTGACGATTTGTTGAGCTGCGGCCAGAACCCTATCTTGCCCTTCTATAGTCGCTGCCATAAATAGATGTATGGATATATAGAAGAGTGTATGTATGAATGTATGTATCTATAGAGTGGCTGAAATTAGGGTTTGGAGAGAGAGAGAGAGAGAGATGGAGGGGAAACGAGTGACCTTTCGGGTGGAGAGATCGGCGGTTATGGAGGGAGAGGGTTGAAAAGTCAAGCGTTTGATGTTGCCTCCATTTTCCTTCCTTCCCACTGCGTGTGTGTGTTTTTTTTTCTCTCTCTGTCTCCGTGGGGTGGTGTGGTGTGGTGTGGTGTGGGGTGGCGTTGGCGTGGTGGTGATGTTTTGGATTTCCCTCACAACAAAATCGTGTTAGCGACCTGTTTGGCCGGCTTGAATTAGTAACGTCCGTATTTAGAGTGATTTGAGTTGAGGGTTTAAATTAAAGTACAGTATTTTATTTTATTTTATTTTATTTTTTTTAATAAAGAGGATTTGGTTTGAGTTAGGCTTCGAATATCTAGTGTTCGAGTACATTGGGCCATGTGGGCTCGTCAGCCAATTAGGTTTTTGTTGCACGTGATCAGTTAAAAATCATTTATTTCTCTCTCATATTTCGATTTTATTAGAAGTTTGAATGTGAAAATCTCACTTAACCCCCCTGTCCTATTTTTTGTTACATAACTTCTCTACCTTCTTTTTTTTTTTTCTTAATTCTTGTCTTTCCATGAATGATCTTTCTCATGTACAGAGTAGGTTGTCTTGAAAATGCTATCTCGACTCCATTTTTAGGAAAATGATAAGGATATAAATTTTTTTATCCATAATTTTTATCTCAATCTAGATGTCAAACATGTGTTGAATTAAAGAGTAATATTACATGCTAAGTCATCTGATATTTCACTAATCACATACTTGCTATCTAGGTTGAAATGAGAAATTTATACAAAAAAATTTGTATCCTCGTCATTACTCTCATTTTTAACTAAAGCTTTATGTAGTATTTTGTTTCATTATTATTTATCTGCATGATGCTTCATGTACCCTCCCAATGGACAAAGCTCTTTGTCGAAAAGTTGAGTGTAAAAATACTTTCTTATGTTTTTCATATTTAATGAATGTTTTCACCCTACTATCATCCACCATAAAGCAAAACCTTTTCTCTACATATTGGAACCTAGTGGCTGAAATAAAATGAAGGGTGCGGTAAATTATAACCAACATATCTTAGGATTGACTCTCGCAAGCTACGTCTTCAGCTTTGCTAGGACCTGTTAGTGAGAGATCCATATACCAGGTTTAGTCTCATAAGTGGGTATAGCATGCATGGCCTTGTTGTGGTGACATTTTTCCTGAATAATTAAAAAAATAATAATAATAAAGCAAAATCTTCAATCATGCTGTGTTCTCGTTACGCAAACTTCTTCACTTCTTTTTTTCTTTATCTTTGTAATCGTATGCAACCTTTTCTCACGAGTCTTTGTCTCTCCTTCAAGAACATATATGAACTAGCAAGCATAGTGTAACGACATGTGGGATTATCATGAAAATGTACACTTAACACCGGAAAGTTATCTATATCATCCTTATCCTCATTACCACCAATATATATTAGATTCAAAAAGTAGTTCCTTAACAAAGTACTTAGAAGAGTAGCAAAGATTAAAGTATAAACATGTCTTAGGTTATTAATGATTGCACTTTGGTTGGTTCCAGAAGGACATTATATGAATACTGAGAACAACAGAAGAAGAGGAGGGAAACTATAGGGAGGTGAAGTGAAAACAAGAGATAAATAGCGTGGTATTCTCCGATATTCATTTATCTTCTTTGAAAGAATATACATATTGATTCTTCAAGGTATCTCCGACAAAAGGTCCGAAACTAATTCACCAAGTGAGTGATTACTGTTGATTATTCACTCAAAAGTGTTCATTGGTACTCTCTTCATTGAGTGTTTGAAAAAGTCTAATAATTTAAAAATAAATAATTATTATTAGAGTTAATCACAAAATAAAATAGTAAAGTTTTTGTTTGTAACGAATGAAGTATTATTTATATTTTTCTAACAATAATAAGCCATATATATATATATATATATATATATATTAAAGTGTTACACTCCTTCTCTATAGACCTCGGTCTTTTTAATGAAATTCAAACCTACAACAATTTCCAAAATTTAATTAAAAAATATTTATTATAACTAAGCAAACATTACCTTATAGTTGTCAATTTTGTTCTTCATTAAAATTTAGTTGTAGCAGAAATTATAAACATAGTTGTAAACCTAGCTCTTAATTAGGGATTGAGTTGGGTAAATCTTTTTTATTTATTTACTTTTTGGTCCTTATTAAACAATTGTGAAAATGGTAATCATGTTTTCTTTAATCATAATACCTTTTTAAACATCATTTTCGGTGTCTAATTTTTCATAATTGATTGACCCACACCTCCACCTATTTATCTCTCTCATTTTGCGATTCATTTTGGAGCTAGAAGGGTACGAGAAGTGACCAAACACAAAAACCTCGTATCTATTTGTTTTAATAATTATTACAGATTAAACAAAAAAAAATTTCATTAACATATCACTTAACAATAAATAAAAATCAAAATGACATGTTAAATGGGACCGACCTTTCAATTTAAAAGGCAATTAATATAAAGGGCAAACTACTCAATTGGTCCCTGTAGTTTATGAGTTTTTTACATATAGTCCCTACACCTCGCTAATGGTCCCTAAACTAAGGACCTTTAACACAAATAGTCCTTCAATCTATTTCTATTAGTTTTTAGCCGTTAAGTGCGTACATGTGCCTCGCATGTGCATCTGAAAATGGGTAAAATAGTCATTTTAGCTTAAAAGTACAAGGACCATTTGTAAATTTAATTGTTTAGTGGAAAAATATTTTCTCTCTCTTCTCCTTCCAATCTCATATCTCAAATTACGATTAATTATTTTCTCTCTCTTCTCTTTCCAATCTCAAATCTCAAATTGAGATTCATCATTTTCTATATCTTCTCTTTACAAAGTGACTTCTTAAAATGTCTACTATACAGTCAGTAACTTGTTCAGCATATTCTCGTTTCCTTCCTCCCAATTAATTAATTAATTACTCATAAAATTAAACAAATAGGAAAGGGAGAGAGATGATTATGTATGGCTATCCCGTCAGAGAGTGATTTTCCCCTTCTGTTGTTATCATCATTTCCAGTACTACTTCTTTTGATCTCTATTTCTTTCGATACCGGCGTTGTTTGTGCCAGTGCTGCTACCGGTGACACCGACGGTGGAGGTGCAATTTCCAGTGTCAGTTCCAAATTCGTCGGCATGCAACATTCCTTTAGTCTTCTCAAAGCTCACAATAGCCTCTGTCATTCCTAGATTCTTGCCGCCGGCATTGACGTCCCTATTGGCGGTACTGGCCGTCTCGATGTCGTTGGGTGATCCACACACACATGTGTGTGTGATTTTGCTTTTAATTCTCAAATTAAGATTCACCATTTTCTTTCTCTTCCCTCAAATCTCATAATCCGAAAGTTGCATTTGGGCCAATAAAACGAGATTCTTCGTAAAGGAGTTCTTTCGTTAGCCAACTCTGTTATTGCACCCACCAATTAAGGATTTTCAAACACACAATCTACATTGCACGGTGTTGGTGTTGACTTGTGTGTGTGGGGGTGTGACAGAGAGAAATCTCAATGTCTAGCTTTCACCCCCCTCCCAAGAATCTTTTCTTCTCTTGCTTTGCCTGCTTTTCGGTTTTGCTTTGGGACACTTTGTGGATGAGAGAGAAAGAAGACGAAGGGAGGGTCATTGCCGGAGAAGGCGACAATGCAATTCTTTTTTAGTTGGACCCCTTTAAATTTCTAATATTACAAAAAAATTTAATATTTTACAGTTGGTCCTTGTACTTTTATAAGTGAAATGACAATTTTGCCCTGCCCAAAATGCATGTGAGAGGCACGTGTGTCAATTTAACAAACAAAATATAACAGAACTAGACGGAAGGACCAATTGCGTTCAATTGGTTGAAACAAGGACGACTAGCAAAAAAAAATTTGTACAAGGACGATATGCAAAAAACTCAAAAACTACAGAGACCATTTATGTAGTTTGTCCTAATATAAAAATATGTTTTCTCATCCTAGCATAAGAGGAACTTCTCTAAATTTTTGCCTTAAACATAAATACCCGAGAATCCATCACTAACATTTAACTCTCGCTAGCACCAGCGAGGTCAATAATTGTCACCAACATACCACCCCATTAGCAGAAAACCCATAACAAAGAAAAGTCTTGCCCGAGTCAACGGAAACACGATCTTAGCTCGCTCTAGTAATATTTACAGTGCCCCACGCTTGAACCGAGCTGACCCAACAAACAACATGAGATGTGTGATCACATTATTAGCCTAAGTTGTTACTCCCTCCGTCCCTAAATTATTGTCTGGGTTGACCCGGCACACGAATTAAGAAAATTCAATTGACTTGATTATTAATATTGAAATAGTATTAAAAAAGTGTGTTGTTTTCTTTAATGCCCATGTGTATGTGGCCCATAATTAAAGTAGGAAGAAAAAGTAAGGATAAAATAGTAAAAATAATGTTCTAAAAAGGAAAGTTTCAAACAAGATAATTATTTTGATACGGACGAAAAAGGAAAGGAAGACAGTAATTTAGGGAGGGAGGGAGTAATTGATAGCAACATTCAAGCAACAACCACTTTTGATTTCGATGTGTGGTCACGGTCTCACTCTCACAATAAGCGTTTACCCACTGTATTCCATTTCCATATACCGGATTTGAAAATTACAAATACCATTTCTTGCCAAAAGGAAAGTTGAACATTGGAGGGAAGTCAGCCCTTACCCAATTCCTAGTTTTCAAAATAAAAAAACCAATGAATCAGTCAAATCAAAATTTTGATTCCCAAGCCCTACTATAGGGAATCAAATCTCCTGTGCCACAAATTGCGTGTCACTTTTGTGCCCTTTTCATTTCATTTGTGGCACAGGAGATTTGATTCCCTACTATCGAGAGTCCAATTGTAGACTTCCTCCGTTTCTGGTAAAGAATTTACAATTTTATTTTAAAATGTTCTACATAACTAATTGACTTTAAAAAATTATATTTATAATCTCTATATATTTTTAACTTTACTCTCCACCTATAATATAAACATCTTGACTATATTTAAATATTTTTGTAATTATGACTTAACTTTAATACTACTTACATATTTTTTAATTATTAAAATTTTCAAACGTAGACTCTTTGAATGAAATGAAAGGGGTATAAAATAGTAGGACGATGTACTTTACATGAGCTTCAAAACCTCAATATGATTTAAAATTTTTTTTTTATTTTGAAGCCTGAATGTAATTTTTTTAGAAGAGAATTACTCTTTACACCCCCCCCCCTTTTCTCCAAGTACACTTCATTCGATTATTATAAAAATATCATTATAAAAATTGACCTATTTGTCATTATAAATTTCAATCCTAAGTCTACTGGGTCAATTATGTCCGAACAATGTAGGCTCACATTACTTCGAATTTTAACCTAAAATGTAATTCTTTTACACAAACTACCAATTTTGGATTCAAATTGTAAAAAAAACCATAGCTAATTTTAAACTCAAATTTCACTTCGTCTTTGTTATTTTGCATATTGGGTTGGGGATGTTCAACAAAGGACGAAAGGGGGTGTACTTAGTAATGATAAATTGTTTATTCAAAATATGTTAGGTGGGGTAAAATATAAAATTAAAGAGATTGTACTTAATATTTAGAAAAGTTTATAATTTAGGGGTAGTAAACTTGAAGAAGGGGTGTACTTAGAAAAAATGAGAGTACGAATAGCAATCGGCTTCTTAGAATTTGGAGAGCTTTAGTTTTGTAAGGGAGTATAATTAATGTTTGTAGGTCCCTCTCCCATATTCCCTATAAATTTATTTGTAGGAATTTTTCCTTGCTAAATACGATCATGAAATTTTTTTTAACTCTTCTTAATGTTTGCCTGCCTCGTTATCTCAGTATCATCTATATCTTTAGCGTACAAGAGTAATTAATTCAATTTCATGCAAAAATCTATTATTTATTTTAAAATGTTCCACTTCATTGGCTATAAAATATTATGTCTTTAAAATTCATAATATTTCAACTTTACTATCTACATGTGTTTTATAACCATGTTAACTAGCTCAAATATTTTTGTGACTATAATTAACTTCAATTATATTAATATATGTCTTAAGTCTTAACTACTAAACTTTTTAAACATGAACTCTGTGGAACGAAGGAAGTATTAAAATGCACACATTTTGTTCCACAACTTCAAAACTCTGAAAACTTTTTTCTCATTATCTTAATTTTTAAAATCTGCTAAACTTTGTATATGATTAAAGACTACTCTTTTTTTTAATAATAAAAATTACATTGTTTGATTCATATATATATATATATATATGAATCATCAACCAGTCGGTTGGAATGTTGGTGTATTATTAATTCAATTTTGTACTGATTCTTTTTCGTGTTTTATTTATATTTTGTCTGACGAAAACATCAACCAGTCGGTTGGAATGTTGCAATTGAGGTTTTACGAAGGTGCACGTGAGCACGGTGACATTAGTGATTATCAACTCCAACCCCCTGCCCTGCCCTGCACTGCCTTGCCTACTCCAAACATCATCGTCTTTGACCATTCCCTGCGGCAAATACAACAAACTCTTCTCTTCTTATCCATCCCGAATGGGAATGGAATGGAATGGAATCACAGTTCAGGCAGGCAGGCAGGCAGCTCCCCTTACTTTGAATTCATTTTATATTAAAGATGAGAACCGGTAGCAAAACCATAAAAAAATAGATATTCGATAGTTTTACTAGAGCCAGCCAGCCAGCCAGCCAAAGACTATTCAAAAGTCAACAACAGGACCCACCGTTTTGTCAAACAAAAAAAAAAAACTCGTACTTGTTCTATTCCTAGGAATAAATAAGTCTTGTCGTAATTTTGAGGCGTTCTACAATAAGTTTTATCTTTTTTCATTTACTAATTCTTTTTAACAAATAAATCATCTATAAGACTCTTATAAATTGTGAGAGATAAAAAAAAACAAAAAGAGATGATATTTTGGTCCAAAAAATACATTCCCATGGAATGATTTTCAAGAAATTTCAAAATTATAGTATAAAATCAACTTCTTTAATTATTTATTAAGACCCGTGTAATTGTTGCAAAGCAGGTAGCGAGATGCACAAGGTTTAACTTGACCTCACTTTTCCCCGTTTGGTTTACCAGCACCGGAAACAAAATACAAATTCACATCCAAGACTGATTTCTCACTTGCTTGCTTTTGATGGAAAATGAAATAATATCTATCTATACTACTGTATTTATTAAGTAAGAGAAATGCTGCTATTCACACCCCCCCCTTATCTCCAAGTATGCCACTTCTCTAAGTTCAAACCCCGCCACCCCACCCCCACCCCACCACCAATAAATTGTAAATTTTTCTAAATACTAAGTACATTCCACCCTCAATTTCTCATTTTACCCTACCAAACTTATTTTGAAAATTAACTCCTTCCACTCTCCTGCAAACTGAGCGAACACCACCTCCCTCCTCTTCGGTCTCCGTCCTCCCTCCATCATCACCTGCCTGTGCATGTGTTCTTCCCAAAAATTAAAAAGTATCCAGTTAAGGTGGAGAAGTACAAGCCGGCCTTTGAGAAAGAAGAGAAATAGCCGATGCCCATGAACAACTCTTGGATCAGAAATTCAAAAAGGGGTATAAGCCAATCAGGAGGAGGATCTCTCTTGTCTAAGTATTCATCAAAAAGTTCCTCCACCTTCCTCTGTTTTTACCTCTCTCTCTTTCTTGCAAAAGAGAGATTCTTTCATTGTTCGGTAATCACTCACCGAACACCTTTAGGGGTATTTTGCTAGAGCCTACCGAACATCATTAGGAGTATTCGGCCATCGTTTACCGAACACTAATAAGGGTGTTTCATTAAGGACAATTAGGTCAGATTTTATAATAACATTTTTGTAATACTTAGAGGATTTGAGGATGTAAATAACAATTCTCATTAAGTAAATAGGTCAATTGGTACTAAACAATTTCAGTACTTACCATGATTCTTCTGATGATAACACGTACCAAGATTTAAGTAGAGAGCGGATTTAAACGTAGGAGAAGGGGAAAGTGGGAGAGAAAATAGGGTTAAGAAGAAAAATTAGGGAAAAAAAAAAAGAATCTTACGGAAAACAATCATTAAGGAAAAGAGTAATGCTAGAGTCACCTAATCTATTAATTAATAATAACTAAAACAAAAGTCACAGTTTCCTCCCACTGTCAACTTGGCTGTTTTGCATTAAAAAAAAAAAAATTTCGCCCAACAGTCAATTTACCTCTGTAATTTTTTTAATTAACTTAAGATTTATCCTAAATCTGTAAATCTTTTTTTTATCTTTTAACTTTTTATAATTACTATTTGATTTTAACCGTATCCTAGATCTATAAAATATATATATATATATATATATATATATATATACACACATACATAATAAAGCCTACTTATTAAAACTATTTGATTTTAACCGTATCCTAGATCTGTAAAATATTTAACTTTTTATTATATATATATATAATTACTATTTGATTTTAACCGTATCCTAGATCAGTCAGTATTTAATTTTCCATATGGGACAGATTCCATAAAGCCTACTTATTTGGTACAAATTGGTTGGAGTAAATGTTGCGCAAGACATAACTTGTCCTGGACCCCAGCTATATGAGGCATTTTGTTGGGAAACGAATTAAAACTTCACCAGCAATGCATTGACAAGGAAACAAGAATCTTCTTCAGACTACTCTTTGTACAATCCAAAGATGGAAACTGATACTATAACACAACAAGTCTTCTAACCTGGACCAGCTATGTTTGTGCACTCAAAACTTCAATAACTGTTGCTATGGCCTCATACTGTCATTTGAGTTGGTTTTTTCATTTTTAAAAATTATTATTATTATTATTATTATTTTGGTTGGGGGGAGGGGGTTTGTTTTAGAGCTAGAGCAAATAAATAGCTTGCATTCGATTGGGAATATTCTTCCCGCAGAGATGGAAAGAATGGCAGGAGTGGGTGTTGTCTTTAAAGAAATTTCTAATGCCTAATAAGCAGCATTTTTAAATCGAGCAAGTCATGGAACCCTAAACTAAAGAGTCGATATACAAATCACACTAGCAATATGAGAGGAGCAGTCATTGAACGGGTACCACCTGCCACCAAAAGCGACCCAGAGAATATTAGCTTAATGATGCCGAGAGAGAGAGAGAGAGAGAGAGAGAGAGAGAGAGAGAGAGAGAACAAGGACATTCAAGCTTATATAAGTTCGTTATGTGCAACTAAATCTTAATATCTACCTATCCAATTGCAATCCAAAAGGGAAGAATCAAGGATGAGCTAAGGTAATTATTGTGGACCTAGTGTTTGTGCAGCAAGTCAATGAATATTATCATATGCTTAATCATTTAAAAACATCTGCAGCCTATCACAAAACTGTTTGTACAGCAAAATCATATATCAGGATCCAATAAAAGATTGCACCTTCGAGTGTTACATATAAAGCAACACCGTATTCTCGAGTGACTTACAGAGTCGGAGAAAAGAAGGGAGCAATTGCCGCAATTTGGCTTAAATCAGTAACATGGTCAAAGCCATTTGAAAAAGGAAACTGTGCTGCATAGGCCCCCAATGTCATGAGCGTAGGACAATCTGAACGCCCAATCATCTTGTCACAGTGATGCGCTTCTCTTGGACTAAAGTCACTAAATCACTCGTTGACAAACTAAAAAGTCATAACAGTCAGAAAAGACCTACCAAACTAAGGATTCTATTGTACACACATTATTTGCTATTTTTCTTTAGGCGTAACGGGCAAGTGGAAATGTTACGGAGCTTTTAATAATGTGAAACATGTCCATCTGATACAATTGAAATCGATCTATAAAGGTATTTTTCTTATCAAAGACTACAAATCAATCAGCCAGTAGCACAATCAAGCTTATGCTATCATTCAATTTTCCAGAACTTGTGAGAATTGCTTCATATCACAAACGCTTTTAACACAACACATAATCATCATCAGGTTCAGATATCTAAAACTAATACAGAGAGGTATTTCAAGATGGCTTAACCTATTTAGGTCCCTCTCCCATATTCCCCGTGTGTGTCGGGAAAGGGTCTTCAGCTTGAAAGAATTATCTGAGCTCTGAATGATTAATTATCCTCCCTCCATCACAAAAAAGAGTCCTACAAAGTCAAACTGTTTAATGTTGTAATTTTACTTCTTCTAAATATATTTTTACATCCTTTTTTTTGTATGACATGTAACCATGTAAGAGAAACATCATACTTGAAAAGAAAGAAAAAATGGAAACACAGTGGAAATCTAAAGCGTAAACATAAACATAGGAATCTATATTTTGGACAAACTAAAATGGAAACTAGGACTCTTTCTAAGAGAGGGTGGGGGGTGTAATGGTCTTAAAGGCTCAAATTTATAGTGAGGACAACAAGAAAGCAGCAACAAACAGACATTGAAGCAAGTCTAAAGGGACCAAATATTCATACAGGATTTCAGGAAGCATGAAGCTGATAACAAGAAGTTGTCATACGCAATCAAGCCAAACTTTTAGGAACTAAAACATTCCTTAATTGATTCAAGAAACGGGAGCTAAATTAATAGCAAGAACATGATGTACCTTTTTAATTGAGACACGAGCTAAACTAAGTATGTCTCCTCCGAAAAATGTCGTTACGATGGTTCGCCCTGAGTAGAACAGATTAGAGTAAGAGAATACAAAGATGTATTACATTTCAGTAACATAACTTCGAGGAAGCGCAAATCTCAATGTAACACTTACAGTCTCAGACAACTGATCTCTTATAGAGTACATAGACTTCAACATTGTCTCTAATGTCTCTTTAGCCAACTGGAATTTCACATCCATTTCTCCCGAATTAGACCTTGAATCACCCTGAAGCTGCAGAAGGTAAAAAATCACTAATAGGGGCATAAAGCATGCATTGACTTGGTTGTGAGGGAAGGGGGAATGATGTGTGTTGCATACTAAATGTGCAATCTCATGTTCAGATACCTTCAGATTGATAACTGCAACAGGATCTGTAGAATTCAAATTGGTGTCCTCACTCGCCATGTTCCATGTCATGGTCTTCAAGCTGGGTAAAGTAACCTGAATATAATTCAAAGGAGTTCCAAAGAAGTCAGACCCTTGTATCCTTTAGGGCTGATTGAGGATTGAGGTGATCACATTTATCTTTATGCAATTTTATGGACCTGATCCTTTGATATGTCCTCCCTCCACTCTCTATGAAACTTTTGCAGCAGAAGTGTCAATAATCTTTGTATTTCAGGCAGGACTTCAGAGGGAAACAACTTTTGAATCTCATCCTTATTGGTATTCTCGTAAACACACCTACGAATCAACATGCGAAGGCACACCAAAAGCTGAAAAAGGCCAAAAACTATACTCTATTAAAAAACAAATCAGCTTCAGGCCATAAATAGCATGCCAGTAGTTCAAGTATCCCCGCTGGTATAAAGTACCTAATTTGGGTTGTTTGTATAGCTGACATGCTAGAAAGATCAACAACTCGAACCAATCAACAAACAACACATCCAGTTCGTATCTATTAACTTTAAAAACAATCCTCCCACCTAATTTTCAATCCATGTGGTTTAAGTTGACGCCATCACTTCAATGTCACATGATGATTATGATGGCGCATCCGATCGTAATAAACAGAGTTTAAACAAGTACCATCCCCCCTCCCCCACCCAACCAAGTATATAAATGAAAAAATTAAAATCATGGAGTGTATTATGTATACAACCATATATCAAGTAATAAATTACAGCCTTGGTCAATTCTTGTATTTCTCTCATGTGTCTGTGTATATACCCAAGGCAATGTATCCAATGTACCACCTGATGTAATCTCCTCATATTCTTGTCATTATCTCCATGTACTATAACTATATATAATGCAATCCAAAGTGCTCCCCTGGAGTGGAGAATTGATTTGAGAAACAAAGTCTTGATTCATTTTGGTATCAGAGCAATTTAATAATCTTCATGGCCAACCTAATTGTATCCTCCGCAGCTTCCTCCTCCATTGTCCCTGTCACAAATCCGAATCCATTACCCATTAGCCTTAGCAGCTTTCACCATTATCTCTCTCTCAAACTCACCTCGACAAATTTTCTATTCTGGAAAACCCAAATCTTACCTCTTCTTAGAAGCTAAAATCTCTTAGGATTTCTTGATGGTACCAATCCCGCACCACCAACCGAAATAAGAGTCGAAGGTAAAACCGATCTTCAACCTAACCCCGACTTCCATGTCTGGACTCTCCAAGACCAAGCGATACTTACGCTCTTGGTCTCGTCTCTAAGTGAAAAAGTTCTTCCGCTTGTTGTTGGCCTTAAAACATCTCACTCGGTTTGGACTACCCTAGAGTCTGCTCTGTCCTCTCCATCAAATACTCGAATTATGGCTATTCATAACAGTCTCCATAGCCTTGAACAAAAAGATGAGTCTGTCACCACCTACCTTCAAAAGGCAAAAGGTTATGCCGATGAACTAGCAGCCGTAGGTAGACCCCTTGATCCCGCTGATTTCAATATATATGTCTTTCGTGGTCTACGTAGTGAATTCTTAGATATTATTACAACTCTTTCTGCTCAATCCACACCCGTCAACTTCCCGGAACTCCATGCTTTGCTACTTAGTCATGAATTTCTCCATGCCAATAAGACCCCCTCTCTGCCAACCTTAACACCCACACAATCTGCTCTTCCTATTTCTCAATCCTCACCCGCTGCCAATCTTGCTCACCCCTCTCCATCCCATCATTCTCGTGGTGGCTCTTCCAATAATCATACTCGAGGTCGCAGTCGTGGCCGCAATCGTGGTCAATTTGGCAATCGAGACTCTCGATTCTTTACTTCAAATTCCATTGCTGGTTCATTCTTTAGTCCTACCTGCCAAATCTGTCATCGTCAAAACCACAGAGCATATGTTTGCTATCAACGATACTCCCAAACATCCAACTCCTCTGCACATCTATCTCATAGAATATCCCGTCCGCCCACAATGAGTTGGTTTCCTGACGCGGTGCTTCTCATCACATTACACCCAGTGCAACAAGTCTCTCCCAATTTGAGGACTATTCTGGAAATGATCGCGTCACTATAGGGGATGGTAAGGGTCTCTCCATTCGACACATTGGTTCAACGTCTTTCTCTTCTTCTTCACGCTCATTTCAATTAAAGAATGTCTTGCACATTCCTAGTATTTCGAAGCCATTATTATCTGTTTCAAAAATTTTGTCAAGATAATAATGTCTTTTTTAAATTTCATCCCTCTTATATTCTTGTCAAGGATCGAACCACTCAGGATACCCTCCTCTCCGGAACGAGTAACAACGGGTTGTACTCCTTCTCTACTTCATCCAAACCTGCTCCTACTGCCTTCTCCGTCAATAAAGTTTCAACCGAATATTGGCATCATCGGTTGGGTCATCCTCATCTCCGTGTTCTTCGTCAAATTATCAACTCAAATAAATTGCCATGCTCGTCGTCAACATTCAATACCTTGTGTTCCTTGTGTCAATTGGGAAAATCTACGAGATTATCATTACCTCTCACAAATCATTGCAGTACTTCTTTATTAAATTTGATTTTTAGTGATGTATAGGGGTCTTCTCCGGTAATGTCATCTAATAGACACAAATATTTTGTAATCTTCGTTGATGTATTTTCAAAATATATATGGTTCTTTCCTATGACTCAAAAGTTTGAAGTTCTCTCATTTTTCCTCCAGTTCCAATCCCTTGTTGAACGAATGTTTGACACCAAAATCAAACACGTACAAACTGATTGGGGAGGAGAATATCGACCATTGAACAAGTTCTTTGCCAATTTGGGAATTAATCATCGTCTCTCGTGCCCACATACCCATGAACAAAATGGAACTGTTGAACGATGTAATCGTCATATAGTCGAAACTGGGCTATCCCTTTTAGCTCATAGTTCAGTTCCGTTCAAATATTGGCATTTTGCGTTTGAAACGGCAATCTATCTAATAAATAGAATGCCTTCTCCTATCTCTAACAATGTATCACCCTACCAAAATGTTTTTCATGTCCCACCAGACTATTCATTTTTGAAAGTGTTTAGGTGTCTTTGTTTCTCATATCTTCGTCCCTATAACAAACACAAAATTGAGTTCCGTTCCTCTCCGTGTGTTTTTCTTGGCTATAGTCCAGCTCACCTTGGCTACCGTTGTATGGCTATCAAAACTCAGCGTATTTACATTGCTCGTCACGTTCGCTTCGATGAGTTTTCCTTTCCCTTCTTAGCTCAATCACTCCTTGGCAAAGCACCAACAATCACGTTCTCCCCACAACAACCTTGGGCCTCTATTCCATTTACAAACCTCTCTTCTCCTCCAAAGCCTTCAGCAGCACCAAAAAATGTACAACCAAGGGCCATAAATCCTTCCACCAATAGAACAACCATGGGGCCACAATCCTTACAACCCAGTGCACTTCCATTGCAAAACATTTCTACCTCTCAAGTCACTCAACCTCCCAAGCCTTCTGCTGCTCAACCCCCACAAAACCCATCTACCTCCACTCAACCCCAACGAACCCCATCACATGCATCTTCGACATATGTCTAAACACCCTCCTCCTTCCTCGTCTTCCATTGCTTTGCTCGCTGAAACCACTCTCATCGTCGAACCCACATGTTTTTCTACAGCCAATAAATTCCCTCAATGGCGTAAGGCTATGGCGGAAGAGTTTAATGCTCTCATTCGAAATCATACTTGGACATTAGTCCCCCCTTCACCCACTCAAAATGTAGTTGGCTCCAAGTGGGTATATCGGGTCAAATACAAATCGGATGGTACACTGGAGCGCTACAAAGCGCGTTTGGTTGCAAAGGGTTTTCACCAACAACATGGGTTGGGCTACGAAGAAACCTTCGGTCCAGTGGCTAAGGCCACTACTATACGCACAGTATAGTCCATTGCTGTCTTTAATGGCTGGAATGTTCGTCAACTCGATGTTCACAATGCATTCCTTCATGGAGTACTAGAAGAGGATGTCTATATGTAGCAACCTAGGGGGTTCGAGGATCCTCTTCACCCCAACTTTGTTTGCAAACTTCATAAGTCGATCTATGGCCTCAAACAAGCTCCTCGGGCATGGTTCAATTGGCTTACTCAGTTCCTCACATCTCAAGGTTTCACTCCGTCCAGAACTGATACATTTTTGTACATCTTCTCTCATAATTCTATACTTGTTTATGTTCTTATTTACATTGACGACATCCTTGTCACTAGTAATTGTTCATCCTCCATTAATTCTCTTCTTCAATCCTTTGGAAATGAGTTCTCTATTAAAGACTTGGGCCAGCTTCATTATTTTCTTGGAATTGAAGCTGTTTCACTCCCAACTGGTATGCTCCTTTGCCAACGGCAGTACATAAATAATTTGCTTGCAAAATCAGGAATGACGACAAGCAAACCAGTCCTTAGCCCGATCTCTTCAACCACCAAGTTGTCTAAGACAGGGGGTGCACCTTTTTCCGATCCTACAAAGTTTTGCTAAGTAGTTGGTTCATTACAATATCTTACATTGACACGTCCTGACATTGCCTTTGCTGTTAATAAGGTTTGTCAGTACATGCACTCCCCTACAGAAGACCACTGGCTTACTGTCAAACGCATTCTGCGATATCTTCGCTCAACAGAATCACATGGTTTGTTCATCTCCAAGTCTTCCTCTTATACAATTCATGCTTTTTCGGACGCCGATTGGGCAGGATGTTTGGATGATCGGAAGTCCACCGGTGGCTATGCTATTTTTTTGGGTTCCAATCTGGTTTCGTGGTCCTCTCGGAAACAACGAACCGTTGCTCGTTCCTCCACAGAATCAGAGTACAAAGTTCTTGCTGATACTGCTGCAGAAGTCACATAGCTTCAATCTCTTCTCTCTGAACTCAAAATTCCAATGTATCAATCTCCAATTTTATGGTGCGATAACATTGGTGCCACCTATCTCTCGAGTCTCGGCTAATCCTGTGTTTCATGCCCGTACAAAGCAAGCGGAGATTGACTACCACTTTGTTCGCGACAAAGTGGCTCGTCGAGACTTACAGGTTCAGTTCATATCCACCCATGATCAAGTTGCTGATATAATGACCAAGGGCTTATCAACACCTCGTTTTCAATTTTTACGCGACAAGCTTAAGGTTCGCAGTCGCTCTCCTTCAGCTTGAGGGGGTGTATCAAGTAATAAATTACAGCCTTGGTCAATTCTTGTATTTCTCTCATGTGTCTGTGTATATACCCAAGGCAATGTATCCAATGTACCACCTGATGTAAACTCCTCATATTCTTGTCATTATCTCCATGTACTAAAACTATATATAATGCAATCCAAAGTGCTCCCCTGGGGTGGAGAATTGATTTGAGAAACAAAGTCTTGATTCATTTCCATATATCCAAAAATTGTTGACCGACATTTCATTAGTTTGAAGTTTGTACCAATTTCTAAACCAGTAACAAAATTCGACCAGCTTTAGAAAAGTAATGACGAACACAACAGCATTTGACTAATGAAATGACCATAAACAAACTTTGAAGACATACAACTCCAAAATTCTTTAATTGTAAAAACAATGTACAAAGACGAGAGAGAGAGAGAGAGAGAGAGAGAGAGAGAGAGAGAGTACAGGGTCTAGGTCGGCGTCGTTGGGAAGCTGAAGCATGTCGCGGATGACATCTCGGTCGGTGGAGTCGAGACCGACCTTGCGAGTTCGCCATAGAGCTTGAAGTATGTACTCCACCGATTCCTTGGAATTTGCTCTAACCAGTAGCGGCAAATGTCCCCATAACGATTGCTCCGTCATCACTGTGGTAGCTAGTACGGTTGGTTTAATTAACGGTGAATGAATCAAAATCGAAGCCCTAGAAAATTACAGTAATCAATCTACCGACGAAGAAGTTGTTTGTTGTTCGTTCCCCCCTTCCTCCAGAAAAAACTACTAAGGCCAGGTAAAACTGCAATTTGTATGTCACAGAAACTTAACGTTGCCGTTACCAGCGGTAAACAACACAGACACCCCTTCTGTAGTTCTGTTTTTACCTTAATTAAAACGCCCCTAAAATGCTTTGGTTCAACAATTACAGTTTATGAAGAAAAATCGTTATGTTATGGTTCAAGAGCACGAAGCACAAACTTGTCATTTTCATACTTGAAATACCCATAAATTATACTAAAGACAAAAATGACAATATCATGTACAACACGTGGTACAACGGATCAGGCACCCGCATGGAACGCTGCAAGATAAGCGGCCGAGTCACTGGATGGCCTGGGTAGCTGAGTGACCTGGGTGGCCCGAGTGACCCGAGTGACTTGGGAATTACGAAACTATCTCCGACTCATAGAATCTTACTATATGTTCATCACATTAGTCATTGACGGATACGTAATTTGACCCATAAAGTACAGGATCTAATCGCATCTATCGAGCCCAAAATTATCTAAGGCTACGGATCACTCTTTTATAAATAGTAGCATCAGACACAGTCCAAGATACACGCAACTATACACTTTTTGCTCCTGAATTAGCGCTATTCTCTCTCTGATAAACAGTGCTAATTCTCACACCAGAGGGACTTTGCAGGGATCCCCTGCGCAGTAACTATTTTCTTATTTTCAGGTCAACTATAATTCGTTTCACCGGAGCAAATTTCCATCAGGACCAAAGTGCAAAATTCGACCTCATCAGTGGTTCAGTTGCCGAAAAAGTTAGAAAGCCCAGATATCCCTAACAAACCTCTGACACTCTAGTGATTATGGCAATTGACGCAGCAACTACCGGCACTGGCAACAATCCCGCTCATCCCACGGTTGAGCAAACGAGAACGACCAACAAAGTGCCAAATCCTGTCACCGCAGCACCGCCACAAGGTGGCTCACAGGCGAAGGAAACTTTACACGCCTTGAAGAATGGCAAGGAGACGGCAGCCAAAAAACCCGCTAAAGGCAAGGGTGCCCAGACAAGTAAGAAGGTGGTAGAGCCACAAGCGGGGGCTAGTGACTTGCGCGATCTGTTAGATACACGTCAGGCGACCACCGGTACATCCATGCCACCCGAGGTCGATCCAACCATCCAGGCAGAGGCACTTAAGGCGCAAACGGGCGCGCTTGTCCAGATAATGCTGAACAATCAGCTCTTACGGTCAATGGATCAGGCTGAGGTACCCCATTCTGGCCACACTGTTGGGTTCCCAGACACCATCACCCCAACCTACTAAGGTGGTACCAATTACCATAAATGGGTCGCAGGGCCCTAGCAGGCAACTTGATGGAAGACGCTTAGGTACGTACAGGGGTTGATCGTTCTGAGAGAAGAACAGTGGAAAGAAGCAAGATCAGGAAAATCTGGGATAAGGAGTGCCTGGCAGACATATGGGCGAGAAGACACCTTCTCAGAGTAGAGTTAGTGTCCGGCACAGACTTCACGACCCAAGAGGTCACGTGAATGAAGCAGCGGGAAGGACTGCACGGGAAAGAAGTTGCAAAGGGGAATTTGATCTGAACCCTCACAAAAGACACAACAGGCATGCCCATAGACCAACGTAATCGAGGCGATCAAAATCTCCTCGAAGCCGAGCTATAATGTCGCGTGGGTATTCCCTGAATAGGGGCAGGTCAGCAAGTCTGAAATGGGGGAGATCCCTTGAGAGGAAGCCATCAAAAATTCAAGCGGCCAACAGGCCCGCCCAGGATGTCCAGGATCTAAGAAGGCGTCTCGAGGTCATCGAAACTAAGAAGGCCAAGATAACACCCATTGGTACCCGCTTTAAGCCATTTGCACGATAGATCCGTGATTCCCCGTCTGACGTGACTATAATGTATCCCACTTTTAACGGGTATAAGGGGAAAACCAGTGCACACGATCATCTCATCCATGTTGAGATGAAGCTTGGCCTGCTTACCACGAACGACATAATCATTTGTAAAGCTTTTGTGTGTACACTACAGAGTAAGAGCCCGTTTGGTACAGCGTTTACAAAACGCAGTGTTTTAAAAACGCAGCGTTTTAAAAAACGCAGTGTTTTAAAAACGGAGGTCTTTCCATATAAATACGTTTGGGATATCTCTTCAATACGCAGCTTTTTTTTCCTAGGAGCGTTTTAAAACCTGCGTTTTGGGAAAAAGCTGGGAATTCCAGCGTTTTAAAACGCAGCTGCGTTTTGAAAACGCTGCGTTTTCTGCCGCAGTATTAAAACACATTTTTTGCAAATAAGCTGCGTTTTATCCCTGTGTTTTGGCCAAAACGCTCGACCAAACGGGCTCTAAGACTACTACGTAGTTCACCAACTTACCTGAGGGTTCAATTAAAAGTTGGTCAGATTTGTAGAGAGTATTTATAGGGGAATTCAGAATAGCGAGTGCATTACCCAAGGCAAGAGGCGAGCTAAGTAATGTGAAGCAGAAGCCTGGGGAATCCATCCTGGCATTTGTGAAGCGGTTCAAGGGTGTCTTAGACCAAATAAATAATATTTCTGATCTGGAAGTTTTGACATATTTTGAAAGAGGGCTTAGCGTCCAACAATCTAAAAACTAAATTCTTTGCTTGCCCGCCCACAAACAGGGCCAAAGGATAGGTAGTGCCGAGGCACCACTGAAAAATGAGAAAAAGAAAGAAGAAATAGACAACGCAGGACACGAAAAGAGTGATCTCGGAGGCTGATTCAGTTGAGCTTGGTCGCAAAAGGTACCCATTGTGGGTAGGGGTGAAAGTGGTTCGGTTTGAGCCAAAACCGCAAACAGAACCACCCCCTAACGGTTTCATATTTTTCAAACCGAACCGAACCGATTGGTTTGGTTTGGTTCGACGGTTTAATTATTTAAATATTAAAAAAACAAAACTTTTAAATAGAAAAAAATATTTTTAACACAAATTAAATAATTTAAAGTCAAATAATTAACTTCAAAATTACAATAATTCAATCAAAATGTAGGCAAACAACAATAATTTTCTTGTTAAATTCAATTACTAATTACTAAATAATATATATATATATATATATACTTATAAAATAAAATAAAAAATTAAATGGTGGTGGTTCGGTTTGGCACCAAAAATCGCAAACCGAATCGAACCGTTCGGTTTATAAAAATTTTAAACCTAAACCGAACCGTCCTAATCCAAAATCGAACCGAACTGACTGATTCGGTTAGATTCAATTCAATTCGGCGATTCGGGCTTACACTCCTAATTGTGGGCACTGAGTTAGGCTATCGCGGGCACTTGAGTGCTCATCTTACTCAACTTGTCACGTATTAGAAAAATTTAGCTATCAATAAAACATGTTATTAGTATTTACATACATTCAAAACATTTTGACGAGCATCATAAGGCAAGCAATATGCCAACTCACGAGTAGTCATCGCCTGTCAAAGGATAAGGCCCGCTCATCAGCGGGCTCCCATAAAAATGTGAGTAATCACGTGAGCAAAAAAGTCAAGCTTATATACAAGACAAAAGGTTAAGGATAAGACCCTTGACGGGCACCCACGATGCCAGAAAAAGTCAAGCTAATAGGCAAGACAAAAGGCTAAAGATAAGACCCTTGACGGGCACCCGCAATGCTAGATAAAGTCAAGCTAGTAGGCAAGACAAAAGGCTAAAGATAAGACCCTTGACGGGCACCCGCTGCCGAAAAAAGTCAAGGCAATAGGTAAAACAAAAAGTTAAGGATAAGACCTGTAAATGTAGACTCCCTAAAAATGAAGCGAGGCTGCGCACATGCTAAAAATGTAGCAAGATCGCACATTAGGATAAGACCCTTGATCCGGCACCCACAATGTCAAAAAATTCAAGCTAAACAGGCAAGACGGACAAAGCCGCTTGCATGCTATGAAAAATAGTAGAGGCTATCTACGCTAAAAATGAAGCAACTCATTAGGGCTTGTTAATCAGAGGCCATATTCACACTAAGGCGACACGTCCAAGTCGTTCGAATAACAGAGGATATATTATATTTACACTAGTTATGAAGCAAAACTAACAGAATAAAAGCAGTACACAAAAACCTAAGTGGTCAACACTTAAAAGAGGTAAAACTGAATTTCTTGCGGACGCATCTTGTAAATCCAAGTTGTAGATAATGGAAATCGCAGATAAGGGGCCTAGGTGGCCTGAGTGGCCTAGCGCAGGTCATGCGACACAACATGCCTTTGGTGTCAGCCGTAATGTGCAAAATTTTGAAGAGAACACACTATCAGTTAAGGCAAAAGCGTCGTAATGACTCGACGTAGCGAGCAAGAACTAATTGTTATCACCATCTTCGGCGGCGTCATCTTCTTTGCCGTCTTGATCATCCTTATTCAGATAACATTCAAAGTCTTCAGTTTCAAGATCGCGAAAATGCTAGTTTGGATGTAAGCGCACACATCTTTAGTAAAGGGAATCTGACTTCACTTGGCAGTATGGAGGACCGCATCAAAGTTTTCATTTGACCGCAAGTGAGCAGTCTCGCGTGTGTATTTATCTATTTAAAGATAATTTTGAAGCACTTTTGAGTATACTCCTTGGTCTGAGCACGCCCCTGAAATACCCAAAAATTATACTAAGGACAAAACTGACAATATCATGGACAACACGCAGCACAACGGATCAGGCACCCGCATGGAACGCCGCAAGATAAGCGGCCTACCCAAGGCCAAGCGTCTGAGTCACTGGGTGGCCTGAGTGACTGGGTAGCCTGAGTGACTTGGGTGACCTAGGTAGCCACTGGTGTTTATCATTATTACGGAACTATCTCCGAACAAATCACTGAACTATCTCCGATTCATAGAATCCTACTATATGTTCATCACATTAGTCCTTGACGAATACGTAGTCTGACCCGTAAAGTACGGGATATGATCGCGTCTATCGAGCCCAAAATTATCTAGGGCTTATGGGCCACTCTTTTATAAATAATAGCATCAGACACAGTACAATGTACGCGCAACTATACACTTTTTGTTCCCTGAATTAGCATTATTCTCTCTATGATAAATAGTGCTAATTCTCACACCGGAGGGACTTTGCAGGGATCCCCCTGCACAGTAACTCTTTTCTTCTCAGGCCTAGAAATCGTTTCACTGAAGCGAATTTCCATCAGAATCACGGTGCAAAATTCAGCATCATCAATACTAATGATGTACTTGTTTTTCAACCCGGAGAATGTCACAATCATCTCGGTCATAACTTTAGTTTTTAGTATACCATATCCTTTTTACATACCTTTGTGTCCTTACCAATCAATAATATCTTCATTAGTTAACACTTTGGACACAGTGAAAAGCTCACTAGCCACACCATAATTCTTAACACATTAATTTCTAGTTCGAAAATATAATATCGGCTAATAATACCCTTGGAATATAATTCTCAATTTCTCGATACCATCATGGAAAAACATAGATTGATGATGGATGAGTATTTTACTCATTTATTGGGTATTTATCGTGATTAAATTTTGTTAATTTTTGAGGTTTTTGTTGTCTAATATTCTGTATGTGTTTTAGTGTTATATTAGAGTTTTATGGATTTGGGAAGCAAATAGACAATTTTAGAAGACTTTGAAACAAATTTGGAAGATAAAGGGGTCTTTGTGACATCTTAGAAAGTAACCATGGTTAAATAAAAAAAGTAACCATTAAATACACCCCCAAATATATATATATATACACACGTACAATCTGAGAACACTTCTTTGAATGTCACCTATCTTTTGCTTTCTCGTATTGATGCAGGACTTATACATTGGACTTATCAGCCGGGTCTATTAGAAGTTGATGTGATTTCAATCTGCCTGTTAAATTATCAAAAGTTAAGTACCGAAGCAACACTGGAGCTTTTTCATAATTCACACTAACAGGATAGTTACTAGTCTCTCGGTTGCAACTTCAGTTGCAGATAAAGAGTCAATTATTATTATTATTATTTTTTTATTTTGATGTTTCACTTAAAATGTCTACTTTCTAAAATTAAGCTATAATTTTTTTAAATTTCCAAATATACCCTTATTATATTCGTATACAAAAAGTAAACATCTGAATTGATAACGGTAGCCTTTATAAAGCATCCTCCTTTGTTCTAAATTGAAAACCCATCAACATCATCCATTCTTGAATCTCTTCTTCCCCAATTACTCCCATTTCTGACGCGAATTCCATGTTTCTTTGGTTGATTCTCTTTGGCTGCTTTCTCGAATTAATTTCCAGTGGCAATTGTTGTTCTTCCCGTTGCGACTTATTTTGAGCAACCAACAGTGTCGCCTCCGCCACCATGTAATGAGCATTGAGAAATTGAGCTTCGCTCTTGCTCCCCTGAATTCAATTGCTGCCTTATCATAAGCCCGCGCTGCCACTTCAGCCGTCTCAAACATTCCCAGCCACACCCAAGCTGCCTTCTGCCGGTCTTGAATCTCTGCCACCCATTTTCCCCACAGTTCTGCCTCACTCCACTGTAATTCTTCTTCTTCTTCTTCTACAACGGAGTAGTGTCATTTTTCTTGTCATCGATGTTACCAGTTGGCTAGAAAAAGTTATAACCCAAACAACTGCCGATTTTGCAGAACTAACACGTTGTTTCCGGAACCTTCACAGACTCGAAGGGCATTTTTGAGATATCAATTTTTTTCTTAAAAAGGTTGACTTTCAAATGTGGACTCTTTGTCCGGAACGGAGGGAGTATTCTCTTTCAGGACATACTGCATGAACACCATTACCTAACCTCCTCAATATCTAAATCACCATAAAACTTTGTAGCACAGCTTGTCCATGCAACCACACTTCCTACATAATTGCACCAAGACAACATCAGTTTAAATACCTGGATATGCATATAAGAACATTAGACGAAGAGCATAATAAGTTACCATCTCCCTCAGTTCGAACATTAGACAAACAGCTTGTCCATGCAACCACACTTGCTACATAATTGCACTAAGACAATATCAGTTTAAATACCTGGATATGCATATAAGAACATTAGACGAAGAGCATATTAAGTTACCATCTCCCTTAGTTCGAATAATTGCTGATGTACCGACACCAGAACTCGTCAAATGAGCCATATTAACAGCGTCTTCTCCCCACACAGTAACCGTTAGACATCGGTTGCTGCCAAAAAAATAATAAAAAGTGAATATTTCTTAAACTACCTAATATAATTTTGTTAATACAGTAATATCTAAAATTAAAGAACTGGCTTGCGCTTAGTAAATATCCAGACCAACTTACCTTGTACCCCCTCCGTTCCTAAAAAAAAAGTCCATCTTTCCTTTTAGGCCGTTCCAAAAAATATCCACTCTCTAATCTTTCCTTTTTGGAAGTTACCTTTACCATTTTACCCTTGATTTAATTCTCACTTTAACTGATGAGCCCCACTCTCACATAGGTATCCTCGGAAAACACACACTAATCTAATATTTAAAATAGAGTCAATTATATTTTCTTAATTTGTGCGCCGAGTAAAACAAGACACTCTTTAGAAGCGGAGGGAGTATCTTTTAAGACCACCTTCTGCATTTTGAAAGACTGTTCGTTTATGATACAATCACAAATCCCAGCCACATCAATCACACAACCTATCAAATATGTAATTCAAACAGACAATGTACATATCACGTAACTTTAATTGAAAATACTTTTCTACCTCACAGTGCTTTTGTGATCTCTGACAGATGAAAGCTCTTCAAAAGGAATAATAGAGAAAAATTAATGCGGAGGAATAGAAGGCAAATTGGCATCTATTTTCCCAATAAAAGTAGAAGCATCAACAAATATATAAAACTCTTGGTTAAGAACAGGATAGATGAGCTTTAATGTATCAACTGTGAAATTCCCTATAACATACAAATCACCCTCTATTAATAATCCAGAGAAGCCTAATAAATATCGCATGTCTATGCAACAACGCATAGCATCACACTGAATAACTATCATAGAGACATTGTAAATCAACATAATAGATACTTTCATTAGGAAGTACAGAGGACCTAACTACAATAACCTCGTACCTTCTCATCAATCACAATGAAATCAAGCCTAACCAATTTTCCTGATTGTTGTCTATAGCAGGTTCTCCACATAAGGCTCAAACAAATAGTAAGTTTTCCCTCATATCTTCCCTTTTTAAGCTGATGCAAATAAAGCTGAGTAGCTGCCATCGATCACAGGATACCAGCAATGAATTCCTATACCAATGGAAGCTCAAATACTATATTCAAAAGCAATGCACTACACATTACTTTTGTCCACTTTCAATGGATTCTGCAACAACTATGTGAAAGTGTTGCCTGCTGAAGCAATTGTATTCCAGCCATTGTTAGTTAAAGTGTTGTTTTTAACATACTTTAAAAATTATTCTCCTTTGATGTTATTTGGTGAATGTACTTACAAAAGATTTACATGGACTCATACAGTTGTTATTTGGTGAATGTTATTCCAGCCATTTTGACTCTGTCCTTAAATCATAGTGGTTGATTAAATGTATGTACATGAGTGCTTATATTAACAGAATTGGTCTTGTTCAATGTATTGTCTTTTGAATATTAACTCGTCTATACATTTATGTTTATCAATAATGTCTGATATTAAGAATATCCTTATCACAGACTGATTCACAGTGATTGTTATGAGCTAAGAAGCCGAATACATAAAGCCATGAACAACCTAAAGTCAAGATGACATGGAAGCATGAGAAAACAGATTCATCCAAAATTAACCGAGGTGTCCTTCCCATAGCCTTTTGGCCCTACTTTAATATACTTATATTATAGTATAGATTTTATTTTCTTTTCACATTTTTCTACTTTCACTTTCTAATATTTTTCCACTTTAAGCAAACGGAGCCATAAACAACCGACGGATCAACATGCGAAGGCATACCAAAAGCTGCTAGCAGTAAAATAATCAACACTATCAGCAAATACTGATCAGCTTAAAGCCACAAATAGCATGCCAGTTTCAAGTATCCTTGCTGATATAAATTATAAAGAGAAAGAATGATGAGTTCCTGCCAATTTGGTTGCTGATACAACAGACATGCAAGAATGATCAACTCAAATTTCTAAGAATGAACTAAGAAATAAACTCCCTGCCTAAGTTTCAATCCAATTTGACATAGTCCCTTCAACTTGACACGACGATTATGATGAAACATTTGACAACATAACACCCTCCCCCAAATCAAACATATAATTTATATAACTCCATTCTGCTCAATGAGTTCACTTTTTATATTTCAAAGTCAAAATGGGCATAAATCAAATCAAATTCAGCATATATATTTATTCAGTTTAGTTAATAAAGTATCAATAATTGAAAACAAAATTAAAATTACTATCAGCTGCAACTTTTATAATTTCGTAAATAATTTTCAGTCAAAATTTAATCAAGTTGACCAAAAGAAAGTTAAAAGTGGACTCTTTACGCGAGCTGGAGGGAGTATTAGTACATTTTTAACAAATAAATTACATTTTCAAGTCCCTAAAAAATAGTTGTCACCCAAAAAACCTGTATCTCATAATTTCTACCATTTACAAGATGTAGCTATGCAATACCAAAATTCAATGAGCTGTAGAACAGTATCCTATGAATGGTGCCTGATCTCAATGACAACACAGCCAGCATTTAACTAATGAATGAGATTAAAAAAACTTACAACCCCAAAAATGAGTGTAAAATTAAGTAAGTGTGTGTGTGTGTGTGTGTGTGTGTGTGTATATATATATATATATATATATATATATATATATAAAATGAGAGGAGAGAGACTGAGAGAGAGGTATAGTATCGAGGTTGGCGTCGTTTTGGAGCTGAAGCATTTCAAGGATGACATCCCGATCAGTGGTGTGGAGACCAACCTGGCAACCTTGCTAGTTCACCAAAGGGCTTGAAGTATGTACTCAACCGATTCCTTCAAATATGCTCCCACAAGTAGCAGCAAATGCCCCCATAATGAACGTTCCGGCATCCTGGCTAGAATAGTACTAATATGCTGTTTTTACTGAATGAATCAAAATGGAAGCCCTAGAAATCACAGTAATCGACCAAGAACTTTTCTGTTGTTTGTTATCCCATTTCAGGAAAATTGGAAGGCTTGGCAAGTCTGCATTTTATTCGTCTAAAAACGGAACTCAATTAACCAGTGCCTTTATCGGTAGTAAGTGAAATTATAAAACACCATTTCTATACTTTTTCATGAAATTGTCCCCCCACTCCACCCCCCACAAAAAACAAAAAGAAAAAAAAAAACTCAATTCATTTCAAGTATCCCTTTGAATGGAAGTCGTTACGACGAGGTCCGGGACCCTTAATTTAGTCGCAGATATACAATAGGAATTTATTCAAGGTGATCAGTATGATATGATAATAACAAAAATTAAAAATTAAAATTCACAACACAGCAAAATCAACAGATATTTTCTAGGACTGAGTTACCTTCACCGGATGACGAACTGGTGTGGATGAAACAGACAGAGATCTCAGGTGGCCTCGTCAGGGGAATTTTGGACAGTGGCTAATAACATATGCCTAACACCTCCAACAGACCATGCCTGTTAGCATAGCAACCATTGCAAAAACCAACAGATATTTCAGGGAATAAGCTGCCAATCTCTGTACTTGACAACCAATATTTTAGTCATAACAATGACACACAGTTTGGTTGCATGGTATATCCAGAAAGAAATATCTTAGTTAACAATGACACACAGTTTGGTTGCATGGCATATCCAGAAAGAAATATCTTAGTTACCGCGGTCTTCATGCCGTGTCCCTGCACTAATTCAGCAACAGATTCAAAAGAGAATTGCAATAACTAAATGCTCTGAAGAACAACATAATTGATCTATATTATGTAAAAAGTATTTTGTATTGATAAGAGATCATGGGGAGTTAATTACATCAGTACACTAGAGAGTTACTCCCTCCATTCCGGGCAAATAGCCCACTATTCTATTTTTGGATGTTTTACTTAAAGAGTCCACTTTCAAAAATTATACCTACGATCTTTATAACTTTTTCAACTTCACCCTTGACATTGATATAAACATATTGACTATACTCAAGCATTTTTGTAATTATGACCAACTCTAATAACACATATATCCCTTAATTATTAGACTTTTCAAACGTGGACTCTTTAGGTGGAACGGAGGGAGTACTTCTGAAAGAAAAAAAAAATAACACACAAATACACTTACAGCCAACACTTCCACCACCAGCAAAAAACACTGTTCACCAATAATCACCACAACAGCAATTCCCATCCTTGAAACGATGGAATCTGCTACCATCTCTCAGAACAATTTCTTTTCCAGTAACCATAGAAATTAACTTAATCACGTCGTGGCAGTCGTCACAAATACGGTGGCTCTGCACAAGTCGTATTGCTGCTGAATATGAAGTGCTAATTAGCCCAAAAGAAACTGCCAATTTTTCACTGTGATGTAGTAACATCTCATCTTCCCGTTCATCCACGTCTGGGAGGAAAGCTTTTTTCTTGCAATCATAACCATGCTTTGAAATCTCCAGCATCAATTTGTCTAAATTCGTATAAATTGCGTTTGTTTGGACATGGCCCTTATCCCCAGAAAAGAAAATGTGTTGCTCGTTCTTGACATCTATCCAAGTACATGAAGGCAACATTCTCAGACCCTGTTTCATTAGAGCCCTGGAAACAGCATTAGCTTCAGCGTACTTCCCACAACTGCGATATATATTCAAAAGGACAAGATAGTTACAAAGCTTCTTTGGTTCCATTAAATAAATCTGCTCCGCTGCCAACCTCCCAAGCTTGAAATTCTTGTGGAACCTACAAGCTGTCAGCAAGGCAGCCCACATATTAATTGTAGGCCTGAAGGGAGCATCTTTCAGTAATGCAAAAGCTTCATCCACAAGTCCTTCTCGACCTAATAGTTCAATCATACATGCATAATGCATTGCCCGGGGCTTTAACTTGTGATCTGTACGCATAGATTCATATACTTCCCACCCACAATCAGATAAACCCGAATAACTACAAGCACCAAGAACAGCAAGGAAAGTAACATGATTAGGCTTCATTCCTTCATGCACCATTCGCTTGAATAACTCAATTGCCTCAGTTCCCCGTCCATGAGCACCGTATCCAGCAATTAAGGCATTCCACGAAATCACATTTTTCCGAGGCATTTTCTCAAACACATCCCTTGCATCCTCAATTGTTCCCCATTTACTGTATAAGTCCACAAGTGCTGTATTAGCTACCATCTCTAACACAAAACCATGACGAATAAGTCTTGCATGTGCTTGTTTGGCAAGATCTAACGAAGCTAACCTTACACATGCCCTTATAATTATTGAAAATGTGAAATGGCTCATTTTCACACCAGAATCTTGCATTTCATAATACATATCCATAACCTCCTCACTAAAACCATGAAGGACATAACCCGCCATAATGGAATTCCATCCTACAGTTGTTTTCTCAGGCATCTCATCGAAAACACACTTAGCATCCTCAATGCTGCCGCACTTGCTATACATATCAATCAATGCACAAGATACAAAAGTGTTCCCACCTAAACCCATTTTCAAAGCACAAGAATGCAATTGTTTACCTGGGAAAATATTTTCCAACCCAGCACATGCTCGGATCATCAAAGCAAACGTGCGAGACCCAGCATCAGAAAACTCCTCCCACATAATTAGAAATAGCCCAAAAGCTTCTATATAGTCACAAGAGTCCAAAAGTCCGCCAATTATCGTGTTCCAAGATACCAAGTTCCTCTCAGGCATGTCATCAAACAGTGACCGTGCATCGACCATCATTCCGCACCTAACATGCAGCAGCAACACCCTGTTCCTCATAGACAAATCGAGTTCGAACCCAGAACTAACCATATGATTAAAAACCCTTTTAACCCCTCTAATCGACTTCAACTTCATACAAGCATCGATTAGAGCAAGATAAGTACTTCTGCCAACTTCATGACCACCTTCAATTAGACAAATATCAAACATTTCAAGTGCTTCCGCATAATTTTTACATAGAACTAATTTCTCTATCTGGAAGCAAATTCCTGAATAAGGAACTTGAATTTTGGCGTCTTCGTAGTGGGATTCTTTACAATGTTTAATCGGTTTCCGTATGGGTCGCTGTCGTAAACCGTGCTCTATGTAAGAACAATTGACCCGAGAAAATGGGGGTCTTCGTCTTCTTTTGTTTAACAACCGACATCCAGAGAGGATAAGTCTTAGTTGGAAAATTTTCAAATCTGTCAATGAACATGAAAATATAAAGCTACTATGGATTTGGTAACGTAACAGTTGTATATCCATGTTTAGTAATTTCAGTTCAGCTAGTGCAACAAAGGCAGTATTTTATCGATAAGAAGCGGGGGAAATTTACCGTTGGGAGCTGCTGCAGGTTCGTAAACTTCTGGAATAATTATGGGAAGAACAAATTATATGAAAGACGCTTGATAGAAAATTGATGAAGGGTTTTTGGGCTGGGCATGTCCAAGAGACAGAGGACAGAGAGAGGTCGAGGTGCAGCACAGCCGATGTGCATTTTCTTAATTTGGTGAGCTTGGTTTAACAGTTTGAACATCCGGCGGGAGTGGATAAACCAGATTATATTAGAGCTGGCACTGGAACTGGATATTGTTGCAAATTAAATCACTGCACATTTTTTTTTTTTTTTTTCTGTTTTTTCTTTTAATGATTTGAGTTAGCCTCTTCTTACCTCTGTAGTATTTCTTTAGGGGTCAATTAAAGATAATTCATTCACCAGAAGTCTAGCAAATTCACGAGGAATCATGGAGTCCTCAAAGGTTGGTGGTTGACTTTGAAAGGGTGCAACCTGCCTTACTTTTACACGTTTATTATGTATGAAAAAGAAAGAAAAAAATTACTTTATACTTTATTTATTGATTCGATAATCAATGGTATTTAAGGTTATCTCAAATTTGCATAACGTTCATTCTTAACTGGTATAAGAAAAAAGAGATGGACAAAGAAAGAGAGAAGAATATGATGATCTTAACTTATTCATTTTTTCGGACCAGTCAAAATGATTTCTATCCACTTTAGACTTAGGAAATTTGCAACGAATGGAGTCAATTATCCATCCACAAAGGAGCTTAGGAAATTTCGAGCAGGTCAAAGACATTAATCCACACCATTTTGTGAGGAATGAAATCAACAATCCATTCATATTGCCCCAGGGGATTTCGGGTAGGACAAAGACATACGTTCATACCAAACCAAGAGAATTCGCATGACAGAGGGTGTGGGTGTAGGTGATTCATGAAGAATTAAGTCAACAATCCATTGAGGACCTAAAGAATATGTGAGGAATAGACCGACTCCAAAATTACTCTTAACTCTTGGCTTTATGAAATTACTTTGTCCGTTCCAAAAAATATAAAAATAAAAAAATAGTCATACTACTCGTTTTTATGAAATTAAAGCACCAAATCTCAAAAAATAATAATAATAATAATAATAATTTTTTATCTTTTTTTTTTCAAAGATATGATATTTATCGCACTTACCATACAAAAAATATATATAGTAACTTATATTCAAAATATTAAAAAAGTTTGACTATACTTGACAAGTGGAACACCCTTAGGGCATCCCCAATGGGGAATTCTTATGCCATTCTTAGAGAGGACAAGAATTTTCCCTCATTGGGAGTGATTCTTAAAATGCCAAGGTCGAGCTCCAATTCTTGCAGGGAAGAAAATAAGAATTGGAGAGAGAAAGAAGAAGAGGAGACGCTGGGAAGGAAGGTGAGTCGCACAAAATGGCCAGGAAGGGCGCGTGCCCTTCACGCGCTGTGAAGGGGTGTGAACCTCCACTGCCACCGTCCGTCTGGCATGGTGTCTGTTACTTAAAAAAAAAATTTTTTTGAATTGTGGTGACCGTTGCCTACTTAAAAAAAATAACTTTTTTTTTTTTGGCTTTTTCAAATTTGACCGTTCAACTTTTTTTTATTTTTAAAAGGTAACCTCGACTCAAAAAGATTTTTTCAAAAAGAAACCTTGACTCATCCTTTTTCCAAAAAATCTGCAGCTTTTGACAGTTGCTTTTTCCAAAATGTATCCGTTAAAAAACAGACATATTTTATTTTTTTCATTATAAATACATCATCCAATCTCCATTCATTTTACTTTTAAAAATATTATCTCTCTATAATTCTAATTTTTCTCTCTCATCAATTTATATATCCTCACTTTTTCAATTATGTCCAATCAGACATTCTTCACATTGACAAGAAGGTTAGGACATCTGGGTCCGAGGAACACACCACTACGAGTGTGGATGCTGAGGAAACAATTAATCGTACTCGTCCAATTGGACAAAAGGTTGCCAAGAGAAGGGAAAAAGGCAAATCCTCAACACTGAAATAGGAGTTAGACTTACAATATACCAATCTTTCTCTCAAGATGGATGAATACAATGAAATTAAAAAAATCAAAGCAGAAGCCAAGAAGATCAGAGTCAATGCTAATGTAGAAAAGCAGCTCCACCAAACATTCATTGAAGATATTAAATTCTGCACAATGGATGCAAGTGGAATGAATCCAGAAGCGCATGTCTTACATAAACGTGCATGTGATATCCTAAAGGAGAAGTGGAGAAACTTAAGGTATCCAATATAGTTCAAATTTGTGTTGTTTTATGTATTGTTTGACTTATGTAATTTTTAATTTTCATGTTTTATGTAATTTTTGATTTATGTAATTTTTTAATTTTTAATTTTATCATTTTATATAATTTTTGACAGCTGTAAAATAGCTGTTAGGAACTAGCCATCATGTTTATTATATAGCCATCATTTTTCTCTTCTTTTTATAATCTCAATTATCTCCCTCGTCTTCAACAACTGCCTAAGTTTTGCAAATGTGGCTTGCGAGCTCCAGAATGGACATCAATGACCAGAAAACACCAAGAAATGAGATTTAATGGGTGTCCAATTTACAAGGTATACATCTTTCATTATGTTCATTTTGTATAAAAATGTCAAGAGGTTGCATTTTTATCTTTTCAACTGTCCAATTTTTGTAGGATCCCTAAAAGAATTATGGATATTTTGAATGGATTGATTAGTTTACTTCAAGAGCAATTGAGGTAATCAACGAAACTAGAGATGAGGCGAATGATTTACAAGTCAATATGTCGAAGATGGAAGTGAAGTTGACCAAGGTAAAACAGAAAATACGTTGTTAAAGCAAGAAATTAAAAGGTTGGAGGTTGACCTGAGAAGACAAGTAATAGAGTCTAAAATGTTAAACTCACAAATTGAAGGCACTCAGTCAAAGGGGTAGATGTACTTGTGGTTGGCATAGTTTTAGAAATTTTAAATAAGTTCTTTTTTTATGTGTTCACACATGATAGGAAAGGATATTTAATGTTGCCGTAGAAACTAGTTGTTTTTATTTCAAATTTATGTTGTATTATATAATTTTCGACTTATGTAATTTTAATATTCTATGTAAGTCTCGTTATTATGATCGTTACGGTGACAAGTAGTAACGGATCTTAATTAAAATTATAAACTGATTAATAGAAAAATAAAAAATATTTGAATATGCAAAATATTAATTAAAATTATAAATGAATTAATTTATTTATACAAAATATTTGAATATGCAAAATATTAATTAAAATTATAAATGAATTAATTTATTTATACAAAACATTTGAAAATGCAACATATTAATTAAAGCTAAATAAATTAATTTGTTTGAAAAGTGTAAAAATAAAAAGTTGTGTAAATAAAGTGGATGATTTGATACTGGGATCCATGTAAGAATGAAGGAAAAATAGAAACCATTGGGAGGATAAATTCTTAGAGAGAAAAATTCTTAAAATGGTAAGGTTGCAGTGGGACTCAGCTAAAAATTTGGTAAGACTTAGAGCATCTTCAATGTTATCATCTAGTTTTTCCTATGTGACATAAACAAGAAGACCTCTTTTATATATGACAAAAAAATTAAAAGATAGATAGTCCTCTTTCTAAACGTGCTCCAATGCAAAACTTCTTTTAGAACATTATTTCAGACGTGATATTGTTTTATAATTATTTATAAAAAGTAAAAAATAAAAATTACTCCTACTATAACTAATTGACAGTAAAAAATAAAAATAAAAACTGACAATAAATGACTTGGATGAAAAGACACCATCTAGGTGACGCTCTAGAAGTAAAGGATTACGTAGAGGATGTTTTCTCAACTAAATCACACATCATCTTCACCTCACCATTAGAGATTTGTATTGAAGAAGTTTTTTTGGAAAAAATCTATCTTTCTTATGTGACTAACATTTTTTACTAGATAGATGATTGCATTGGAGATGCTTTTACATGATCTACTTGGGCAATTAAGTTATTCAGTTCATTTTCGAACTAACTACTCAAAGCAACCACAGTGATAACTCTTTATATTACATTTTAAACACCTCATTTTCTGTTACAATTTTACTTTTTCAACACTCTAAAAATAAATCAATTTCAACAAGCACTCTCTACATAATCCTCTAAAAATTAAATATCTATCATCTCAACTAACAAACCTAACTACCATTCTATTTTTTTATTTTCCCACCACAATCGAAATGAAATATTTTATATTTTAAATATATATGTAAGTTTTAATAATTTCAATTACTTTTATGTAAAAATAAATGTAATCAAAGGAGTAGGAACACTCCGGAGATCTCTAAATTAAGTTTTAGAATGCGCATAAAATAGACCGCTGTGGTTTGCTCTTATATGGTCAACTTTTACACCAATTTCATTTTGAACTAATTTTACATAGTAAGTAGTTTGGTGATATTTACCATAAACAGGTTCCAATTAATTTATATCATCATTGTTTTGCTCCAAAACAATATACTATTAATTACTTGAATCATGTCAGAGGATTTCGTTCATTTTTACAAAAATTAGTATATTATTTTTTAATTAGAATAATATTATATAATTTTATAAATCAAATCAAACATATATTAATATTTGATTTTGTTCTATAAAACTATAATCAACACAAAACTAATATGAAAGAATAAATAAATAAATAAATATATATATATTTTGGAAAAAGCTAATCATTATGATTAAATTGATAAAAACTGTGCAAAGAAGGAGTTTTTGAATTAAATGATAGTAGAAGTATAAACATGAGACAATAATCCCGAAGAAAGTTTCCTCCACTGTCAAAGGGAAGGAGTTGCAACTTGCAAAGGAGAGATGGTGAGTGATAAAAAAATGGTTGCAGTGTTGTTATCGTCTTTTTTCTAACTTTCCCCTTATTTAGTGCAACTTAAGTTTACCTAAAATTAAGCTAGAATTGTGTTCTCTGAAATCTTAACTTTAGTAGGAAATTAGACCGATTTAGAACCCCCTTCTTTCTTCTTTTTTCTTTTTTGTTTGGGTATGGGCCTTTTACCAAACTAAAACTAAGATTAAAATACATCAACCTACATCAAATCAAACTGATTTTGGAGTCATCCAAATTAAACAGGTCCTTACCAAGTTGAATTAACCTCTAAATTTAACACAAATTTAGAATAAACTTCAAAAATCCTATAAACTATGTACGGATTAAATATACTTATATACACTCTTAAACCATAAACTCGTAAACTTGAGTGAGACTTAGGGGTGTCGATTTGTATTATCGTATTGTATTCGTGTAGCGTTATCGTGTTTTCGTATTATCTATCTTATTTAATTATAAATATAACAATAAATGATATTTGGGATAATGACTTTATAAGTCACTATATATGGCCGATTCCACCATTAATCCATCAACTAAATTTTGTGCAGTTTTTGTTCGTACCACTCTAAATTTCACGCCGGAAGTCATTTTGATGAATGTCATTAGTAATTTGCCGTTAAGTTGCCCATTTGCCTCTCACATGGGTTTGACTAAGGGCGAAAATGAAATTTATCTTATCATCTTCTTCACCATCTTCAAACCCCAATTCAAAATTTCATCAACAGTTCAAATCGATTTTGAAATTCCAAAGCTTCAAACCCAGCAAACCTAAATCGATTTTGATTTTAAAATTTCAAGAACCTAAAACTGCCCAACCCAACTTATACATCCCATAACCAAAAAGCTCTCTGCAGTAGTATAAATCTATCTAATCTAATCAAAAGTAGTTGATAATTTGTTTTCCCAATCCAACCTTTCCCAGTTAAAATTTAGGAAAAAGTTCAAAACTGGAGCAACCAAATTTCACCTATCCACCTAACAAGAGGAGTCTGATTAGATCTCCGCACGAAAGGAAACAAAATAGTTACCAATTTACGAAAGATTCAACCCTAAAAGTCGAAGCAGTTTCATAGTACGATCCGATTTCTTGGTGAAAAACGCCGACAATGGCAAGGAACTCGATTGCGGCGAATCGGTAAAAGCAAATCCAGCATACAAATCAAGAAGCTTATTCATGTGCTTCAGTACTATCTTTCAAGACATCCAACGCTTCATCGCGTTTCAAAAGCTTCATCTCTCCCATCACAAGGTTTTTTGCCACCGTTGCCGCTGCCGCCGTCGTGGTGTTGTTGGCGTTGCTACTGTTGCAGCCGGGAGAACCTCTCTTTCTTCTATTAGATCTATTCACGCTAGGGTTAAGGTTAAGATTAGATTTAGATTTAGGGTTACTATTTGGGAACCGACATCGATAATTTATGTCGGAGGGATAGACTTATCACGATGGTAATCTCTGATTCAGACAAAATCAATTTATTGAATTTGAAGCTTTGGAATTTTAAAATCGATTTTGACTATTGTTTGAATTTTGAGATTAGGGTTTGAAAATAGTGAAGAAAATGATAAGCAAATTTTTATTTTTGTTATTGGTCAAACGCATGTAGGAGATACATGTACAATTTAATAATAAATTACTAACGATATCTGTCAAAAAAACTTCCGACTTAAAAATTTAAAGCAATAGATACGAAAATTATACAACCATAGTAGAAGAACTTATAAAATAATTATCTCATAACATTTTAACTAAATTTACAATTTCATGTATCGTGGTTTGCGTCGTGTCACCTGTTCACCACGTGTTGAATTTACAAATCGTGATAAGCATGTCCCCAGTAAAGAAAGAATGAAGAGCGCGCTGGTAGTGTAACCGCACACACTCTAGGTTCGAAAGCATGGCGCCTCACGATATACGCCGCCCGTTTAAACGCCCGGCGATCTCCGACCAGCAAAAACGGCGAGAGCTCTCCTTACAGCGGCAGTCCCAGAACCGTAGCGACGCTCAGCACCAAGCGCGTCGTTTAGCCTCCACTCTCCTCTCTCTCCCGAACCCGAACTCCGGACCTCAAGAAGTCGAACTACAAGAAATTGAAGAAATCGAACCTGATCATGGAGCTAGCGACCTCGATATTCGTCAAGCCGCTAAGCTCAGAGGAGCCGAAGCTCGTCGATGGTTTGCGAGACAGCTAATGCTTCCGGAGTGGATGATCGACGTTCCTGATCGCCTATGTCACGACTGGTTTGTTTCTATTTTCTCTCCCTGTTTATTCAAATTTGTAATTCAAGACGCACTTCTAAGTCATCGTCTCAACCTATGATTATGAATTGTGCATTCTTAAAAATATGGCTGTGATAGATTATAATATGAGAAACTATGGCTGAGCAGTTTTTTAGGGCTTTTCCGAGTACAGTGAGTGAAAATCTTGTTTATGAACCTATTAAAACGCTTATTAGTATTATTATACATATATATTTTATGCTTTTTTAGTTTAGCAGTCCTAGAAATTATGTTGAATAGCATATAAGGAGTATATGTTTAACTAAAAGAGGAGTGTAGGCTCAACTACAAGGTTACTCCATCGCGTGTTGCCGCCTAAGGAAGCAGCCTCGCCAGTTGCTAGCTGAATGCTGATTATTCCAAGGACTTGTAGTGAGAGAAACCTCATTGACTGGACTATCATGGAGTGTTTATTATTGGTTGGAGTTAAACTATCATTGTTTATGGCATACAAGTTGAAGACTCATAGTTTGTAGTAACATAGGTTGAAGAATGTAGTCTTTATGGATGTCAGATGAGCCACATGATAAGGGACCAGCTGTAATGGGAACGAAGGTATTTCACAGAGAGAGGGAGGGAGAAAGTTTTGCGGAAACTTTGGGTGCGCCTACTCAGGAGTCCACTTGTGAAAGCATGTGAGAACCATCTCCAAGTCTGTTCTAGGCACACACAAGTTCCTCATATCGGAAATGAATGAGTGAGTTGAATGCAATCTGACAATTGGAGTGTTGTATTGCATGTGATGAGCCGCATATTGTCTCAATGTTTGAATTTGATTTAGTGGTAAGTTTGGCCCAGTCTAGCTCTAGCTCTCAGTAAAGGTGTTCGAATTCATCTTAAGTGCAAAGCTTTTATTGCAGTGAACATTGCCAAAGCTGCTCCATGCAGAAGAGTGGTTGGACATTTCATTGTGGAGGGTTTATCTATAGTCATGTGGGTGACCCCAATGCACTCGGCTTTAGAGCCTTGCACTTTTCCTATCTATCGTTTTTGTCAGGGAATGATGCCATTAAATAAGTTTATCGCTTTTCCCATCTTCTTTTCCTCTTTCTGTTGCCATTATTAGCCACCTTAAATCGACCTGATGAGCATATATTTGCTACTTAGCAGTTAAGATAGCTATAGCCAAAGCCCATGGGTCTATGCAAGCCTACAAGTCCATTTGGTCCAAGGAAAGGTCCTCAAGGATTGTGGTTTACTAATATTAGTTTTGAGTTGTTTATTGATTAGGGGTATCAATCTTATAGTTCATAGTTGCTACTTGGTAGCCATAGTGCTAGTCCTAGTAATATTAGGAGAGTAGTGTGATACTGTGATACCTTACAGATAAAGGCGTAACCACACTAAGTAGACTAGAGTTGATCAAGGAACTGAGAATTGAGCTGGAGAATACCTTTTTAAAGATAGGTTTCTCTTCTCTTCTTCTTTTTCTTAACTTAATATGCTTCAACCTTTCCAACTTAGACAAGAAACACAGAATTTCTAAAATGAGGTTGGCTTTTCCATTGTTTTCTGCTGGCTTATCAGTTATCAATCCTAAACATTTTTTCTGCCATGCAAAGATGAATATTAGCGCTTCTGAAACATTTCCTATGAAATGTTGGGGCATTTTCTGTGGTTCCTTAAGGTTTATGTCATGCTAGGCATAATAGTACTGTACCAGTTCATTGTAAAACAGAAATGAGCTTTATTATGATTTGTTCAGTGTTCTGCTTGTTAAATGTATTCGTTATCATATTCAGTGTCTATCATTTTATTACCAGGTGCCTATATGTTACTTTTTCCTTGTGAGAACTATTGTCGTCTCTTCATACGGTAATTGCAATTTTGTAGGTATGTAATTGCAAGGCCTGCGGGAAAGCGATGCTTTGTTGTCTCTTCCAACGGAATGACTGTTAGTAGAGTACGAAATGGCTCTCTCTTGCACCGTTTTCCTTCTGCCTTACCCAATGGTGCAAAGACCAGAGAGAGTTGTCGATCTGGGCAATCTTACTGCATACTTGACTGCATTTTTCACGAGGTACAAATTCTGTCTGGGTTCATAGGTTGATTTGGTTGTAGTACTTTTAGATGTTTTTCGCACTATGAATTTTCATGTAATTGCAGATGGATCAAACATACTATGTGATAGACATGGTATGCTGGGCAGGCATCTCCTTTTTTGAATGCACAGCCGAGTTCAGATTTTTTTGGTTGAACAACAAGCTGGTTGAGTCAGGGGCATGTGACACTCCGTCTGTTCACCATAAGTACAGATTCAGCATGGTTCCTGTCTACAACTGTGACCATGAGGGCCTTAATACTGCCTATACAGGATCAGTACCATACGTGAAGGATGGATTATTATTCTATAACAAGTAAGGTTCATTTTTTCAAAGTCATGCACATTGAAACTGTTTAGAATTGACTTCTATGTGTATTCATGATTTTCATTTTATTTGATACATGGACATATCTTCATTTTCTTGTTTTGACTATAGAAAACGTTCTTGGTCCAAAAAAATGTGAATGAAAGATCTCACAAATAGATCATATCCTGTAAATTTTTTCAATCGACACGCCTTATTTATCTATTTTTCACATAGGTGAAAGGGTGAAAGATTCCCTGCAGAAGAATTGAGGCCTTGGCCCCTTATCAACTTCAGTAACAGAGTGCGTAAACCGTTGCATGGTGTAGATTGCAGGTTCCATTTCATTGGTAGTTTGTATATTGTGATTTTATTGCAGCTTTCCTGGCTAGTCTTGAGGACTGCAGATTGCTCATAAGCAACCAGCTGGGTATCTTGCCTAGTACAGATATAACCATTTGCTCTGGAGGACCGCCTAGAGGGCCCTTCACCAATCTGGCATTTAAAATCTTTGTTCATGAAACCTTGAGTTCCTAGCTCCTCATGATTACAGATGCCCTTATCTGTACCCTTAAATTATGTCTATCCTTTTGACAGCGCTTGCATTATTTTCATCCCTAGGAAGATGAGTTTTAACCAGTAAAATGAGGCATTGCTCCGCCAGTGTAGGTTTCCCATTTTTCATTTGGTTGAAAGACACCAAATTTAGGTCAGTGGAACATAGTTATGTGTTGCTTGTGCGGAGTTAAACTCGTCAATTTCAAGCCACAGATAAGTGGCTCAATTAGTTTTACGAACAGATATGCTGGCTCTTTCTTGGTATTGCTTTACAGTGTCATTAGAAGAGAACATCTGGTGGGTTTTAACTGGCAGGTGTTAAGCTACCTTTGCCAGGCTTGAGAGTTCATGATTTCGTTTAATTGCTTAGTCACTCCTACTTGCCGGCAGTGTTCTAAAAATAGATAGGCGCCAGACTAGCGCCTAGGGGGCCTAGGCGGGGACTAGAAAAACTTAATTATCCTAATTTTTGAATTCTTTTCTTAATATAACCTAGTTAACAAGCATTAAACCTTCAAATATACTAATAATAAATATCACAAAATTGACAAATAATCTAAATATCATTCCAAAGTTCAAAACAACACAACAATAATCAATAACTCAATATATCATAGGTTCGTAACATCTGCTATTGCAGCAATATAAATATGACCAAATAATCTAAATTAATTTTTTATATATTAAAAAGGCCTAAAACGATGTCATTTTGGGTCAAAACTTTTTTTAAATAAAAATTATAAAAAATTAGTAGGTTGAGCGCCTAGGCGCTCGATTTCTAGGCACCTGGGTGGTGCCTAGCGCCTAAGCGCGGCCTAGGCGGGCGCCTAGAGCTACTTTTAGAACACTACGGGGTACTTTCAGCTGTGTATGCTTTGCCATATAAACTGGATCACTTTCAATTTTAGTGTCATGAAGTTTTCGAATGTACTTTTTTCCCTTTTGTGACTTTAGACCCGTGTGCTGTGATTGATGGATACAATTTTAACTTATGATATTAAATGGTACTTAAGTGTATAAGCGCATTTAACATGTGTCAAACAGATCTCATTTTATCAGCACTCTTTGGTACTGACAATCTGATTTCTTAATAAATTTGTATTACATTTTGCTTTGAACTGCAATCTGGTACACTTTCTTTTTGACAATCAGGAAAACTGGGTCACTTTTCAGCATTTTAATATCCAAAAGCCCTATAGTGTATGTATTGACAGATGTAGGAGGGACTTCCCTTTGTCTCTGAATTTAGGATGTGTTGAGGGGCTGCCCCCAACACCTTAACATGATATGAGCCCATTTCAAATTACAGAGAAACGTGAATCCAGTAAGATACTTCCCATTCTAATTGCCGTTTCCATAGATATTGGCTCAATTTTAATAATTAATTATTCAAAAGATGGGTAGTTAAGATGGGAAATATTTTACCATAAATTACAACTTTACAGGAATTAGAAGATCAAACTACTGACATGGCAGGATTAAAATATCACGCCTTTATGGCGTCATTGGTCTTTTGGTTTGCATTAATCACTATATTATTATTTGTTGGCTACTGGCATGCTTTTACTCTACAGGTTTAGTATCTCACAGTCTACCTTGCGTCTCTAGCTCATGCTTCACATAATCTAATTTGATTTTCTCCTAATTCAGTTTCCACTTCTTCCATTTGTTAGGCATGCGCATTATCAAGCTGGGAATACACCATTGGCACTTGTCTGGAAGGACGAGAATTGTAGTCAATATGTCATTGATACGGATGGTAAAGGACAGGTTCCAAGTCAACAACAGGTACACTCCACATTGCATGTCTTGATTATGTTTCTTTATCAAGATAAGCCTTTATCACAATGTTCTTTGCTTATGTAGCTTGCTTATAAGTTGTTTTGTAATAAAAGACAGATTGGATACCATTATCGTTGTAAATCAAAAAGGACCCGACAGTATACTCTTATGGAAGCTATTGTAGCAATATGAACCGTAGAAGAATACTTTCTCTCATGAGCTAACTTGGAATTATTTCTGTAACTTATATTCTCTCTCCCTTTACAATGTTGGAAGTTTCTTTCTTGTACATCCCAGAAAAGAGTTCCATGACAATTTCTTGTTTGTTAAGGTGAAGTACTGAAGTCATAATGACATTTAATGGCATCTGTTGTTGTTTATCCTTTAGTTTATCAAATGTACTAGAATTCAGACAGCTTTACTTGCAGTTGTTTAGAAGGATTTTTGTAAGATAAACAGTGTTCAAAAACTCGGCCTAGGCGCCCGCCTAGGCGTTAGGCGTTTCCCAAACGCCGAGAAAATGATCAAATCGGCCAGAAAAATCGCTATCGTGATAAATCGCCGCTATCTCGGCCTAGGTGCCGCCTAACGTCCCGTCGATGAAAGAGATGGAGAACTCCGGTGAGCAAAGGAGAGAGCGAGAGTGAGCCAGAAAGAGAGAGCGAGAGTGAGACTATGAGAGAGAAAGAGAGCGAGAGTGACTGTGAGAGAGAAAGAGAGCGATAGTGAGAGAAATCTTGTCGTTGCCGTTGCTGTGGCCGTTGCCGTCGTGTGTGAGAGAGAGGGAGGTCCTTGCTGCCGTCGTGTGTGAGAGAGAGACGGAGGGCCTTGCTACCGTCGTGTGTGAGAGAGAGACGGAAGCCTTGTTGGAGTCTGACTGTAAATCCTTAATGAAAGAGAGGAAGAAAGGGAGAGAAGAGGGATGCGGGTGAGAGAGAGAGAGAGGGCAGGAGAGGGATTGAAAAGGTGAGGCTTCGGTGGGACCGGTTGGGTAGAAATATTGGTCAGTGCGTTTTGTTTGTTTTTGTGTGTGTGTATGTTTGTGGTTGTTGACTTAAATTAATAGTGATAGAAAAGAGAAAGGGAAATAAAGAGTTTTGTTTGTTTTTGTGTGTGTGTATGTTTGTGGTTGTTGACTTAAATTAATAGTGAGAGAAAAGAGAGAGGGAAATAAAGAAGCAGAGAAAAATAAAGAGAAGGGAAAAGATTAGTTTAAGTTATTAATTATTTTTCATAAGTTATTAAAATATTTTCTCTTATTTAAGTTATTAAAATATTTTTTTCTCTCTTTTACTTTAAAATTATATTGAATTTGATTTTAATTTTTAATTTTGTAATGTGATCATTAATTTTAGTTTATTTGGCTATATTTAGTTATTTATTATTGTTGAAACATGTTTGGTATGGACCTATAGTGTAATTATGCCTCAATTTTTAGGCCCCGCCTAGGCTCTGACTAGGCCCCTAGGCGCTAGGCCTGCTCTGGCGCCTAGCGCCCGCCTAGCGATTTTTAGAACACTGAAGATAAACAAAACAGAATGATATAGACATACGTAAATATATTCTGTGTCGGGAATATTTTGATATTTGCTGATTCACCCTCTTTTACTGGATGAGTAGGTTGCTTTGGAGCTACAGGACGATGGGAAACTGATAACATCTGATGATCCTCCTATTATACTTGGATCCATGAATGGGGACTTCATACAAAAGGTTTATCATTTATATAATTCAGTTTACATGCTTCACTTGATTAAGCAATTGGTTGCGATCTTTCTCTGTGTCAGATTTAGATACATACAAGTAGTTGGTAAAAGTCTTACCTTGGAAAATGACCATTTCACAGTCTTACATTTACAAAGTATTTCATATTCTGAATGAATGTATAGCACATGTTTTTTCTTCTTCTTTCTTTCTTTCTTTACATTTTTTTTTTAAGTTCCTTTAGCTTATAACGTCACCCCTTTCCATCACATGCTCATTTTCAAGTTCATTAATTGTACTTGTTTTCTCAAATATTCAGTCAAAACTGCACTCCGGTGATCTTGTGCGTTTTGCTGTCAATGAAGGAGGATTAATTTTTGTGGAAGGGAAACTGGAGAAAGCTGATCTGCATTATATAGGCAAGGTCAACCGTGCACGTGCTTTTGCAGACAGTTATTCCAAGGTTAGTAGATAAATTTGACTTCATTCTCTACTGTAGGTTCTGCTTCTAATCGTTTCCATTCAATGGTTATTGTGCCAGACTGTGTCAACTGCACCATTGAAATTTCTCTCAAACTACGGTGTAGTGGTGAACATTATTTCTGTTCTTTTTCCCCTTTCTCCTATTTCTTGTTATTGATTCAGTTACAGGGGAAGCCTAACTCTTGGTTTTAGTATTTAATCAAAACTGCATACAAACATGCGTTTGGAAAGTTTTGCTTATCTTCAAATATTATTTACTAATATTCTGTATAGTGCTTAAATCCATGTAGCTCTAGCGTTAACTTTTGTTAGGTTCATCTGTTCATGTTTGCCTAAAAAGCTTTGCTGAATGAAAACTCTGCTGTGGGATGGTTTCAGATCATGTTCCAGTATATGGTGCGACATTCGCCGCTAAGAATAGAGCATCTGCTTGCGTCTTTATGTTTGTCAAATGAAGAAGATAGCAGAACTGGTGACATGGAGATGGTTGGCTAATGACTAATGTTGGGGCCTGTTTTACTCTTCGCTGACTGACATGATACTGGTTTTCTAATTTCTGTCAAAGGCTATATACTATTGAACATTGACCGTGGATCGTCGGCATGGAGGAAATTATCTGGTTGTATAGTCGAATGATGTGAACAGTGTATCATGAAATGTAATATCATCTTCACAAACGACGGCTACTTTCTGACAATCTTAACTAAAAGTGGATCAAAGTGCCTCATCGGATTCTACTTTTCTAGTGCAATATGACGTCATATGATTAGGAAAAGTGTGTGAACGCCAATTGAGTTAATTACATATAACAAATTACTCAACTTGATACTATCATGCTTATGGAAATAATATTGCTGTATTAGAGCCCGTTTGGTATAGCGTTTATAAAACGCAGTGTTTTAAAAATGCAGCGTTTTAAAAAGCGCAGTGTTTTAAAAACGGAGGTCTTTCCTTATAAATACGTTTGGGATATCACTTCAATACGCAGCTTTTTTTTTCCTAGGAGCGTTTTAAAACCTGCGTTTTGGGAAAAAGCTGGGAATTCCAGCGTTTTAAAACGCAGCTGCGTTTTGAAAACGCTGCGTTTTCTGCCGCAGTATTGAAACACATTTTTTGCAAATAAGCTGCGTTTTATCTCTGCGTTTTGGCCAAAACGCTCGACCAAAGGGACACTTAGTTATTTAATTAAATTTCATCCAAAATTAGGCAATTTAAATATTATAATTAAAATCAATTTGCCCTACGGAATTGTAGCCTAGTGACTGAGTTTGGGCTTGCGGTAATATATAGGGAGAAATTTGGGTCAGTACTTTTTAGTGAATTTTTAAGGGTGAATTATCATCTTCACAGGCAAGAAATGTATAGATTTGCTAAATTGATCCACGATAACCCAAACTGCATCATGTCCTCGGCAATCCAGTCACGAAGTCCATCGTAATGTTCTCCCATTTTCATTCTGAAATTTCTAATGGTTGGAGTAATCCTGCAAGTCTCTGATGTTTAGCTTTTACCTGCTGACACGTCAGGCATCTTGATACGTAACTTGCAATTTTCCTTTTCATATTGTTCCACCAGAAGTCCCGTTTCAAGTCTAGATACATTTTAGTACTCCAAGGGTGAATAGTATACTTTGACTTGTGGCCTTCATCCATCACTTGCTGTTTAATCTCTGAGTCATCAGGAATACATACTCGACCCCTGAACTTAATTAACCCATCACTATGCACATGTAAGTCTTCTTCTTCTTCACCCTCCTTTAATTTCTTCACAATATTTTGTAACTCCACATCTGTTTCCTGTGCTTCTTTAATTCTTTCAAGTAATATTGGTTGAACACGAACATTTGCAAAGATGATGCCATGGTTTGATTGACAAGGATTCCATTGACATACATCTCCCAGCATCTTCCATTCCCTGATCATCAAACAAGAAACATACATTTTCCGACTCAAAGCATCAGCTTGCTACGTTATATATCCAGGAGATCGTGAGGTTGCATGGAGTACCTGTTAGTATTGTTTCTGACCAAGATCCTCGTTTTACATCGAGATTCTGGCAGACACTTCAGGAGGCACTGGAACTAAATTGAGTTTGAGCACTGCATTTCATCCTCAGGCAGATGGTCAATCAGAAAGGACTATTCAGATGCTGGAAGATATGCTACGAGCTTGTTCACTTGACTTCAAGGGTAACTGGGACACTTATCTACCGTTGGCAGAGTTTGCATACAATAATGGTTACCAGTCAAGTATTGGAATGACTCCTTATGAAGCATTATATGGTAGAAAATGTCGATTGCCAATCTGTTGGGATGAAGTGGGAGAAGCGAAAATTTGGGGTCCAGAAATTGTTTAAGAATCAGTTGATCATGTAAAAGTTATTCGGGATAGGCTTCTTACTGCACAGAGTCGATAGAAGAGCTATGCCGATGTTCGGAGAAGAGATCCTGAATTTAAAGTAGGTGATCAGGTGTTTTTGAAGATTTCTCCAGTCTGAGGTGTGAAAAGATTTGGGAAGAAGGGGAAACTTGCACCAAGATATGTGGGGCCTTTTGAAATCCTGAAAAGAGTAGGAAAGTTGGCATATCGAGTGGCATTGCCATCAGCACTTGAGGGAATCCACAATGTATTCCATGTAACGATGCTGAGGAAATACATTCTTGATCCTTTACATGTATTAAAGGTTTAACCTGTAAACCTTCAACCTGATCTATCATACGTGGTACAGCCTATGCAAATCTTAGATCATAAGGAACAAGTGCTCAGAACAAAGACAATACCAATGGTAAAGGTCTTACGACAAAGTCATATGGTAGAAGAGGCAACATGGGAAGGTGAGAATGAGATGAGAATCAAGTACCCTCACTTGTTTGATAACTGAGGTAAGAAATTTAGGTCGAATTCTCTTAAGGGGGAGAGGGTGTAATAACCGAGCATCTCATTAGTATGTTAATCATATAATTATGTGCATGCATTGTTAATTTGACTATCATTGTTCATGGTATTGATTTGATCAGTTGTAAACTCATGATTTCATGTTTCGGTACTTTACTTTCTTGCATTGTTTCGTAGTGTAAACTGAACCGAAATGTAAGAGATGAACCATGATACTTTGAACCTAGATATACTTGATGTTATATAGGTTTCATGTTGTTAAATCGTGCTTTGAAACCGGCAAGAATTTGACTTGAACAAAGTATGTGACATGGCTGAGATTTAGGGTTTGTGACTTGATATTGAATGGTTTGAGATGGTTAAAGTGTTCATTATGTTGATTTGTGAATATAGAACTCGAATTGATCCTTGGAGGATAACCAAAATGCCGAAATTGTGAACGAATATGGAATAAAGTGTGAACGTGAACTTGACTAACCGGATGTGCACATTCAAATACTAACTTTCAGGGGGTTTTGGTTGACTACCGATTATCATGGGGCGGAGCGGAGTGCAGTGATAGTCGGGTTGTGGCGACCTTAATCTGGCCTGTCTTCCTATTTCTGGCCAAAGTAGGGTTTACACCACGTAGATTGTTGGACAAGAGTGGTGTTGTCACATGGATGCCAGGCCGGTCCTTTTTTAAACATTTGTAATCGCTTTAGTCCACTCATTTTTTAAAACCAAAAAAGGTATTTTTGGAGCGAAAAGATGATTATGCCATTAATGAAAGGAAAATACGCACGTATCAGTAACCCAAGGCATCGCGATGAGTAATCCAAGGCATCGCGTGGGTTAATCATCGTGATGAACAATCAAGGCATCGCGATGAACAACCAAGGCATCGCGATGAGCAACAATGGCATCGCGATGAGCAACAAAAGCATCGCGATGAGCAACAAAGGCATCACGATGATTAACTAAGGCATTGCGATGAGTAACCAAGTCATCGCAATGAGTAACCAAGGCATCGTGATGAGTAATTAAGGCATCGCGATGAGCAACCAAGGGACCGTTTGAATTTCAACTGCTGGAGGGGACTTGATTTTCGTTTACCTTTCGGGGGCGTTGCCCCCGAACTCCCACGAGGGACGCTGTCCCCTCGACCCTTGTGACCTGATCGGGTAGGTCAATCCCCGTTGCGTTGCCCAGCATACTGCATTGGTAAATCATTGATTAAAGTCCTAAAATCAGTTTAAGATAGAGATGTTAAAAGGGTCACGGCCCGTAGGGTCAACCCGTTTAAACCGAAAAAATCAGGGTTAGGGTTGAAAATTTTCGAACCATGTAAACATCCAGGCTAAACGGGCTGACCCTATAGGGCCACGGGTTTCACGGGCTGGCCTGCCGAGCTTTCGGGCTGGCCCGCGGGCTGAGGGTAAAAGAGTAACTTTAAGTGTGTTTGAAACCCTAGGCTTAAAGTCCTTAAGCTGCCGCAACAGCAAGCCCCCAATTTGCAAGGTGCCAAACCAAGGTCTGATTTCTCTCTCACCCAGTCACTCTCCCTCTCGTCTCTCTCTCCCTGAAGCCCATCACTCCGTCAAACGCCTATCACTTCGTGACTCCGTCAAACGCCTATCACTCCGTGACTCCGTCAAACCCCTATCACTCCGTCAAACCGTAGTCCCGTCGGCCATCTACGCAAGCCGCAACTCAGTCTGACTTTCCCTCTCTTAGTTCCGTGACATTTCCCACAAGGCCTGATACTCTGATTCAACTTTTTTCATATGCTTTTGTCAACTCCACTCCGAACTTCGAAGTTTATGAGATCCTTTTTGGTTGTTAGCTATATCATTTCTTTTATCCAATATAATTTAACTCTGTGATGTGATCTCACTAAGGAATGGGCTTGAGAGTGACCAGATCTGTTGTTATTGGCTGTATATGTGTGGTGTTGGAGCAGAGTAGTAGATATAATCTTGTTTTATGGCTCGCTTTGTGTTGTGTTCTTCCAGACTTGTTTTGGGGAGAATTGAAGGGCTATTTAATTTCTCTTTGTAGTTTGTATCAATTAATGTATTTATTATCTACTTGTTTGTTCTAGTCTTTGATTTAGTATTTCTTTGCAATTTTTTTGCTAGAGTATTTGTTAAAAATTTCATCAATTGGAATTGGTCAGATTAGGGGGACAATTGAGGATTGAAGTGAAAATAACACTTTTAGCTGAGAAATATTTTAGTTTTTTTTTTTTTGAGAATGTGATGTATTTTATTTATTAGTCGTAGCCCGTTAGTGGCCCGTTTAACCCGAAGCCCGCTAGGGTTAGGGTTAGGTCTGCAATATTAGTGGCCCGAAAAAATTAGACTGTCTAACCCAAAGCCCGTTAGGGTCACAGCCCGCTAGGGCTGGCCCGAAACTGCTAGGGCCAGCCCGATTAACATCTCTAGTCTAAGAACATCTCCTTCTGTTTTTAGACAGCACACTGTCAAGCTCGATTTGAATCTCGAAAATAGTATATATATATTTTTTTGTAGAAAAATTGTGCACAAATGTAGTACTAAGTTAGGATAATAATATGAGATTGATTTTAAACAAATTTGAAGCTTAAAGCATAGATTAAAGTGGCCAAAACAGCCCAAGAACAAAAAAAAAAAAAGGATGAACTAAAAAAATTTGAATTTGATTAAATTGTGATTAAATTCGTGTTCTATGCATGAAAATTGATACCTAAACATGAAAGAAGACTATATTAACAACATGAAATTATTTATACATCAATTCGAACCTCAAATCTGAAGCAACGATGTTGTTGAGGGCATTTTAAGAAGAAAATTCTCAAAGTGCCTTTTAGCGGTTTTAAAAAAAAAGGTGGAATGGAGAGAAAAAAATGTTTGGGAAAGTGAACCAGTCAGCAATTTCTCCAATTTTTAACCGCTTTAATCTTCTATAATTATTTCAAATTAAAAAAGGTGCGAAATATCGTCTATGCCCTTAAAAAATACGACACGCTGTGTATCGCGATACATAAATTGATGCATTCCGATGCACAAAAAACATAAAAGCCAATCACGAACACCCACCACACAATTCATCGCAAAAAAGACCCCATCCCTCCCTGCGGCCCTTAATTACTTCAGGCTTCTCTCCTCCAGGATGCCAGGGATTGCTGCTTCCACTGCTGTCTCCACTCAGTCAAATGCATCCGCCTCTGTCTCTATCTCCACTGCTGGATTGAAAGAAGAGATTGCAGAGTGAAGTAAAAGGTAGTCGGTTGTTACTAATAAGAACCTAAGAGAAGATCCATCTGGATCTACTACTTTCTATACTTTCCGATCAACTGCTATTGGTCCTTGCTCGGGTGCTAATCATCTATCATGATTAAGATCGGCTAGTGGAAGAATGGGCGAAAGGACGAGAAAAAAGAGGTTGCATTGATGAACCATTTTCTCTCAATTTCTTTAGAGTTGCCGTTGTTGTTACGTTTGGTGAAGAGTGAACCGTCTTTAGGTTGGTGGGAGTATTTTAGGAATAATTTATTTATTTTTTTACCAAAGTACACTTTAGCTATAGTAAATTTTAGCAGGTGAATATCCTATGAAGTGTATCGACCCACAATTTTTTCTAATATATAATTTGTAGGTCCAGCTCACGCTACGTTCTGCTTGCTTTGATCAAGTGCTGTTAGTGTGGGTGGGTTCAATGTGACTCCCTACAGAAGGAATTCCCCCTAGATTTAAAAATAAATAATAATAATTAAAATTAGTTTGAAAGTTGTCATTAATTTGAATTGAAGTTGTGTGGAAAACATTTTGGGAGTTTTTGACGTGTAAAGAAAGATGATTTGTTGATCATATCCCTTGCGTCCTTTAGTGATTATACAGCACATTGACTATATGGTCTAACTGAAAACTTAAATGAGAGCGCTTTTAATTACTTACTGTAAAAGATAAATTATAGCGGTTAAAACGAGAAATTAAGTGCGATAATTAGAGTTGCATTTTTTTAGTCCTATTCAAAAAGCCAATTGCATTTTCCATTTTTCCCCACTGATTCGTAGCTTGTTTTCTGTTGACCGCATTTTTATAAGAGGAAAGTATTCAGACCCACAAGTAGAAGAAACTCGTACACCATTTCATTTGTACCTCGTTTTTGGCCAAGCCATTTCACGCAACTTTTTAAAAAATGCAGGTCTTTTTTTATAAATACGTTTGAGATATCACTTTAGTTTTTTTTTTCCTAGCAGCATTTTAAAACCTGCGTTTTGGAAAAAAACTGAAAATTGCAGCGTTTTAATTGTTTTGAAAATGCTACTTTTTCTGCCGCAGTATTGAAACATAAATTTTGCAAATAAGCTACTTTTTATTCCTGCGTTTTGACTAAAACGCTCGACCAAACGGACTATTACACCAACTTGATAATCTATTTCTACTATCAGCGGTCTATGAAAGCATATATTTCACACTTGTTATATTATACTCGGTTTCACAAACCCCGGGTTATAAAATCGTACATTATATTCAAAACCTGAGTTACACTTAATAATTAGCGACAAAGCCGGGCTCGTTAACTCTTGGCCATCAATCGAGGGTCACTGCTGCTAACATGTTCTTCATTTTCATTTCGCTCTCCAGACATCGGAATTTCTCATGAGCTACCTTGGAATAATATTCTGTAACGTATAATCCTCTCTACCTATAGAATGTACATGAATTTCTTTCTTGTACATCGGGTTTCATGGCGATTTCTTGTTTGTTAACTTGAAGTCGTAGCGATGATTAATCCCGTGTGTAGTTGTTTATTCCCTAATTCATCAAATATCTTAGAATTCAGTTCAGCAGCTTTACTTACAGTATTTTAAAAGGATTTTTATTAAAATGAACAATGGGGGTGGGTCAAAATGTCTACGGACACTAGAGGTGAATCAACGGAAAAACTATTTTGTGATAGCCAGATGCCAAGACAACGGGTGCAAAGCTACCACACCCCAGTTTTTGGCCATTTCCGTCCAAATTGGTAATGATAACGCTTGCAGAGCTGGACCTGGTGGCCAGTGCAGAGTGAGTGTGTGTGTGTGTGTGTGTGTGGGGGGCGGCGCTACGTAATCAGTGCTTATATATAACCTTGCATTAGTCTTGCATGAGCTGCTTATGGCACAAATGCAAAGTACATTGAATGATCAGAAATGGATGCTTCAAAACATAATATACATGCGTTCTGTTTCAAGAAGCTAGAGTAGTAGCTTCACAACCATCAGGAACACAAGCCAAGACATCTCTGTAGTCCCTTGAGATTGTGAAGGAATCGTATACCTTCCCATCACGGCTCTTCTTGTACTCGAATAGAAGGGATGAGTGGTTAAATGCAGTCAGCTTGACAAATCCAAAGTCATAATCTTTATAAAGACTCCATTTAGTATTGATGTCACTAAATTCTGACAAATGGCTACCACCTCCACCAACGACAACGTGGATCGTTCCATTAACCGTGCCAGAATAATGAGATGTTTCTGGGTTCACGCATTGATTCTACACCACAAATACGACTTCAGATAGACATCAATATGTGATAAGATCTTGATATGAAGTGAAAAAAATAAAAGAAAGAAGGATCTTGATACATGGTGAAAAGAAAACAAATGGGTTTAGAAGCTTAATGAAAGGTCTCAGTAAAGATTTGTCAATGTTGTTTCAGTGAATTTTCATATATTTGCACTTAGTTGAACTTGGCGAGGAATTACTAGCAGTATGTTCTTATTAAGGTCAAGAAATCGAGTCTTACTATGGAATTAATGATTTCACTTAAAGATACTTGCACCATTTACCACAATAGAAAGGAAATGATTTGAACTTATACCTGGTAAATTGGGCAAGTCCTTTCATAGTTATGGACGTGTCCGTAAAATGCAATGTCCACCTTGTATCTCTGCCAGAGTTTATGCAAACTTTCCCTTCCCATTGGCTCTTCAAATGACCCTTCCAGGCCATACCATTTGTCAGAAGAGTATCCAAGAACACGATGAGCAGCAAATATCAACCAGGGTTGTTTTTGCCTGTCTGCTGAGGCAAAGCATTGCTCAATGAACTTGTACTGTTCAGAACCTTCCCTCCAGTCATGCTCAGTGTCTGCTATGCAAAATTTAAACATGCCATAATCTGTTGAATACCTGTAAACAGAATACAAATGATCGTCTAGATTAAATTTTGATTAATAAATAGAATAAGGGAAATGGTGCCTACAACCTACACATACATACAGTAAAGCTAGCACACTACATTATGCAGGAACATAAAAGAATTTATCTTTTACTAAGCTGGCAAAAATGATTAGAACTAATCTTTTACCAATACTTGGCTCTGTTCTCCGCAGGAACATAGAACATGGTCTCAGCTAACACACCACATTCCCCACCTGAATCTTTAGTGTCATAGAAGGATCCAGTCCCAGGCCAATCACGTTCATGATTACCACTGCAGGAAGTAGAAACAATTTTCATGTAATGCCATAAATGCAGATTAATAGATATCTAAACCTTACTATCGTAAACAAACCTTGCAACCATATATGGGACCATTGATGCAATGGGTTCCACCTGTGATGTGAACTGGTCCCACTGTGAGATGTATCCATTTGCATATACTAAATCTCCTATATGGAAAACTATGTCAATGTTCTTTAGGTCCTTGATGAGCTGGTCGGTAGTATTAAGTGAGCCAGGCTGATAATTACTATATTCATTTGAACCATCACGCTCTGCCTGAAAGGTGCAAAACAGATGTAAATCTATCATCATTTACTGAATGGCACGTACTGAAAATCGAGGCTAAAATATTATTTGACGTTTAATTAATGTTGTTTTTCATCTTTTAGGAATAATTTAACTTTTGGTTGGTATTACCTTCCCCATATCGCCAAATATTACAACACGCTGTAATGAGTCCTGTCCCGGAAATGGGGATGATTTAAATGAATATATCTTGCTCCAGATATACGAACCATTAGTTAATATATGGCCCATCTTGTAAGTGTACCTGGAAAATGACGTCAAAACATAGTTACACCGGGAAGATAATGAGGAAGGGTGGGTGGGGAGGGGGTGGGGAGGGCAGGGGAAGGTAATCTGCAGAGTATTGCTCATGATAAACATCATAATATTATGGCTATTTGAGATGCATACATGGTGTTTGGCCACAGATCCTTTAAAAAACTTGTGTGTATGAAACCAGGATCACGCCAGCCAACCGTTCTTGCAGGTGAGCCTGTAGGGAAATTAGGGTTTTTATTAGCGCTAGGACTTCGCCATATTGGTTGATGCACTTTAGGCAGTAAATTTTATTAGGAACTTGAACCCACAATTTTATTAGTATGGCAGGTGGCCGGGTGAGATCTCATGGGAAGGAAAAGGAAACTAACAAGAACATCAAGAAGAGGTATGATATTTTGTGCAGAAGTTGCTATGCTGCACCCTTGCAGTATTTATGTGGCAATTGATATCCTACTAATAATTTCTCTGTTTAAGCAAATAGAAGTAAATCAAGTAATCATGCAAGCAAGCTGGAAATCCAGTTAATATGTACAAAAATTGTCAACATCCAGAATGGTTTGAGCCTCTGATGCAAGCAAAACAAAATCTAGCAAGGTCATAACTGAAAAGGCTCATACCACACATGCTGTTTCGATGAAATGTCAATGTTCCTGCAGAAGAGCGCATTTGAGGTTGACCCTTCAAACCCCACTCAACAAAAGGAATGGCTTCATCAATGTTATAGCCACTTGTCCAGGTTACTGTCATCTGCACAAGAGCCAAGAATAAAATAAACAACAAACAAATAAAAACAATTATAATTCAGGGTAATGATATATCAACTTTCTGTTCCAAGTATGACCAACTTGTTTCAAGCAGGAGAATAGAAAGTACATTAATTTTGCAATTATTTATGGTAGTAGGTAAAATCTATTGTAAGTAGTCAAAGCGTATAATCTGACTCTCCATGGATCAAAATTACTGGCTAACAAAGCTTGATCACGAGTTTTTGATTAAGATTGTCTCAACCAAAAATATGCATCTAAACATAATAACCACTTCTAAAGTTGAACTTACTTCATTCCAAGATTTTCCCTGAGCAAGGCGTGGATAAAGAGGTGCTTTAGGATTTGCAAATGACACATAATTTGAAATGGCCACCAATTTTGGCTGCAAAATGGAGCCATATAATCAGTTCAAGTGAAATTATCATTAGATTCTCTAAAAGATTGTAAAGTAGAACACTAACATAACTCAGAACTAATAAAAATGGTGTACAAACACGAAATGTAAAGACAAGATATCAATTGAGACACTTCAATGTTAATTACAAACTTAAATTGATCACGTAAGGAACAGAAAGAGTCACTTAACACACATTTGACAGCCCCCCAGAAAATAACGCAAAGGAAAAGTCAGCTCTCTGATTGATTATCTGTAGCTTTAATGAAGCTTTGCCTGTCTTTGTATATCCAGAGTTGGAGTAATTTGCAAACATATACTGTAAAATGATACCGGTTAGAGAACACGAATATATTCAAAAATCACTTGAATCGAACTTTACACTAAAATTGTACATACCTTTATCGGAGCTGAGCATATGTACGGCATCTGTTCTTTGGTGTCGTTTTCAAAGTAACAAGTTGATGCACTGCAGTATCCAAACATTGCATTCAATATTCTACGACAAGATGCAGAAATTCGAGACTTATACAATTATTTAGAGGTTTGATTTTAGACCAATAATAGGTTTTGCGGAAAAAAATCTGTGTCAGGAAAACTATGGAGACACTAGGGGGGAGAGAGAGAGAGAGAGAGAGAGATGCATCAAGTGCAACATACAACTTTTACTCTTTCATGTCCTAGTAACAAAAAGCTGCTACGTCCTACGAAAGGGAAACAAAGAGTAAGACGAATATTACTTGAATTTTGCAGGAGAAAAAACTCCAACCCAATCACCCTCGGAAGGTTCTGGGTGCTGAAGCTCCACGTCTACCCATTGAGTATCCTCACCCTATCATTGGATGAACAATCAAATTCCATTGCTTAAATATCCTTATGAGACAGTTTAAAAGTAATCCACAATTTAAACAAAAAATTTAGCGACACGCTCCTTAAGAATTGTCATTGAGTTCATGGACCTACGGAGTAATAACATATCCTCTAATCACATGCTGTACCAATTACAGAACCGAAGCTCGTTAATATGTATGTATGTATATATATGTCGGTTGACTTTAGGGCCATGTCACAAATTTAACGCTGATTCTTATCAGAAGAGGATTTATTTAAAAAATCATGTTTTTAAAAACTTGAAAGGGATGTAAATAGCAATCTAGAATGAAATGACTGCAGAAAAGTTTGAGAAAATGACTTAAACTTGTGCTGCTCAGCTCCCAGATCACGCCTTCCAACATGTAGTACTATTTAGGGTCAGAGTGGCCTTAACGCTAACCAAGCTGCAAGATAGTTGACTTAGGGGACAAGGGGCAAGAGTAGCTATGAAGATAATTCTCCATCCTAAGTTAATGAATACTGAAACAAGAAACTCAAAAATGCCATCGTGCTGGAGCATCTTGATATATTTACTCTGCCACACATCTAGGCAGCTCGTACTTTCCCGAGAGAAATGCACCCTCTCTCTCATATTAGTTTGCTTGGGTTTAATCCTCTCCAATCTGAAAACCCCAACCTTGGTTGTTTTATGATTGACTGAGCATCCCCTCATCCCTAGGCCATGGTTGAATTTATTTCTAAAAATTTCATCTATTACTTTCACTTGATGAAACACAATAAAAAGAAAGTTAACCATTTTTATTACTCAGTATGGGAAGATTTTCCCGATCGTACAAGGCAAGCATCAGCTTACTTCAACATTAAGTTTCTACTCCAATTTGTTCATTGCAACAAAAAGTGGCTCAAACATAAAAATGACAGAAAATCTGCGAAAGGAAGAATAAAAAATAAAATATCTCTGCATCGTCAACAGATTGCACAAAGAAAGAGAAGAATATACCCGGGGCGGCTAATTGTTAGGAATTCAGTAAGGCAACTAACTAATTAAAGAAGGGAGAAATTAAGAAATACTGCTCAGTGACAAAAATATGCTAGTAATCATCAGTTAAAAGAAAATGATACCTTCAAGCCGAGGAGAACGGGTTGAGCTTTAATGGAGGTGGAATCACGTAAAGCAAGAATGGCTTTATGAATTGCTATCTTTGATAGTGGTTGTTCCCCAATCGCTCCATTTCCATTTGTAGCAGTATAAGTATAAACATAAGCTGAAGAGTTGAGAACAAGGAGAATAAGAACAAGGGGCAATGAAGATGGTGAAATGAGGGGAGCATATGAGTTCTTCATTCAGTCAATTGCACAAACAGCTAGCTGATCGACGAGCTCAACAAGAAGAAGGAAAGAAGTCGGTTGATTTGGATTGGATTCTCCTCATATGAGTTAGTATTATACTAATGGAAAAATGCTCGCAAAGATTCTTTCGTGTGGATGGATGGATATTCGATTTTTGACTCGTTCTTTTTATTTTTCAAAATTAGAGAGAGAGAGAGAGAGAGAGAGAGAGAGAGAGAGAGAGAGAGAGAAATTTTGAGGAGAGAATCCCGCAAGTCAGTCCGTCCTTCTTCTTCTTTGTTTCTTTTTTCAAGTCAGTCCGCAGATGATGAAGTAACCTAACAAACTTTGCGAGCAGTCTGAACACTCTTCTATGCAGTCTGCACACTTCCCCCACGGAGACAAAGGCAAGTCTTTTATGCAGTCCGCACACTTCCCCACGGGCCACGGCCCCCTCCCTCTCTCTCTGGGACTAATCAGGTGGGACCCATCAAATTTTGAAGTTTTAAGTTGGACTCCACGTGTTGTGTTTATGATGATAACTGATAAGTAGTTGACATTTGTTTTCAAATATAATCTCCGTAATAAATATGAATCAGGTTTAATTTGACCCACAAAAATTATTAGTTAATTTTATTATAAAAATATTATTTTTTTTAAATACCCATATATATGTGGTGCTCATCTAAGAATTAAATCAAAAATAAAAATGATAAAAATAACATCCAAAAGAAAACAAATTAGAAAACAAACACTCTTTTTCTGGTGCGTCTAAAAATAAAATAGATAAGCTCTTTAGTAAACGGAGGTATTCCATGGTATCAGAATATCAAATATAAAATTAGAAAAAATTACAGAAAAACCCCTGTGGTATTATGGATTTTTCTGTCATCCCCTTTAACTAAAGAGTAGGTTTTTCGTGAGACCGTTTTACAGTTATTAATTCTTAAAACGGAGCCCCACTCTTTCACATGTCATCAACACACGGTGGGTCAGGTCAGTTCTACGTACAAGATCGAAGCACAACCGAACAGAATGTTATTACAATAATATAGGTCTAATACATCAAACTAATTAGATCTTCACTGAGACGCTCAGAAAATTACAAACTGGGAAGGGGGTAACATTCTGTCCTAACCAAAAGGGAAACAGCAGTAAGATAGAAATAACTTTACACAGAATCAGTATATCAACCTGCAAGTAATTCAAGGGTTAGGCCAGAAAAACAGAGACAAGGTAAGAATAGAAGAAATAATATGAGACAAGATCTAGCAAAAAGGACGCCGGTGTCAAGTCACCGACTCGCCGTCACAGGTGGATAACACCTCGGCTGTTGCTACTACTTAGGCTCAGTAACCCATCTCTTTCAGTCCACCAATGAGTCCCTAACAGCCCCTAACCCAGCGCTCACAGCTCCAGTTGTGACGCCCCGACCCAGATTTCCATACAAAATTCCAAGGTTAGGATGCCACAATAACTTAACAAGACATAACCAAACGCATAAACACCTGGTTTAACATAAGTGTAAATGATCTTCAGCGATATAATTGCCGGAAAATAACTATAACAACATCATCGACCACAACATGCCGGAACAACAAAATAAACCACGAGCCACAACATGCTCGGAAACACAACTGGAATAATAACCAAATGTACATAAGCGCGACATCCATGTCGGCTACCAAAAGAATAATACAAACCAAGTATGATTCTACCCAAAAGTAAAGTCTAGATAACTTTACACAACCATCGTATCTCACCAAAAGAAAATATAACTAAAATTGTACAAACCAAAAGTACACTACAAGGATAACCTGCTATCTAGCCTCGTCCTCACCGACCTCACCGAGAGCTGCCTGGCTGGTTCGGATCTAAGGAAAACAATTAAACACAACGGGGTGAGTCGAAACTCAATAAGTTACTAAATGCAACTATATGACATGACATAATGCTCAGCTGTAATTGAAATCAAATGATAGCATTTCTATACATCACAACTCAAACATGAAATATCATCAACGATATACAACTCATGTTAAACACATAGCAATTTGATGTTCACATAAGTGCTTGTAAAGTAAATCACATAACAAAGGATATTGTTTCTCTTTATTCTTCTTTGTGTTGCTCTTACAATACACAAAATAACGAACGTGTAGCGATACTCGTCTATGATGTATCAACATCCACGAACTTGCCGGGTCTCCCCGAAAATCTATCGGATCATAGCAACCAAAGTCCTGCGTATTGCTATAACAGAGGGGCTACCTCCCACCTGTGGCCAACAGGTAAGTTGTGTGTGCATACCGGTACGGCGACTTATAGCGATTCCAAACATTGATTTGTCAAGGCTATATGTCGTCCCACCATAACTCGTTAACTCAAATGCCAACTGGACTCAATGCAATGCACAAAATGGTATCTACTCATCTTATGCAATTTAACCCCCAAGTTCAAAAGTAGTGAACTTGATAATTGTCAAGTAATCTATTTTACTCAATAACATGCTATCAACAAGCACATACTATCCAAGTTTATACAATCACGTAGAGCTATCTACAAGTCTCTATTCCACAACATCAATTATTCAATTCAACCACTTGTTTGAGGGTTCATAATTCTACTCAAACCAAATCAAATTTTTGAAGGGATTTAACAACATGTATGGTGTGTATTGTTCATTCAAAACTCTACCTCAAGAGTTCACTAACATAATTGTTCACTCTGGACATAGTTGCTATATACAACTTTCTCCCAATTAAAGTCTTTGTTCTTCTCTTAGTACAATTTTAGGTTCAACAATGAGTAATTAACTCAACCAAATATCTCATACCAAGAATTCATCACAACCAAGATTCTCACACATCCTTGTAGCATTTAGACATATAAATAACATCTTTAACAAGGCTAGCAAATTCATTGTGTAACTAGCATGATTTGAAGCTTAAAGCATACGAAGGGGGATTAGTAACTTACCTTAAATAGACAAATCAAATCACTAAAAAGAGAATCAAAGCCTTCAAAGTACTTCTCCTAGTCTTTAGCAACCCAACTATGGTCTTGCATGCAAGGTTTGATGGCTGTATTTTGAGGAGATATAACACACACAACAATCTCACTATTTTCTCACCTACAAACTCTCTCTTGTGTTCTTGGATGGTCAAGGATGAAGTGAGAGTATTCTGTCTCTCACTCAAGGGTTCAAGAGGTGGAAGAGGTGGGAGAAGGACTGATTAACTCTCCCAAGACGTGTCCTCACTTAAACCAAAAGTCTAACATGTCAAAATTAATAAAATAACACATGCATAACATTTCTGCTAACAGGGCGATCGTCCTATCGCGAGACAAAGCGATCGTTTTACCCTACTGTCTACAAGGCGATCACTTTGATATTAACCAAGGCGATCGCTTTGTCCTCAAATCTTAAAAGCCAACATTCTGTCCACAGGGCGATCGCTTTGCTACAAGCCAAAGCGATCGCTTTATACCCAGTTCACAAATACCAACTTTCTGTCTACAGGGCGATCGCTCTGGCCCATGCCAAGGCGATCGCTCTGCCTCCAGCGTGTTACAAACTAAGTACAAAGTCATTTTACATAATCAAAACCAACCCAATTAGTACTTAGGCATATATCACAAGTATATAAAGCTAAAATTCTCAACAAGCTACACAATCATAGTTTATATTTCTAACATGGCATTTCTACTCATGCTAATAAAACATATACTTATTCAAATAACATATTAGGAGAGCTAGGGTATATATTACACCGGTGAAGTCTACCCCACACTCCCCAAACCCAACGCCGGTGACCCCAATGAAATCAAACAGACTCTACACCCCGAAACCCCCATACCCGCTAATAGATTCTCACCAAAGGCACGCCTTCAAAGAACCTCACCGTGTATAGCTATGTGAATAGCTCTCTCTCTCTCTCTCTCTCTCTCTCTCTCTCTCTCTCTCTCTCTCTCTCTCTCTTTCTCACTCACACACTTACACCAAGGTACACAGGTAAGCAAAGAAGAGAAGAGAAGAGGAGTTAACATTCACACACACAGTCACTAAGGGCGACGGACAGGCTGACCAAGGGAGGACCGGCGGCGACAGATCGCAGGTGTATAAAATCTAACCCTAGATTTGTTCTGCTCTCTGCCGTGACGCCAAGGGATAAAAGTGAGGATCTAATTAGTTTGATGTATTAGGCCTATATTATTGTAATAACATTCTGTTCGGTTGTGCTTCGATCTGTCCTATAAAAAATAACCTTAAGACGGTATTTTCCAAGTTTTTGGTGATTATGGTGATACTGCAATGGGACGGATAGAGCAAATGAGAAAGGGCATAGAATTGATATCTAGACTACACGATAAGCCAATGCAGCCAAATACTATGCTTCATTATTATGAAAAATAGAATAGCTCACAATAGAAGTTCCTAATTAATAACAAGCTACATGTAACCGCGCAACGGCTTATTTCAATACTAACATACATACACAATCTGCATCATCAGGTTGCAAGAGTGATTGGTTCACAACCATCTCGAACACAGGCCAAGACATCTCTGTAGTCTCTTGATATGGTGAAGTTATCATAAACTTCTCCGTCGCTGCTCTTCTTGTACTCAAACAGTAGGGATGAGTGGTTATACGTGGTCAGCTTGACGAATCCAAAGTCGTGATCTTTATGCAGACTCCAAACTGTTTGAATTGTGGTATACTCTGACAAATGGCTCCCTCCTCCACCAACAACAACATGAATCGTTCCATCCACCGTGCCAGAGTAGTGTGATTTCTCCTTGCTCACACATTGATTCTGCATCACCACCAGAAAGGTCAATAGGTTAGAGAGACGGGCAGTACATGATCAAATCCAACATGCACTTAAAGAAAATACTTCCAGAAGCTAAATCAAGACCCCAGCTATGTAAGTTCTATATTATCTTCAATAGCTACAGAAATCTTACAGATATATAAAGGTGCTAGCAAAGAAAGGAAACTTGTACCTGGTAAATAGGGCAAATCCGTTCATAGTTATGGACATGCCCGTAAAATGCAATGTCCACCTTGTATTTCTGCCAGAGCTTCTGCAAGTGTTCCCTTCCCATGGGCTCTTCAAATGCGCCTTCCTTTGCGTACCAATCATTAGAAGAGTAACCAAGGACACGATGAGCAGCGAAGATGAGCCAGGGCTGTTTTTGCCTATCTGCTGATGCAAGGCATTTCTCAATAAACTTGTACTGTTCGGAACCTACCCTCCAGTCATGCTCACTATCTGCTATGCAAAAGTGGAACATGCCATAATCTGCTGAGTACCTGTTATGAAAATACAAACTTAAGTTCAGATAACACTTTTGATGATAATCAGAACCTGCTACAAAACAGACTAGACTTCGTGAGAAAGATTCTATGGGAGCCCATTTTATATTAATCGTCCATCAACCAAACCTGCATTTACCTAATGGTTTCATCCAAGAGTTAATCCATAGATAGAAAGACTGCAAGTACTAATTACTAAAGCTAAGTAGTCAAACCTGAGTACACCCCGAAGAACCTCAAGAAGTATATGGAAATATTGTTTACATTACAGATTGTTTATCATTATCCTTCCTATTGCTCTCAGAAAATAGCGCATCCAAAGATTACAAAACAAAACTGAAAAGTTACTGGAGAAGAGTTATCTGCTTACCAAAATTTAGCTCTGTTCTCCGCTGGAACATAGTACATGGTCTCAGCGAGCACACCACATTCCCCACCAGAATCTGGAGTATCATAGAAGGATCCAGAATTAGGCCAATCGCGCTCATGATTGCCACTGCCAAAAAAACTAAATTAAGGTTTTTGCACTTGATGCCATATAACTTACAGAGTTTAAGGATCCATACCTTGCAACCATAAAAGGCACAGTCGATGCAATGGGTTCCGTTTGTGATGTGAATTGGTCCCACTGTGAGATGAATCCATTAGCGTATGGCATATCTCCTATAAGGAAAACTATGTCAATGTTGTCTAGGTCCTTGACTAGTTGGTCAGTAGTATTGAGCGATCCAGGTTGATAACTAGCAAACTCATTTGAACCATCACGTTCTGCCTGAAAGATGAAGAAACAAATGTAAATCTCTTTTCAAATGGATAGGGTAGAATACATTAAAATCATCCATATTCAATTTTTCTGTAGTGAAATATCTTCTAATCTAAAATCAAGGGTCTACAGAAAAATTCTGCTAAAAAAATGTCTTATGGCGATAGACCAAAAACAGTAATTTTATAGAAGCTTTGGTCATGGCAGCAAAAATAGCTTGTTGCTGTCATTACCCTCCAGAAGAAAATAAGAAGAAGAGGAAATCAAGAACGAGATGCTGGATGCTTAGGGATACAGCATAGGAAATCTTGTCTAGTATATAGCCAGTTCAAACAAATGTTCAACATGTTCAATTTTTGTGCAGCTTGAATTTGTTTATACAAACATCTCAGATTCTATAAATCTATGCCTAACCACTTGAGAAGAAATGCCAACGCTGAATAGATAGTTCATATCAAATACATAAATTATCATTCTACTTTTTCTTTGTTTTCCGTTTTCTAGGGATCACACAATGTTGAAAGAATATAATTCAATTTTCTTTTGCAACTACCTTCCCCATGTCTCCAAACACTATAATCTGCTGTAGCGAGTCCTGTCCTGGATATGGAGATGATTTAAATGAGTAACCCTTGCTCCAGACATATGAACCATTGGACAACATATGGCCCAACCTATAATTGTACCTGAAAGAATGGCATCCCAACCTCAGTTAAAGCAGAGAGAACAAAACAAAAAAACAAGGAGAACCTCGACGCATTTAGGCATCTATGTCCTAAAGGAGAATGTTGCTACATTGTACATACATCATATTTGGCCATAATTCCTTCAAGAAACTAGTGTGTATGAAACCAGGATCACGCCATCCAACTGTACGCGCAGGTGCACCTGCAAGGCAGTTAAGGTTTCATATTAGATACTTACCATGTTGATTGATGAATTATAAAACAAAAAATATGCAAGAAACTGATGCTAATGTGTGCAAAGAAGAACTAAGACAAAATGTGGATCAGTAGGGGGAACTACTCCCAGAGAAATCCTCGTAAAGTTTGCAATATAAGATAAATTTTTTATTAGAAAAAAACACACCAATGAGGCATTGTGAATTTACCTGTCTGGCACATTTAAGTGACGTTTGCCTAATGTTATCTTTTCCATAAATTTCCAGTTAGAATGAATATCCAAGACAAGTTTGGTTTCACAAATACATATTCTCGGGAAAAGGACATAGCTGCAGAAGAAAATCATACCACACATGCTGCCTCGAGTAATCGTCAATGTCCCTGCTGGTGAAAGCATTGGCTGCTGCCCTTTCATTCCCCATTCGACAAAAGGAATAGCTTCATCTATGTTATAGCCACTTGTCCAGGTCACCGTCATCTGCCCGAATACCAATTAAAAACACATAAATCAACCATAAACAACAACCACAGCCACAACAATTCGTTCAGGGTTTACAAAAGTTAACAGGTCCAAGATGATTTTATATAGTTGTTGTAGACTGATACATTATATAGTATATGATTAAAGTGAAAGAAATTTCCATAAGCAGCCAAAGCTTCAGATTTGAGGCATGACTATTGTGGAAAGCCGCGAAAGATCATGAGATTGGTTCAGACTGATGGAATGGAGAAAAAGAGTCGGCTATTTATTTGAACTGAGCAGAACATTAAGTGCAATAAACTTACTTCATTCCAAGACTTCCCTAGCGCAAGACGTGGATAGAGGGGAGCTTTAGGGTTCGCAAATGATATAAAATTTGAAACTGCCACCAATTTTGGCTGCAATATCCAGGAACATGATTAGTCCAAGGGATGGGACTCTGAGCATTGTCCAAAACCTTGAGATAATGATGCAGCATAAAGGTTGTAGAAAGGAGTGATTTCACGCACCTTCTCCAACCCGCCAGAAAATAATGCAAAGGAGAAATCTGCTCGCTGATTGATAATCTGAAACTTAATTTTCGATCTCCCAGTCGTTGTATAATCAGGATTGGAGTAGTTTGCAAATTGATACTATTATACATATGAAATATGACAAAATATTGGTTAGGACATGCCTTAATGATTTCCATGATTGTTTTATCTCAAAATCCACTTAAATCATGCAAACCTTTATTGGGGCTGTGCATATGTATGGAGCCTCTGGTTTGGTGCCGGTTTCAAAGTAACAATCTGATGCACTGCCACATTAGACGGTTTTGTTTAAGTCATAATTTTTTAAAAGAAGAAAATAATTCCCAGCTAGGCAGTTATTGATGGGTATGAGTATAGTCCTAGAATGACTTCAGAAAGAACATTATGGAAGTGCTTGAAAATGGGAAATGAAAATTAAATGGTGAGAAAATTACTTTACATATATTCATTGAACTACTAGTCCCAACAATTCTACGTTGAGTACATAATAATTATAGGACATTGATAGGGAAAAGATGGAATTACTTGAAGTTTGCTGGCGAAAAAACTCCAATCCAGTCATCGTCAGATGGGTCTGGGTGCTCAAACGAGACATCAACCCATTCAGTATCCTCACCCTGTTATCATAGGAACAAGTAAACACCATTGAGACAATTGCTTGGGATTCCAATGCAAACAACTTAATCCAACATTCAGAAAATGTGAAACACACTCATCAAGAACAAGAAGAGTGTTAGCTAGTAGTCCGTGACTCCAAGATCCCGACTCAACTCAATAACCTTTTTCGAACTTCTTGGAGTCAGCAACCGACTCTTTTTCCACCAATTCTTAAAATTCAAGATGTCTAACAAAGTTGTACAATCTTTGTTAGTAGCATTCCTCCTTAATGAAGGGATAACTTATATCAGTATGGACTATGACCTGAGCATTAAACAGGAAGATGTGTTGATTTCACTAACCCACAGGAAAAAAGGCGTTGGTCCTTCAATGTTAGTAAATCCTTAATTCCAAGGGAACCCAAAAATGATAAGTTGTTTGGTTTTATAGCCATATGAGGTGGGTCATCCGTTACGCAGTAGATCACAAGGTCTATAGAATCTAGTACTCCACTAGTTTAACTCAGTCTTACTCCAAATTACGTGTGATCTAGTAATGATATAAGTTATTATTTCACGTTGCCTGCTTGAATTACAACAATTGTGCATTTGCTCAGCCTTGTTCTTTCGGTTTGAGTTTAGATAATTCCTATTCTGGACTTTTTGGCTTCTTCGATTTGTCACCGATTAAATAATTGCCATACTAGTAAAAAAAAAAAAAGGTAATCAGCAAAAGTCTTAGTAAAGAAAAAGGAAGCCAAAAAGTAGCCCATTTCCTGACCTGCAATAAAGTGCTTGCATATTGAAAAAACCCTGTGGCAACATGAGCAAAACACACATATAGAGATACAGATTCAAAATCTACAACATAAAAAATGTGTTGTAGATTGTGCCTGCTCAATGAAAGTGAGGTTCTGCTTTGGCAACCCTTTTGAGGTCAAGTAGAAATTCTCACACCTTGAGGCAGAATGAAGTATTGGACACCATTTACAACACAGACAAACATAATTATTACTATCTGGACTCCTGTACAAGGATCAGATATAGGTACGAATCTGAGTACCAGACCTGCCAAACTTTTAAGCTTTTACACTATATATCATAAGGATCGGATCCAAGTATTTTGGCAAAAATGAAGGATCCGGTTAACATAGATTAGCAAAAGCTACATGGTAAAGGATTCCTCTAAACTAAAAACGAAAACAATTCATTCACACAAAATAGGGGAAAAGTCATTACAGTGAATATAGTTTTGCAACACAACCCAAATGCACTAAATGGTAGAATGATACAACTATTTACTGCAGTAATGCACAATTATTTGAACATATTTTAACCTTTCTGTAGCTCTAAGTTCAGATGATAGGCTAAATTAAAAACTTGTAGAGAGTGACATGTTTTGCCAAAATTATCATGGCTGCATTCGTAGAGAACTCGTTTGACAATCTTGCTAAACCTCTTAGATTACTGTATTGTCAGGCTCTCATGAACACGGGGTACTCACTCCCATCTTAGTTAGTCTAAAGAACCAAGCTTTACTAACAAGTGGTACCAATTGTGTGTGTGTGTGTGTGTGTGTGTGTGTGCGCGTGTTTTAAATGCATCACACAGCTATATGAGCAAATGAATTACTCCCTCTGTCTCCAAACGAGGGTCATTTTTTTGTCCCAGACAGAGGTAGTTAATAGTACAACAGTGAAGCAAAAAGCTAGAAAACGCTTACATTGGAACCCAACAGGAATGGGTAAGCACGAATAAAAGCGGAATCATGTAGAGCAATGATAGCATTGTGTATTGCGATCTTGGAGAGCGGCTGTTCACCAATTGGAGCGCCACTACTTATGATCGGAATTGACGCAAAAGTGAACTCCCAAACAAAAACACTGTTAGATACTAAAAACACCAACAGTGTCAAAAATGATTTCACCATTTTTACAAAGACTTGGTGTGCACTCAAGGACCTCGTTCAGGGCTGCTTATATAGAGCTAGTAAAACTTAAGCAATTCGGAGATTGGGGTATGATTCGAATCCGCCCTTAATGTACATGTGTGAAAATAAAATAGATTGCGTCTCTATCAGAAAAGTTCCTCATGGTGGAGACTAGTATTGTGATTTTCGCGTGGAGAATTTCCTGGTTGAGATTGGTTTTGATCCGTTTTAAAATTATTTCGGGGAGAGGAGAAATTTATTATGATAAAAGTCTCAATCTAATCCGATGATCTATCTTTATTTAGTCAAGAAGAACTATGTGCTGCGCGTGATTCATGTTAATACAGAGTAAGTCTTTGAGTGACTAATGCAAGTGAACTTATTTGATGGAGTAGTACTAATGGAGCAACAATAAAGTCCATGCTAATAATGATAATTACGTACTTGATCCCTCCCTATTATTAGATCGTCGACTAATCTCTTTGACCATCATTTGTTGGCAGACTGAAGTTCAGTCACTATGAGAAAGTAGAGCTCAGTCTTATAAATTAAGATTCGTAAAATGGTCTCACATAAAACATACTCTATTAAGGCCCAGTTTGATTTGACTTATATGGCGGTGCTTATTGCTTATGATTTACCATAAGTTATTTTTGAAACGTTTTTGACTTATTGAGAGATAAGTCATAAGTCATGTGCAAGCCACTTAAAGCACATATGAGACTTTAAGTTATAAGCACTCGGAATAGTTCTTATTTCTATTTTTTAAAAATAAGTAATAATTAAAATAATAATAATTATTAAAGATAATAATAATAATTATAAATAATAATAATAATTAAATAAAATAATAATTAAAGATCAGTAATAATAATAATTAAAGATAATTATAATAATTAAAGAAAATAATAATTAAAGATAATTATAATAATTAAAGAAAATAATAATTAAAGATAATAATTAAAAATAATGATTATTATTATTATAAAAAATAAAAAATAATAATACATATTAATAATAAATAAATAATAATAATGATGCAAAGAATATTTAATGATGAGGGTATTTTAATCTTATATTTTAATTCAGCACTTTTCAGCTTATCAATCAAATAGTCACATTAACTTAAAACACCTCATCAGCACTTCGAAAAGTTAAATCAAACAGCCCGAGTTCATAAGTCATCAACTATATAGCTTGTATATAACTTATGACTTATCTCCTCATAAGTCAAATCAAACGCTTCGAAAATAACTTATGGTAAGTCATAAGCAATAAGCAGCTACCCATAAGCCAAATCAAACAGGCCCTAAATCACCTCATTTACTTAAAATATATTTCCTCCGTTACATGCAAAGAATCCAATATTCTATTTTAAAATATTCTATGTAAAGAGTCTACTTTAAAAAATTATGTCTACAATCTTCATAAACTTTTTAATTTTACCCTCCACATATGCTATAATGTGTTGAATAAAAAAGTAATGGAGAGGATCCAGGTCCGATAAGTTATAATCCTTCTATCCTAAAATTATTAAGAAGAACATTAATGTTAGTTCATAATTATGAATAAAAATTATATTCTACCTTCGTTCCAAAATAAGTGACATTTTAGCATAGTTTTTTTTTTTTTTGTCTCAAAATAACTGTCTTTAAAGGATTTCAAGAAACATTTGTCTATATTCTACCAAAATTGTCCTTATTAAAGAGGGTTGTTATGAGGAAAAAAAAAAACTACTCATGCAACTTATCTACAATATATGGACTTAAATAAAAGTAGATAAATTTTTTAAATTTGTGTGCAAATTTCTAAAACGACACTTATTTTGGATTGGAAATGATATTTCTTTTGCAGCGACGGTAATATTAGGAGGGCAAAAATAGAAATATATCTATATATTACCACAAAATAAAAATCAAAGCTGCCACATGCCTTGTGTTAAAAGTTTTGCAGCCTAATCCACACACACACACACACACTCTCTCTAATTTCTTAAAAACCCCTCATATTATCTTTATTTCAATTGATCCTCACACTGTCTCTTTCTTTTCTACCTTGACAAAAAATATATTCTTAATGATGTCCACGTTGCAACTTTTTTTTTTTTACTTTTCTTCTATTTGTATTACTTTTTTATTTTATTTTAAATTAATAATATCCCATAGAAAATTTTGATTACTTTTCGGCAAAACTCATATTTGGACCACCCAACTATTCACAAAGTTACAATTCGGCCACCACAACTTCAAAAATATTATTTGGGCCACTAAACTATCATTTTCTTGCAAATGAGCCCATTTTTTGGATGGGTGTTAGTTCAAACGTTAAATTTACATGAAATACCCATTTTATCCATGTCTTCTTCATCTTCCCAGTCCCTAAATTAAAGAGAGAGAAAACCCTAACTCGCCAACTCATTATCTAGAAAAATTAAGCAAAGTACAATCCAACTCTCCAATTGAAACAGACTTCTAAGCAATAATTCGCCCCAAATTGAAACAGACTTCTAAGCAATAATTTTCACAAATCTCAGCAAATAATCCAACAAAAATCGAGATGCCAGCCGGAATCCCAAGCCATAAGCTTCAATTCGCCCCAAACTTCAAACATTAGGTCAGATTTGTCATGGAATTTGAAGGTCGAGATGCCGGCCAGAATTGAGAGCAAAGGGGATTATAAGGCCAACTACTGTGATTACTTCTGCTGTGAGGCCGCCGTCGGCTATAATAGGGAGATGTCGGTGCTGATGGCAATGCTCGGAGATAATGCACTTATCTAAAAGCTGTTTGGGGTTGGCGGCGGCTGACGATGGGGTTATTGTTGTGGAGGGATTCGCCAGCGCTGGGGATGACGAATGGAAATGAATCTGCTGTTGTTGTGCGAAAGAGAGAGAGAATTGGGAGGGTTACATGCTGCTGTGGCAGTTTGCTGGGTTGAGGGGGCGTGCGTGTTTGGGAGAGAGATAAAATTAGGGTTTTAATTTCCATTTAAGCCAGTGACCCAAAAGTTCGACCCCTCGATCTTTACGTCGGGACAGTGATGATTTGCCTATGGATCATCCCAGGCTCAAGAAGAAAGTAACTTTATACTTCCCAGAACATATTGCTCTTATTATTTCCTCTCCAACTTCAATTTGGGTTTCTTCGATTACTGGTACTTAACTCTTTCTTTCCCATGTTTTTACATTCAATTTGGGTTCCTGTTCCTGCGGGGGTATATTTGTGTTAGGGTTAGGGTTTGTTTTTTCTTAATTGGGGAAGATGAAGAAGAAGAAGACAGGGGTAAAATGGGTATTTCATATAAATTTAACGACTGAATTAACATCCATCCAAAAAATGGGCTCGCTTGCAAGAAAACGATAGTTTAATGGCCCAAATAACAGTTTTAAAAGTTGTGGTGGCCAAATTGCAACTTTGTGGATAGTTGGGTGATCCAAATATGAGTTTTGCCTGACTTTAAATACAACTAGTTTTTACCCGCGTGCGTTAAACGCACGACATATAACTTTTTCATATATAAGCAAAATGAAGTTGAAAAACAAAATTAAACGAATAAATTAGAGAATGACTTAAATGAAAATATATCATTGTCAGAATAATCATTATATATTCTGAAAAATTCATTAAAACAAAATATTTGTTATTTTATTCGTTGACTTTTCAACTTTATTGCATATTAATATATTCTGATCAGAACGGTTTGTTACCCAAAAAACATTGACATACATATGCTCATAACTGAACACCGACTTCATTTAGCATGGTTGGAACGAAGGCCATAATATTTTCGTTTGTGGATATCTTTTAGCATTGTTGTACCAAAGCCATAATATTCTCGATAAATGTTCTATTACGAAAATGCCTAAAGATAATATTGTGGATGCTTCTCTTCTAATTCACAAAAATAGATTTGAAGGTTCACAAAGAAAAAATATAGAGGATGCAGGAAACCAAAGGGACACTATGGTTATGTGAGTTCAACGGACTAATCAAGTTTGAAGCATTAATTTTTTTTTATATATTTTATTACAATAATAGACTAAAACAATTTAAAAAACTAAATAAATAATAAAAACTTATTAGATTTAGAAAAATAATATTAATAATCGAGAATGACATAAATAAAAAATTATATTACATATTCAACTACTTATGGCCAATGTAAAATAGCCCAAATAATATAGATGAGTTCAAAAACATTTCACAAATGTATCTTCTCAAAAAAAATTCCTACTTGTTTCTTAAAAACTTTTATTTTCAAGTTTATTTTTTTGATTTATTTCTTCATAGTTTATTTCAAAATATGTTTGATTTCTCCCCCATTTTAATTTTGTTTATTACAAAAACATAGAGATAATGCTTCTACATAAGTTTTACTTAGACTTGCTTTAGATTTGATGAAATAAAATTAACTTTTTGGTAATGAAACTCTATAAAAATATATGTCGTATTTCTTTGTTCAAGATGTGTTATATTTCCTCATTTTTAATTTAATTGTTACATAAAAACAACCGTGGGATTAAATGTTGAGAAATTTTGTGCACTTACCTTAATATCAGCCGTAGGATTAAATGTTAAATAATTTGGGTCATATGATTGAAATTAAAAAAATGAAGAAACCCACCCTACCCTAAAGTCATCAAACGACGCTCTCTCTCTCTCTCTCTCTCTCTCTCTCTCTCTCTCTCACACACACACACACACACTCACACTCCCCTCACCGACAACTCTCAAGAAACACTCAAATGCCGCCCTCTCTTTTTCACACACACCTCACCGAAATGAAATCTCTCTCACCGGCGTTCTTCTTATGTCTCACCGGATCGAGTTCTTCGTCTCTCTAACCTCTTCGATGTTTTGTCTCTTTTCCTCAACCATGGTAAGCTAGATCCGAATCATCTGTTCAAATGATCTTCCATCTTTTTATCCATTTTTTTCAATTTATTTTCCTACGACTTTACTGTTGCTTCAAATCTGAACAAACGAAAAAAAAATAAAATTTCTTATCTATATTTTTTTCCCATTGATCTGAATTTTTACCGACTGAATGCTTTCATATAAAGCCTATGTTGATTTAAAATATATAAAATTATTGAAAATTATTTGTAATTTGGGCATGATTCATATCTGTATGCAATTTACGAAGTATATTCAGTTTAAATTTTATACTAATTCAATTTATGAAAAATACTTGTTTGTGTACATGTGTGTTGTATTACAACATGCATCTTGTCGAAATGCTATTACAATGCAAATTTTATCGTGTTCTTCGCACATTACCATTCCAGGAACATGATCAAAATTTATATTCTTTTGATCTATTCAATTTCCTCATTTATAAAATTTTTTTATTCGTAGAAAGTTAGGGGAAAAGTTTTTAGCACTGTTTACTATGCCAATTTCATTGTGTTTCTATTCTTATTTTTAAATTTGTAGCACTGTAATTTGTTCCAAGAGCTGTTACTTTGCTATTTTTACACAACTATGATTATGTTGTAGTTTCCAGATAGATCATGGTAATCTGGTCCTGACAGAATCATAGATGTTTTTTTTTGAACTATGAAAATTCTAAACTGAAAAGCATGCTAATGTAGTTTCTCATAATTTCATTTTGAAAAAATATGAGAAGTTTTTTTGAACCAAGAAAAACTCTAAAATGGAAAGCATGCTGATGTAGTTCTCATAATTTATTTTTGAAAAAATATGAAAAAGATGTTTACATTGCCAATTTAACTTTGTTTCATCTCTTAAGTGTTTGTAAATCTTTAAGTTTTTTAATTACACAACTATCATTATGTTGTATTTTCTTGAGAGATCCAGGTTATGTGGGGCAAAAAAAATTATCAAGGGTGATTTGAACCACCAAAAAATCTGAATTATAAGCATGCTGATTTAGTTTATCATGATTTATCTTTATGGAAATATGGTTACAATGTTCTGTACATGTGCATCTGACTGGAAAAAAAAGTTTGAGTGGCCTACTACATTAACAACGTTATGTTCGAGGATTAGTCTATATCCTAGGTAAAACTAATCATATGTAGAGATATGTTTATAAGTCAAGTAAAACCAATCCTTGTAACTCTTAATTACATGCTTATAAGTGAACTTCTGCGGTTTATAGGGATATAGAGGGAGGTACATTAAATATGGTAAGATTTAAAAAGTTTTTTATTAGCTACTTGATTTGGATACAATGCGGTTGAAACAGAAATTATAAGAAGTCAATTTCCTCAGTTCTGAAATTTCTTATTATTGATTAAGACACTAGACACTCAAGGGATCAACATACTTGGGTTTCTTTATATTTTTCTCTGTTGGGTTTTATATGTTTTGACAAATTCACATATTGAGAAACAGTAGTAGGTTTGTGTATATATAACATACTTTTTGCTAGTTTTCATAGAAGAAAGATACATATGATCCTAACTTCTTGTTATTAATGCCTCGTGAAAATGTTTAGTTAATTAGCTCATAAAATTCTTTATAGATGTTTTGCGTTAACATATTAATAGACTATATATAGTCAGAGAGGATGATAGTGCTAATGCAAGATTACGTTTTTAAGTTGACTGGAACTTTATAGCATATAGGTTATTGAAGGGCGGTATTGTTTGGTGGATGAGGGTTGAGGAGCAAAGTTAAGCTTTTCAACACTATAAATAGAAGGCTTACCTCATTCATGACTTCTGTAAAAGACAAATCAATTTCATCTCCTTATGGGTGCGGCCAAGCATCATTTTCCCTCCTATATCCGCCATACATTTTCATAGTCTCTCACCCAGGGATACTACCTTAGAGAGTCCATCACATCTCTTTTGGAAAATTGTTATGTTGGTACACTTGCTTGAATGACTCTATTGCTAACAATGGGTTCGTTTTGGGAGAGGGATTGAATCTATTTATATTGTTTGCAATCATTGAATTTAAAGGGTTATTTTTAGGTGCCCAATTTAATTTGTATTTTAGATGTCCAAGGCATCCAGATTATGTTCTCATGATATACTATGCACTGAACATATATTTAATATTCAATTAATCTGTTTCAAGAAACGAAGTGTTTTTCAACAATATAAATTAAAATAAAGGGTTAAATAACAAAATTAAAATTTTAATGCAGGGCTTGGGCTTTCATCAAAACAAATTAAGTTCTTGTGATTCATTTCTCACTATTTACTATACTGACAATATTTATATAACATTCAATTAATGTGATTCTAGGAAATGAAGAGTTTTTTCAGCAATATCAATTAACATATGGCAAATACATTAATATTATTTTTTTCTTAAAAATAATTTTTCATTTTTAGCAAGTTGTTTTAGGCGGGAAATTGTCATATTTGGCAAGGCTAATATGCTTCTGTCATATATATATATATATATATATATATATATATATATATATATAGATGACCTTAACTCATCAAAATAGTAATTACAAAAAAAAATTAAAATATTATTTTTTAAAAAATTTAGGATATGGTTAAAGTAAAAAAAATAATTAGAAAATTCTCTTATTATAAACAATTTTTGCAAAAAAAAAAATTATTAAAATTGTGCATCGCACATGTACTAACCTAATAATAACCATACTACATACTTTATCACGTTTTGAGTTTTCAAGAGCTTTTGAGAAATAGGAGTACTTTTTTATGGGCCAAAATATGAAAAATTCCCCAAAGTATCCACTCAATCCTATAATGGTACCCTGAATAAAATATTTTCCACCTAGGTATACAATGTTACTAATTATCTCATTTTGGCCCCTTGCCGTGATGGGCGTTAAAAACATTAACGGATGTTAACATGTGCACAGCACATGCTGGACTTTTTAGTCATTTTCATCCTTGGGACATTATGATCCCAATTTGGCCCCTCACTAACACCATTTCCACTCTCTCTCTCTCTCTCTCTCTCTCTCTCTCTCTCTCTCTCTCTCTCTTCTCTTCTTCCATTAACAAAATTAGATGTTATATCAAAAACTTTAACACCCAAATGAATTCCGCAACAATGAGGGGGGATGAATCAAAAGTTATAAATTGCAGTACAGATTTTTGTTATTTCTGGGTCTAACTCACTCCAAGTTTTGGAGCAAAAAAAAAAAAAAAAAAGAAAGAAGAAGACATACCCGCACACTCACGCACATACAGAGGAGCAAACCCAATTATTTGAAGAACTTACTCTCGTCATCAATAGACTGAGAAGCCTGAACTGTTGTTGTTGAGAATTGAAGGTGAATTTGAAGACCAACCCTTCTGGAAACTTTCCAATTGGGATTTGAATGGAGAGTTCTGACCAGATATTTTTTGTCTACCACAAGTGGATGTCGTTGCCATTTTAACCATTGGAAGGGGTTAAGACTACTGAGGTTTAAGCTCCCAAATTTTATTAGCCACCCCATTCACTCTTCAGGTCCATTAACACCAAATCTGACCCTATATTCACCGCCATACCGCTCAGAAAAACCACCAATTCACCAGCAAACCGCCACCAAAACCACCCATTACTATCATAGTCAGCATACTCAGACACCCACCTGGCTTGTAAATAAGAATTTAGTAAATTGTAACTGAATGCCATCAAGGCATCAATAATGGGATACCCATTAATGGTTTTCTGGCCATCTGGGTTGGTATTCTTAGTGGTTTTTTCCGATGATGGGTTTCGAGTAGAGGCGGAGAGGTGCGATGGATGTAATGAAAGAGGAAAGGTGAGATTAAGATTAGAGATAGTGGGTTGGAGCATGTTGGCCGTATGGGAAGATGAGGAGGGTTAACCAGATGCTGGGGCTTTCCATAAGGAACTAGGCTAAGGCTAGGGGGATGGTGGGGCCCTACCCGTTGCGGTGGTGCTTGCCGTAGGGGGCGGTGATGAATTGGCAAGCGATGTAAGTTAGTGGTCCGGTGTAAGTCCCCTTGAGGACTGAAATTAGGGATGATGATGGTGGTCAGAGGCGTTGTCAAACTGGAAGGGAGAGAGACAGATGGGGAAATGACTAAAAAGTCCAGCATGTGCCGTGCACATGTTAACATCCATTAATGTTTTTAACGCCCATCACGGCAAGAGGCCAAAATGGGATAATTAGTAACATTGTATACCCAGGTGAGAAATATTTCATTTTGGGTACTATTATGGGATTGGGTGGATACTTTGGATATATTTTATTTTTATTTTTTTTCTTATTTTGGCCTTTTTTATGCCTCAAAATAAGTGTTTTGAGAAGTCATAAATTAGAGAATAATTAATGATGAATGACAGTGAATTTCACATTTTATCTCCAAGAATCATCATTTCGAACCAATTATTTGTGTTTTTAGTATGTGTTTGTTTGTTTCTTTTTTCTTTTGGGAGAGTTTATTTTCACTATAATATTTGCTTATTCACTACATCTATTAAAATTTAATTAAGTTAATAAGCGTATTGACACAATTGTCATTCAAACCCACCTAATTTAATTGTTTTCCTTTCTAATTTCTATCCTTTATTTGTTTTAAAAATAATATTAAATCCAATCATGCACAAGAAAATAAATAATTTTATATGCGAGAAATTAGAAAATATAAATGAGACATCCAAAAAGAAAATAATACTTCGCTTACAAATAAAAAAAATACAAACGACAAAATAGACTAAACAAAGGAGTGGCGTGAGTTATATAATATTAAATTATGAAGTACAAATTCGGAATTTTAAATATAACTTGAATGAAAAATCAATTGATGAATATATGTTTAGCGATTACTTAAAATGTTTTTATAATAAGTTGGCAATTGTACAACATCTTTTAATGTTTTTGATGTTAAATTCAATTTCTTAAAAAAAGATTATTTGAAAATGAAAAATAATAGATAAATTTAATTTTTTAATGTTGACGAATAGACATAATTTATTTGAGAAGATCATAAAATGAAAAAAAATAATTTTAAGTTATAAACAAAAAATTAAAAAATAATCGACTTGAAACAAGTACTTGATCATCAAACAAGACAAGTATTTGAAGGGCAATTATGTTATGACAATGATTTATTTATTTAAAATTTAATGAATGTAGTGAATTAGTAAAATTTATTGTTGAAATAGACTCTTCCTTTTCTTTTATGTATTGTAATAAAATGCAGAGTTGAAATGTAAAACTCAAAGGATAGATAAATACTTGTTATTACATCTTAGAAAAAAGAATAAAAAGTGAGTGTCGTAAGAGATTAGAGAATGGAAAAGAGGACCAATGAGACGGTACAAAATGGTAATGGCACCTAAGAGCAACTCCAACGGGCACTGTGAGAACCCCGTTTCGACACGACTCTGTCGTTACGTTCAAAACGACGTGTGTCTAACTTTAAGTGTGTTGAATACACTTCGATCTCATTATGAACTCTCAAAAAATATTATAAATGTGAAAGACACATTTATATAAAAAAATATATATATAGTCATCACCCTCATTTATATAGAAAACGAGAGAAAAACTGAGATCGTGGCTTCGGGGGCTAAGTTACGAATCGGGAAGGTGTTAGGCACCCAATTCGCCCTTTCGGTCTCTTCATGATTGAATGCTCATATTAAAATATTATGGGTTGTTATTATGTGATCGTAAAGAAAATAGATCACGAAGATTTATATCTCTGTTTACGTTATAAAATGTGTACATGCTCGTTTTATTTATTACAATAAACAAATGTAATGTATATTTATTTAACGAAGATAACATAAAATGACATTTATACAAAAATATTAATTTTTATATTTTTCTCATATTTATAACACACACACACACACACACATATATATATATATATATATATTATCACTAAGACAAAAAAAAAAAACGAGTGGGCTGAGCAACAATGGACTGGCCCAAGGCAGAATGACCCAAATACGTGGATCAAGGATGGTGCGCAACGCACCAAGGCAGCCTGCCTTGTTTGGTGCGCGGCGCACCAAAGGTGTCACCCGCACACCAAAGCCTGCACTGGTTTTCAAAAACAGTGGTTAAAAATCTGATTTTTGGATTGAGATTTCAAGGTTTTAAACTTGTTTTTCTTGCATCACGTATTAACGTGTTTTAAAGCTTTATAAACAATAATACACAACTTTAACAAAGAATCAAAGTTTAAAAAATAATCAAAAAAATCAAATTTTACACCGTTAAAATGGAAAAATGAAGAACGAAGCTTCGAAACTCAATTTTAACGGATATAACGTGTATATTTATATATCATATACATCGAAACTTATTTATATACACATTTACAAATTATTCAAAGTACTTACATATCAAAACGAAGGAAAATAACGATCCAAAAGTTCTCACCTTCAGTCGTTTTACGAATTCATTTGGGCCACGCTCTAAGCCGTTGTTTCGGTTTGATCAAGCTAGTACGTAGCTTGATCGTTGTGCTTCCACTGCTATCAATACGAGAAAAGGAAGACTTATGTTTTGTGTTTGTGTCTGTGTTTGTTCAAAGAACAGAGTTTATGTGTGTTGTGTGTGTGATGTATATCTGACAGAGAGAGAGCAAGGGTGGGAACCAACACTTTTCTTCTTCACGAAAAGTTCAACCAAGGAAGTCTTCTGGGAGTGAGCCGGAGAGTTTTCCTTTGAGTTGAGAAATGGGTATATATATATATGAGAGAGAGAGAGAGAGAGAGAGGGTTACTCTCTAACTTACGTAAGGGAGGAAGCTTCCTTCTGAATTTGGCGACCAAGCTTTGTCGAAGAAGTCCGCATCGTCGGCCGTAACAGAAACTGTCATTGCGGGCTTGACTTTTGGGTATGCTTGTTTTGGTGTGTGGCGCACTGTATGGTGCCCCAGCGCACCAAATAATTTTGGTTTGTCTCCTCTGGTTTGTTTTTTGTGCACTTTGGCCCCTTGAACTTTATCTTCAGTGTTTGACCCTCATGTTAAGTTAACTGAAGTTTGTTGTGTTTGTTGGACGTCGTTAGTCCTATTGAATTTGTTGTTTCCTGAAATGAACATGAAAACATGTATTAGTCCATTTATAAATAAATAATTATTTATAGAACAATTTGTGTATCGTAGGTGTATGAAATCCGGGTGTCTACAAGCACCACATCATGCGTTATCCCACCAATTTAGCGCAAAAGACGGCTCCAACCTTTCCACTATCATTGCGCCATCTTGAAGCAACCAGAGAAATTGCACCAAATTTGGCGCAAGATTTTCCTGCATTATCCTACTTTTGCCCCATTTTTTTTTTTTTTAATTCTACTATTGTTTCTTTGTTACTTATAATATTCAAATGTTTGTATTTTAATTATATTTTCAAGTCTTGTATTTAATTATTTAATTTTAGTGCATTATTTTAAAGTCTTGTGTTTAATTATTTTAAAGTCTTGTATTATTCAATTTAACATTATTTTTAATTATAAGTCTTGTTAATTATAAGTTATTTGTATTATTAACATTATTTTAAATAAAATTTATGAATATTGAAGAAAATTTATAAATATTAAAGATAACATTTATAAAGAACGAGAAGTACGTTACATTAAGATAAAATCACACGACATAATATTTTATCATTAATACTAATACAAATTACGCAATAATTAACATTATTTTTAATAATTCGATAGATCATCACCGGATGGTCCAATGTTATTCAAAAATTGTCCAAACGCATCCGTATTGTTAAAAGCTTGCATGTTTTGTTCTTCAGCCGCCCTTTTCCGCATAATTCTTGTCTGTTCACGTTCAAAATACGCTCGTGTAGCTGGATTCGAAATAGTGTTGAGATCCATGAACATTATTTTATCTTCATGCCGCAGTTCCCGTAAATCACATTTCCTTTTTATTACATCCACAATTTCATCTGTTTTACGTGTCATGGAATCTGCAGCTTCTTCGACGTCTTCATCATGTTTTCTCTTTAATTTTACTTTTTTGACCAATGGTCTTTGGGATGAAGTTGGATCGGGACTCTAATCACTTGAGTTGATAGAAAATGATGATAACCCAAGAGACGACGACGATATAGGCCTCTCAGGTACTTTTTGATTTGGGTGGGACGAATTATCACCTTTGTTTAGTGCAATTTTTCGATATCTTTCATAAAAGGCCATACATGATCAAACTTAAACCCTTGATCTTATACTCTTCGTCTTGTAATAAAAGTCTCTTTGCTTGAATATACTGCATTATAAATAACAAGAAACATATATACTATTAAGACAAATGTTAAAAATAACATATATACAGTTAACACAAATACTAATAAATACAAGTGTATGAAAAAAATTTGTCGAGATATTATTGAGATATTTGCACACCAGTATCTACATTCACATATTGCTGCTGACGTTGCTAGGTTACTACATATAGGTAAACAACGTGGCTTTCCAGGTATATTGGGCAGTTTAGATGGTATGCATTGGCGTTGGAAAAACTGTCCAACTGCATAGGCAGACCAATATTCCCAAAGAAGTAGACACCCGACCATCATTCTCGAAGCCGTGGCTGATTATGATTTTTGGATTTGGCATGCATATTTCGGTATGCCCGGGTCTAATAATGACATTAATGTTTAGAAAGTGTCGAACCTCTTTTCCAATCTTGTCGAAGGTATTGCTCCTCTGGCAAACTATTTTATTCAAGGAAAATAATATAACATGGGCTATTATTTGGCTGATGGTATATACCTCAAATGGGCAACTCTTGTGCAAACTATCTAATATCCACATGGTCCTAAAAAAAACATTTTGCAATGAGACAAAAATCGTGTAAAAAGACGTAGAATGTACATTTGGAGTTTTACAGTCACGATTTGCAATTATGGCTGCACCGACTCGCTTTTGTTTCAAAAGTGACTTACATGATATAATGTCTGCATGTATAATAATGCACAACATGATAATTGATGATGAACGTGATATGGATGCGCCGATTCAAGGTGCAATGAAAGTGCCTACCCCGAATGTAGAAATGGTGGATGAAACTACCTGATTTCACCAATTTCTCGAGCAACATAAAAAAATTAGGGATAAAGGAGCTCATATTGCACTTAGAGATGCCTTAATTGATCATTTGTGGGATGAATATATGAATTCAGAGAATTAAATGATCATCTACTATTGTGTTTATATTTTAATTATAATTATATTTCAATTAAATGATCATTGATCATTTGTATTTCAATTTCAGCTGTATTTTCAAGTGTTTGTATTTTAATTATAATTTGATAATATTTTAAAGTATTTTGTTTAATTTATTATTTAATTTTAATGCATATTATATAATTTAATATAAATTGTATTATAAAAAATAAAATATACTATTCAATAAAAAACATACTAACATAAATTTAATGAGATAAAACATATGGCGAAAGATATTTGGTGTAAAAATTGCACTATCACTATAATAGTGCAATTTTTGCACCAAATAGTTCGACTTGCCCTAACAATTTGTTCCCACTAGTATGTGTTTAGAATAAGTAATTTCAAACAACAGTATGTATGTATGTATTTTTTAACAACAGTATATATTTTTCAATCAAACATATGTATATTCGTACAACAATACATACATTTATAAGAATGAAAAAAATGGAAAACAAAAACAAAAGAAAACAACTGTGGCATTGGACCACAACTGATCCAAACAAATAGTTGTAACAAATAATAGCTAGTTGTCAATTTCGTACAAAACTGGCTTTCATGTATTTATTGATGCCAAGATACAACGAGTATAAACTAATTGTACTCCCTCCGTCCCAATTGTGTGAGTATTTTTGACTTTTTAAGAAAATTCAAGAAGTTAATTTTTAAGCAAATTTTGTATCAAATATACACAAATATCCTTATTGTTCATCTTATTGCATATTAGCACTATAAGTGCATATTGAGACATAGTAGTTGAAAATTGTGAATTTAGTAAGTTCATTGCAAAATATTTCAATGAATGTTAGAAGGATGACACTTTTTAAATAAAAGTTCGATAATAATTTGGACTTTTGAAAATTTTGGTACTTCATTTGTAAAAAAATATATATTTTTAATATAATAATATTATAAAATATATAATCTATTTTTATTTTTAATAATTATCTTTTATTAATTTTAGTGTCTAATTTTAAATTTAACACAAAGTCCCAAAATGTGAAGACCGGACCTGGTAGAACCGTAGAAGCACTAGACTAGTATTCCATGATAGAGGGCAAGCTCGTGTTCATGTTTGATGTTTGACTACTGCTATTTTTATAAGTTTTGGGGTTTTTTCATAAATAGCTTAGTCAAAGCTGTCAAATTAATAAAAGGTCACACTTACTCAAAAACATCTTTTATGACCACTTTTCATTCGAAAATCCCAAAATACCCTTGCTAAGTCGATTAAACAACTCAATGAGTCGATCAAAATGACTCAAATCGACTTTGAGTCGATTAATCAACTCATGGGTCGATCAATCGACTCATTAATAGACCCTGAGTCGATTAATCAACTCATGGGTCGATCAATCGACTCATTGATCGACCCATGGGTCAATTAATCAACCCTGGTCGATTAATCCTTGAGTCGTTTTGATCGACTCATTCACTGAGTTTGAAAGAGAGAGAGAGAGAGAGAGAAATTGATTCACTGAGTTTGAAAAAGAGAGAAAGTTACCTCAACAGTAGTGACATATGAGGCGGAGGACGAGGATGACGGCAGAGGATGAGGACGACGGCGGAGGATATGGTGGTGAGGGAGGCCGCGGTGAGAAAGGAGACAAAGGAGGGGAAGACGACGACCTCTTTTGAGTTGTGAGAGAAAATGAGGTATTTAGGGTTTGAAAGGCTTTAAAGGCATTTTAGAAAGTTATCAAACTTTTTGATCAAGAGACCATTAAACATAAAAGTTCGGGTCAAATGACTATACTTGACTAATACCACTTTTTATAAACTAGCATTGCCTCCGGACCGCCATTTCAAGATTTCTGTCCCATGCCATGTGCAGTGCACGCTATGAAGAGGTTAACAGCTCAGTTTTTTACAATTTTAACTGACCACGCTTTTTTAATGCAAGTTATAGAATTCATGCTCCACACATGTGCAATTTAATTTTTTGATTTAATTGATACATCTTAGAAGTATTTTTATAAAAAAATATTCCCTCCGTTTTTAAATTATTATTTTGTTTGACCCGACACACGGATTAAGAAAAAACAATTGACTTGATTATTAATATTAATAAAGTGTGTAGTTTCCTTTAATGCCCATGTATATGTGGCCCATAATTAAAGTAGGAAAAAAAAATAAAGGTAAAATGGTAAAAATATTGTCCTAAAAATAAAACTTTTAAACAAGATAATTATTTTGAGACGGACAAAAAAGAAAAATAATACAATAATTTAGAGACGGAGGGAGTAATTATTATTGAACATAGGCATTAATATATGCAAATTTGTGATCGATTAATATAGCATTTCCTCCGTTCCTAAATTATTGTAACTGAGAACACAAATCATTGTCATTCCTTTATTTCTCTTTAAAGCGAAATACATTCAACCTTTCACCTTTCATTCAAGGGAAAATTATACTCCCTCCGTTCATAAATATTGTCTTGCTTTTTTTTTTTTTTTTGTATGTTTCTAAATAATTATCTTATTTGAAACTTTCTTTTTTAGGACATTATTTTTATCATTTTATCCTTACTTTTTTTCTTTACTTTAATTATGGGCCACATACACATGAACATTAAAGAAAACTACACATTATATCAATATTAATAATCAAGTCAATTATTTTTTTTAATTCGTGTGCCGGATCAAACAAGACAATAATTTAGAGACAGAGGGAGTATAATTAACCATCGTACTAATTGGGGGCGACTGATTTTATCAACGTACTTTCAATATTCCAAATATGACCAACGTACTCTCAATTTAGGTGCGATGTCGTCCCTACCGTCAAAGCTTCATCCAAAAAATTAATGGGCATACTAACGTAAATCTTTCTAACGATAAAAAAATATTACATTAATGATAAAGGGACCAAAATAATACTTATAAAAAATAGAGGGCCCACCAATAAAATTTTTTTCTCTCTCAATCTTTTTTTTTTTTTTCTTTCTTTCTTTACAATAGTGTTCCCCACTTACCCTCTCTCTCTCTCTCTCACACACACCAAGAAACATGTACAGTTCATCACCAAATCAAATTCCTCCCGTGAAGAAACTTAGCACAAAGAAATAACAATCTGAGTGAGGTTTGTAGCAACGAGAAACTTTCACACGCCGACTTAGAGTTTCCATTCAACAGAAAATATAGAAATTAAAGTAAACAATAGAATAACCCGAATCATTTTGTTCATGATGTCAATGGATGGTAGTTTTGACAATCAGGACCTCCTTTCCAGCGTCTGTAGAATGAGAAACTTCAGTAGCGCTGAAGTAAAGAGAGAACACTTTAAAGAAGTTAAGTACGAGAATACCATATAACTCTGCAACTTTGTCCAGAGCTTTGGCGGAGCCTCTATTAAGGGGCCGGAATGTACTTTTAGTACCCACATGTTCCGTGTAGTTCTGCAACGCAGTCCAAAAATGAGAAACGAAAGAAAAAGTTTGGTTAATTTATAAGATGGGAAGAATCGAATAATGCCAGAAATAAAACAAAGTGGTTAACAACTTGGATCGGTGCACCATTTTCCCTGAGAACAGCGTCATAACCATCAATCTCCTTTCCAAACTTTGTTTTCAAGAGATCCCCCGAATTACCAATAACAGCACGGGCGAACTGCCGTGGAACATACGGTGGTGTTTCAAGAAGTACCGGGGAAAGCTTTTCCATGCATAGGGTCTTATTTTCAGTGGTTGCTGCACCGATCCAGGTTGATTTGGGGATTGTTATTTCTTTGTGCTAAGTTTCTTCACGGGAGGGATTTGATTTGGGGATAAATTTCTCACCAATTTGATTTGGGAATGAACTGTACATGTTCTGGGTGTGAGATTGAGAGAGAGAAAAAAAAATTTATTGGTGGCCCTCTATTTTTTATAAGTATCATTTTGGTCCCTTTACCGTTAATGTAACTTTTCTTACCGTTAAAAAGATCCACGTCAGCATGTCCGTTAATTTTTTGGATGGAGCTTTGACGGCAGGGACAGGGACAGGGACGCCATCGCACCTAAATTGAGAGTACATTAATCATATTTGAGATATTGAAAGTACGTTGGTAAAATCATTCGCCTCCAATTAGTACGATGGTTAATTATATAATTTTTCCGTCGTTCAAAGACAGAATATACATTCTCTAAATGCAAACTTATCAATTAAAAACCGGCATGATCAAGCCAATGCCAATGAAAATGTATAATCAGTTCATATGTATAATCGATTCATAATGATCACAAAATAATTATAAGCATAAAATATTTCAATTAAATTCGTCCAAGGCGTACAATAAGTGAGTGGGATGGAAGCGGGTAGTGTAATATTCTTGTTATCATTGTCTAACTTCACGAGTTACGAATTGCATGAACACTAAATAGACCCTCTGCGTTCTTCAGCAAGTAGAAGCAGCATCTGTTAATGTTTTTTTTATGAATCAATCATATGTAGGGAATTTTATAGGCTCCAAATGGTTTCGTAATGAATATTAAAACTTAGTTATTTAATTAGTGGTCTCGTTAGAGGCCTTTTTCTTTAATTAATATGAGGTTATTGTAGCGAATAATGAAAATCAACTACACTTAATGATCAATCAAATTAGTGGTCTCGTTAGAGGCCTTTTCTTCATGGATCAATCAAATTTTATGCATAATCACCCCCAATTAATAATTCTTAACATATGACCTTAGAACACAAGCTAACAAAACTCATATATATCTCTCTATGTATAATTATATTAGTAATTATAGTAAGGGTTAATACCCCATATCATAACTATTGAAATTAAGTATAATTATAAGATAATAACAAAAAAATCATTTAAGTTAGAAGTTGAAAGAAAACTTTTATTAAGAGGTTTGAGAATGAAACTTTAACAAAAGGCTGAGAGGTATATTATTGTCACTCGTAGCACTCCACTATTGACTATCGGTTGGTAGAATTAGGTGGAAATATTACACTAATATTCCATCAAGGGTAAGAGCATCACCGACCCTCTAAATCATACTCTAAATATTTAATTTTTTATTTCAGTTTTTCTTTTTTAGTATTTTAAAAAAAATTACTCCAACAAGTACCCTTTATATAACCCTCTAAAAATTAAATCTCTCTCATCTTAACTAACAAAACTAACTACCATTCTATTTTTCCTCTTTTTTGTCTCTATTTTTCCACCACAATCGGAATGAAATATTTTATATTCTAAACTTTAAATTTTATGAAAAAGAATATTGTATGTTTTAATAATTTCAATTATTTTCATCTAAAAATATATCAATCTAAGGGACAATTTATGTTTAAAAATTATTTTTTTTGTCCTCTCAGATACTAAGGGTACGAGACAAATGATTTTTTTTGTTAAAAAGAATTCAAAGTTAATTCTCAAATTTTATATAATAAAATAGGCATCTTTCTATTTGATTGATTGATAAAGTTTAATTATGATAATCATCTAACAAAATGAATACGTATATCAGCATGCTTGCAACGGCAAGAACATTAAGAAGAAAAAAAAAGAGGTAATATGATAAATTTTTAGTGCTTATTTTTTGAAATAACAATAATAAAATTAGTTCAATTTGGATCACCAACACCCAATATTTCAAAAATCTTCTCATCTTCATTTTTCTCCACATATCTCAACAACTATCTCAACCAGTACCTACCATCCATTTCACTAATATCTCAACTCTCACTATTAGCACCACATCTTCCAACTGCCACCATACGCATATTTTTGTATATAAACATGATTTCTTCATTCCAACAACGCACTCATTCATAATTCCTATTCCTCCATTCTTAATTGGTCTGTTTGATTAGATATACAGATTAAAAAAAATTAATTAACTCTATTATAAATATGATATAATATATAGTTTCTTTTAAAACTCATATGCACATCTATAATTAAAATAGAAAAAAAATAAAAAATGATAAAAATATTTTTTTTAAAGAAAAGTTTAAAGCCAAGTAGAATTTTTTTTTTTTAGGAAAGGATGAAGTATAATTTTTCTACTACCATCATGGCAACTCCATGTTTGACGACAGCTTTATTTGTAAAGGTTCTAGTCTACTAGATATTTTGCCATTTGTTACATTCCGCTATGACTGTCGTTAGTATTAACAGAATTCCTCTTCTTGTTCTTCCTTATTTATTTATTTTATTTTATTTTGGTGCGTACTTAGGTATTAGTAACCCAATGGGTTGATTTAGTAGCTTATTCGTCTTTTTCATTTTTTTGTGTGCATATTTAGGAATTAGTAATCCAATGGATTAATTTAGTAGCTTGACCACCACTGAGTTAATTTTGGGTCTGTAATAGGTTTAGTAACGCAACGGGCATTACTTTGTGATTTGGAGGCACCTCCAAGAAGATAAAAATAAATAAAAAAATTACAAAGAATTTTAATAACATACACGCTAAACGTAGCCCCCATAATGTGCTAAACGCAGCCCCCCTCCCCTGTAAAATTACTAACTTACTCTCGTCTGTTATATATAGAAAATATTTAACTTAAAACTCTCACTTTCATTTGCTTCGAATGTGTATGTTTTGACATTTTGTGTTAAATTTAATTTTTTTGTCTAGTTATTTGCTTCTAATATGTATGTTTTTGATATATTTTGTGTTAAATATAATTTTATTTTTGACATATTTTGTGTTAAATATATTTTTTTTCTTTATTATTGTGTTATGATGTATATTTTAACCCAAAAAAAAAATCGGACATGCACCTGGATAGGCGCATGTTAAACAATATACATTTTTTTTGAAAATTTGCACTTTACCTCTAAATTTGTTAATTTTGCTAATTTTTTTAACAAATTTAACAAATTCAAGGGGGTATAGTGAAATTTTTTCAATTTTACAAATTCAGGGTATAAAAGTGCAACAATTGAAAAAAAAAAAAAGAAAGAAACATGCGCCTACACCATGCGCATGTCCTTTTGGACATTCACCTGGTCTAGGCGCATGTCCAAAAGAACATGCACTTGGTGTAGGCGCATGTTTTTTTTTTTTGAAAATTTGCACTTTACCCCTTAAATTTGTTAATTTCGTTAAATTTTTTAACGAATTTAACAAATTCAAGGGGGTATAGTGAAATTTTTTTAATTTTTTATAAATTCAGGGTGTAAAAGTGCAACAATTGAAAAAAAAAATGACATGCGCCTACACCATGCGCATGTCCTTTTGGACATGCACCTGGTCCAGGCGCATGTCCTTTTAGACATGCACCTGGTCCAGGCGCATGTCCAAAAGGACATGCGCATGGTGTAACACCCGCCTCATTTGCATCATTTACATCATTTATGATTTCATGTATATCTTGCATATCTCATCTCATCCAAATGTCATTCATGTTCATGTTTGATTCCATGTGTTTCGTATGCCCTAATATTGTTACTTAACTCTTGTAATTAATCGTACTTGAGATGTGTTATAAGTATTGTACTATCAAACCTAGGAAAAATGGGTAAAATAGACTGTAATTGGACTTTTGAACTTTGGCACGATCGTGCAGACTTTATTGGCACGACCGTGCGAGAGTTCACAGTAGGTCTAGAGTTGTGCTGTGAGGGTTGGCACGACCGTGCGCATTTCCTTGGCACGACCGTGCGAGAGCCGGGCAGACTACAACTCTGTTTTCTGAAAAATCTCATTTTCACTTAAATTGAGTGGCCCTCATGGTGACACGTCACTAGGCCGAATGCTCCTCTCTTTTCAGCCTCTTAAACACATCAAGAGAGTTCCCAACACTCTCATTTTCACTCCATAACACCATAGAACATAAGAGAAGAATAGAGAGAGAATATTGAGGGTTTAGAGAGAGAAGTTGAGATATCTTGAGTTTGTGAAGAAATCTCGACGATCCGAACACACCATTGCGAAGGCCTTGACTAGGAGAAACTTTCCTACCGATTAGATTTCATTTCCTATCATCTTTTCCGTCAAGAGGTAAGCTGCTATCCCCTCTTCTTCTTGTTTTATGTCTCATATGACATCCTAGACTTCAAATGTGTGAAGTTACCATGTTAGAATTGTGAACATATGATTTTTACCACGAAATGTAATTGTGGGCTTGTGAAAAATGTTATGACTTGTAATATGATGTTGGAAACTCGAAATTGGGTGTTAATGTGCTAGGATTAAAGTGCAAGACCACTTTCGTAACTCGACATCATTAGTAACCTAAAATGACTCTAGCGGAGTCGGTTAGGGTTTGATAAAGAATGTGACCACGTGTGTGTTTTGTGAGCTCTTTGGATACTCGAGAGACTCGTTGCGTGATTGGTTACGCGTTACATGTTTAATGGTTTTGTGATAAACTTGGTTTTGGTGTGTATGGTTATGCATAGTAAAACAATTGGCATACATTACATGTTGTTATGGTGGTCGTTATACTCCCTACTTTGGAGTATGATACTTTTATTTAAATGTTAAGTAAACATCTACTTGAACATTTGGTTGATTGGTTTAATGTGTCGAGTAAACATCTACTTGAGCATTTGTTAAGTCCATGGCATATTTGTTGAAGGTGTATTGACGCTCGGTTATTGCGTGAACCGGGGCTACGTAATAACCGAAGGCCAATACACTGGGCCTCGCCCTGCCGTTGGCCACGGTAGGGGTTATAGCGCTAAGTGTTGTATGGAATAAACGCGACCTTGGTAAGCTATACCGTGATTGTTTCTCGGGTCGTGGGGACCGAGTCTTCACATCGACGTGAATACGGGAAACGATTCACCATGATTCTTGGTTATCGGTTCGATGATCGAATACGACATCAACGGTTTCTACATTGGTATTATTGGTTGGTTGGTTGGAAGTTTGTATGTCGGAGGTGTACCTCGACGGTATCCTTTTATATGTGTTTACATATTGCTCCTACGTGAGATTTATGTTATGTGACATGTGGTTATATACTTGTCTTCTATGATGTTTGAGAATTATCTCGTTATGTTAACCTTGTTATATTTGACTCTTATTACTGTTCACATCTCGTATGCCATATTGTTGCATTAGTAGCTTATTGAGTTTTATAACTCACCCCGTCCATTGTTTATTTGTTTTCCTTAGATCCTGAACCGGTAAGGAACCCACAGTGATTTTGCGTCATTTGGAGTTTTGCGACAGTCATTCTTTTAGGTAGTGCTCCTTGAGCCTTTGTATTTTCTTTTGGTGAGGTCGAGGGCATACATGTTAATTAAACAATGTAAAGCTGGGTAGACGTCCCGTACTCGATGTTTCACTCATATTCTTTTGTAGATGCCGACATGGTTGTCAGGTCTTGTAAATGTTGTTAACTCTTTTATTTCGCGCACTCTGTTAATATTATATGTTCATCCCGAGCTCCATAGCTCGTGGGTTTGTTGGTTAGCTCACGTGTTTTCTCCGGCTTTTGTGTGGCCGTGAAGTGATGTTTTGTTTTTAAAATAATCATACACTTGCATTACAGGGTTTTTGCACGAAAAGTAATTTTTAATTATGCATTTTGTGTCCCGTCTCACGAACCGGACGAGATTCCACGTAGGATCTTGGGTCGGGGCGTGACACATGGTGTAGGCGCATGTCCCTTTTGTTTTTGCAAAAATATAAATTATAACAGACGGGGGCAAGTTAGTAATTTTACAGGGGAGGGGGGCTGCGTTTAGCGCATTAGGGGGAGCTGCGTTTAGCGTCCTCCTTTTAAAAAGTATACTCCATCTGTTACGTTTAGGGAGTTCCTTTTTCTGTTTATAAAAGTCAACGTGTATATATTAAAATAATATTTAATATACCTTTTATTTACTTTATGTGATAAAATTTCAAAATTACTAAAAATTACATTAAGAACGCATTATTAATTAGGTGATTGCTTGACGTATAGCGGCGGGCGGGTTTGTTATAAGCATTTAATTAAATTGTTTAATTTTCACTAACTAAGAAAAAAATGCAATTTGTCTTCACATAATCTGGTAGCAGAATCAGTGTTCGAAAAATCGTTCTAGGCGCTAAGCCCCCCCTAAACGCTGCGACTAGGCTTTAAGCGCTCGCCTAGGCACTAGATCCCCCCCAAACACCACGACTAGGCTCTAGGCGCCCCCCAAACACCGCGACTAGGGCCAAATCGGAAAAAAAATTGCCACCATGAAAAATTGCCGCTTAGTGATCAGCCTAGGCACCGCCTAACGCCCAGCCGATTTGAGCGATGTCATACGCGTTTTGTCGAGGAGGGACCCAGTATGAGGAACCTGGGAGGAAGGAGAGTCAATCAGGGGCAGAGCAACGCACGACGATGCGATGAATGACGTCCTCAATCTTCTGGATAGCTAGAGCTTAGATAAGTTCGGCGTCGGAGGAGGGGGAGTCAACGTGACTGAGATCCACAGCTTGGAAGTAGTCAAAATGGCTGGATTAATTACGGTGGGAAAGGAGGCGATATGCCGATGAAGAGGTGAAAGAGAGAGTGAGAGTGAGAGAAATTAAGAGAGAACGAGAGAGAAAGAGAGAGCGAGAGCGAGAGATTGTTGTCGCGTCGAAATCCCGTCATCTATCTCATAGTGAGAGAAAGAGAGAAGCGTCTGTGAAAACTTTGTGAATTGTGAGAGATAGACAGGCGGTCAGCTTTTAGTTTTAGGGTTTTAATTCATTTTTCAAAATGACAACCTCCCCCCTCAAGTTATTAAAGTATTTCCCCTCCCCCCTCAAGTTATTAAAATATTTCTCTAAGTATTTTTCCCTCCTCCCTCAAGTTATTAAAGTATTCCCTTCTTCCCTCCACTTTTGAAATGATAGAGAATTTGATTTTAACTTTTTTTAATTTTAACTTTTAATCTTGTAATTGAATCATTATTTTTTAATTTATTTGGTCATATTTAGCTATTTACTATTGTGACAAGTAAGTGCAGCTCAGGCGGTAAGACGCTTCACCTACAACCGATAGGTCGTGGGTTCGAGTCACCGAGGGGTAGGTGGGGAACCACTATTGATCCCAATTTAAAAAAAAAAAAAACTATTTACTATTGTTGCACCAGGTTTGGTATGGACCTAATGTGTAATTATGTCTCGATTTCTAGGCCCCGCCTAGACTTTGACTAGACCCCTAGGCGCTAGGCCCTGCTCTAGTGCCTATCGCCCACCTAGCGATTTTTAGAACACTGAAATTAAGTATAATTACTGCTTCTGTCCCGAATAAATGTTCCTACTTTTTATTTTGGGATATCCCAACTACTGTTCCTAAAGATTTTTGATCTACCTATTTTCTATCATTCTTCCTAATATACCCTTAAAACTTCATTTAATATAACACATCCCAAAAAAAACTCAATTATTTAGAATTGTTAAACTAAATTAATGTTCATGTGTATTATCGTCTGAACACATTTTACAGCATATCATTAATTATGTTTCTTAATTCATGTGCTTTATCAACTAGGAATATTTATCCGGGATGGAGAGAGTACTAGATAATGACACAACAATCATCTAAGTTAGAAGTTGAAAGGGCACTCTTGCTAGGAGACTTGAGAATGCATCTTTAACAAAAGGATGTGAGATGTATTCATGTAATATAAATGGTTGAGTCAGTTTAAGGTGATTGTTTATATTTAAAATAGGGGTGTAAATTTAAACCGCCGAACCGCGAAACCGAACCAAACCAAACCAAACCGAGCAGTTTGGTTTTAGAATAGGGTGGTTCGGTCATGGTTTGCAAATTTTATAAACCGATTGGTTTGGTTCGGTGTGTGGTTTTAGGGGTGAAACCGAACCAAACCGAACCAAACCAAACCAAACCGTTAAATATATATATATATATATATATATATATAATATTCTTGTATATATATAATCTTATTCTTGTTATTAATAGTCATTTGATTTGTCTTGAAAATTTTGAATTGTTTACTGAAATCTTAAAAACCTAAGAGTAAAGATGGTAATCTCACGCTTTTGTCTCTCACCTCTTGCTTTTTTTCTCACCTCAACGCAATGTCGTCCCTCACCATTAGTCTGTCATTGTCCCTCTCATCTAGTTCTCTCCCTTCACCTCTCTAATATTCTTTCTTACACTTCATAGAACCAAAATATACTCTTAACCATCGTAAGATATCTCTCGACTTTAACGAAATTAGTCTCAAATTTCTTCTTCTTCTTTTTAAATATTTAAAAATTGACATTGACTTTTTCTTTTTCAATATCTCTTCAGTGGTTTTGAAAAAATAATTAATCAAAAAATAAATTTCTTTGAACCATAAAACCGAACCGAACCAAACCAAATCGAATGGTTCGGTTCGGTTCGGTTTCGAGTCTCAGGCGGTTCGGTTCGGTTTGAAAAAAATGGAACCGATAGGAGGCGGTTCGGTTTGTGGTTTTGGTATAAACCGAACCATTTACACCCCTAATTTAAAACAATATCAGTTCAAATCTCAAGGGTAACATCACATTTTGTCCTAGCTATTCATTTTCTAGCTAATGGCTTAAGTTATTCTTCTAATGTATTTGAAGAATGTTATATACAACAATATCATACCTATAGTCCTATTGCTAAAACTACTCTCTCTGTCCCAGATAAATGTTCTTATTTTCTATTTTGGGATATCCCAACTAATGTTTATAAATACTTTTGATCTACTTATTCTCTACCATTCTTCCTAATATACACTTAAAGTTTTATTAATATAACACATCCCAAAGAAACTCAATTATTTAGAATAGTTGAACTCAATTAATGTTTATGGACATTATTGTCTGAACACATTTTTACATCACATCATTAATTATGTTTCTTAATTCCTGTATTTTATCCACTAGGAACATTTATCCGAGACGGAGAGAGTATTAGCTAAAGGCATCCTCTATAGAATTTCAAAAGTCAGCCATGAGAATGAAGCTTTATCAAAATGGTATGAGGTGGCACACTCACATGCCTCTTCACCAACTTGAAATATATACTCCCTCCGTCCCAGATAAATGTTCCTAGTGGATAAAACACAGGAATTAAGAAACATAATTAATGATGTGCTGTAAAATGTGTTCTGACAATAATACACATAAACATTAATTGAGTTCAACTATTTTAAATAGCTGGGTTTCTTTGGGATATGTTATAATAAATGAAGCCTTAAATTGAATATCAGGATGCCTTTAATTCACCAATCGCAGTATGCTGGGCAACGCAACGGGGATGCATTGGTTTCGCATCGCGATGCCTTGGTTACTCATTGTGATGCCTTTGTTGCTCATCGTGATGCCTTGATTACTCATCGTGATGCCTTAGTTGCTCATCGCGATGATTAACTCATACGATACCTTAGATTACTCATCGCGATACCTTGGGTTACTGATGCGCGCGTATTTTTTCTTTCATTAATGGCATAATCGTCTTTTCGCCCTAAAATTACCTTTTTCTAATTTAAAAAAAAAATAGTAAACTGAAGCGATTATAAATATTAAAAAAGGGACCGGCCTGTAATTCACCCTATATTCTACTAATACTTTCTTTTGAAACCAAGGGTGGGTCATGTTGTAGTTGGCCATAAATGGTCAATGGGCTGGGCATGTATGTGGAAGATGGGAAAGGAATGCTGCTTTTTGTTGGGTTGACGTCATTTTGATGCATGGTAAGAAGATCTCAATCAAGCCCAACCCATCCTTTATTTATCAATCTGGTATTTTATTTGTGGTCATTCAGCAGTCAGCACAACACACGGTTCCACCTCCAACCTGATGAGCATCACCAATGCAAATGTGCATGTAAAAAAATTGAGTGTCACTTAAAATTTACACATTTTTTAAAGAAATTTTTTTTTCAATGCAATTGTGGAGAAGGAATATGAATATGATGTGTCAACTAAATTATTTCCTATTGGTTATTAGATAATTAATTTTTTAACTTTCAATGCACATTATGAAGGAGGATGTTATTTACATCCTCCTTCACAATGTGCATTGAAAGTCAAAAAATTAATTATCTAATAACCAATAGGAAATAATTTAGTTGACACATCATATTCTACAATTGCATTGAAGAATTTTTTTTCTTTAAAAAATGTGTAAATTCTAGGTGACACCCAATTTTTTCACATTTACATTTTCATGCTATGTTGTATTAAAAAAAATGCTGAATTTCACATTGTTTGAAACAGCAACGTCCCTATGTTACTGCAATACATCTTCAGCTGGAATTAATGTTCTTGATTCAAGTCCAGGTATATATCTATTTCCCCCGATTTTCATTCATAAAATTAATTTCTTCATGCAAGTGGGAAGCCAACCTGATTCATGAATCAATCATCAATTTTCCATGTAATAATGACGCACAAGCCAGAAGCCTTGTGAAACTTTGAACAAAAATTGAAGAACATCAAGAGTCACCAAAAAATAAACAAAAAGCAGAATGAGAAGTAATTGTAAGGCCTTAGAAGCTTAGAGCATCCTCAGCAGTCACACCCAATACCACACTCTAAACACCTCATTTTCTATTTCAGTTTTACTTTTTCAACACTCTAAAAAAGAATTCACTCCAACAAACCCCCTCTATACAACCCTCTAAAAATTTAATCTATCTCTTCTCAACTAATAACAAACCTAACTACCATTCTATCTTCCCTTTTTTTCATTTATATTTTCTCACCACAATCAAAATGAAATATTTTATACTTTAATTATATTCTATTAAAAATATGTTCTATGTTTTAATAAGTTTAATTACTTTATTATCTAAAAATATATGTCAATCTAAGGGATAACTTATGTTTAATTTTTTTTTTTTTGTTCTCTCATATATTAAGGACATATAATTTTTTTGGTTAAAAATAATTCGCAGTTAATTCACAAATTTCATATAATAAAAAAGGTATCTTTCTATTTGATTGATAAAGTTTATGATGATAACGTAACAAAAAAAGATATGTATATGAGTTGCTTGCAACGACATGAACAATAATAAATAAAAGAGGTGATATGATTAATTTTCAAAGGTTATATATATTTTTTCTTGAAGTAACAAAAATAAAAATAGCCCAATTTTGATCACCCAAGTGATACTATTCATCTAAAAGTCCATTTATATTTAAAGGGTAGTTTGCTTAATTTTAGAGGAAGAGGGGGAGGTAGAGTGTCCGTGGGATCAAGTGGGGTAAAAATCTCTAAATTTAGTTTTAGAGGGTGGCTAAAAGCAACCACTGTGGTTGCAGCCAAGTCCAACTCCAAAGCTGGTAGTTTTTGGGGTGCAGGTAAGGCTTAAATACCAATTTCATCGCTCTACTTTTCTCAAAAATTCAATAAGCTCACTTTATTTCTTTTTTTCACACTTCAATCACTCTACTTCAACTTTTCCAATCAATAAGCTCATTAATTGAGTGAGCTTATTGATTCTGCTAACCAAGTAAAGTGATCAAATTGTAAAAAAAAAAAATTACAGTGAGTTTAATGAAATTTTAAAAAGGTAAGTTAAGGATCTTTGAAGATGGGTTCAGATCATTTGTAGAAGCCATTGCCAACAACAGCAGAACTCAGTTAGCAGTTTGACACTTTCAAAAAAAAAAAAAAAAAGGGTTTTTTGATATATCTTGAGACATATTAGATTAGGCGGGAAATTAAAAAATAAAAACATCAGACGTGGACAGGGGTGGGGGAAAAATTGTAACAGCGGCTTTTGTTTTAGTTATTATTAACTAGTTAGGGCATCCACAATGTGGAAAACTTATTTTTGGTTCTTAGGATGTCACCTAAGATTTTCAAGAACTCAACCATTTTAAAAATTAATTTCATAATGTCTAGTTCTTCAATTTGGTTCTTAGGTGGGCCCATTGTATTTTTTAAATATAAATTATTTATATTTATAATTTTTAAATATTTTGTAAGAATAATTTAATTTAATTATAATATTAATTAGATATATTTTGCAGAAAAAGAAAAAAATTTCAGAAAAAGTAAAAAAACAAAATGCTTTTTCAAAATTATGAAAAACAAAAACTTTTTCAAAAATAAAACTAAAATTTTATTAGAATTCAAAAAATAATTTTATCAAAAATAAAAAACAAAATTAAATTTATTTGGAATAAAAAAAACTACTTAATATTCAGAAGAAAAAAAAACCATTTTCAGAAAAGGTAAAAAACAAAATATATTTTCTAGCAAAAAAAATGGCTTTCTTTTATTAATTAAAATAAAATTCAAATACTATAAAAAAGAAAAAGAAGAGAGAGAGATGCTTCCTTGGGATTGGGGGAGGGCGGGGGCAAGCGGACAGGAGGGGCAGTGGAGGGGGCCAGGCGTCAGAGGAGAGGAGGGTTTCTTCACGCATAATTGGAGAGAGTGAGCTGCACTCTCACAAAAGCATGACTTGGTGGCCTTCACGTAGGTGGTCTGAAAGTGGGCTTGAAAAGTTCCTATTTGATGAAGAATCAGTTCCCAAATGAAGCTATTTGGGAACCCAAAATTTGGGATGTCACGTTTGGGAACCCACCCAATATGGTGAGCCCATTTCTTGAGTTGGGAACTCATTGAAGAATCCACATTGTGGATACTATTAATACCCGTCATATGGACAGAAAAATTAAAAAATAATGCATTTTATATTTTAGCATAATCACATAAATTCATGTATACCTAAAATTATGAAGAAAACAAATTAGATTAACACGTATTTGTTTCAAATTCAGATATAACTAATCTATTGTACATATTATTTGTTTAAAGAAATACACACAATATATTTTAAGCAAATACAATATTTAAATTACTACTTTTTTTTATAGAAATATACGCTGATCACTTTAAATACAGTAACCTTAACTAAACCAAATACTCTCTTCGTTTCAGGCAAAGAGTCCACTATACTATTTTTGGACGTTTCATTTAAAGAGTCAACTTTAAAAAATTTATGCTTACAATTTTCATGATTTTTCATCTTTACCCTCCACTTGGGTTGTAATCATCTTAGTTGCACTTAAGTATTTTTGTAATTATAACCAACTCCAATGACACTAATATATCCTTAATAATTAGACTTTTCAAACATGAACTCTTTAGGTGGAACGGAGGGAGTAGTAATTACAAATATATATATATATATAAATACAAAAATAATTTTACAGTAATTAGAAAAAAAGAAGTTATAAATATTTTTTTTTTACAGATTTATGATACGATTAAAGTCAAAACTGTAATTTAAAAAAATTAATGGTAAAAAAAAGAGTTTACAGATTTAGAATAAGGTTAAAGTTAATTAGAAAAGTCATGCAGGGAACTTGACAATTGTAATTACAAAAAAATAATAATAATTTACAAATAAAAAAAATATTTTACAGATTTAGAATACGGTTAAAGTTAAAACAGTAATTAGAAAAAAATTACACCTAAAATTTTTGTTTTTACAGATTTAGGATAAGGTTGCAGTTAATTACAATAAAAGGCTAAGATTTATTGAAAAATAATATATATATATATATATATGTGTGTGTGTGTGTGTGTGTGTGTGTGTATTTTAATTGCAAGCACATGTGTTTTATGTGACCAATAAAAATTATCAAATTTTTTATGAACAATGAGTTAGAAGAGATAATAAAATGACTTGGAAATAAAATAGAGGTACCATCATTGTCTAAGGAAATATTTCCTCGTTTAATTTTTTTCAAATTATAGGTGAAAGTACTTGTTCGCTAATAAAATATCGAATTTAGATAAAGAATTGATTGATTTAACTTATAATTGGTAGGATAAAAGTTTCAGTACGGAAGAGTTTTGGGAGCAGAACAAGAGGTGTCCGTTGCTCACCATCGTTGCTAATCTATATATATATATATATATATATATATATATATATATATATAATGACAATTGAGATTTTATCTCAGCCATATATAGTAATTTTTCGCCAAAAACTTCATGCCAAAAATAGAAACTCTTATCTGTTTAATATTTCGTTTAATCATGCATTGGAAGAAGAGATAATTTACACATTTATATATAAATTATTTGTTTAAATTTTATACATCAAACAAATAATTATTTACATTATAGTTATTTGTTTAATTTGTCAGCGTTAAACTTTTTAATTGTATAAAGTGTTATGGAGTACCTAGTCACAAACGAACGCTTAAGATTGATATTCCGGCAATGTTGTTGAAAAACATTGATCATGTTGTATAATTGTGTAGTGGAACAAAACTAATCATTACAATGCCTAGACATCACATTGTAAGAGCTAAAATTTTGAATGGAAGCAATGTTAGAGACAAAGTCTTTAGTTCAAGAATGTTGTTGTCTCTATCAGAGGGAGGCAAGATTGCTTTTCAAGTACAAAGAAGACAATTTACATTGATAGTATCTAATTCAATGACTATAAACAAAAGTCAAGGTCAATCACTGTCACATGTAGGACTTTTCCTGTAAAAGCTAATGATCAACTATTGGTAGTTGTATGTCGCAATTCCTAGAATAACAAATCGTTTTGGTGTGAAGATATTGATATACGATAATAAGGGAAAGCCAACGATACAATAATGTTGTCTATTTAAGTAGTTGTTTTCAACATTACTTTTTTTTAATTTATTCTTTTAATTTTATTTTTTCTTTTCGTTTTACTTAATTATAATATAATTAAAAAATATATATGTTCGTGCATTTAACGCACGGGTGTAAAACTAGTTAATAATAAGCATAAAAGTGGAGTAATTTCTTCTTCTTCTTCTTCTTCTTCTTCTTCTTTAACCGTCTCTCTCTTTTGGATAACACCAAACTTTAAATTCTTAGATTTTTAATTAAAATTCAAATTAGATTGATAAAGTGGCATTACTTAATATCTTAAATAGTTTAATGCATCTTATCACTCATTAATTTTAATCTACTTTAACTTAGTCATATTAATTAGTAAAATTTAATTTGTTTGCACTTATATTACTCACCCCTCCGTTCTTAAATAATTGTTATATTTGACTGGGAACATAGATTAAGAAAAAATAGTTGATTATATTATAAATATGGTATTCTCTCTCCGTTCCAGACAAAGAGTCAACTATATTATTTTGGGGTGTTTCATGAGTCCACTTTTAAAAAATTATGCAAACAATTTTCATAATCTTTCATTTTTACCCTTCACTTGTGTTGTAATCATCTTGGTTGTGCTTAATTATTTTTGTAATTATAATCAACTCCAATGACACTAATATATCTCTTAATAATTAGATTTTTCAAATGTAAACTCTTTGGGTGAAACAGAAAAAATATATAATATGTAATTTACTTTAAAACTCATGTGTATGCAAGATCATCAAAGTAGGAATAAAAAATAAGGGTGAGAATGTAAAAATATTTTATTTTTAAAATTTTTTAAAAAAAAAGACAATTTTTTGAAAAAAAAAAACTATTATTTAACAACGAGAGGGAGTACTAGTATTATTTATGAGAATTGACAACGTGTGTTGCTGCTGTTTGTACATATGTTGTTGCTTAGGTGTCTCCAACCCGGAGCTGCCACGTTGCTTCAAATTACAGCTCAAACTTAAAGAGCCTCTCTCGTGAAGTAGACGTAGTTAACTTGAGGCTTAAATAACAATTACTTAACAATTTGGTTATCGTATTTCGACATTACTAGCAACAAGCTTACTTCAAATTTTTTTTTTGGTTTATTTCATAACTAGACTTTATTGTTGTAGTCAAATTGATAACTTCATCCACTCCCATCAAATTTTATGGATGGAAAGCGTTAAAAGGACATTGATACCCTCAACAAACTCTTTGCAGTAATTAAAATACCCTTTTAAATCTTTTTTTTTTTTTTTTCTAAAAATTAATATGCATACCTTCTCTCTTCCCGGCGTTCCCCTTCTTCCATCCAAACCCAACCCAGCAGAAGAAATCAATTGACCATTCATTGCTTCAAATTTCTAATCTTCTGAAATAGAAATCTGGGCACATTAATTATTATTTAAAACTAATCAACTATTTGACGGTGAACACTAATTTCAATGGCGATTCCATCCTAGAGATCTAGCTAGGCTTTTCTTCTCATGAAGGTGAATGGCTTCAACCTTGGAACGCAAGCAGCCGGAATTAAAATTATCGAGCAGGTTCTTTATCAAATTTGCATGTGAAACTTTGAGATTAGAATACCATATATGTTCCAAGGCATCGATTTTTTTAGGAATTTGCCAGCCATAAGAGGGGGCAGTAATTAGTAAAAGAGATATGATATTACAACTTCGAGCTAATAATAATTATATAGCTTTGACATCAGATTAAATTTTTTTACTCAAATCAAATTTGTTATTTTCTAAGTGATGACATGAACATTCAAGTCATCACCGACTTAGCATTATTTAAGTATCGATATTTATGTAAAAATCATCTAATGGTACCAACACTAAAGCTTTTAGAAATAATATTACGATAAAGAACTTATATTATTCCTACAAATTCATGTAAGAAATTCTTTTTGGTCAATTTAATTCAATTTTTAATCGAGAAAAGGGATCCGCGATCAAGGAAAGAAATCACTCTCACATCATGTCTTATTGCCCTTCTCTCCTCTTAATCAAAGTTCTTACTTGAAATATCAAGATATATTTTATACGCTTCCTTTCTTAAAGAAAATAATCTCAATTAACAAGTTAATTTTTTTTGTTGAAATCACGATTATATTTATTTGTACCTTTTTTAAATTGCATGATGAATATATTCTATTTTAAAATGAAACAATTTTTTTGAGACATATCAAAGCAAAAAAGTGGAATTACTATTATTATTTATTTATTTATTATTGCAACAGAGGAAGTATGTTTAATTAACACTATTAGCCAATATATATATCTTGAGCATGAAACGAGCGAAAAGAGCTTATAGTGAATGAGTAGAGTACAACAAGTCTCATTTGGTAAAGTATTTCTTTTTGTACATTATTTTCTAATTACAGTATATGTATTATGTAATGCACTAGTTTAGTTTCCAGTATTGTACGTAGAATTATACAAATCGAGCCAGTCCGATCCAATGGAAAGTTGTCCTTGTTAGTTTTGATTTTCATGTATCTCTCTCTATTTTTTATATGATATTATAATTAGGTATATATGTGCCAACAAGCGTCGCTTTGGCCGAGTGGTTAAGGCGTGTGCCTGCTAAGTACATGGGGTTTCCCCGCGAGAGTTCGAATCTCTCAGGCGACGTTTTTAACCCACCCTAACACTTGACTTGTATTTTTACTTTAGTGAGACTGAAATTTTAATCATTTTCCTTAATACTATAAAATTTACTGCTTAAAATTAGAATTAGTTACATGAATCTTTTTTTTGGCCACTCGGAACCTTTTAAAGTAAGGTCATTACACACAACACCCTCACTCATATTTTTCTTTATTACGGCTGTTTATGTTAATTTTGATCTTTTTCTTTCCTTAATTTTTTTTTTATTACGGATGTATATGTTAGTATTTTCCTCCCTTATTTCTAGTTTAGTTGATGTTGTTGCACTCTCACTTTCAAACGGATGCATTAATGAGTTTATATTGTATGTGTCAAACTATTTTAGACAATTTTATCTACTTAGAATCATCTCCAAAATAAAATTTTAAAAGTCTTGTTTGTTTTCGCAATTCATCAAAGTGAGAACAATTCATGTAGAACTGAACACGGCCTCCTACCAAGTACTTAGAAGCTTTGTATATGGATTCTAGAAAAGTGTTTCTTCCTCCGTCTCAGAAAAACAGTTCCTCTTTCCTCTTTGATTTTTCCCAAAAATATTAGTTTCATTTCTAAAGACATGAATAGGTTTAGTGCAATTTGAAAAACTGTAATTTTAAAAAAACTGGCTTAATAAATGGGACTATTTTTTGAGGGACGAAAATGAAGATACTAAAATGTTTAGCCTCCACGTGGCACTAGCGGGACACATGACCAAGCTTATCTGGAGCTCGGAAGAAAGGAACTCTCGACCCCGGGCTTGGACTATAGCCCGGATACGAATACCCTCCGTCTCGTCCCGACCTCCCCGAGGAGCTCGGAATAGCCAGAGACGCCTTCCACTTCGAACATAAAGAGCTCGCGAGGTCCTAGCCCCGAGCTACAACATTGAGACCCCGAGGTCTCCACCCCGGGAAGTAAAGATAGTCAACAAAAGCTGCCGCATTCAATGCCCACGTGCTACTACGTCGTCCCGGGGCCACCAACCAGCACCTCATTGGATGAAAGAATGACTTGCTCTCTAAGTAAAGCTGCATCTAGAAGATCAATGTCCCTTCCAGAGAAGTTCTATCTTCTACATCATTGCAGGTCACTTCCTCATTAAAGCTCATCAATGCAGATTGCGGCTGCCATAAATGGGCACATGGCTGCTCACCCCAGGTCGACACATGACAGTCCCACTTGTCTCAAACCAGCATTTCCTCAGTATAAATACAAGGTGATGACCTTCATTTAAAAACCTAAGTTCAAATTAACACATACAACTACCAAATCTACAAAGCATTCAGTGCATTCACTCTCAAAGAGCAGCCTGAATCCTCACCGGAGACCATTAACCTCACTATATACTGATTCTCTCACCGGAGGGCTTTAGCTGGACCAACGTCCGGCTCCCTAACGGTGCTTCCTTTCATCTCAGGTATCTACCGGAGAACAAGTCCCACTAACACTTGTGCCTATTGAGAGCCGGGGCATCCTACCCACAGACTAACTGCATACGTGAACTTCGACAGATAACCAGAGCACTTTTTGGCCTATCAGGAAAGAAAATATAACAAGATTTTGACATTGAATTTCCAATTTAAACCTTCAACAGCACAACACAAGGTAAGCCATGGTCATTGCGTGTGACGCGTAGTACTCGGAATTTAAAGAGAAGAAATCAAAGCAAACCAAACTACATCCAGGGGGTAAACACACATCCGAATTTGCAGGACATTGACAGCGTTACTTTGTTTGCAAATTAGTGTAAGTGGAAATAGAAAAAAGTTGAGTTGAAGAATTCAATTGGAAAGGGCGTTGATTAAAACCACATTCAAATACAAAAAAAAAAAAAAACGATTGATCTTAGTGAACTGGAAGATGATGGAGAAACTCCCCGGCTGACTTAACCAGGAGACAGGAGTACATTGTACAGGATGTTGTATATTCATCATGATTCATGAACGAATATAAATCTGTGCTCAATCAGAATCTCCATTCCAAATTCAAAACATACAGTTAAATTTGAAGGAGCTACCGTTATTAAGCTATAACAACTGGATCAAAATGAACACAAGTGGTTCCGTTCATCACGAACATTACTTTTGTTCCTGAAGAGAGAGTGCTGATAACTGCTCATTAATGGAACAATCCACATGACAAGATGTTCTGCAAGTGAAAGGGATGAGGATGAGACCGAGACCCCGCTGTTCCATTGGTGAACCCGAGGTGCGACGCGTGCTACGGTACTCAACCGAATCTTGAAGAATGATGTTCCCTTGCTTGTCAATGCAGTAAAATGTGCCCAAGAAAAACCGTCCATCATTTACCCCCACAAGCATTCGACAAAACAGTAACTTCTTGACCTGGGCTATATGGTTTGACTTGTTCCGCTTCAACCCGTCTGGAACTTCCATTTGAGCATCGGAGGATGTTTCTAGTTGGATCTGGGTTTCCATCTCAACTCAAATTGGTTGCGCACTCGTCAATTGGACTTTGCTACTGGCTCATCAACAGAGGAAAGGAAAGGATTACTTGGCTCTGGAGCCACCCCTTCTACTGTGAAGAATCAACATAAATCTTGAGGTCCTCAGTTAGTTATTAACAGAACAAAAACTAAACAAATAAAAGGAAAGGCAGGCCATGTGGAAATAAAAAGACAAAGAAGCATGAACATTTTTTTGGAATTCTTGATAAATATGCTGACTAAAAAAATTTACATTTTAATACTCAAAAGTTGGAAAATTATAACCAATTAAAAGAATTAAACAAAGATAAGTTAGCATCAGATGATAAGAGGAGAAGTGAAACTAGAATACTTATATAAGAAAAGGAAATAACTGAAAACTTGGAGACCGGAGAACATATAATTCAAGAAAATAAGATGCCTATTGGTTTCACCCAAAGAATTTTCCAAGCTATAAAGATATGTTACTGTTCAAGGGTCTACGTAAAAAGATTTGATGTAATTTCCAGGAGCAGTATCATCTCCGGTTCATCCTAAAAAGAAGATAAGCATCAAGGCTATAAAATATAGGTAAGGCCACCTCCAGGCAGTATGCATATCCAATATTCAATTTGTAAATAGCAAGTTACCAACTCAGAGACCCAGAATTCAGACTGAAATTTGTCTACTTCTTTTTTTGGTTCGAAGACTATGATAGCAAAATCAAACTCGTCCCCTACAGGCCGTCAGGGACGACCCTCAATACCTCTTAGCCACATGCCAATTGGCAAATTTGTCAACAACTTTACACAACTAAGCTGTAGAAGCTGTTAATAGGTATTTCCTTTATATTATACCATACCAAAAAGTAAACCATCATATGAAAACCTAACTGATCTCAAGGGCCAACAAAAGTAATTCAAGCAAATTGCATGAACAATAAATTCTAAAAACTTAACAAAAAGATCGCAAATTTAACCAGAATATAATTTGGCAACTTCAGAATCTCACAAAACAAGAAATCGAAATTCCCAAATTATATGAAAGAAAACCCACAATACAAACTCATGAATAAACAAGTATTCCTCCAAAGAAATTCAATGTTTCAAAGAAAAATTGTACCATGATTTCAAGGAACTGTATATTGCTTTGAGACAACGTCACAATTTTACCCAGATTTCATCAATCACCATAAAACCTCAATTCTATGGATTATTAAGCACATGGAGTCAACAATTTAGGAGATAAAGTGAGATTCATGATTTGTATATGAATCATCTCAAATTCACCTTCAGCATCACAGATTTCTAAATCCTCAAGAAGGATATTTATCCATCTTTTTCAAGCTGACAAATCAAAGCCTAGCAAACGCGTGAATTGCAACAGATTATTAGGGACAGAAGCAACAGCAGAGAACACACCTATGAATTAGATGAGACGAAGGAGGAAAGGCGAAGGAGAAAACTTAAGATCCGGCGATAGTCTGACGGCAAGGGTTTCTTCAAAGTTCAGATCGGGTGATGAAGTTGAAGATGAAGTCAGTGACGAATTAGAGTTACGTCGTAGGGGATATACGGCGACGACGCACCAGGATTCAACCCAACTTGGTATTCGTCTTCCGGCAATAGTGTGAAGGGAAGGGTTTTAGATCTTGATTTTTAACTGCAATTTGCCTCAGCGTAAGTTGAAACAAGTTGACCAGGTCGACCCGTCCTAACCCGCGTTCAGCACCTGATCATTTATCGTATTATTCAACATCGTTGAAAGGTATCCATTTATTTCTCTTTATTTTGGAGAATCATTAACGTGTAAACCAGCAGAATGAATTACCATGTTTTGTTAACGGTGAGACACACCCTGCTCAAGTATGCAGTCTGGAGTCCTTTTGCCAACTCAGATACCACATTTTAGCAAGCAACTCCAGAAATTTCAGACCACCTGATTGTAGAGAGTGGTCAGCCTAAAATGATGCTGTAATAAAGTTGTCCGAATATACAATATTCCAACTGTTCTAATTAAGCAACAGAAAATGAGTCGAATAGAACCATAGCAAATTCAGGTGCAAAGGAAATAATTGAAGGCTCGTCATAGGGTTTTGATACAAATATCGAAGACAATTTCAACATATCATGGCCACTTGCGACAACACGCACTGAATAAGGAACGAACCAAAACTATTCCAGTGCACTTCCACCAAACCACAACCATGGAACGTCAGTTTCCCTTTGTAAATAAAACTGAGTGATAATCTAATCCAATACTACAAGCTCTGCGGATGTCATGATGTCCAATGTTTGCAAATTAACTAACCAACTTCCACATTAATTTATTCTCTCTCATGAAATATAGGCATTTATGACGAGGTTGCTAAAAAGCTAATAAGTTAATAAACAAAAGTATGGCAAACCAAGAAACAGAATGGAAAAATGCAGCTTGAGGAGTAAAATCAGAGTTACAAACATGCATTCCCACTACATTGGCAAACCAAGAATCTAATGTCAGAAATGTTGCTCTCAGAACATGCATGGCCACTACATTGGTGAACCGTGAACGTTCCCAAAGTAACTGTTCTCGATACTAAACATTTTTAACTTCCATCAGATTGCCCAAGAAATTTACAACCACATTGCTTTCAATTGATTAAAAGATAAATACTGTCAGACTAATAGAGGGACCCAATCCATAAACAATAGTCAAGACAGCCAAGATATTAAGAACAGTATATCATCTGTGACTTTGAGGGATCCAAATCAAAGAACAACAATAAAATTTCTCATTAAGAGGTCAACAACCGAAGGACGCATTCAACGAACACCTCATGACGACAAAGAGCTTCAAATCCGCAATTAATAAAAAGAATTAACACACTCATAGTTCCAGCAGAGTCAGACGATGGAGTAATCAAGAAACTAGTCAAACATAAGAGCATAAATTGACTCACCTGAGTTGCGTATGACCTCGTTCGAGCCCTAGATTCCTTGAGGGATATTTTTCTGAGACGAAACGAATAGAGAACAGGAGGGACAGGTGGTCTCGCGGGGAAGGGTAATTTGGGGCATAATCAACCATCGGAGGGCATTTACGTCATTTCATTGCAAAAACCAAGGGGCAAAAATGTCCAAAGCAAATTTAACCCACTTCTCGATTTGTGCTCGTCATCCTTACGCATGCGGCCCCAAGGGAACTCTTACCCAAGGGAACTCTTAAGGAGAGGGTTAAAGTATTATATAAAGCGGCATTTGTTGGGTTACTTAAGCAATGCGGGAAGAGAGAAAAGTCAAGAAACCAAGCGCCCCAGCTTCAAAACTACTAACCTAGCTAGCTCCTCTATCACTACAGCCGTCCTTTCAGAGTTTCAGTCATAGAAACTAGAAAGTGTTCAATTCTTACTAACTCCCTCAAACATCATTCATGTGATTTGAAATTTGAGTGGATAATATTGAGCAAAATATCAACTTCCGTGAAGTTGTAAAGAGAAAGAAACTTCTAAACCTAGCAGAATACATTGTAATAAGCCGTTTGAGCTACAAATCTTTGATTAGTATTTAACATTGATCTTGATTTTTAAAAATAGTCATTATTGTTAAATCACAAAAAATTTCAGATTTAAGTAGAATCACATTTAGAGTATAATCTTTGCCTACAGGCTACAACACACCATATTTATTCTCGAGGAATGAAATTCTTGAAAACACAGTGCAATAAGAAGTTTCAGATTTGTTAATCCTACTTATAGTCGAGCGTACCTAGTTGTGACAACTTTAAGTCACTTAATTAACCAGACAAATCACTTTTTATTCGAGTTTTAGTTTTAGTAAAAGCCACACATATAAGAGATGTATCAAGTAGTAAAACCCTTCTTTTGAGTAGCACCTCTCTCCCAAACTCCTCTATTGCGTACAAAAACAAAGACTTATTTTAAAACGAAAAACTAGTACATGATGAAAAAGAACATTCGGGGCAAAAGGAGTAATGGGTAGTCCGCTGATGCCGATAATGAGCTTAACCCATGTGATCAACTAAATAAGTGGTCAATGGGAATCTATCTTAATACCATTCTTGTATTGCCATGCTATGAACTAAATAGGTGGTAAATGGGGGTCTATCTTAATACAATTTTTGTATTGCCATTAGCATCAACAGCGGCAAATGGGAGTCTATCTTAATACAATTTTTGTATTGCCATTAGCATCAACAGCGGCACCATTGTATTGCCATTAGCATCAACAGCGGCACCATCATCCCACCACCGCTGTAACTACTGCCACGGCACCATCATTTGGCCACTGTAGCCACAGCCACGCCACCACCATTGTTCAATCACCACCATTCAGTCTTTTGTTTTATGAATCTATATCAGCTGGTTTTGGATTTGAGGGGTTAAACATGGCATGTTAAACACGGTAACTCCCGGACTTTCAAGAGAGTGGAAGATACTAGGAAATTTAAGCTATCTGCACCAAGTATTCTGAAAAGGCTCATAAATTATTCTTCTTTTGGTGTTGAAAGTTGGAGCTTAGAGATAGAACTTTTACATAATTTTCATTTCACTTTTGCCACTTCAATGCTTCTATAAATCAAATGCCAAGCAGTCAAGCAGTTATTGGTGATAAATTAGAGATGGTACTGAAACTAGGAATTTAATGGCTGGAATGTATAAGAACATTCAATCACTCGCTGATGAAATATGTACCTAGAATTAAGTTCTTGACAAAAGTTTGGCACCAAACTCATGCTCCTAAGCAGTAAATCATTACATTTTCCCTTGAGAAGGATTAAAACTAAAATGATAGAAGAAAGAATTTAAGCTATACACTCTTGAACTACATATAAACTTCAAACTCAGTTTTTCTTTCTTTCTTTTCTTTTTTCTTTTTTTTTTGTGGGTGAGGGTGGGTGGAGTCGAGGAGTTAGCTTCAATAAATACGTAGGGTGACAAAAGCAGTAAAATTGCTCTTGCATCTTTCAAGTTAATCTGCATTCTTATCTATGCATGAAAGCTGCGATCATTTCCCCTCCAACATATTTGCAACTTCACGCTTTGGGAAGAGGGTGGAAAGCTGTTTCTCCATTTCTACTAAACTGAAAACACAATTGAGAAGATTCGTGAGTTGACTACATAAGCAAATAAATACTCCCTCCTTTCCGCTCAAGGGTGTTATCCAATCCTTATAATGTTTGTCTATCCGAAATGGGCTCATTAAGCGGAAGAGAAGTGGTAGTATTACTTGAAATGCAATAAACAGAAGTAAATTCAATGGTGGACTTACATCTCAAATTTTTGGAAAGCTTCAGTTCGTTTCGCCAAATACATCTCACTATCTGTAGGAAGATTGTTCACCCTACTTGCTGCTAAATTAAGAAAAATTGTGCCTTTGGTTAAAAGAGCAGTAACAAAAACAACAATATTACTAACACATGATAGTTAAAATGCTAAGCTTACAATTGACAGCTAATGATTCAATTTACACAAGAATAAGAAGACCTTTGCAATTCAGCCAACACACGGAGAGAGTTCTTGGGTACACATGGTACAAGCATGATTTGTATACCATATATACTGTATAATATCTGTTTCAAACTAAGAGCCCTAGGTTGACTTTTCAAAGTCAACTTGACCATGTCAAATCGAGATTTGATACATTTACTTAGTTTTAGAGAATAAAACACATCTACTACAAACTTCTTAAGAATTACTCCACCAATTAAATGATTTTGAAAAGGCAAATAAGTGTCAAAGATTCATTCAAAAAACAGCCCAATATACTTTCATAAGTAGCCTCTTTTCTGGGTACAGAGGGAGTACATACATTTGCATCATATGTCATAGTCCACCCATTTAACATGATCTAACAACTCTGATGCGGGAAGTGCAACAAAATCATGACAATTCAGTGGTATGCTATACACAATTTAGAGCAAATCAAGTGAAAAGTTGCATACATGGAAGCGAAGCTGGTGGTTTTGTCTCCACATTCTCGTGAACTATTGTTAGAGTAGTTGTTTTGTTAGTTGCCGGCAACCCCTGCACAAGTGAAATAAACATTTAAATTCCCATGTATTTCCATTCTTTGGTCAGGAATCAGAATTGACAACTAGTCAGAACTCCGATGCTTGATGCAATCAGTACAAAGTATATAACATATGCATAACATTCAAGTGAAACCTTAATCATTAAGACACCAACAGCTTTATCATTTAACATCAAAACTTTTGAGTTTTAATGGATATAATATCAAGCACATACATCACATGCACCGGATACAAAAATATTGAAACTCAATTTTAATAAAAAGACTTTAGCAAAACAATCAACAGCTTTGACACGTAGCACTTCCATCAAATCAGAATACCATTGACACGTAGCACTTCCATCAACTAGAATGCCAAATGCATACACCACATGCACTGGATACAGCAATGTTATACTTGTAAAACAGTTTTCCTCTAAGCGTTTTGCAAATTGTTCCTCATTTTTTTACAAAACCATACTTCTCATTGGGAAAATTACTATAATAAACCATCATATGATCCCAATTTTATAGTATGGTTATGAGCCTTGTGTTATTATATATATGTGATATCATCGCTGTGCTAAATAAGACACATCTTGAACTATCCATGCTAGTTGGGGACCAATTAGAACACAAGCACAATGAAACATATGTTGAACAAAAATCTCATAAATAAGCTGTGTAACTCGGTCCAAGAATCGCCAGTGCACAATTACCAACCAGAAGGGCATACATATTGCTAACCAGAAGGGTATACATATTGCTAACCAGAAGGGCATACATATTGCTATGTTTATCAGGGGTGAAATTTCTCAATGTCTAATGATATACAACAAGTCCATACATATAGAACCAGATTTTTGTTGAAATAGAATTTTTACTTAAGAAATGGATTGAATTTGGAGCAGAAGGGAACATCCCCACCTAACTTCTGAGGCCTTATGGAGATAATATAGGATAATAGACAATGAACGAAAGTTAGACTACATCAAAATATGTAGATCATATTGATGCAAAAAATAAGCTCAAGAGCAACAGACATCACATGCATTTAGTATTGAACCATTTGTTCTCATTTATGCAAACATTAGTCAGAGTTAAGTTACTAGCCGTAATGAGGAACATAAGCACCCATCGAGGTGTGTTAGTATTTGGCCTAGTGATTTTGATTTTCAGGTGTTCAGCAATATTTGACTAAGTCATACTATTAAAATATGGTTTGGTTCCATAACCTATATCGAAGTTACTATCAAATTCAAGTATTGAGCTTTGCAACCCTCAGTCATGGTTGATCCATTGGGAAGGTGGGCAGTGTCTTCCACCATTTTCTCCTTCTCACACCCTGCATGACATACTGACCTCTGCTAGACTTTAATCGAAGTACTTCATCCACTCTGGTTGTCATTGTTTCAGAGAAAGATCTAGCTTTGTTCTCAGCCCACCAGCTTGACTGTTTGTCCATAAGATCATGATCTCGTATTATGACTAATATGATTTGAGTTACCAAAGTCCTTATACAATTCGAAAAAAAAGTACAAGAACGTCTCTATAATGTTTGTCGTTACCTTGTCTGTTACTGTCTCTCCAAAAAAACTTCAAATCCCTGAAGACCTAATCACATCATAGTTTCCCTACTAAATAAATTGATAGAGAAGTTGGGCAAACAGTAAGTGGAAATACTTCAGAAGGGTGAATTTAAATCATTATCTTAGAATTGAGAAAGATATTGAGATCAAGAATTATCAATCTTTATTCTCAGGCAACTTGCAGCCTGCAATCCGAACTTTTCTACACTTTTTAAGAACCCAGGTACTCTATTTCGGAAATAGGATTCGGATGGTTTCTATTTAAATTAGCTTAAAATTAATTATAACAGTCCAATTATATGTATCTATACCTAGATGCACAAATGTGTATGTATGTCTGCGTGACTCTGTATTCAGATTGTCAAAGTGTGATTTGAGAGAAAACCATTGCTAATTCCTTCAATTTAGGATATTTGGGGAAACAGACTAGTCCGAAAGCACCGTGGTTATTGTATACTCTTTATATAGGACTATATAACTTTTCATAAGATTGACTCGTTTGTTTCTTTAAATTAATTCCTTCAATTTATCATGAGCAAACCGCCAAACCCCACATACGAAAATGCTCCTAGAGCATCAAAGAAACAGAACTGTATCTTAAATATCACAACTGGCATGATGCAGCAGAACTGATAAAAGTAAACAAGTTACAAACTGAGAAAACCGAAGAATGAATTAAAGTTGAATTTCACTCAAGAAAACAATTATTTCCAGTTAAAACAACAAGTTAAAAAGCTAGACAAATGAGACATGCAACTATCAAGAGTAAACTTCCAGAAAAATGAATAAAAGGGGGAAAAGTGGGTGATACCTTCTTCCTCTCCTTTCGCTTCAGTATTTTCACATGGCATTTCTTAATGTAGTGCATCAAATGATAACGAGAATGTCTTGAATACAAATCTTCTCTGACCTCTGAGTTCTCAGTGAGCCAGTCCAAAATATCTTTCGACTTAATAACCTCATCTGTTTCTAGCGATTCTAACCAGGTATAAATTGGTAACCATTGATCAGTGCGTTGAAATCGAGCTTGTGAATGATCAAGTTGATTACCATCTTTTCCCTGCCACCCAAAAAAAGGGACTATCATATCGAATATCTATACTTCCATCACAAAATAACTGTCAGTTTGCTCTGAATTGCTCACTAAGTCAATTTACAACCACGTAAATGGAGTCATATCAATCAATTCATCCTAAACGTAAACATGAACGAAAAGAAACGGAAACTCAAAAGAGACACTCATTAGGGGCAGGCATTACATAAATTGCAATAGGAGGCAAAGAACACTGGCAATGGACGGAACCGAAGGACGAAAAAGGAATCACTTAGCCGACCTCAAGGAATTGGGACAAAGGCAAAGTCCAGTACCTCGTTGGACAGGGTTATGCTGTTCCAAACTGAAGTCAATCGTTCGCGTAGCTCCATTAGAGGCATTGATTTGACCTGGTCTGGCAAAGATGAGTGATTTGATTCAAGCCAAGCATCGACGTCGGAGGTGTCTAGGGTTTTGTCCTTGGGAAGCGTAGAGAGCCATGATCGAGCTATAGTTTCCCATTCCTGTGTTTCCGGGCTGTTATTGCTAGGATTTTGCCGGATGAGTTGGGTTTCTGAGGTTTCTATGGTTTCGATTTGGGGGTTGATTGAATTTGACATTCTAGTGTTTGATGAAGCTTCTCTGTTGCGCTCGTCAATTTTGCCGCTTACTCTGCTAAGTCAGTCGCGTTACTCTTGGACAATGTATGTATGGAAAAAACGTCTATTATTTGCTAATGTATTTTGATTAACGTTACTACTTACTACTACTATATTTTATTTTATTTATAAAATTGTTATTGTAGTTTTAAATTTTGTTATAATTTTATCATTATTTTTTATAGGGGAGTGCTATTACCACTCATCTTTCACTCTAAATACACCTTCAAAATTTAATTGTAAAAATGTCATTGTGTAAAAAGACCTCAAAATCTTTTACTTTTTTTTTTCCATTAATTCTTGAGATTATTATATTTTTGACCAACGTACTGTGGTCGGGGAGCAAAATTGACAATCATACTCTCAAAGACTCACTTTTGCCCTATGTACTTGCATAAGTTGGAAACAATTAACACATCCGTTATTTTCTCATCCAAAAACTTAACGGCCGTCTGACGTAAAAATTATTTTTGTGTTAAATCTCCACCGTGGCAGCCAAGTGAATATTTAATAGAGTCCGGAAGTAAAATGGTGAAAAAATTACCCTAATTTACCCTTCTCTCCTCCTCCCAGTCTTCTCTCCTCCCTTAATGCATAATTTTCCTAATTTACCCTTCTTTCCTTTCAAGTTTCAACAATTAATTATTATATAATTAAATATTTTATCTTGTCTCAATATTTATATTTTCCTAATTTATTTAATAAGGTTAATTTATTTAATAAGGGTAAATTTATATTTCTAAATAATTTTTTAATATTATAATGATTTTAGATCAAAAATAGTAGATTAGTACTTTTATTGCAAGTTTTCAGTAGAGGCAAGTTGTTAGGTGTATAAAGTATAAACATGCTTTAACGACATTGAATGAAGATGGAGGCCTAGTTTGGACTTGGTCGCCGAGTTAGTTGATAGGAGTAGATAAAACTAAAACACGCCCAAGTACCGGCCAAACAAATACTAGCAACTTAGAGCCTCTCTTTCAACAACATTGGTTAGAGGGAGTGATGCCCTGGGCCTAGTTTTGCTCTCTCTCTCTCTCTCTCTCTCTCTCTCTCTCTCTCTCTCCTCCCCCTCCCCCTCTCGGCCTCTCCCTCTCTCTCTCTATCTCTCTCTAAAGGAATATCAGTGAAAGATTTTAGTGTAGTTAATCTTTTGGAAGTTTTTTCAAAGATTAGAGTATAGTTAACCTCTCTTTAAATCTATCAATTATTTTTCATTTAGTTTTTTCAAAAAAAAAATTAAGTGAATTGAGTTTAATATCAAAAAAAAACTTGAAGATATTGTATAACTGATTGTAAAAGTTTTTTGCGTAATTGCAAATATATATTCATTAATTAATTTTTCATTCAAATGGTTTTTTTTAATTCATAATTTGTATTCCATAATTAAAAATTATATAACTCGTACCACTCGTTTATTTAGTTTATTTTGTCATTTATATTTTTTTTTCTTATCCATATGCAAAATTAATTAGAAATGTGTATTATTATTCTTAGATATTTTATTTAGATTTTCTAATTTTTTTGTTTTTAATATTATTTATTTTCGTATCATGATTAAATGTAATATTATTCGCAAAAACATTAAAAGTCAAAAATTAGAAAAGAAAAAATAAAGTTAAAAGGCAATTGTGTCAAGACATTGATTGACTTATTAAATTTTAATAAATATAGTGTATTAGCAAATATTATAATAAAAATAAACTCTCCCTAATCTTTTTCTTAATTTTGATTTGGTAAATAAGGTGGTGTGTTGGAGACCGCTCATGCGTATCTCAACTTAATCCACTTTTTTGGACTAATTAAATGAGCATACATGCTCGGCCTATACATTTAGAAATTACTTGGCTTATACATTTAGGAAGAGAACAAATCTGCTAGCATCCGATGTAATGTACCTCATTTGCATAGGAAGAGGAACTGGGTGAAAATACGGAAAAAAAAAATTATATATATATATATGGGGGAGTATTTAATAGTTACTTTTTTATTTAATCATCAATAGTTATTCTCATTATCAACCATTTGATCAAAAATTAAAGGTTGATATTTAATGGTTAGTTGAAAAATATAATTAATGCAAATAGGTGAGTCATTTAATGCATTAAATCTCAACCTTTAATTTTTAATCCAATAGTTAATAATAAAAGTAACCATTGATGGTTAAATAAAAAAATAATCATTAAATACTTCCCTATATATATATATATATATATATATATATATATATATATATATATATATTAGAACTTGCTTTCGTTAACCATTTACTAAACTAAACTTGGTCATTCTTTAGCTACATACTCCCTCCGTTTCAGGCAGAGTTCACTTTTGACTTTTTTTGGTCAACTAAACTAAAATTTTACCAATAATTAACATAAATCTAGTAATTTTTACAAAATATTATTAAAGTTGTAATACATAATATTATTAAGATAATTTTTAATTAATAAAATTTTATTTCTTAAAACACAAGTAAAGTATGTAAATTTTTTATTTGATTTAGTCTTATGTTGATTTCTATAAAAGAAAAGTAGACTCTTTGACTGGAACGGAGGAAATATTTATGCACCATTTATGCACCGCAAAATCTTCCCGAAATCTATACCAAAGGTTGTAAAAGCTAAAAGAGGAAATTAAAAGCATGAGAGAACAGTAGAAACTTTAAGAATAAACAGCTCTAAGTCGCTACTACCACGTCATCTTCAATTTCCACCGTCTGATCATCACCCACTACTTCATCCACATTTTGATGATCTTCAACATCCTCCATTGGATCCTGATCCATCCATTCTTCCATGGGTGCGCACTCCACCCTGTGGTGCATTCTCCAATCATGCGCCTGACACCCACGTGAGCAATAGTTCACCTTTCCACAACCCGAACACCTCCTATACTCGTTCCTCCGGGTTTCGGGTCTCCCACAACCCCCATGTGAGCACATCCTCAGCCCATTACCCGGTTCACAACCCTTTAACCCGAACCATTCCACTAAAAATTTGTCTGCTGGGTGAACCTCCCGTACAGGCAAGTTACACCCGAAATCACTCCACAACCCACACTCCAAACCAGAGTAAACCGAATCCGTAGCCGAATCCATTGCAAACAGAATCCGCCGTGGTTGGTTCGAAGTCTGCCACGTGGACGATGATAATGGTAAAGGCATTGGCAATGACTTGAGCGTGCATAAAACAGACGCGAGTTCCCGCGCGTTGGCCTGCACTAGGAGTCGGCGGCCTTCGGCGACGTTCCTCCGTACGCCGTAACCGTCTTGGAGACAGTGCCCGAGCTCCCGAAGCGCATCGACGTGGCCGAGGAAAGCGGCTCTTGCACAAAGCGCCACTCCGGCTCTCAGGTCCTTGTCGTTTTTCAAGCCACCGCTGCCATTAAACTGAATCAAAGCCAGCGAGTAGAGAGCAGGCGCGTGCGACCTAATTGCCGCCTTCGCCATCAGCGACGCTCCGCTCCCTCGGTTTTTTAAACAATAAAAACGGATCTGCGCCGAACAAACAAACCGAGATCTAATTAAACAGCCAAACAAATTAATTTCCATAAAAACAGCAATTTCAATAAATATAGTACTAATAGTAACAATAACAAACAAAACACTAACCATTCCAAGGAAATAAGAAGCCTCGGTATTACCGGCGGCGACGCACAGTTTCAAAAACCGGTGAGCGTCGTCCGACCAGTTCTTAGCTGGGAGGGCGAGCGTTTTCGGACCGGCTTTGGATAAAACCAAAGGATGCAGACCCAAGCGGTTCAACCGCTTGCATCTATTTTCAAAACAAAAAAAAAATTACCCAATAATTAGTACACTGTATACGTAAATTGAAATACATATGCATGTATATTTATAGAATACTACAGATACGTACGTGATGAGGACACTGATAAATTCGGAAGGAGCAGAAGCGGTCGCACTGAGTTTACAAAGTATGGAGATAACAATATCATCGGGTAGCCCATCAAAGAGATCAGATCTTTCATGTGTAACCCGTTTCTTCTTCTTGCTAAACACCATACCTCTTTCGTCGTCTTCTTCTCCTTCGTCTAATTTGATGAAATTCTCTCTCGCACAGTTAGTTGTATATTATATGAACATAGAGAGGTGTGCCTATGGGGAACACAACGGTTTCATTCACACATCTCTTTCGTTTTCCCTCTGATTTAACTTTCTCTCTCACAGAGTAATAGAGAGAATCGAAGGGGGAGAGGTCTGAGAGGAGAGCTTTTATATTTATACTCTGTAGAAGAGGGGGTGGAAGGAAGATTGAATAAACAGAACAAAAAGCTATTGGAGCGCCCCACGTACGTAAAGAAGTTTTTTTTTTTTTTACTAATATTAGGAATATTATTAATTAATTGGAGGGTAATGTGGTAATTATGTTGGATGCTTCTTGTTGGTTCCCAAATCTGTAATCTTATTTTGATAATTAAAGTTGTCGTACTAACGAAGGCAAACAAATGGTCAAGCTAGGATTTGACCCTGCCCATTCTGTTCATCGTCCGTTACTTTCTCGTGGAATCTCCATCCCGTTCCCATTTATTTATTATATTTATTTAATTTAGGGTTAATGACACTATTAGTCCCTCGACTATGACCAATTTCACCATTAGTCTCTTAACAAAAAAATTTTAAATTTTTGTCCCTTGACTATGAAAATTAGACACGGTTGGTCCTTTTATTAGATGCCGTTAGTATTTTCCCGTTAAGTTTATCATGTGCCCAACACGTGACTTTGGTTAAGGGCATTGTTGGAATTTCACGACCATAGGCGAGACGAGGCCGGCAATGTTGCTGTGTACGTACGATTGAGGATTCTCCATGGCGTATCGCACACCGGCCTGCGCAGCTAAGTGCATCATGTGCGTGAAAGCAACGATATCGTCGATATCGAAGAGCTTTGTTAAGAGACGTCAGCCGTTAATGTCACCCTCGACGATGAACACGTTGTGGGAATCAAGGAGAGCTCTTTGGGCCTTCTTCAAGGATGGGTCATAGTAGCTATTGAAATTGTCAAGCCCAACGACGCCGTCTCCGCATTTTTAGTGCGAGACATACCGACGAAACCGGCTGTGCCGGTAACAAGGACGACGGACATGCCGTGAGAGCGGTGGATCTAGGCGGAGGTGCGAACTTGTTTCTCCCATTGGAGGTCACCCCAGGAAGCGGAGAAATACCTGCTACCGGAATCGACAAAGCTCAAAACTCAGGTAGGAGGCTGTCAAGGCAATCAAGAAGAGTGCCCAAAGGAACATGGTGCTAGTGGAAGCGAAGTAGCGGTGGAATGTCTGATTCATGGTGTGGGACCGGTCGATCTTAAACTTTCTCGGCGTTGAAGGGAACAATTCCTCCTCCAATGACGGCATTTTCTTCTCAGTTTCTTCCTTCTTTTACAACTCCTCTTTTGATCATATTTGATGCGCATATGTATCTTATCTGTGGAGGGAGGAATTGGGGGAGAAATTTTAAATCGGGTTTTTGATAATGTTCTTTTCTTTTTTGAATTGGACGATAGCTGAAGGAAGAGATAAAAGAGAAAGGGAAATAGGAAAGAGAAAACAGATGTAGGAACAATGGAGCGAAAAAGTTCTGATCCTGTTTGATGCGTATACGTATCTTATCTCGTCTCGCCTATGGCCATGAAATTTCAACAATGTCCTTAACCAAAGTAACATGTTGGGCACATGACAGGTTTAATGGAAAAATACTAACGGCATCCAACAAAAGGACTAACAGTGTACAAAAAATTTTAAAAAAATTATTAAGGAACTAATGATAAAATCGACCATAGTCGAGAAACTAATAGTATCATTAACCCTTTAATTTAAGTTCGTGCAGTATACATTTATGTTTTCTTTTTCTCTTTTTCTTTCTTGGAAAGAGAAATGTAACAACGTGAAAATATTCGTCAATAGTTAAGTAGCATAAGATCATTAGTAGTCCGTTATAATGTTAAACTAGAAAAAATATTAAATGTAACGATAATATTGCTGAGATGATAGCACTGTTTAATAGCATTTCTTAAATAGCAATAGCTATGTTGATATGGACAAAAAGATTAAAAATAAAATAATATTGTGTTGTACTGATATTGGATGGTGATACCACATAACGATATCATTGTTGCGCTCACTATTTGCCTATTTGGACCTCTCTTTTGAGTGCAATAGTGATAACGTTGTTGTGGTATCACTACCTAATACCAGTGCAGAATATTACTCTCTCCGTTTCTAAATTATTGTCCTTTTTTTTTCTGTTTTAAAATAATTGTCTTGCTTAAAAAATTTTCTTTTTAGGACATCACTTTTACCATTTTACCCATATTTTTTTTCATACTTTAATTATGGACTACGTACTCATGGGCATTAAAGAAAATTACACATTATACCAATATTAATAATCAAGTTAATTATTTTTTTAATCTGTATGCCGGGTCAAATAAGACAATAATTAAGGTGCGCATGGAGTAGTATTTTACCAACAATTTTTTTTTCCACACCAGCAGTATTATCTTTAAAAATATGTAGGATTTCGAAGTTTGATCTCAACTAATTTACATAGAATTTTCTAGGTCTCCCTCATAATCTATTTAAGTGTTTTTACTAAAATAATTTTTTCAAAATAAACATTTATTTATAAAATTACTAAATTATCTTTGTGATTCATCATCTCCTATGTACACTAGGCTCCGTTTGTTTTAAGGAAAATAACTTTCGGAAAATGATTTCTGGAAAATGGTTTCCGGAAAATGAAAATGTTCTATTTTCAGGCGTTTGGTAAATCTTTTGAAAATATGTCGGAAAACATTTTTCGGTGTTTGGCAAACTCATGAAATTTTTACGGAAAACATATGTGCAAAGGTGATATTAGGAGATGAACAAGTTTTGGAAAATAACTTACGGAAAATGAATCCGTAAGTCATTTTCCGGAAAAGAAAGCTTCATTTTTCGTTAACTTGGAAAACATCTTACATTGACTACATTTTCCAAATGTTACCAAACACCGAAAAATAAGAAAAACGTTTTCCAAAAATCATTTTCTGTGAAACAAACGGAGCCTAAAGCTAAAAATATCGTTTCATACGAGTTGTTGCACACCGTTTTGTCAAAAATGGGTGTAGTACTGATAATTTACTTTTTCAGCAATATTAAATAGCGATTTGTGTCAAGGTTGTTTGAGTAAATACGATCAAGGACGAGGACGAGGACGAGAATAAAACTGTTATAAAGTTAACGTTGAACCATTTTTGGTGCAACAATGAAACATGTGAGCACTGACTATGATATATTTTTTTTATTTAAATAGTTAATTAATTAAGTTTGTGGGCTAACTTTAAATATTGTTATTGATTCTTATTATGTTTATGTTCTAGTTTTTGTTGTGATAAAGCTTATTAATTAATTAAATGTTGTTCTCTACTAGTATTATGTTTAATATATCAAAATGCTATAGCTCAACTAATATTGTTCATTTATCTTAACGGAGAGGTTGGGTGTTCAAATCTCACCAAAGACACCATAATTTATTTGAGTCACACCAAATGACCATATATAATCTTAATTGTAGCCTTTCAAGACATTTAATAATGGAGTAATAATAAGAGTTGGGGTAAGGTCTATTTCCCCTCCAACTTTTAAAATATATATATATATATATTATGTTTAATATTTTTTGTAAGTTATTTCGTGAAGTTTGGGCATAGACTTGTGTTTGTATAGAAGAACAAAAAGAAACTTGTATTGTTATAGAGGTTTTTAATGACAAATTCATTAAAACTAAAATTTATCAAGTTTTGTCGACTTATACAAAAAAAATTACTCCATAAATTATTATAAAAAATTGTCAAAAAAGTGTAGTGAACCCATAACGGTACCAGTACAAAATTTACTACTATAATGTGCATTTGTTAAAGTATAGCATGAACACTAAAATCATACATGTACATGTACTACCAAAATAGGCTAAAAATTAAATTTCTTATTTTGAAAATACAACTCGACTCAATCTTTTTTCTATTTTTATTTATTTATTAATTTTGCAAATAAAATAAAAAAGGACATTCAATTAAAAATAGAGGGAGTACAAATTAATTTATGGAACATCAATTTGCTTGAGGGTCGCTGCTCTTCAACTGAATGAATACTGGGAGGAAAACTCTTGTTTAATTTTGTAACCGTGTCAAGAAGACCACTTCTCATGTCCCAACTACTGCGATCCTAATGTAATTGCATGATTTATTTAAGGATGGTCAGCTGCATGAGAATTATTTCATGCAATTTATTTATTGCTCCCTCCATTTTAAAATAAGTGTAATTTTAGTAAATAAAATTTATTCCAAAATAAGTGTTTTAGATTTTTAATGCATATTTTTTTTAAATTTATCCTTCTTTTCTCTTAATTTCAACAAAGCATCTCATCATAAATATTTTATATTCACCCAACGGCTATATATCTTCTCTTAATTTTTCTTTCCAACTATTTTTAGCACAAAAAATGAGTATTTAATTTCTTTAAAAAAAGGAAAAAAAAATGAGTATTTAATAAGAGTATATTCGTCAAGCTATATAGCTTATTAATATGTGTGTATTACTCTGAAATGGCAATTATTTTGTAATGGAGAGAGTCTCATACACAAATTTGAGCGGTGAAATTGTAATATACGATAAATTAAGCTTAAATTCCAGAATTAGGCTCTTTGAATGAAATATTGTAAAAAAAGAAAAGAAATGACAATAAAACTTTCCCCGTTTCATTTTTATTATCCTATTTTCTTTTTTATAGTTTTTTGTACTTCAAATTTCAATGCATATTTATTAACTAGTTTATCAGTATACCCCTTATCATGTTAAGTATTTTTATGATTTCTTTGTTTCTTGTTAGAGCAGTGCTATTTTCACCCCCAAAATTGCTGATTATACCCCCTTTACCATTATTACAAAATTGCCACAATTTTAAAAGACTATATTACCCTTAAAATTTTTGAAAACCCTAAAATATGTGCGGCACCCCTTACCACACGCTTAATGGTATGTGCGGCACCCCCGGTCGCACGCCCTAAGGTATGTGCGGCGGACCAGTGCCGCACATTCCTTAGGGCGTGCGGCCGGGGGGTGCCGCAACTCCGTTTGCAGTTTCCTCCAAAAAATTCAAAAAATCATTAAAAAATTTAACCAAAATGCGTGTTTCAAGCCTAAGTAATGGCTTGACTTTGTGCAATTTTTAAGAAGCTAAGTCGAAGTAGATGAAGTTTCAAAACAAATGGAGAGGATAGAGATTAGATGATAGAGAGAGAAATGAAGAGTATTTTAATTTTGGGAGGGAGGTGGGTTGGGTAGATAGTATTTTAATTTGGGTGGGTGAGAATTGGGGGTTTATTATTCAAGAGTAAAATAGAAAAATAAGTGGGGGTATACTTAGTAATATAGGTGGTATAATATTTGAAGGGTGGGTGAACTAAGTAAATGGGTATACTTAGCAATTTTAGGGGTTGGAATAGCAATTCCCTTCTTGTTAATTTACAATACAATTAAATAGGAGTACAAATGGTATTAGATAAGTAGTGAATGTTGAGACATTTATTTGGATTTTTGAAACGATGAATGTTTGTCCAATACCAATATAAACGAGATAGAGGGATTATCATTTAAGTTTTGAGCTAAGACTTTTTTTTTTTTCTTCCTTCAGGGTTAGCTAGCTAGTTTATTAGGGTATGTTTGCGTGTGTCATCACAACTTAATTCATCTTTCGAATGAATTGAAACGCATATCTTTCATACTTGACCTAAGCATTTAAAATAATCTCTGGAACCACGAATTACAGTTTCATCAACCACAAGTGTAATGACATATTTATTTTCTACGTTCATCTTATGTACTTCATCTATTTCACTCAAAGAGTTTATATTTGAAAAAGTTTAATAATTAAAAGATATATAAGTAGTATTGAAGTTGATCATAATTACAAAATATTTTAGCATAGTCAAGATGTTTATATTAATTACTCTCTCCGTCCCTAAATTATTGTCTTATTTGACCCGGTACACGGATTAAGAAAAAACAATTGACTTGATTATTAATATTGATACAGTGTGTTGTTTTCTTTAATGTATATGTGCATGTAACCCATAATTAAAGTATGAAAAAAAAGTAAGAGTAAAATGGTAAAAGTGATGTCCTAAAAAAGAATGTTTCAAATAAGATAATTATTTAGGGACGGATAAAAAAAAGAAAGAAAGACAATAATTTAGGGATGGAGGAGTATATGTGAAGTGTAAAGTTGAAAAGTTTATGTAAATTGTAAATATAATATTTAAAAGTGAATTTTTTTTAAGTAAAACATCCCAAAAGTTTATGGAAATAGTGGACTATTTCCTGGAATCTGAAAATTAACATGTATATACGGATATACGTAACAAACTCCTATGAATAACTTGGCGTTGGAGTAATTGCTTTGAGCTAAAACCAAAGGACATTGGCGTTGGAGCTTGGGTTATTCCGCTCCGCCGCTCGTCATTGCGCAGCAATGCAAAAGCGCTTCGTTTGACCACACACGATTCCATGCCGTCCTCGTGAATTACTTAAAAAGGCTGGTTAATCAAAAGGCTAATCTCACAAGCTGTAGTATTTGGGTATTTTCAAATTTTATCTTAAGTTTTTTCTCTTATTTGATTGAACTGCAAGTCACGTGAACAGCAGCCATGTTTTGACCAAGCAAAAGATAGCCACCAACTAAAAATTGGTTTTGAATTGACTGTTTAGCAAATGCGATCCGGAACATTTTACAGTTACTTTCCTCAATTTAAAGATTACTACGAATTGTTTTTATATCAGAATTAGTATGTTTTATACTCTCTCTGTCCGTTCTTACTTTTTATTTTGGGATGTCCCAACTAATGTTCTTAAAGACTTTTGATCTACCTATTCTCTATCATTCTTCTTAATATACCCTTAAAACTTCATTTAATATAACACTTTCATTTAATATAACACATCCCAAACAAACACAATTATTTAAAATAGTTGAACTCAATTAATGTTCATGGGTATTATGGTCAGAACGCATTTTACAGCACATCATTAATTATGTTTTTTAATTCCTGTGTTTTATCCACTAGGAACATTTATTCGGGACGGAGGGAGTATATATTTATATATATATATATATATATATTCTATCTCATAATAAGTATTTATTTTTAAATTTTTAAGAAAATTAAAAAAAAATGATTTTTGTTTAATCTTAGTAGTACATATATATAAAATTATACAGAAACAAACATTCATTTGAGACATATTATACCATTGCAAGTAAATACTTGGAGATGTTAATTAGCTAATGTGAATCTAGTAAAATATTACAAATATAAACATTTTGAGATCTTTTTTGTTAATAACAGACACTCATTTTAGGATAAGGTCAACCTAAGACAACATCAAATTACAATTTAATATATATATATATATATATATATATATATATATATATATATATATATATTATGTTTTAGGTTATAAAATTTAATCACCAAAAGAATGTTGAGAAAACAGTCAATAACAATTTTTAGAATTTTGTAAGAATAAGAAAAATTTTATAATTTTTTGCTAAAAAATTAATCAAGTTAATCAACAAAAGTCAAATTGAAACTATTTTTTTTAGAACAAATGAAGTATTTTTGTAGCAGAATTTGTAATATTAATACATTGTATTTTTTATATAAAAATAAGGGTTAAATGCAACAGTGGTCCCTGTACTTTACAACTTTTTAGCATTAGTTCCTGATTTTAAAAAGTAAAAATTTGGGTCCAAAGTACGCTGTTTTTGTTTGCCCGTGGTCCTTCCTTTAACGGTTGTTAAAAATATAAGAGAATAATATCTCTTCCATATATTTGTATTCAAGTGTGATTATATTTGATATATTCTCCCTATTAGTTAGGTTTCTTAGTTACTATTGTATTGTAACTCTTCTCCTAGTTCTTATTGTATTAGGTTAACTTGTAACTCAAGTATTGTAACCCTATAAATATGTTCTCCAATTAATGGAAAGACTATGCCAATATTCACAAGAATTATTATTTTCTACATGATATCAGAGCTTTTATTCCACAAACCCTAAAACCACCAAACTTCCACAATCCTCAAACACCATCGCCCACCACCCTTCTCCTTCCTCTCAAACAGCAACCATGGCTTACAACACAATCATTATCCAAGATCCTATAGACTCCACCAAAACCTATCAACTCATCAATATCTCCAACCACAACATCACCAAGCTCACCCCCCCCACCACCTACCTCGCCTGAAAACTCCAGGTTTAGTCCACGCTTGTTGGTTATGATCTCTACAAATTTGTAAATGGCACATTCGTCTGCTCGCCAGCCACCATAATAGTCAATGTCACTCAAGCACCCAACCTAGCCTACCTACCATGGATCCGACAAGACAAAACTTCTGTTTGGCACCCTTGTTGGCTTCCTCTCCACAAGCCTAGTCCGCTTATTCAGCAAACGGCTACAGCTCGGAAGGCTTGGGTCATACTAGCTAACACATATGATCGTCCTACCCGCGGGCATATCAAACAAATCAAGGACCAGCTTAAGTGAGTTACAAAAGGCTCCCAGTCGATCTTCAAGTACATGCAGTTCATTAAAAGCAAATTCGATGAACTCGCAGCCCTCGGCAAACCCCTCGACCATGAGGACCTCATAGAAACAGTGCTCGGCGGCCTGGATGATGACTATCGACATGTTGCTGATGCTGTTGAAGGACGGGATACTCCTATCCTCTTTAATGATCTTTATGAGAAGCCCATCAATCGTGAGTTGGTATTGAAGCAATCTCACCTTGCCTCCACTCCCTACCCCACCACGGTTAATACCGTGACGACCAGGCAACATGGATCTTCTCAGCACCAGTATCCTCGCCACCAGCAGCTTCCTCGGCATCCACAGTCGGGCAAAACTGGTCCTCGCCAACAGCGACCTTACCTCGGCAAATGTCAAGGCTGCCATCAACAAGGTCACACGGTCACTCAATTCCCCAGCTTTTAACTTGTCTGGCCTCACCATCCAGCTCACCCCACTCTTCGCCTGCTGGTAATAAATGACAATCGCCAGCAAACATATCCACAACCTCGAGCAACACAACTCCGAGCTGGCTCCTTGACAGTGGTGCTTCCCACCATGTACCTACTGACCTCGGCAATCTCTCTCTCTCCACACTCTGTACTCGGGCCCTAACGACATGGTTATTGATGATGGCACTGGGTTACACATTGCCAATACTGGTTCTACCTCTTTTCACACACCCTCTCACACCTTTCAATTACATAATGTTCTGTTTGTACCTAGCATGGAAAAAAACCTTATTTCTATATCTCAATTCTGCACAACTAATAATGTATCTATTGAATTCTTACCCACTTCTTTTCGTGTGAAAGATCTACAGATAGGGACCTTGCTGCTGGAAGGACAATCTAAGGATGGTGTGTATGAATGGCTGAGCTCAATCCCACTGTGTCACCCTATTGCCTTTGCGAGTTCAAAAGTGTCCACTCTTGACTGGCATTATTGACTTGGTCATCCCTCTACCCAAATCCAAAGTCACATTGAGTCTAGTTTTGCTCTCGAGCATTCTCGAGCTAAGTCAACTTTTTGTAATGCGTGTTTAAGCAATAAAAGTCATAAACTTCCTTTTACTTTATCCACTATTGTATCCACTCACCCCCTTCAAATTATTTATTCTGATGTATGGACTTCGCCTATTCACTCATTTGATGGCTTCAAATACTATGTGATCTTTGTTGATCATTACACGCATTAAATCTAGCTTTACCCTCTCAAAAAAAAAAATCTAATGTTGCATCCATCTTTCCTTGCTTCCAAGCCCTCATCGAAAACCAATTCAAACACAAGATAGTCATCTTTTACTCGGACAATGGTGGCGAATATACTTGTCTTGCCAAATTTTGCCTCTCTTCCATATATTTGTATTCAAGTGTGATTATATTTGGTATATTCTCCCTATTAGTTAGGTCTCTTAGTTACTATTGTATTGTAACTCTTCTCCTAGTTCTTATTGTATTAGATTAACTTGTAACCCAAGTATTGTAACCCTATAAATATGTTATCCAATCAATGGAAAGGCTATGTCATTATTCACAAGAATTATTATTTTCTACAAAAAAAAAAAAAAAACCATTAACGGCCCATGTGCAAAACACGTGAGATTTTAAAGGGGCAAATTGGTAACTTCTCTCCAGGTTGTCTCCCCCTTCCTATTTAACCCGTAAACTAAACAAACTCAGCCTTCTTCTTCCACATCCCTCTTCAGCCTCTCTCCTCCCTTGGCCTCCATGAAAACAAATTCATGGTGCTAGAAAGAAGAAAAATGTCGAATATCTTTTGTGCTTGTGGATCTAGAGTTTCAATCAAAACCTCTTGGACAAATACTTTATGAATTTAAACAAACCCTAACCTCATGAGTTTCTGCAGATTTTCTCTCCGCTCCGTTTTCTTGATCGAAATTGTAATCATCTCAATTCAATCATATGTCGTTGCTCAGGATGATGTCAGGTGCTTGCAAGGTGTGAAGAACTCGCTTCACGATCCTGAAGGAGCTCTCAACTCATGGAATTTCGCAAACAGCTCGAGAGGCTTTATTTGCAGCTTTGTTGGCGTGTCCTTCTGGAACGATCAACAGAACCGTGCGATTACGCTCGCTCTTCGTGATCTGAGTTTATCCGTACAGTTCCGTCGAACTTACAACATTGTCACAGCTTGCAAACTCTCGATCTCTCCAGTTCGATTCCTACACTTATATGTACTTGGTTGCCTTATTTGGTTACCTTAGATTTGTCAAACAATCAATTCTCCGGTGAAATTCCTCATGATCTTGGTAATTGTTCGTTTTTGAATGCTCTCATGCTTTCGAATAACAAATTATCTGGTAATATACCGCCCACATTTGCTAAATTTGGTAGACTTGGTAGGTTTTCAATGGCATACAATGAACTTTCTGGTACCATTCCTGTTCGAGATTGAGCATGTTTGATTCACAGGAATTTCTGGGAATGATGGGCTTTGTGGTAGGCCACTCGGGAAGTTACCAATTTGCCCCCTTAAAATTTCACGTGATTTGCACATAGGCCGTTAACGACTGCTTTTCTAACGGTCGTTAACGAAAGGACCACGGGCAAACAAAAACAGTATACTTTGGACCCAAATTTTTACTTTTTGAAATTAGGGACTAATGCTAGAAAGTTGTAAAGTACAGAAACCACTGATGCATTTAACCATAAAAATAATATTTTTAGGAGTATATTGTACTTTTCTTTTTACACTTTTGGACAAAGTATCGTTAATGTATTGATACATTCTAATTCATCAAATGGACCAAAATAAGAGAATTCTAAAACCGAGAGCTTCCTTTCCTAAGCAAATGGCCATTTTCTCTCAACTTGTTAATTTCATGAATAGATTATTATTAAAATTCATCAAATTTTAGTAATTAATTTCAATTTTTTTGTAATTTGATTCTTATTAAAAAAATTACTTTTAGCACAGAAATCAAATGTTATTGATCAAATTCATGGAATCAATTATGTTGTATTGATTTTATTTTCGTACAACACTAATTGAGGTCATAGAATATTGTATTCTTCTTTCTTAGAATAAATACTCCGTGAGTTATTTAATGCAAAGATAAAGTGAAGGTGTGTAAAATTTTCTTATATGCAACGAGTTATTCTAAAAAAATATTTCATTTTTTATTCTAACTATTGAATTTTTACTATATGTATATGAAAATAAATAATAGTAATTATTTTGTAATTTTTAATATAATATAATAAAAATTTAACAATTAAAATTAAAGATGAAATACGTTTTTTAAATGGTGGATCTTATCACGGTAGGTAAAGCGTAGCATGCATTGCATCAATTGGGACATCCTATGTAGACATGCCCAAACGGTTCGAACCGCCGGTTCCGGTTCCGAACCGCCGGTCCAAAAACCGCCGGACAATAAACCGTAATCAGAATCGAACCGAAAAATAACGGTTTGTTCGGTTCAACCGCTAAGCTGTTCCGCTTTTTCAAACCGTAATTTTTAATTATTTTTTAAATATTTTTTTATAATTTTTTTTAAAAAAGATTTTCATTTTAAAACTTTGTACAAAGAATTGTTTGAATTTTTGAAACTTTGTAAACTTTTCATTTTTGAAATTATAGAGTAAACAAGGCAATTTCAAAATAAAAAATTTAAATTTTGGCGATTTTTCACGGTTTGGAACCAGCGGTTCCGGTTCTCGGTTCTAAACCGGTGGTTCACGGTTTTGAGAAATTGGAAACCGAAACCGAATCGTGTAACCGGCGGTTCCGGTTCAGGGACGGTTCTGGTTTATGCGATTTTTTGGGCGGTTCGGTTTTGGTTCGAACCGCCGGTTCTGAACCGTTTGGGCATGTCTAATCCTATGTACTTTTCGTATTTGTACTTTGTTACGCATGCTGCAATTTGAGACTACCAAGTTGACAAGTGTATGTTTATGGACAATAGACATATGAGAGAGAGAGAGAGAGAGAGAGAGAGAGAGAGAGAGAGAGAGAGAGAGAGAGAATATTACGGGGGGCCCTTAGAAATTTCTTTATTTTAAAATAGGTCATTCTTCTAATTGGATGATCAAATTGTTGGTTTTCAACATTGGATAAGGCTTGAAGATGTGGAATTGTTGGTGAACAAATCTTTTTTCTTTTTTATTTGGAATGTTTCGTAGTGATGAAAAATGAAAAAAAAAAAAACATTTTTAATATTATTTTTGTCTCAAAATGAGTGTATATAATGAGTATTTTTGAAATAAAGAGAGTAAGATTTCTTTTCTTTATATCCATGTTATTAATTGGGCATAAAGATTTCTCATTTGTCCGTTCATTTGAATCAGTCGCTCACATGTGCGCTGTCCATACTGACCATGTTCGCCCGTTTGCCACATCTATGTAAAACAATTTAAAAACCTCTCAAGATCCATCAAGACAGGGAGTTCATCCATTTGGTCAAATTTATTTACAGAAAATTTTCACTACAATAGTTTGTTCTTTATAAGTTTATCTCTCCATGTAATACGAAGAATAATACCTGCTCTGTCTCTCTCAACAGAAATACAGGAGTCTCTATTAATTATTTTTGGACAATATTTTGTGGGAAAAACATTAAAACCATGACAACTGCTTCAAGAGACATCCACCGCATTTCACATTCGGTCATTCGACTCCTCAATTCTTCGATTAGCCATCTCAAGTATTTCTTCATTTCTTCCATATTTTACATCAACATTGCGTACCATACTTAATTCAACTACTTGTTTATTTATTTATTTTTATTAGTTGGTTTATACTTTTAGATGATCAGAGGAGTAATTAAGCGAGCAAGCAAATCTTGAGTTGGTTTATACTTTTAGATCAGACGATCGATCAGTACTTTCTTACGTGACGCTCGTTTTCTAAAACCTTCCTTTTCGGTTGATAACGACGTGAAACAACATATTATGGCGTTAGGAAATAATAATACAACAAGAGACCGGAATACGGAAATAAATTACGAGAATCGAACCAGTGAATTATTCGATTAGATTATAATTAATTCTAAAGACATACTTATATCCAGAATTGAAGATGTGGAATTAGTGAAATTTGAGAGGTGACTTATAAGCTAATGAGTCGCATTCATTCATACATACAATTAGGGCAAGGCTATAAGCAAAGGTTTGCCTTCCATGAATAAACTTCTTACCCTCTCTCTATCTAGCTAGCTACCTCTTTTGGCCCGTATCCTATATATGTATATATAATAACTCGTTTTCTTCAATAATTTCTTGAATTTCACTGTCATCTCCCTATACAAGCTAGCTACTGATCATCATCAATAATAATGCATAATAAGGTCACACCAGGGTTGGCTTGCTGACTTCGCAACTGCATTCATGTTCATGACTAGGTCTAGCTATTTTATTAATGATTTACAACTGCTTTTTCTAAGAGATCGATATATATAGACAGAGATGGTCACAGATGATTGATTTTCTAGACTAGATGGCTTTAGTACGAGTGTTAGTTAGGATTTGCTCTCCAAGAACTCGAGTCCAGTTTTTGTGGCCAGTAAACTGGACGTAATTTCAAACCACATAAGCGAATGTTGTTAAACTCGCCAAAACAATTAAGTGACTTCAGTTGACATGTATGTATTCGAGTGATCGAAATAAATCACGTTAGAATCAATCTACTGTGGGGTTATTTGAGTATAATATAATGTTGTTGAGGCATAATTAGTAGTAGCACTTAATAGCTTACACATGCTTATATATTATAGACTTAAAAAGCCTGAAAAAGAATCTCAATATCATATCATGATATCATATCATATGAACTTGCACATTCATGTATATGGGAAATTATTGGAACAAAACTTGGATAGCTCCCAGTTTAAGGATTACCCAAATCATACGAACACAACTTTTTGTGATTGAGATTGGCATGTGACCAGGGAAGAATGTTTCCCTAGTTTTAGAAGAACATTCATTCATTCATTCATTCTCTCTCTCTCTCTCTCTGTGTGTGTGTGTGTGTGTGTGTGAGTGTTGAGTAAGATGATTTGTTAGAATCAGCTCGACTCGCACTTCAACTAAGTCTACTATACCTCTTCGAGTGAATCCAAGGACGTACCCCCATACTAATCAGCGTATATGTATTTGATAATTACTTTTCAAGTGTTGATTACAGAGAACCCAAGTAATTTAAGTGCAAACTCACCTATCACTTTAACTGAAGTTCGTAATAGTTCTCTCTCTAAGTGGCCCTATGCATGAAAGCATATAGTAATTGGCATCATAGAGGGCGAAGTAATGATTATAAGAAGCCCCAAATGGATGCTTTGTGTTGTGCATGCGGAGGCAAGATTTTGAGTTTGGTGTGAAAAAGAGCCCCTCATGACTCATGTTATGCCTCTTTCTTGCTAGCTCTCAGAGTTGTTGTTAAAGATCAATTACATTATTATTTATTTTGCAAATTTAAATCATCTACCTTTAACCTTTGATAGCACGCAAAGTTTTTTTTTTTTTAGTTTTTATTATTTTTTATTTTTTCATTTAAAATATAGTAGATAGCAGTATATGATACTGCCTTACATCATGCTTGCAACTTCAAATAGTATCTTTGTTCATTTCATGCATGATCTTGGCTTGAGCATGACAATCTTTATTTTATTTCTTAATTTAATATGCCTTAATTTTATTTATTCTTTCCAGGTCAATGATGGTTTAATATTGCACCGTCAAATAACAACCATATATATAAAAATGCAAAATATTGAAATCAATTGGAGTATTTAATTAAGAATCCATTTGGTCGAGCGTTTTGGCCAAAATGCAGGGATAAAACGCAGCTTATTTGCAAAAAATGTGTTTCAATACTGCGGCAGAAAACGCAGCTTTTTCAAAACGCAGCTGCGTTTTAAAACGCTGGAATTCCAGCTTTTTCCCAAAACACAGGTTTTAAAACGCTCCTAGTAAAAAAAAGCTGCGTATTGAAGTGATATCCCAAACGTATTTATAAGGAAAGACCTCCGTTTTTAAAACACTGCTGCATTTTTAAAACACTGCATTTTATAAACGCTGTACCAAACGGACTCTAAGAAGTTGTAAATTTAATTTAGGATCCAAAGTACGGAGTATTATGTATCTTGTGAAATAATTTCATGTTAAGGTATTGCCAAGTCAAATAAACATAAAGATCTCTAGGTCAAAGTTGCCGAGTCAAATTAATGAACATTCTCAAGACCGAATTGAAGGGTAATATACGTACGTTCACATGCATGGAATTATTTGGATTAAAATTAAAGTTTTAACGAACTGAATGCGAAGCTCACAAGTAAGCGATCACCACTAAGTTTCTTTGGTGTGCCGATGTTACCAACTCAGAAAAGTTGGAAGCAGACAGACAATGGTTCTACCACTGCAATTTTGACTAATTGATAACTACCCCACAATTTATATTCATTTATCGCTTTAATTTCCAATTGTTTGCCCAAAGTAGAGCAAGGATATTTGTGGCATATATGTATACTTGGAGTTGGAGGGCGTACAAGAAAAACACATATGTCAAACTAACTTGTAGTTTATCTAGTATAAAATAAAATTTTACTATATTTTTGGTTTAAGTATGCAAGCAAAGAGGTAATTATAACATGACATGTGTATAATTTTCCTGAAAATATTGCGCTTCAAAAAAATTGATTGACAAAAATAGTATATGCGTCATATTAGCTATAATTTGATATTCGTATACTGTGTACACTAGATCAAACATATAATTTATCTTATATAAAAAGACCCAATTTTTAATATGAGGGATGGTTAATAAAGCCAACTAATGCAAGTAAATGGTAGTAAAACATTTTGTGGAAAGTGATAATCCCAAAAACAATTGAGGATCACATAAGTGTATGAGGACCACCTCACCTGATTCCCATTTTTGTGCTCCACTTCACAGGATTCCAACTATCTATTATACAATTAAGGTTGACTCTCACGTGTGCAATTGTGAGAGACAACTACTGGCCAAGATTTTTCCAATTTACTAACATCCTACGGCTAAGATTTAATGTGAAAACGTAAGCGTGTGAACTGCAGTTATTCATCTCCCCCGTTCTCCTCGACTTCTTCATCTTTAACCGATATCCTCTCCTTCCTCTCAACTGAAACCTCCTCTCCTTCCCCAAATTTGAAAGACTTCTTCATCTTTCTCTCCTTTCCCAACTAAAAAACTGATATCCTCTCCTTCCTTTCAACTGAAACCTCCTCTCCTTCCCCAAATTGGAAATGGATTCTCATTCTATAAAACCCTCTCGCCTATCTAGGGTCGTCTCCTCTGTTCAAATAGAAGGTTCCTTCTCTCCATTTGATTTTTGCTCTGTCTTCCAGTTTCCTATCGGGTCGGCTACACCCTCCGTTCAAACAAAAGGTTCGTCTGTCTCCCTTCCGAATTCCCTTTTTGCAATTGCTATTTGATGAAATTTGTTAGACCTAAATTCATGATCATTCCTCTTCGGGTGTCCTCTGTTTAGATATTATCTTTTAAATTTTCAAGTAAGTTTGTGCACATCAAGTGTTTGTGTATTGGTCTCTGTGAGAGAGAGAGAGTATGTGTGTGTGTATGGTGGTGTGTATCTTTTAAATTTTCCAGTAAGTTTGATTTATTTTCATATTCATCAAGATCTTCCTAAGGGAAATTGTGAACTTTTTATGTAATTTTCGAATTAAGTGAACCTTCGGGTGTCCTCTTTTCTGCATCCGTTTTTATGTTACAAAACTTGGCACAACCTGTTTAGATGTGTGTTGTGTGTGTTGGTGTGTGTGTGCGTGTGATGTTGTGTGAGAAATTTTTTTTTCTGGACTTTGAGTTGAACTTGGTTTACTGTGGGAGGAAGTGAATTTTTTTTTTTGTGTGTGTTTACTTTTTTAGTTTTAACCGTTTCCAAAGTGAAGCATGAATCACAGTATGCTAAGGCCCCTTCCCCTTCATGTCGAATTACCTTAATAGTTTACAATTTTTAATTTTACTTTTACTCATGTTATTCCTAGAATCAGTGTGTGTGTGTGTGCTGCTACTGGCTGGTGTGTGTGTGTGTGTATGTTGTGTTGGTGTGCTGGTGTGTATGTGCTGTTGTGTGTCTTGTGTGTGTGTGTGGCTGGTGTGTGTGCTGTTGTGCTAGTGTGTGTGTGTGTCTATCTTTCTGATGTTCTGTTAGTGTGTGTGTGTCTCTGTGTGCTGTTGTGTGTCCTGTGTGTGTGTTAAATATTCTTTGCTATTCTATTTGTTTTTAATTCATATTCGGTGATAAATTTGAGGTGAATTGGTACATTAATTTGGCGAGTGATTTATGTTTATATTCCCTAAAAAAGATTTTTTTTTCCGGACTTTTTAGTTTTACTCATGTTATTCCTATCTAAGATATTTTACTTTGGCGAGTGATTTATGTTTATATTCCCTAAAAAAAGAAAAAAAAAATTTTCGGACATTGAGTTCAACTTGGTTTACTGTGGGAGCAAGTGAATTTTTTTTTTTGTGTTTACTTTTTTAGTTTTAACCGTTTCCAAAGTGAAGCATGGATTAATTCAATACTCAGAAACTGAAAAAGTGAAAAAGACTCCTTAAAAACTGAGATTATATAATGCACCGAGGCTTTCAAAGTGTTTCTTTTTGGATTAATTCAATTCTCAGAAACTGAAAAGGTGAAAAACACTCCTTAAAAACTGGAGTACCTGAAAGATTTAATATTTTTTTAACATGAAAAATAGTGCTGGTGTGTGTGTGTGAAAAAAAAAATGCTACAGGTTCTCATAAAAGACTTGCCCTTAACCATACCAACCATGTCTGTGCTGCTGTGTGTGTGTGGTGGTGTGTGTGTTGTGAATTACACATTTTTGTTGCTCATTTAGACAAAGGAGTTTCATCAGGCCCGGTTCTGGGCAAGTGCAAAGTGATACACTGAACAGGGCCCCAAAATTTGAAGGGCCCAATTCTTATATATATATGTATTATATATAGGCTTTTTATCAACTTTTTTATGGATAAAACAAACATTAGTTCACTTGATAGAGTGGTGGCTAGATGTGAGTAAGTATTTTTAACCATCACTAGGTTATTGGTTCGAATCCTACAAAATGACCTTTAATATTAAATAATACAATAATATTTTTTTTTCAAGATTTGTACTTTAATTATTAAAAATCTATTTTATTTGACATGAAGGTACGGAGATCAATCCCTGGCATTTCCATAAAAATATGTATTTGTCATTTTCGCTCAAAACATCAATCATTACAAGATTAAATGAAGACTTCTATATATATATATATATATATATATATATGTTTGTATATATTTTGTGTCCCAAATTTGAAGAGGCCTAATTTCATGGAAATTTGTAGCCTAGCTTTATTTTTTATTTTGGAAAAAATCGATTATGAAGACTTAATTGAATATTTTGCTTCAAGAAATTTGGAATGATGATACTTTTCAAAGAAAAGTCCGATATTAGTTTGGAGTTTTAGGGATTTTGGTACTTCATTTCTAGGAAAATAATTTTAATATGATAATATTATAAAATATGTAACCTATCTTTAATTTTTGGTAATTGTCTTTTATCAATTCTAGGGTCTAAGTTTAAATCTAGCACAGGGCCCCCAAAATGTCAGGACCGGCCCTGAGTTTCATGGAAAACATGTGTAAACATTGTACAGCTCATTATAAAATGAGATTGTATTAAAATCTTATCAGCTTACATACTATGCAATGTGAGAAAAAAAAAATGTTATATCTATTTTAGAATATGATCAGTCGGCAATTCTAATGAGCTCACATACTATTTTAGTTTTTTGGGTTATTTAGAATAATGTTATTTTTGCTATGTATTGGCCTACATTACTACAATGTTATATCTACATTACTACAATGTTATATCTATATTAAAATTTGATTTAAGGTTGAGATTTTGAAATGGGTTTATTGCTAGGCATGTTACGTTCTCATGGTTGATTCATGTTACACTTAGAATGCCTTTTTCTTTTTCAAATATGTGAAGTATAAATATACGGTGTTTCATTCTGCAAAATTTTCAAATTAATGATAGAAGTTTTGAGATCTCAATCTTCTATTATTGAAAAATAGATACCCAAGCCCAAGCTGCCATCATACCAAAAAGTCTAAAAATTAATAATCCTTCTGTTCAGAAAGACTCAAATTAATTTTTTAATTCTAAAAGTTCTAAGAGTTGAAGGTTTCAAGTAACACCGTTAAATAAGAATTCATTGGATGAAACCTTCGCTTTGGAGGGAGTTTAGCCAGTTGCCACACATAAAGTAGAATTATAAAGTATTAATGCATGCTCGGGGATATATATTTGGGTAGGTGGGTGGGTGGGGGGTGGTTTGGCCCTAAATCTTTTATCCTCTCACTAATAAATTATTATTATTATTATTATTATTATTATTATTATTATTATTATTATTTGGGGGGTTAGGGGTGTGGGTTAGGGGTGTGTGTGTGGTGTGTGTGTGTGTGTGTGTATGTGTGTGCGCGCGCTGTTGAGTTAATCATCCTATGACAAAAGTCATTATACCAGAAGGTATGCTTTTAAATAGTTTTCTAAAAAAACCTCAATTAGAAGTCTAAAGGAGCGTTATTTTATAAACCTACTATGTTTTTTTTTCTTAATGACCAAGTGAATTTTATTTATATATTATCACCTTGGGACTTACGTATCTTTTGATTACCTATAGAATGGAGGATGTAGAGTACGGTCATGTTGAAGACCCTATCGTTGCGGACCCTGTAGAGGACATGGAGGAGAATCCTGAGGAGGATCCCGAAGAGAATCCTCACGAACATTCTAATGACGAAGAGTATAACGAAGTAGGAAATGATGATGATATGCATATTGCTAACGATCAGGACATTCTCCTACAAGCTGATGAAAGGGTGAACCAGTTAAAATGGGAATTAGAATTGACTCGGGATGAGCTTCAGAAAAGAACCATTAACTTCACCGAATTCATTAGAGAAAATATGTGGGAATGCGAGGACATGGACAGAGAACTCCATGCAAATAAGTAAGCTGATTGGAAAAATGCGTGACTTGCTTGGGAAGATTTACGATGATGTCTTGATTAATAACTAGAGATTGACACATTTAAAATTATTATTATTATTTTTTAAATTAATATTTCATTATTGGTTTTCTTACAAAATAAATGAATTGACATTTCACTATTGGTTTTGTTACGAAATAAATGAATTATAATTCATTATTATTTTTGTGTCATTAAGTCTTACTCACCCCTTAGAAAACTTCGAGTATACGTTAACCTCGAGTATATAATAATCGGATCCCTACTGTCATCGTGCCATAGACATAAGCACAAAATCTAGTAAACTAATAAAAATAGTGCTACACAGATATAAAGAGAAAAACCATAACTTAATAATATCTAGATATATCTCTCCCTTCAAAAGAAGTCATCAACCACTCGGAAAAATGGGATTTAGCTACGGAAAAGTCAAGATTTTCGTCGCTAAATTTATATTAGCGACGGACGTTCATAGAAAGAAAAAAAAAGAGATGTTGATTTTAGATGGGATCATTTCCGTCGCTAATTAACGATGGAATGGATTTTCGTCGCTAAATTAGCGACAGTAATTACTAACAGCAATAAACCATCACTAATGATTTTCCGAGAGATGGAATTGTCCGTGACTAATAGAAATGGAATATTTCGTGTCTAATTTCATGCAAATCTAATACACTAAGGCCTTTATAACATAAAACCAGCATAAAAATTACAAAAATAAAATAAATAACTCAACTAAATCATAACCAACATAAAAGTAGCATAAATATCCTAATTAAATCCTTTAAAATATAAAATAACGTGCAAATAACATGCAAATTATATACAAGTTCATCAAAATTGATCACAAATACTCCAACCCCCACTAATTAGTGATAATCCAAACCCCCTACACACAGTACACACACTAAATACAAATTATTTACAAAAAGTTTCAAAAAGATAAAAAAAAACAAATTAATTACAAAAATTATCTAGAAATTAAAACATATCAATTACGTCAAAAAATCAAAAAATTTATATACAAAAATTACAAATTATACAGATTATTTACAAATAAATCAAAAACAAATTATTTAATACAGATTATATACAAATAATACTGATTATTTTGTACATAAAAATATATACAATATTAATACAGATTATTTTCAAATAAATCAAAAACAGAAAAAAAAAATAGTCAAATTACCTAGAAATTGGAAGAAGCGGTTGTGGCGGTGGGGGCAATGGTGGTTCCAGCAAATGGTGGCGGACTATTAACAATAAAATAAATAAATAAACTAAAAAGGAAAAATAAATTAAAAAGAAAATAGTTTGTAACACGTATCGTAAGTGGTGGAGGCAGGGGCGGCGCTGGCGGCGGTAGTGCTCCGGCAGAGAAGAGAGAAGAGTGTGAGATAATTAAAGAGGGAGAGGGCGACGACGGCGAGAGAGAGAGAGAGAGAGAGAGAGAGAGAGAGAGAAAAAAGCAAGACGGAGACGATGGGGACAAAGAGAGAAAGCGAGAGGGAGACCGGGACGGGGACATTTAGAAAGCAAGAGGGAGACGATGGGGACAGAGAGAGAGAGCGAGAGAGAGATCTGATCAGAGGCGTGAAGGGGGGGGGTGGGTTTGGGAAAGGGAAAGTCGTTTTGTCTTGGGAAGGGGGGGTTTTGGGAAGGGAAAATTGACTAGTAAGTGTTAATTACGCTCTGCATTAGTGATGAAACTTTCGATTCATTTTTTAGCGACAGTAATTAGCGATAGAAAAATTACCGTCGCTAATTTTAAATCTTGCTAATTTAGCAACGGTTTCCGTCACTATGTTAGATTTTTCGTCACTAATTAACAAAAAATTTATGTCTCTAATTTGTCCGTCACTAAATCTCGTCTTTCTTTCTAGTAGTGATCCACCAAGAGTGATACACCCTGCTAATTGTTTGGGTCCAAGACAATTTGTGCATATATATATATACAACCTAAGAATTTTACTTTTTACCTTTATATATTGCAAATACATAAAATAAGAAATACTACTAGAGAATATTGCGTACATTTCCCATATATATATGTTACCCGGGTTGACGAAACTCCCTTATAAGTTACTCCCTCCGTTCCAGGTAAAGAGTCCACTTTTAATTTCTTTGGTCAACTAAGCTAAAGTTTGACCAATAATTAACATGAATCTAGTGATTTTTACAAAGTTATTAAAGTTGTAATCCATAGTGTTATTAAGATAAAATTAATGAAATTTTATTTCTTAAAACATAAGTAAAATATGTAAAAAATTTATTTGATTTAGTCTTATGTTGACTTCTATAAAAGAAAAGTGGACTCTTTGCCTGGAAAGGAGGGAGTATTCTCTTAGGGGTCGTTTGGTAGTTAGGATTAAGGCCGGATAGGATTAATAAGCCGAATAGTCGGATGTTTGGTACGCAATAGGCGGTCGAGACTAATAGTACGAGCTATCCGGATAAAGTCCTTATCCCTTCGCTAATAATACCAAGGCTGAGGGTGGTATTATTAGCGCCCTCACTGAAAAAAAAAATATGTGATTAATATTTTTAAATTCAAAATTATCCCCAATTTATAAGTGGAGATTAATAGCGAAGGCACTAATAACACCAAAATTAATAATATTCCTTATCATTATCCAACTACCAAAAAAGCCCTTAGATTTTACTCTTGCCATTTCAAGATTACCGATTGACCTCACCTTTGTGTTAAGGCTCTATCTTAACATATGAATAATTCTTCGTGTGCATTTATGTTAAATTATTTTTTATTTTACTTGTTTTATTTTGAAGTTTTTTTGTTATATATATATATATATATATATATTTTTTTTTTTTTTACTTCCTATGTTTCACCTAAAGAATTCACATTTGAAAAGTCTAATTATTAATAAATATATTAGTGTCATTGGAGTTGATTATAATTACAAAAATATTTAAACACAACCAAAATGATTACAACACAAGTGAAGAGTAAAGATGAAAGATTATAAAAATTATAAATATAATTTTTTAAAAATTACTATAACTCTTTAAGTAAGACATTCAAAATAATATAATAAATTATTTACATAGAACGGATGGAGTATCTTTGTATCTTGCCATATTTCTCACTCTTTATGCGCGTGTACTCATTTTTATAATTATAATATAAATTTTGTAATATTACATTTGTAAGATTTTTATTATCCTAATCACGTCACTATTTTTCACCCACATTCCTTGCATCCTTGTTTTTCCGTCACCAACTTTTTACATGTCTAAAGTCAACTCTCATCCATCTTTCACGGCTTTTAAACATTTTCCGCTTTCACCCACACTTTTTCGTATGAACATATAAGGAGTACGAAAATTGACATTCGTCTCTTAATAGATAGCAAGTATATATATAGATATATAACACTCGTAATAAGATGATTGACCCTTTATTATTATTATTATCTAAAATTATAACTCAGTTAAGTAAGAAATACGAAAATAGGTGAACGGCCTCACCCTTCCCTCCAGACACGTGGCCATCACCTCAACAGCCAGGTCACGCACTGGAGCCCACACCGAGGTAGAACCCCGCCACGTAGAAACGCCGACCTGGAAGCCACGCCAGATCGGGCCGTCGGATCCCAGCATGCTCTATCCTTCCGACGACCTGGCAAATTCCTCAAGCGACCTGCGCAAGACCAGGTCGACATCCCGCTGCACAATCGACCTGACCATACCCGAAGTCGACCTCGGCTCAACCCCGCCTGATCCCGCTTGCACACGTGGCTCGCCCTTACTGGACATGGGGAAGGTACAGTTCTGCTGATACGGAAGCCTGCTCCACCTTCCCACCTTCTGACAGGAAAGTACAAGGACCACGGTACGGAGAACGGCCACGATCTCCTGAACCAGCTGCCGCCGCCTGCAGGCACTAGGGGACAAAGATTGGCACATGGATTGTCTCCACACGGTCTCCTCTCCATGAAGAGACACCACCCTCCGCCAGCCTATAAATACCAAGGTATGGACTCACTTAAAAGGATGAACACTATTCACTTGCACACACTCTTACACTCCTAAACTCTAGCTCATCAGCCATATTCACAGACCAAGATCTGTGGACACTGGCTATCCCACCATCTTGTTACTGACTCTCACGCCGGAGGGTTTTAGCTGGGCAAACCCCAGCTCCCCTGACGGTGTTCTTCACTTGTTCTCAGGTCACTGTTCCATTCCCCATACACAAGTCCACCAGGAGGGATCCAGCAACTCACGGCCCAGTATCCAGATAGACTACAGCACAGCACCTACGTGGAACTGACGTGGTCACAACCCATTTTTGGCGTGATCAGTTTGGTTCCGTTGCCAGGACCTCCCTTAATCTTTACGATCCCAGTGTGAACAAGTGACCAGCGAATGACGACTTCGAAACAAGCATCAAAACAAGCCCCTCCAGCACCAGCCTCGGTGGCACCCACGCGCTCCCAACGAACCGGCCGGCGGAGCCGCCGGAGCCTCGCCTATGGGAGCCTCAGCCGGGCTCCCCCTGCATGAAAACACCCGGGCTAAGAAGGTAGCCCGGGCAATGAAAAAGAAGCTAACGAGCAAGCTCCAAGCCTCAAAGGAGAAAAGGCCCCAGCCCGAACGAAGGGAAGACGGCTACTCCCTCCACCTCGAGGAGGACGGTTGCGACGAGGACGACCTGCAGATTCTGGGGGAAAAGCAACCTCTCACGCCACACGAGAGGGACTTAGCAGAGCTGGAGCACGTGCGCCGTGAGAGGGCCTACTTGGAGAAGCAAAGAGAGCTCGAATTGCGCGAGTACGAACTGTCTCGCAAGGTCGCAGAACATGCAACCTGTGAAATCGACCTGAATATTCGACCACGGCAGGAAGGCCACCAAGATGGCCGAGCTGCGAGGAGGGAAGCCGGAGGTTCGAGAATGGATGATTACAGCAAGGGGTCCCGAGTTTACGCCCAGAGATTAAGTGCGAAACACCGGCTCGGAGAGAGAGTCGAGGACAAACAGAAGCTTAGTATCAGAGAGCGTCTGGGAAAGACGGTGGAAGAACCGAAGGGGAGCGTGCATACTCGGCTGGGGCCAAGAGTCAAAAACCCCAGCCCGGCCAAGTCATGCAGTCGCTCCCGCCGAGGCTAGCGAGGTTCGATCAAGAAGACGGAGTCACCTCGTGGACGCAGTCGAAACATGAGGCCTCGCAGTGACACCTCCAGAGTAGCGCATCGTCCCACCGCTACCACGGGTCGCACCGCGACCGCCGATCCAAAAGGAAGGAAAGAAACGAGGATGCAGAGAGGGGAGTGTTGCAAAGTAAAGGAGCGACGGAGGCCCTCGAAAGGGGAAAATTTGATAAAGCGTCGAAGAATGTGACCACCGCCTTTGCAAGAGGATCGGGACACCCCGCACCCGCCTCAAGTTACCCTCCCGAAGAATTATGAGGGTAATTCGAATGCTCGTAGCCACGTCTCGAGCTTCGGCGAAGATGGGAGTATGCACCGAGAGCTGGACTTGTGGTGTATAGTGTTCGTGAGTACGTTCGGGGAGGTGGTCCTCAAGTGGTTTGAGGAACTCGAAGAAGACTCGATCAGGGACTGGCACGACCTGAAAAGGGTCTTTCTGGAAAAATATTCATCCGCAGGCGAGCTCCCCAAAAGCGAGAGCGACCTGTGCGGAATCAAGCAACGAGTCGGCGAATCCCTAGAAAGCTACCTAGAAAGATTCAAGAAGGTCGCCGAACAGCTCCAGAGTGTCCCAGACAAAACGGTGATGGCTTTCTTCCAGGCCGGACTCAGGTCGGCAAGGCTCTTATCAGAGATCGGGATGCGACCCCCGGTCAACAGTGCGGAAATGTATACGGCGGCTCAAAGGATAGGGAACGTGGAAAAGACTCTTGAGGAACAAGAAAAGGATACCCAGAAACCCTCGGGAGCCTCGAAGTCGAAGTCCGAGGAGAAGTCGGGAGAACAGAAGCACAGAAATGGCGACCACGATAAGAGCAGAGGCAGGAGCGATACCGAAGAGGAGTCTTATACCCCTTGAATGCAAGCAGGAGCAAATCATGAATGTGCTCCTACAGAGAACAGATTCGTCGACCCCCACCCCGAGAGACTCCCCATTCCCCGCGACCCAAACAAGCGGTGTGCCTATCACAAAGACATCGGCCACACAACGGAGGACCGCATCCAACTCAAGAAGGATATTCGAGGCCGATAGACGAGGGAGCTCGGGAGGTACGAGCAGAGAGACGAAATGAGGAGGAGGCCGAGGAGGCCCCAAGAAACAATACCGAGGAAGACGAGATCCCGATTAACATGATCACGGAGTGGTCAAGTATTACCAAATTGAAGAACGCTATCAATAGTCGAACCACGTCGTCGCCCCACCTCGCGTTTGGGGGAGAGTGGAATCACCTTCCATGCCGGCGAGCCGCGGCCAACCCAACAAAGGGCGGCCTCGACCGTGGAAGCGAAGATAGGGCGAGGAAGAATAAAGAGGGTATTGATTGACACCGGAGCGGGGAAGGACATCCTGTACTACAAATGCTTTCAAGCGCTCGGATTAGGGAGCTCGCACCTAACTCCAAGCAATGTCAAACTCGAGGGCTTTACAGGACACAAGGTCGCCGTGAAGGGTACAGTCGACCTAAAGGTCATCCTCGGCACAGCAGACAACACCCGCACAGAGACAGTTACCTTCCTGGTCCTCGACATACCCTCTCCTTATAATGCTATCCTGGGCCTCCCCGCTCAAACGAAGTTCGATATGGTAATCTCCCCGGCACACCAGAGAGTCAAGTTCCCCACTGACAGAGGGGTTGGAGAAGTGAGGAATGATCCGAGAAGCACCTTGAACTACCTGCTCGATGAGAAGAGGGCCGAGGAAGCCCAGAGGAAAGGAAAAGGAAAAATGACGATCGTCGTGGCTGACGCCAAGGATGCGAAAGAAGGACACCTCGGTAAAAGGGTCAGATCGGTCACAATTTCTGATGAGGTTGAGGGAGGAAAGGAATCTGGACCAGTTGATCAAGCATAGCAATTAGCGCGAGTTGGCTCCCCCAACTCGCAACTTGATAAAAGCACAGACGACGACACGCACGGCCAGCCCGTCAAGGGTGCCGAGCTTGCCGACTCGCACCTGGTCGCTGTCAAGGAGAACGGAGGAGCCGACCTGCACCCGGACGAAAGCACAGGCGACGACATGCTCGACCCGCCCAACGAGCATGCCGACTCGAACCTGGTCGCTGTCCGGGAGAAAGGGAGGACACCTGAAAAGATTGTCACCATTGAAAGTCCGGATAGCAGGGATCAACCAACCATTCAACCACACGAAGATTTTGACGAAGTGGTCATTAACTTCGACTTCCCAGAACAGAAGATAAAGGTTGGACTGGAGATCGACGAGCAGGAAAGGGAAGCCATCATTGCTTTCCTCCGAGAGAACACGGACGTATTTGCATGGACCGCCGAAGACATGGAAGGAATCAGTGAGGAGGTCGCAGTCCACAAATTAAACGTCGACCCAAGTGTAACACCCGTCCAGCAGCGACCGCGAGTTTTCTCTCCTGAAAAACAAGCGGCGATAAAGGAGGAGGTCGACAAACTGCTCAAAGCGAGGATAATCAAGGAAGTCTTCTACCCGACCTGGATAGCAAATATGGTGATGGTCAAGAAGACCAGTGGGAAGTGGCGAATGTGTGTTGATTTTACCGACCTGAACAAGGCGTGCCCCAAAGACTGGTACCCGTTGCCAAGGATAGATCAACTGGTGGACGCAATCGCGGGCCACAAAATCCTTAGCTTCGTCGACGCCTATTCGGGCTATCACCAGATACGCATGTGGTTGGCTGACCAGGAACTAACGACTTTCCAAGCAGCAGGGGCGATCTACTGCTACAACATGATGCCCTTTGGGCTTAAAAACGCGGGGGCCACTTATCAGCGTATGGTGAACAAGGTATTTGGGGACCAGCTCGGAAGGAATGTGGAAGCCTACATCGATGATATGGTCATCAAGACCAAACAGGCCAACCACATCGAAGATTTGAAGGAAACCTTTGAAAATCTGAGACGTAATAAGATGAAGCTGAACCCGGCGAAGTGTGCTTTCGGGGTGAAAGCGGGAAAGTTCCTGGGCTATATGGTGAATGAACGGGGCATAGAGGCTAACCCCGAAAAAATTCAGGCCCTGGTCGACATGAAAGCGCCCAGCTCGACCAGAGAGGTTCAGCGTCTTAACGGACGGATAACTGCGCTTGGAAGGTTCATCGCGAAGTCTGCAGAGAAAAGCTTGCCATTTTTCAAAATCCTGAGGGGGAGTAAGGGATTCGCTTGGAACGAAGAATGCGACAAGGCCTTCGCCGAGCTGAAAGAGTACCTAGGCAGCCCGCCCCTACTCTCCAGCCCGATACCAGGAGAGACCTTGTTTATGTACCTCGCAGCTTCCGATACCGCAGTGGCCGCAGTGTTGCTAAGGGAGGAAGGTTCGGCCAAAAGCCAATTTATTATGTTTCACATGCGTTAACCGATGTGGAAACAAGATATCTGAATGTAGAGAAGGTGGTGCTGGCATTGATAGTAGCCGAGAGGAAATTGACCTACTATTTTCAAGCTCACGTTATAGTGATATACACCGACCTGTCCCTCAGACAGATTCTACATAAGGCCGACGTGGCAGGGAGGATGATGAAGTGGTCGGTAGAGCTCTCTGCTTATGACATCACCTACGAGCTGCGCAAAGCCATCAGGGGCCAAGTACTCGCAGATTTCATCGCGGAAACTTCATTTGCGAAGACCGAAAGCCCGACCACAGAGACAACCAAGCAGAGCGCTTCGACGTCAGCTCCCAGCGGGTCCAAGAAAAGAAAGGCCGCGAGCTCAGCGCAACCGCGACCTGAACAGTACTGGATACTCCACGTCGACGGCTCATCAAGCAAATCGGGCAGCGGGGCAGGGCTATCCCTACGACCCCCAGTTGGAGAGGAAATCAGTAAGGCACTAAGGTTTAAATTCCCTGCATCAAATAATCAGGCGGAATACGAAGCTCTGATAGCGGGAATGGAGCTCGCAATGGAACTGGGAGCCACTCAGGTCGTCATCTTCAGCGACTCCCAGCTCGTCGTGAAGCAGGTTCGGGGGGAATACGGGGCTAACCACCCCACTTTGACCAAATATTGCGAGCTGGCCCGGAGCTTACTAGACAAGTTTGAGTATTGGGAGCTGGAACAGGTCGACAGAACGGAAAACACGCGGGCTGATTTCCTCTCAAAGGTCGCCTCCTCGGAGATAAGCGACCTTCCCCCTGAGGTCTGGCTAGAATTCCTCGATTCACCATCAGTGTGCAAAGAAAGAGTCATGCCTGTTCAGCCCACAAAGAAGTGTTGGATCGACGAAATCCAAGATTACATCGAGCAAGGAATCCAGCCCGCGACAAGAACCCGGCCCGATGCCGAGAAAAGAGCGCCGATACACTAATCGCCGGAGTGCTGTAGAAGGTCGTTCACAAAGCCCTCGCTTCGCTGCGTTCGACCCGAGACGAAGATCGCTCGCGAGAAGTCCACGAGGGTGTGTGGTGGACACCCCGCGAGGACATTGGCCGACAAGGTCATTTTCCAAGGTTATTACCGGCCAACGCCGCGAAAGACGCCGAATCCTATGTCCGAAGATGCGATAAGTGCCAAAGGTTTGCAGACATCCCAGTTGCCGTCGGCCAAGAAACCCCGGTGGTCGCGGCATGGCCCTTCGACATGTGGGAGTCGACCTCATAGGCCCTTTCCCGAAGGCCGAGGAACTGTGAATACGATCGTAGCCGTGGATTACTTCACCAAGTGGATCGAGGCAAAGCCCTTAGCTACCATAACCGAGGAGAAAGCCATAGGCTTCATTCATGACCAAATTTGGTGCCGATTTGGGCTCCCCCGAGTCATTGTGTCCGACCACGGCACCCAATTTTCAACCAAATTCACCAAAAAGTGCGCGATGAACGTGAAACATTGGCAGTCCTCGGTTGCTCACCCCCAGGGTAACGGCCAGGCCGAGGCAGGGAACAAGAAGATTCTGCACGCGCTGAAAAGGAACTTGGATGAAAAGAAGGGTAGGTGGCTCGACGAGTTACCCATGGTACTGTGGAGCATCCGCACATCGGTACGAGGCCCAACTGGGGAGACCCCATTTACATTGGCGTACGGATCAGAAGCCATGGCACCGGTAGAGATGGCCCTGCCGACCATAAGGGTCAGCCAGTTTGACGAGCTCGCCAATGTCTCAGCTCGAAAAGTAGACCTCGACCTCTTGGAAGAAAGGAGATTGGAGGCCAGGCTCAGAATGATCAACTATAAGCAACTCACCAAAACCCACCATGACAAGAGGGTCAAGCCTAGAACTTTCCACGTCGGCGACTGGGTACTCCGGAAAATCGAAGTCACGGGAAGAAATGCAAACAGAAACAAGCTGTCTCCGAACTGGGAGGGACCATTCGAAGTCACAGGCATAATCCGAGAAGGAACATATCGGCTGGCCGAACCAGATGGCACACCACTCAAAAACCCCTGGCACTCCGACCACCTCAAAAAATATTATCACTGAATGTAATAGCTTGTACTTAGATGTTTATCAATGAAAGTTCAATTCCTCAAAATGCTTCATCTGTGATGCCTGTTCGGGAACTACTTCGACCACGTCGAAATCCTATTGCGACCTGCTCTTCCCCACGAGGAAGAAGATCGCAACTCACAACACTTCGACCACGTCGAAGTCCTATTGCGACCTACTCTTCCCCACGAGGAAGAAGATCGCAACTCACAACACTTCGACCACGTCGAAGTCCTATTGCGACCTACTCTTCCCCACGAGGAAGAAGATCGCAACTCACAACACTTCGACCATGTCGAAGTTCTATTGCGACCTGCTCTTCCCCACGAGGAAGAAGATCGCAATTCGCAACACTTCGACCACGTCGAAGTTCTATCGCGACCTGCTCTTCCCCACGAGGAAGAAGATCGCAATTCGCAACACTTCGACCACGTCGAAGTCCTATCGCGACCTGCTCTTCCCCACGAGGAAGAAGATCGCAAATCACAATATACTTCAACCACGTCGAAGTCATCTTGCGACCCACTTCGCCACGACGAAGAAGATCGCAAGCCCAAAACCGCACCTCGCCACGACGAGGTAGCTGGCCACCGCAATAAGAAAATCACATTAAAATGCTAAGTGTTGCATCAAACAAAACGATCATGATTATATTTACTCAAAAATAAATAAGTTATGTACAGAAATCGAAGAAGCCAAAAATGAAAATCGTTTAAACGGCACAATCTGCCAAATTCAACCCGACGCAGCGGGGTTCACACATCGACGCGGCTCTCAGCTTCATGGAGGGAGCGGGCATGCTCGTCCTGGTTCGACTTGGTGCCTTCAAATTCTGAAATCTTGAAATCACCATCGAAGTCGACCTCCTCCCCTTCAGCAATAGCCTCGAGCAGAAAAGGCACGTTATTATCGAAGACAGGGGGGGCACCCAGGGCTCGCGACCCAGCTCGGCATCTTTCTTGCCAATCAATTCCAGCTCTTCGGGCTGGTAAGGAACGAGTTCATGACCGCGCCGAGCCAGGTCTCCTTTCAACTCGGCCTCCCCCCACCTGATGAGGTCCCGAAGAGGAGTGCCGCAGGCCGCTGCAACCCACAAGATCTATGCCTTGCCCTTGTCATAATACGAAAAAAGTTCATCCAGATAGGATGAAGTCTTTCTGAACTCGGCGACAGCAGCTTTCGGGCTCGGCACCTTCCTCGCCTCCGCCAGTTGCCTCTCCAGCTCGCTGATTTTGCCCTCAAAGCTCAGCTTCACCTTTACGAGCTCTCCCTGAGCGGTCAGAGCCTCGCCTTTGGCGGACTTCAGCTCAGCTCGAAGCTTCGCCCGGTCGGCATCGGCGGCAGCGACAGTGCCTTCAAGCTCAACCTTCAACTGAGCAACAGTGCTTTCAAGCTCAGCCTTTTGCCGGGCGGCATCCTCGGCGATTCGGGTCGCCTCCTCGACCTTGTTGGCAGCCAGGTCCTGGCTCGTCTTAACGTCAGCCCGGGCCGAGGCAACGGCGGTTTCGAGCTCGGCCACGCGAGCGAGCACACGATCATGCTCGGCCTTATCAGTGGACTCGCGCTTCTCCTCCTCGAGCTCGGCAATGCGCGCTAGAAACTGGCGCCTGTCCCTGCGAGACTGGGCAAGCCTGTTGGCGTAAGCCTTGATCGCGGCAGCAAACTACAAAGAAACAACTTCGATTAGCTCGGCAGAAAATCCCAGTCAAAAACAAATCCAAACAAGATACACTTACACGAGAAAGGTCGATCCCAAGCAGACCGGCCATGCGAGCGGAGGAGCACTCGCTGAAGGTCTCCTCCAGGGTCTCATCGGCGATATCGAGTATCACCTTCTTACCCCTCTCGAGCTGGAGGGTATTAGGGCTCATGGCAGGCTCGACCTGAGGTAGAACAGGGGGAGTAGTCGAGCTGCTCGGGGTAAACCTCGGCTCGGGAGAAAGATCAGTAGCACTGCGAACACTCCTCACTGGAGATGCTCGAGCGCCAACAGAAGATCTGAGCGGAAGAATAATGTAAGCAAGCAGCAGAAGAATAGAGGCAGCGAAGCGGCAGCAGGGGTGGGAGCAGCAGCAGCAAGCAACGTGCTGCTCATTACGGTGTTCTTTGTTGATCACAGAGGGGGACTCAAGCCCGGCGAGGACAAGAGGACCCGCGAGCACTGCGGCCGAGATGGGCTCTTCGACCCTCAGCTTCTTCCTCGAATCAGGGCCCGAGGTGGACTTGACCCTCTTCTCAGCCCCCCTCGAGCTGGACACTTTCTCCTTGCCCTTGTCAGCGGGCAAGAGTGTAGTCGGGAGCACCCCGGGGTTCCCAGCTAAGGTCGCGGCAACGCGAGCCCGACCAAGCTGTTTCGACCTGTCAGCTTTAGCCTGGGCCCGCATAGCCGTGCTCCTTCTCCTCCTCGAATCAACGTCTTCCATACCTGCAAAATTGAACTGTCAGGATACTCATGAAATATATGCAAACGAAGCTGAAGAGCTTAAAAACAAAGAGATACTTTCAACATGTCAATGGTGAATGCAACCCCTCTCCGGGTCCCTGTGGCAGCCCGGGCAGTCCCGATGAAGCACGAGATCTTTGTGACGAATCCACCCCGGGAAACTCTCAAAAGGGGGAAAGCTGCACATCGGCCGCAGGCCGTTAACCTTAAGAGGGGACAGACCGGTGACGACGAGGAGATTCTCATCTTCGACTATCCTCTTCCAGTCATAACACCGAACCTGCGTACTCCCGCGAACACCCAAAGGAGCCTCCAAAGCCTGTTTCGCCGACCTGTCATACTCATCCAGGTCGGCATTATGGATCAGGGTGTATGGCTCCTCCGTCGGAACCGCGAAGTTCCACCCCAGCCTACTCTCGACCAGAATTACCTTGTCAGCCCAGCCCGACACTTTGCTGGGAGGATCAGAAAATAACTTCACCCTGTAATTTTGGCTTTTGGCTTGAAGGCGATTGTTATTGCGGTCGAGGTGGAAGTAGTGGCAAAAAAGGGTCAAGGTCGGCTCAAACCCTAGCATGCGTGTACTCGCAATAAACGATTAAGATCCTCATGGTGTTCCAAGAAAGGTCGAGGGGGACGGTCGACGTCACGTCGAGAAACTCGCAGATGAAAGGGTCCAACGGAAGTCGGAGACCCAGTTCGAAAAAACTTAGGTAGAAGCCAACTCGGCTCCTCATGGCTCTCAAAGTGTCCAGGTTAAGTATGGGGTCGGGGAGGTGCCCTCGATAATCGTCAGAGTCGTACGGATACTTGGATTGCCATGAATCCAGGTCGGCGAGGGTCATCCTATTCATCCAATCCCGGAATGCACGCCTCCCCGCGCCAGCGTCAGCATCAACTCGCTTCCTCTTCTTGCTCCGAGGTGCCCGCAAAGCATGACTAGCGTCAGGAAGCGAGGTCGCTGGCACCGAAGCCGAGGTGGTGGCTTTGGAAGGCCCCGCAGCCTTGCTAGCGACCCTATTATCATCAAAATACAAGTACAGGAGCCCCAACATGGCAGCGTCATATCTCTCGATGATTCTCATCGAGGAGCCAAAAGGAATGTTCGCAACCCTATAGGGCTCGTCGGGAGGGACGACCAAGCCGTCCAGGTTGGCGCCCCAGGTCGTCAATAAGGTTTTCGCCTCGCTAGGAAGGACAACCCTCCAGTCGCCGTCCTCGGTTACGTAAATAGCTCGGCCCTTTGGCGGCCTGACAAACATAGGGCCTTCATTGGCTCGCTTGGTCCTCATGTTCTCAGGGACGGAACACGAGGAGGAGGAACTGACAGGAAGAATGGTTGAGCTGGGAAGGCAGGCCGGCCTAAAAGCTACCCCTTAGATAGGTCGACTCGAACTGATCGACTCGGTTGAACAAAGCGAAGAGGGCCACCACAGTCAAAACTTGAAAAATCTCAAATCCGCCGGAACCCCAAACCCAGAACACGGTGAAGTCACCGGAGACAGAAATAAGTAAAGGAAACAGGCTCAAAACAATGGGAAAACGGAGGAAAGTTCAGGGAATACTAACCTAGAGTCTTGAAAAGGCAAGGAAAGGCAAGAGCAAAGCCGGAATCTGAGCTTTTGAAGAAGAAGTGAGACGCCGGAAATCGCCTTTCGCCGGAGTATACGAGAGGGTTTGGTAAAAAGTGAAAATGAATAATGGATTTCTGCTTATATAGGGAATCCGAAAAACCGGGTCGACCCGTGTGAAAAACACGCGGATCCTTGTGCGACGCCGTTTTGAAGCATGATTCCAACCGCCAGTTTTTGAATTTGAAGGGACGTGCCATTAAATGCGCACTGTGGACGCCGCACCCATTAAATGCGCACGTTCTCCAAGAAAAGTACGACGACCGAGCTGGAGTCTGGAAGCTTCTCGAGAAACAACCACTGGCAGCCACGCCCTTACTTCTCACATCGAGGATAAATCCTCTCCCGAGAAGTAGGGGGCTACCGAACGGCCTCACCCTTCCCTCCGCACACGTGGCCATCACCTCAACGTGTCACGCACCGGAGCCCACACCGAGGTAGAACCCCGCCACGTAGAAACGCCGACCGGAAGCCACGCGATCGGGCCGTCGGATCCCAGCATGCTCTATCCTTCCGACGACCTGGCAAATTCCTCAAGCGACCTGCGCAAGACCAGGTCGACATCCCGCTGCACAATCGACCTGACCATACCCGAAGTCGACCTCGGCTCAACCCCGCCTGATCCCGCTTGCACACGTGGCTCGCCCTTACCGGACATGGGAAGGTACATTCCGCGATACGGAAGCCCGCTCCACCTTCCCACCTTCGACAGAAAGTACAAGGACCACGGTGCACGGAGAACGGCCACGATCTCCGAACCACCGCCCGCAGCACTAGGGGACAAAGATTGGCACAGGGATTGTCTCCACACGGTCTCCTCTCCATGAAGAGACACCACCCTCCGCCAGCCTATAAATACCAAGGTATGGACTCACTTAAAAGGATGAACACTATTCACTTGCACACACTCTTACACTCCTAAACTCTAGCTCATCAGCCATATTCACAGACCAAGATCTGTGGACACTGGCTATCCCACCATCTTGTTACTGACTCTCACGCCGGAGGGTTTTAGCTGGGCAAACCCCAGCTCCCCTGACGGTGTTCTTCACTTGTTCTCAGGTCACTGTTCCATTCCCCATACACAAGTCCACCAGGAGGGATCCAGCAACTCACGGCCCAAAATCCAGATAGACTACAGCACAGCACCTACGTGGAACTGACGTGGTCACAACCCATTTTTGGCGTGATCAATAGGGATAAATTAAAAGTCCAAGGAGGCGTGGCATTTCCCTTAATACAACGTGATTCATGGGTTTAACTTTAACCCAAACTTTGGTCAATGGGAATTGTTAGGAATCCCAAAAAAAATGTTTCAACTTGGACCCAACCTGTTTATCATTAATAAGAAAGTCATTATCAGTTGTTTCTTTGTCTACTAATTTGACACCTTAAAATTGAGATTGAATTCCAAAAATTATGTTTATGGTATGGACCCAAAAATGGTTGACAAATGCATACTCCATCAATGAAGACTGATAAATCTGGTGGGTCCCACTATAATGCTATAACCCAACCCAACCCAATACGCGGTTCATTTTGGTGGTGGAGTCGAGAGGAGCCCTGAGTCTGACTTGAGTGAGGGAATTTTGCACGCAAGGAGCAAGTTGTACACTATAGTTGAGTGGACTACTTTGGATCGAGATAAGCTTCATAAAAGGATGGATGCCATGCCAATGGGCAAGGAGTTTTTGCTGGTTGGTGATGTATATTGATATCCATATACTCCTCAAATGGCCCACTCTTGGCCGGGATTGGGTTCGTTTTGCTTTAATTAATTTTAAACTCAATAATTTTTAATTTTGTCGGTGTTTTTGGTCTCTGCAGGTTCATTTGGGCAAATGGTATGTAATTTTATAATTTTAAAAAACAAATACTATAAGGCTATGTTTGGCTACTCAATACTAAGCTTTAAAGTTAAAATTTGATAAACAATTTGAGCTCCACGAAATTCAAATTATTCTTCCAACTCCAATTCCGAGCTTTGAAATTAAGAGTATCAAAAAATAAGCTAAACGTCAATAGAGTATTTATTATGTCAATAGTTGCGTAATATACTGCTTATTTCTCATTTTGTTTTGTTCTGTTAGTAGAAATAGTATTTCACAATCAATTATTGCCATATTTTGTCAACATAGCCTCAACATTTTTCAAACTATGGAGGGTGCAATCGTGGGGACAATATTTATTCAGGGATCATCCTTCAATCAATGTTTCTTTTAAACTGCCAAACAATCGTTATACTCTAGGAAATACGTTCATTACCCTTGACAATATTGGCAACCAAATACTTTTTTCTTTTTCTTTTTCTTTTTTTAGTTTCATATCAAAATATAATAGTGTGATATTAAGACTTCACCTACAACTAATTGATCGTGAATTCGAGTCATAAGGGGTAAGTGAAAAAACACTATTAATCACTTTTAAAAGAAAAGAATCAAAAAAAAAAGAAGAAGAAGAAGGTGATATTAAGACTTCATATATACATCAAAAATAAAACGTTTATTTTCATTAGTATGTAGAGGTGTACGTATTATACCCTAAATTTCTAAACAACTACTCCATATGTCCTAAAATAAATGTCTATTTATAAAAATATTTGTCCGAAATTGAGTCTCCATTTTATACTTCATCCGTTCCACCCAAATACTTCATGTTTGGAATGTCTAATATTTAAAAGATATATAACTAGTTAGCATTAGAGTTGGTCATAATGACAAAGTATGATCAAGATGTTTATATGACGTGTGGAGGGTAAATTTAAAAAATATAAACATATTTTTTTAAAAGTTGACTCTTTAAGTGTAACATTTCAAATTAAAATAATAGACTCCTTGTCTGGAACAAAGGGAGCATTAAAGTTGCTAAATTTACATTTGCCAACTACCATGACCAAAAATGCACTTGCAATACTACTAAGTGGACAACAAGGATACTTATACTTATGTATTACTAAAATAACTTAAAAATTAATATTCTTAATTTCTTAGAAGAGTTAAAAATAAATACTCATTTGGAACGGTAAAAATGAGTAAGATTTGTGGTGTAAATTCCATACTCTATATGAGGTATATGCTTACATCATACTTACATGACATCCGTCTATTAGTGAATCAGGTTAGAATAACATCTACCTTAAAATTCAACTTGTCACTAATTATTGAACTCAATCGAATGATACTTCCTTCGTTCCAGGCAAAGAGTCCACTTTCCTTTTATAGAAGTCAACGTAAGACTAAATCAAATAAAAAATTTACATACTTTACTTATATTTTAAGAAATAAAATTTTATTAATTAAAAACTATCTTAATAATACTATGAATTACAACTTTAATAACTTTGTAAAAATCACTAGATTTATGATAATTATTGGTCAAACTTTAGCTTAGTTGACCAAAAAAAGTCAAACGTGAACTCTTTGCCTGGAACGGAGGGAGTATTATTTCTCAATAATTTTAAAGCTCATTGCTCAATCCATATACTAATACTTTCAAATTTAGATAGATACGGATTTTATTGGTGTCATATTAAAAGATGTTATATAATTAATTCATTTTCATTTTATATACATTCAAATATAGATGAAAAATCTGGTTTGAAGCTACACAACACATGGATGATAATTAATTTTAGGTTTTCAGTTTTTTTTTTTTTTTTTTTGGGGTGCAAATTAGTATTTCAGTGCTCAATAGAAAGATCATAGTACTCCCTCCGTCTCTAACAAGTAGTACCTATTTTTCATATTTTATTATTCCTAAATGAGTATCTATTTTTGTATGAGCTTACTAATTTTATTATGAACTTCTAATATTTTATATGGATATTAAGGGTATTAATGTACATTTTCCACCAAAATATTTAAAAATTAACTTCCTTAATTTTAGTTAAAAATTTAAAATAAACTCTGAGACAAAAGGAAGTAATCGAAATTAAAATTGTCAATAAGGTCGGACATAAATAACTTTGAAATGAGAATCGTTTTATTTTGTATCAATTTGGATCAAGTTACCTATACTCGAATCTTATTCTTAAACTTTTTTGGACTAGCAGCAGACTCAATATATATCACGTGCATGCATAAATTAGTCTGAATCCCAATGTAGTTTTGAAACAACTTGTAAAAGACAAAAAAAAAAAAAAAAAACATATCTGTTGAATTATCAAATTAATAATGAAAAAATGCCTTAATTGTTAAATTATTGAATTAATACTTTTGTAAGGATGAAATTAATAAAGTAAGATCAAAATTTAACTCTTGAAAATATATGTACGGACTTAGTTTATAACAAGTATCAAGGTATTATTTAATACTCCACTTACTAATGTATTATGCTAACTATCCGTTTCACTCAAAGAATTCATATTTAAAAAGTCTAATAATTAAATAATATATACAGAGTCCACGTTTGAAAAGTCTAATAATTAAATAATATAAATGTAATATTAAAATTTGTCATATTTACAAAAATGTTTGAGCATAGTTAATATGTTTATAGTATATGTAGAGGGTAAAGTTGAATAATTTATGTAAATTATAGACATAATTTTTTAAAGTAAACTCTTTAATTAAAACAATATTCCAAAATAGAATAGTAACCCATTCTATAAAACTGAGGGATTAATAATTATTTCCTTCGTTTCAGGCAAATAGTTTACTTTTAGTAATTTTTTTGGGGTAAATTTAATTAAAGTTTGACCGATAGTTTACATATATTTATTTATTTTTATAAAGTTATGAAATTTGTAATCAATTAATAAATATAATTTTTAATGAATAAGATTTTATTTCCTAAAATATAAGTAAAAATATGTAAAATTTTGATTTAATTTAGTCAATGTTAATTTTTAAAAATAAAAAGTGTACGAGTATGATGTAGGAGACTTTCAAGCTTTACTAAATCAAAATTCTGCAATACGCTTTACTGTAAATCAAAATTCTGCAATACCGTAGTAGTATTTTATTGCTCAAACAGATTTGTCTTAACAATTAGGGGTGTAAGTCCGAACCGCCGAACCGCCAAATCGAATCGAATCGAACCGAATCGGCCAGTTCGGTTCGATTTTAGGTTAGGACGGTTCGGTTTAGGTTTGGAAATTTTATAAACCGAGCGGTTCGGTTCGGTTTGCGATTTTTGGTGCCAAACCGAACCAAACCGAATCGAATCGAACCACCACTATTTAATTTTTATTTTTCTATTTTTATATATGTATATTATTTAGTAATTAGTAATTGAATTTAATAAGAAAATTATTGTTGTTTGCCTACATTTTGATTGAATTATTGTAATTTTGAAGTTAATTTTTTGACTTTTAATTATTTAGTTTATGTTAAAAGTATTTTTTTGATATTTAAAATTTTTTTCTTATTTAAAATATTTAAATAATTAAACCGCGGAACCGAACTAAACCGAGCGATTCGGTTCGGTTCGATTTAAAGTTTGTGGCGGTTCGGTTCGATTTGAAATATGTGAAACCATTAGGGGGTGGTTCGATTTGCGGTTTTGGCTCAAACCGAACCAAATCGAACCACCTTCACCCCTATTAACAATAGCATCGAATCGAATTCGAATAATTTCGACTCAACCGGACGTCAAGTCGGACGTGTGTCCCTAATGATACCTGGTTCATTCTTACAAAATCGGAATACAGCTTTAGCGCAAGGCACTCTTCGAATCAGTTAAGGGACGAATTTCCAAGGTATTGTCCCCGAGTTATATAGTATATATTTTCATTCGCATAGAGTGAGTGAAGCAGCAGCAGCAGCAGCAGCAGTAGCAATGGAGGTAGAGCTGAAAGAGATGTTAAGTGATCTCGACACTCTTAAACAGTCAATTTCAGATCCATCTCTTCTTGCTTCGATCGATAAAGTAATGATTCCATTTTCTCTATATATCTGTATTATTCGTGGTTCATTTCTATGTTAAATTTTGTATTAATCAAGCCGATCGTCCCTGCCCTAGCTATAGTTATTGAATGCAGAAATTTATGACACCTAAACCCTAGGGTTTATGATCTTCTATAGTTGCTTTCTATTTAAGTTATTTGGTTTATGAAGAATTTGATCTGATCAAGTCTGCTGAATTTCATGCCCAATCTATCTCTCTCTTCAATGGCACGTCCATCCCTTACTTGTTTTGCTATCTGAGACATGACAGAATCAATCACTTTGCCAATTGCCAATCATGATTGCCGATTTTGGTGGACCCTTGGATTTCCAGTAGTTTTGTTTAAACAGTCCTTTTAACAGTTTCATTTCAAAATCTAAGCATACATTTCCCACTATGTTCTAACTTTACCCCTAGTACATGAAATGTGACAATTTGGCAACGGGAGAAACAGTTTGTTATCAAAGTTACTACCATAGGTATTTATGCATGTATTAAATATATGACTTTTCATGACTGGAACAGACTGGGTAAAAGATAAGATCGGATTTTATTGTTTGAGCTGTGAAACTGATTTGTAAGATACTTGCAAGCGTGTTTTCTAATTAACTACTGATCAATTATGAAGAAAAGGACTTAATTTTTGACATGTATATTATTGGCTGATTGTTTGTGCCTTTTTTTTTTGCTCATAGATGAGAATGCGTGTTGAAAACACTCTTGCAATGTCTGGAGCCGTTCGACGTTCAAAAGTCAAGGTTGTTATATTTCCGTATTTTATTTATTGATTTCTCTTGTGCTATGTGATTATTCTATTGCTAAGGTGTGACACAATTATTTGGGCAGCAGGACATGAGTTCGGAGGTGGTGGATAGCAATCCTTACAGTAGGCTTATGGCACTGCAGAGGATGGGGATTGTCCACAACTATGAAAGAATACGCGAGTTCTCAGTTGCTATAGTTGTCTGTACTGAACTCTTCTCTGTAGTTTTTCTGCTTGCATTCATTCTTTAAGCTGGCATACAACTTCTTTTCTGTATGCAGTACTGAACACGCACATAATGGAAGTCGGTGTTTTCAGAATAAGTTTATTACTACAAATATCATATTTAGTCCAGCACATCTTTTGTAAAAGTCTGTATATATTCCGCGTCTATTACACACTCTACCTATCGCAAGATGTTCCATGTTCCGGTAAATGTTTTTGACGTCCCTGAAACTTCTACCGACACTTTGCCTTGTTATTGGCGCCATTTAGTGGACAATTAGTATAAATTTAGCTGCTCAAGTAATGTGAAATATGCCTGATGTATGCTATGGTTTAATGAGTTCATATCTTGTTGTTTTACAGGGAGTAGGTGGAGTAGGTAGTGTTGCAGCTGAAATGCTTACAAGATGTGGTATAGGCCGCCTTTTGCTATATGATTATGACAAAGTAGAGTTGGCCAACATGAATAGGCTATTTTTTCGTCCTGAGCAGGTGTGGTTTGAGATGATTCCATTTTCCATTTAATCTATTTTTTGCGGTTTTGAGATATTATGCAAGTTTTAAGGGCTTCTCTGAATAGTGCTGTGGTTTCCTTTAAATCTCCATTTTGGTTGGTATCTGAGATCTCTTTTTTATTTTGAAGTAATGAATATGTATCACAAAAATTCCTGAACACAATGAAAATGATATCTAAACACATATTACGTTTTCTAGAAAATGAGGCAGAAAACAAGCTGTATGCTAACCAGGGTGGGTCTGGATGTCTATATCTTAATTCCAGCCAGGAAAATTTGTAATCCTTTCTTGGCTGTATGAAGTCGACAGTTTGATCACAAAAAGCTCCTGATCTACCAGTCTTGATTTTATTTATTTTCTTAATGTCTATATCTTAATGTCGACAAGCAAACTGTTTTTACTCCCATTAACCATTGTCATCTGGATTTATGTTGTTCAGTGTGGAATGACTAAGACCGATGCTGCTGTTCAAACTCTTTCAGACATAAATCCCGATGTTGTGCTTGAGGTAATTGTATGATTGCAACTATTTTGACCCTGCAACAGAATTTTATTCTATACTACTTATTTTGAGTTGATCTCTTGTGCATGACAAGAGTGTTCCACGATATTGAGCTGTTTGTTTTGTCACATGGTCTTAATTAGGTCTAAGGTTTATAGATGTAGGAGTCTGAAGGCTATCTTTACCACGAAGATAGCGATCGGTTTGAGCTTCAACCTATTTTCTTGATTGATGAGGTTAAGACCCAATATACTATTTGGGAGCAGATGTTTAATGACATGGCATTTTATCTTGGCAATCTATCGTAGGGTTATATTGCCTGTTTGCGAAAAGTTGGGAATGAGGAATTCATGAACTCTAAATGCTATCTAGAAAGTGCATGTTCTAAGTGAAGAATGTTCAGCTGTGACAAAAGAAAAAGAAGAAAAGAAGAAGGTTCTATGTCCCATGCTTGCATGATAGCTGAATAATTAGTTTAATTTTCCTGACCTTGTACGATAAATTTTCATCTGAGCATTCTCATATGAAGGTAAAAACTTCTGTAATTGTTCAATAGGAGGAGTTACATTAGAATTTGGTAGCCCATTAAAAGCTCAATAATTATGTCAGTCTGGTGGTTAAGGCAAGCTAACTTTTGAGTCTATGATATAATATTATAATATTCTAACTTTAACTCTTTGACTATATGAGCATTATTATCCACTGGGGTTAGGCAGCCCAGGAAGACTCTGACTTTGAGCTGGCACTAGCACTGAGCATGGATTCTTCCGAGCATTCAAAGATTATGGAAAGAGTCAAGTTAAAACTTACTACTTCAATTAAATACATGATATATACTCCAAAAGATACTCTTAATAATTTATCACAATTATCTTTGCATAGTACTAGAGGTGTATTGTGACTAAGCTTGTGCTAAGGACTCAGGATTATTACATAGTAGAATTCGGTCTTATACAATTTGAACAAAAAGGGCAAAATGCACACATGCATACAATAAAAAAGTTCTCCCTCTGTCCCAAAAGGAGAGGGACGCTTTTACTTGATGCGCAAGTTATGACAATGGTTGAAATCCATTGTCTTATTTGAATTGATAAATCTCATCCTCAAATTACTAGGGTATTAAAGTCAATGTGGTAAAAGATACTTTCCTAAAAAGAAACACCCCTCTCCTTAACAAAGAAGGAAAGTGTCCCTATCCTTTTAGGATGGAGAGAGTATTAGTTATGCCTAAGGAAATGACATTTGTATGTGTTGTTTTTATCTCATTAACCCAATTTAGCTGGTGTCAAACCCCATTTATTTTAGGCTATTCATGATTCTTTTAAATAAAGCAGTGCTATATTTCCTTTCTGAAGCGCTTTTGAAGACATGCTTATCTTAAGAAAACAAGAAAAAAAAAGAAAAAGAAAGGCAGTTGAAGACATGCTATCCGTCAACTAAAGTCGTTGATGTTCTTCCTAGAGGTCATCCCACAAATGAGTCATTAATAGTTCATCTTCACTATGGAGTTAATTTTCCCTGGGCAGTTAAGGTGGATAGCTAAAGCTATATTGAGCTGGATCTCACTTCGTGTGTTCTGCATGAAGTTTAAGTTTGTTCTTTGGTTGAATTGTCGTGTATTCAGCTTCCGACTTAGTGCCACTCAAATGTATTGAAATGTAACCTTGACCTGGATTTACACTGGCATAAATTTACCTGTAGTCAAGTACTAAGTACATGGTCAGCCCCAAAGCATTTGGTCAGTGGTAGTGCATGATGTTATCAGACCCACTGTAACAGTGGACTTGGAAAAATTATCTGTGTATATCATAGAAAGCAGCTGAGTTAAGTGAACATGCACAATTCACCCTCATAGTCCTTTAATATAAGATCCTTTAAAACTAAGAAGTTTCTTTCAGTGACATCACCCCTTCAGAAAGACTCACAAAGAGCCACCCAAATGTAACGAAGTCACAACTTTTCCTTCTGGGTATGGAAATTCACAGATCAGTTTGTTCATTTCACGTTTGTTGTTGTGGTTAGTATCCATTAATTATCATTATCTTAAAACTTCTAGGTGGGCATTTGCTAGTTGTAATCCTCACATTTCTATGCGGAAAGTTTTTCAAGTGTAAATTATTGTCATCTTGTGTACTAGTGTACTTAAAATATTGCTGGTGCTTCAAATAATCGTGCTAAATAGTAATATGTGCTGACATAGACGGTATGTATCATCACTGGTCAATTTGCTTCCGGTGGACCTATTTTGCCACTATTTTCTGATACAGATTTCATTCTTTGGTTGCGTTTTCAGAGCTATACGCTGAACATCACAACGGTGCAAGGTTTCGAAACTTTCATAGCTAGTCTTAAAAATAAATCATACAGCCCCAGTAAAGAAGGTAGCGGAGTTGATCTTGTTTTGAGTTGTGTGGATAATTATGAGGCAAGGATGGTGGTAAATCAGGTGAGAGACAAGAGTACTATATCACTGGCAGAGCTTCGCTCGTCGTTCATTTTTCAGAATGCCACTTTTAACTTTATTTAATACTCCTTTACAATCATTTACTTCTCTGTCCCAAAAAAATAGTCCTATTTTCCACATGAGTTTGTCCCCAAAAAAGCTATTTCTAATATTTAAGCTATAAGTTTCTATTTATTTTTTTTCCGAAAACATGAGATTTCTCTTACATTTCTCGTACGAAAAAGGATCTAATTGTAATGTAATTTTGAAGAAATACATAGAAGTTAAAGTACACTATTAAATTTTTTTTTGACCTCAAATGGGACAGAGGGATTAGTACTTTGTATTATTGCTTGTTGATAACCATCCTGATATTGTCTTACTGTATGTTGTTTGTATTGAATAATTCTTTAGCTAATTGGTTAGTGCTTGTACAGGCTTGCAATGAGCTGAATCAAACTTGGATGGAGTCTGGTAAGGGATACAATTCTTGTTCTTGTGTTTTTGCTTTTATCTATTTGTAAGAAAATTGTTTTACGTAGCTGAAACTAGAGATTTAGTAACGTGCAAGCATCATTTCATAGAAGAGTGGGAATTTGTTTGTAATTATACGAGTATCACTCACTCGAACATATATAGATATTTCCAGTAGTTATAGTTTTTCTTTTATGGTGTATGATGCTGATTCTTTGTATTCTGAGTTAGACAAGCTGGCGTAACAACTAATCCCTCAAAAGTTGTTTTGCGTTGTTGAATGGAGTGAAACAATAGGCTGTGTTATACAAAGTGGTGGCATAAGATATATTTTTTTTTTCCGGCCGGAGGGGCATAGAATAACCTTGGATAATTAGCATGTGCATTGTTTGTCTTGGGTACTACTGCACATGATAGAAGAGCATCTGCATAATATGGAATTGAAAATTGATTTCCACATATTAGAAATGTTACCTGCACTTACTTAAATCGCACAGAAGCAGGTTTAGGATGAGATTGGCTGTCTAGACAATGTAGAGATTGATGTGGCAGTTAGTTCTTCAATCAACGGTGGCTACTACATTCTGTTTTCAAATATTGATTAACAAGAGGTTTAAATTTCAATAAGATGTCAATCGTCATATATGGTTCCATTGCTAGTAGCTGAATGGAAACAAAAAAGGGCAGTCAACCATGTTCATTAACAAGTAGCAGATTCATTTGGAGTTGATACAGATATTCAGAAAAATAATGTGTAGTTGCAAAAAGGAAAGCAGTTATTTTGGAAACTGCAAACTTCTAGATCATGTTCTAATGGGATAGTCTTGGTAACTGGCTTGAAGTCGACTCTTCATGCTAAATAACAAGATTTTGAGGGAATTGGAACAAATAAAAATAAATGTAATGGTGCTTGTCAAAAGAACATTGGTTTTGTGGTTGTTGAAAGAAATATTTGTTCAGAAATGGGCCAGCATCAATAAATACAGTAGCAAATTGATTGAACAACATACATTCTCCTTAAGACCTTGATCACCACTCCTTCCTCCACTGCAGTAGCATCCTTATAGGTAAAGTTAAGATTGAAATTATATGTATAGGTAAAAAAGGTGGGTTGTGACATATTGATCTAAGCAAAGGGCACAAGCCATTTATGAGATCATGTGGTCTTCTTTGCAATAAACAAATAACATATGTGCTTAGAAACATCTCTGAGTACTTTATATAAGTATACGTTGTACTTGAATGGTCTCGTGAACGTATCAGATCAGTGTAGGAATCTGCCAAACTGGTAGCAAGTTTGCAGGCTTATCTTTTCTATCAATATGTTGCACTCAGTGCACTTCATAAGATGACACATGGAGCAATCATTAGGATTGATTTTTCCCTTCTGTTTTTCTTTTATTAATGGGACACGTGGAATTCACTTCCAAAGAATTCTTGGACAGGTGTATCTGAGGATGCTGTTTCTGGACACATACAGTTGCTTATTCCCGGAGAAACTGCTTGTTTTGCATGCGCACCTCCCTTGGTAAGTAAATGAGCTTGTACAATTTCAATATGGAGGGAGACAATAAATTCTGTGTAATAGGTATCTCTTTGACCTTGTGAAATGTGTCTTCTTCTTCTTGAACGAATAACTAAAGGGTACCTCCTGGTTTGTTGGTGGATTATTAGTGTTAAGGCTCATATGAGTTGAGATACACTTATACCTTTACTATATCTTTCATAAATTTGACTTGTCTTGTGAAAACATTTCTCCAGCGTTCTTTTGTAGAGTTTTGTTCGTGAAACTAATATTTTGCCTGCAATATCTGTGTTCTTATATCATGAACATTCTTAAATTTCAGAAAGTTGAGAATAAAATGTGGTTTCTTCCTTAGGTTGTAGCATCAGGAGTTGATGAACGTACTCTAAAGCGTGAAGGAGTCTGTGCTGCATCTCTACCTACTACCATGGTGCGTTTTTTTCTCCTTTCTTTCCTTTCTTACAAACTGTTTGGTTGTTCTATGCCTCTCCTTTTCTATTCTTGATTTTAGTCTTTATCTGTTCCTGGATTTTCTTCTCCCGTATTCTAATAATGTGGATGTTGGTCCTGAAGGAAACTTAAGACCAGTATGTTCCCGGCCTTGATATGTTTTTCCTTGTCCCCTTTGAACTCAAGTAGCTTGGTGTCACTGTGGTATTCTGTTATTGTTGTTGATGAACATGTGTTGTGAATGTTTGACCTTTCAGCCCTGCTACTATTGTAAATCTTATTTGCTAAAATTATTTGGTAGGGAGTTGTTGCTGGCCTTCTGGTCCAAAATACGCTCAAGTATTTGCTGAAGTTTGGACATGTCTCGCCATACTTGGTAAAATATTACCAACTCTCTCTCTCTTTATATATATATATATATATATATATATATATATGCTCGCGTGCAAGTCTTTTTCACGAAGGATTGGTTAATCTAGAGACTTTTTGGGTCTTGAAAGTCAACTTCTGCTTTCATGGATGATTGATATTTATGGGCAGATGAAGCTTAAACTTTTATGTATTTGCTGTATTTCAGGGTTATAATGCCCTCAAAGACTACTTCCCAACAATGGAAATGAGGCCAAACCCTCAATGTTCAAATGCAGCTTGCCTAGAGCGACAGGTATAATGGGGACTTGTTCTTAAGATTTTCATCTGTTGCGATTCTTTTAAGGTTGATAAATTTTTCTCCCTGACACCAGAACAATTTTCTCTACTCTGCAGAAAGAATACATTCTCAGAAAACCTGCCAGGGACGCTGCTGCTAAAGCTAAGATGGAAGCAGAAGCATTAGCAGAACCAGAGGGTCCTATTCATGCAGATAATGAATGGGATATAAGGTACTTTCTTTGAGGGTCATTCATTAATTTGTGATTTTAGCATATGTAAGTATGAGCCAGAAGGAAGCTTATAAAGAGCATCGAACCGAGAATTTTATAGCGCCTTGAAATGTCTCCTGCTTGCTTGCTCATCATTTATTTCCAGCTTTTGAGATTTTGATTTTGATATTTTGACGGACAAGTGTATTACTATATTTTCTATAATTTCTTTCAGTGTTGATGATTGTGAGCCTGATAATAGGACAGATCTCCAAACTTCAGGTGATCTCATAATATTGTCTCCATCTATATGATTTTTATGATCTCATATTTAGTACCTGCTTATTTCAAAATTGCCATGTTTTTCATATCCTATGAGAACTACCTTTCTCTTTTGCCTATTGCTAAATAAAATGATCCATTGTTGAATGTAGATGCTATGATTTTTGAGCTTAATATAACATGCATTAAGGTTGGATCTGGTGAGAACTTCAAAAAAGAAAATAGATTAGAGGACAAATTACACTGTTTAACTGAGTATTGTTGGTTCGTTCTTTTTGGAATGCAACTGTATTACAAGGACAAGGTCACTGCGGTGGCTGCATGATGCCACTACTACATTGTCTATCTTATTTTGTACAAATTGGATATTCCAGGCAACGCCATAAGACCCCTTGTTGAACGCTTTGGTGAAATAAAACACCAGATGTCCATATACAAATATCTTCGTCAAATTCACTTACTCTCTGACGAGAAAAGATACCAAGTGTGATTTCTTTCTACGATGGTAATTCCTTCATGTAAATTGGAAGTCATGTACAATTTGAATTCCTTTCATGAGCTTCTACTAGTCAAATATCTCATCTTAAGAATATTGAATGGCATGATGGACCAATTCTGTGACTGAAGCCTAAAAAACTAAAGAATCAAATCTTCCAGTTTTGCTGATCCATGATGTCCCCTCTTGAATAGTGTTAGGAATTTCTTCACTTATCTGAGGTCTTGATATAGGAAGAGAAAAATTGCCAGTGGCCAAACATGATCATGCTATTAGTCCATGTCACTGGCTATGCTTGTAAATTCGTATCCTAATCTTAATATTAGAAGAGTGGAAGACCAAAACAGGATTATTGTAACCGAACCAGGATAGTCGGTGGTAGAGTTTCAGAACTTTAGTTCCCCTTTATTCTCTCTTGGACCTTTGAAAAAGCAGTCATATAACATCTTTGTATGTTTAGACATAAGGTTGTCAGGAATGTTTCTGATCTAGCATACAAACTATAATGAACTAAAAAAATTGTCCTTAACTCTTTCAAAGCATAGGTGGAATCTCTGATATATTCACCGAGTTTCCCTATCTAATGTATAGTATCTTCCTTTTTCATTCTCCTTGACTTATCCTTGGTTGTACACTATACTCTCAGACATTATTTTTATGTTTCTGCTTGATTGATGGTTAAGAGTTTACAAAACATATGGAAAGTACTTCCCTGATGGTTCTGTGAGGTACATGGAGCTGTGAATAAAAAAGAATGCTTCAGTTTGGTTATTGCATTATGAATTATGATATGCAGTAAATCCAATATTTTGTTGTACATTAAAGAGAATCTTCATTTCCTGGCATTGTCGATAACATTCACTTCTTGTGAGTCCAATTCTTTTATTTAACATATGATTGTCACCTGTGTTACCCAACTGGGAAAGTACGGTGACTGTTTCAGCATTAAATGTTCTGTTACATTCGGCTGTTAGTTTGCAGAAAAATAGAAAGAAGGAAAGAAGCTTGCTCAGTTATTTGTTTCGGACTGTGAAATACAAGCTTTCTTTCAAAACTATCAGAAGTAAAATAAATTGTCTACTTAGAACAGTAAATAAGCTAAGAACCAGTGTACCAAAGCTGCTCCGAACCAGGCCAATTACAATAAATTTGAACTTATTCGTTCTTCCTTGCATATTTACCGTATTCCTTTTGATTGTTGATGAGATGAAGGAAAAGAAGCAAAGATATACATTCGTTTAACCAAGCCGATATTCTTTCTTAACCTATTCTGTGTTTTTATCTAACTCTCATTCCTTTCAGATGCACTTCCAGAAGGTCTTGTTCATGAGCTCCCAAGTGCAGATGGGTTTCAGAAACTGCCTGCTCCAGAAGAATCCAACGACTCCATGGATGATCTTGAAGAGCTCAGAAGGCAACTTGAGGCCCTTAATTCTTGAACCGCAACAATAGTTTCTGAAACTTGCCCCTTAATAGTGACTGACGATGATCTCTGCTGCCCTACTCTTAACTCAAATATTACCAATTCAGATATTTTGGAGCCTGGATCTTGTTGTGGCCATGCCGTAATACTGAGCAACCTATAGTATCCATAAATGTTCTTTCTTGGGATTGGATGGTATCTTTACCTTTTCTTTGTGTACATTTTCTCATAGTAGAAAATACACCCTTGCAAGGGTACACAATCACCATTCATAGAGAATTTTGATCTTTGGTTAACATTTTAGCCATTGAAAGATTGTTTGATTTTTACTTTTTTATTTTATTTTATTTTATAAATTAAATCAACCTTTTCATTTTCAAGGGGTGAATGGTTTGAAAAGCCATTGTAATCTTAATTGTAACTGTATGCTCAATTGTAAAAAACTTGAGAGTTTGAATCTGAAGGTCTTTATATTTTGCCAAAATAACTTCATATTGCTCTATTCAAATTTATACTGCAATAGCAGAGATCCAAAATGCGAATCACTGTGGATGTAGCCATGTAGGTCGTACTCTATTTTCCTGAGTTTCCCACTTTTACCTATTATTATATTGGTCCGTCTTCCTCACCTAAATAATGGCCAACTGTCAGAGATGTATGTTTCTACTCGTAAAAACTCATTACTCTTTTATTACATTACCACTGTGGTTGAGGCTTTCGCTTCTACAGCTCCAAACCAAAACCTTCAGCTGAAAATGATAGTAGTGATCATCTCTGATTACTGGCTGCAGAAACAAGTAATGTAGGAGTAATTGATTTGGTGACTAAGGCTCCGTGTGTGTGTGTTTGTCTCAAGGAAAATAATTTATTTTTGAAAAACTTTTTCATGAAGATCATTTTAAGGTGAAAATGAAAGTTATTTTTCAGTGTTTGGTAAACACGGCGGGCATATGACTGTAGACAAAAAGGGTAATGCTATTGGTAAAACAAAGATAGCATTAAAAAGTTGTACCATGGGTTCAAAAGAACTTTATACAAATATACTGTCTTAAAACTTCCACCCACGTTCGAATTCATCTCCTATATGGGAACTATCAATCAACATACTATCACCCGCCTAAACCCATGCAATCAACCATTCCAAGAAGAATCATGAAGTTATTGTATTTCATGAAGAAATCAGTCAAAGCTAGCTCTAATTACGAATCCCAAAAGACAATCCATGAGATCGAATCCATATTACCCACAACTTTTTCTAAAATCCCCAAAAGCAAATAGATCGTGCAAGGTAAGAAATCCCTGCCCAGAGAAACTTAGAAGATATATATATATATATATATATATATATATATTTGTGTGTGTGCGTGTGAGGTGAAGTAAAAATCAAGAAATTCTTTGGAGTATCCCATGGCTGACAGTTGATTTCTAAAGAGAAACAGAGACGATGAGAGAGAGAGAGATGATTACTAGAGAGAACATAGAAGATGAAATAGAAAGGCATGGGATGACACTTTGGAGGCTTTCCGGAAGACGACTTACTGAGCTCGCACTCGTAAATCGTTTTTTCCGGTTGACTTGCAAGTCTTTTCCGGTTTACCCCATTTTCTAAATTTTGCGGAAATTATATTTAGCAAAACAAACTGATCCTTATCTATTTCAAGCAAACACGTAGACAATAACCTTGTAAAGAAGGAATCGAAAAGCTGCTATTTAATCCACTGGGACTCAGATCCAAATTATTCAAGTGCAACTATGTAAATAGATTCTCAAAAACTTGAACTTGACATAGTTCTATTGGCAAAGACTTGAACTTGACATGTACCATTCCCAGGTACTCTATTAGATAGCAACTAAAAGTTTCTCAGATTAAGAACTAGGAGGTATAAACTTTTCGCAACACACCCATAACATGCCATCTACATTGCTTCCATGAACTATATACTATATCAAAAGAGTATAATCAGTGATCACCAAAGTTTAAGCTACCGAAACCAAGTTAGTGATATATTAGCATAGAGCGTTGAGATGTAAATTATGGATCTGGCACCCACTCCTCCGTTGTATCCCTCAAGTAGTATATAATATGCTTTCTTTTACCAATACCTGTAAAACCCACCACCCGAGTTAAACAAAAATGTCGAAGCAATGCATCATAAAAGAGAAGGTTCAAGTGTTTGAGAGAGATAGAGAGAGAGAGAGATGGAGAGAATGGGCAGAGCAGCAGTGTCAGGGCAGTTTACTGGAGACATGCACGACAATGACAAATAGTGCAGAGCATGAGCTGCAAATATTACCTTACGACAGTTGAGTCTATCATGAAAGAACTCTTTAAGTCTGCTCAAATTTGAGTAAAATCTGATTCATACTTGGTTGGTGTCTCCTGACCTACACCACAAGGGAAAGAAAACGATATGCTGTCTCAAAATCTAGATCGAAGCATTCATATCTACTCAATAACTTGTTTGAATGAAACAAAATTAATTCAAGTGACCACACAACTCAATCTAAAAGACCAGTCACTGTCGACAAAAAGTGGGTATAGGATAAATAAGCTAGCTTCGAAGATTAGTCACAGTGAAGCAAAGGAACAAAGTGAGAATTATTAACTTCTATATAAAAAATCTCTAATAACTTCAAATAATAAAAGGAAAGGAACGAAAGCATTAATCTTACCTTCACACCTGCCATTGACAAAAGTTTGTGAGAAGCAACGTAAGCAATATCTGAATTTCCCAACCTTTTCTCCACAAAGTAGATAACTTCAGAAACACCAGACTGCAATCAACAAAAAGAAGTGAAACATCGCCTCACAACAACGAAACCATGACTGGGAGAAAAGTTAATCAGATTTAATAGAAAGATACGCTAAACGCTATCCAACTTCTCCAACTGTACCCCCTCCTTCATACTCTGGGAAGAAAACCACCAAAAGTGAGTTTAGTCTGTCCTGTTAAGTGATGTACCCCTTCGACTTTATTATATCATTTTTAAGTTTCCTGTTAATTCAGGCTGGTACAAAACAGAAAAGCAAACTTCTTGTTTTCCTTCAACGCCAGCATAGAGGCATGCTTTCTTTCTTAAAACTCTCTGTTCATTTGCTAGATGTATTCATGGTTATGCACATATTGTGCATTGCTAACTTAATTTACAGATGAATATATTGCAATCAGTGCCAGAAAGGATAAAGCTTATTCACCTGAATGATTATCTTTGCACATTCGTTGCAAGGAAACATTGTTACGTAAAGCTTCTGCAACAGGGACAGAAACATATTATCAAGTGACCTAATCAAATGCAGCTGCAGAATCAACGATAAAAACTAACTGGAACTTTGCTTTTCTTTTAAAAACTGCGTGATCCTGCCGTTTGTAGTTAGAATCACATTTCACCTCCAACTACACACAGTCAAGAAAACATTGAACGAAGAAAACGATTGGACTAACCTGACCTGCAGCAGATGCATGATTCGTGTTCAGGATAGCGTTGACTTCTGCATGGCAAACATAACTACAGGAGAAAACAAATTAGAATGACAACTCATTGAAAAGTGTTCAGGTTCATATTACAAAGTTCTGATTAGTGCATCACAAATGACTTTATATTAACCATATACTAATTTCAATACTTAATTTTATTATTATTGGATTCAGTTCAAGATGGATTTCATGAAACATATCACTTACGGATATTTTGTCTCCAGTGGATCCCCAATCTTGGATTTCTGAAATATCAGATGATCAGTTAGGAGACAATTAGTAATGACATCAAGAAACCCTAATCACCAGGTTGTTGGATAAGGCTTAACATGGTTCAACAATTTTCATTCAGATACATACCTTTGACCATGGAAGCTTGTCATCGGAACAACCACGTGGGAATCCATTATAGCCAATGCCTAACTAAAGATAAACGAACATAAATGTCAAAAGTATCAACTGTAGGACTTCATAGTGATAATAAAAACTAGTACGTCATAAACTTAAGATGACTAATGTAATATAAGATCTAGACAAAACCAAGGTTCAACTGGTTTGCTACTTAAAAAACCCCAATGCCACTAATACCAAACCTAACCCAACTTTATTGTAATTGAAAAGTTGGAAATAGAACTGGAAAGTTCATGTGCATACAAGTGGAGCAGTGGCCATTGGGCAGTGAGCTGCTTTCACCACATATTAATTTTGCCCCCAATGATAAAAAATAGGAAAATGGATACAAACATTTTTGTACAAATTTTTCATCCCGATCTAGGTGTGAAGCATTGATTGGTTAAAGGGTGACATCGCATGCTAAGTCATGTGATATCTAATCCGTTGGGATAAAAAAATTGTACAAACGATTGTATCATTATCACTACTCTAAAAAATATTATACTGGATTAAAAGAAAAAAATGAATGAATGACGCTTTAGTCATACAAGCACAGCAATAAAGGCGACCTTGTACAGGGTAGTAGGATTGGAAAAGATTCCATTGTTGCTTGATCTAGTGGAACATGGAAAACATATGAATGACTGAAACCTAGAACAATTGAATCGCCTGACCCTTCAAGAGAAACTTGAACGAGTAACGATATAAAGAGAAGACTCCCTTAACTACATAAGCAGAAAGTCTTCGGCAAACAGGACGCAACAGTTCTTAGCATCCCTAAAACGACCAAGATTAAGTTACATCCATGACGTTTACTGCATCTGATATCTCCGAAGTAGAGGAATCCCAGTGTTTTGGGCAACCCAGTTTTAGCACTTGGGTTCATATATATAACAGAGAAATGAAACTGCAATCTTACAACTTTTCCTTATAAATACACTGCAAAAGTAGTATATGCCAACAGTCATGCCATTATAGAATGCTGTAGTTAATAGATGAGAACAATTCCGTCGAAAAATTAGATTTGACATTCTATGTACAAACATAATTTAATAACTTTAAACCGTGAACTGAATATAGCTTAAATTTGTAAGCATTTGAACACTATAATATGGGAGTGCTCCAATAAATTGCATGTTCTCTATTAACAGATACAAATATGGAATAGCAATACCGCCAAGCAATCTTACCAAGTATTATTCCCTCTTGACTCACCAAGCATGCACCAACCTAGAATGTAGAAAAAAAAGATGCAAAATCGTGTCAACATCTTAATCTGGATCAAAAGAACAAACCGTCATTGCAAAGAATTAACTAGCAACTCAACTGCCAATTCCCAAGGTTATCCCCAACAAGAATACACATATGAACAAACTCTTTTAAGCAAAATAACTTGAAAAAGTTTGATGCCGGAGACTCAATAGCTCATCAAAGGTAAACTGACCAATCAACAGGAAGCACAATATGATTAAACAGCTAGATTGTATGAGATTAATTACTTCTTAAGCATAGGACCAGCTACATAAATCGGATTGAAATGATGAGCGCATTACCATATTAAGACAACAAAACACAGGCAAAACATAAGACACCCACCGTCAATTGCAGTTAGAGAACATAAAAGGAGGCATTTGTAAGAAAAAACTTCAATTAGTAGGTAGGCGAAGAAATTGACTTCAAGTTAGTGTTTTAAGTGATTATGTTAGATCGCATGACCTGCCTGTTAGGGTCCTTCGACCGCTCAGCTGATAGAAACGCAATTGCCATGAAATAATCATCCCACGATAAATACCTGGAAAGTACAAATCAACAAGCTTAAATTTGAACCTAATTCATTTAATTTTAAGTATTTCATTTTCTACAGAAGTGTGATTTTCGATCCTTCAATTTTTTCGAGAAACAAGCGAGGACGGTACTGTGAAATTACCCTTGGCGTTTGGAAGGATCGAAGGGGTTCGGAGACGAAGATTTTCTCTCCGGTACACCGTTTGATGTCGAATCGGCGGCTGAAACTTTCTTCTTAGGGATGAGGAAGAAACGGATCGCAATTGCGGAGGCGATGGCTCCAACAAGAGTTGCCGTTGAGATTAAAGTAAGCTTTCTCGAACTCATGACGTTCCTTGAGATAGATGAAATGCGAGATCGCGATTAGGTTTGACGAAAGGTACCGCCATTGAAGAGGTTTTGCCGCCAATAGAGAGAGTGGAAAAGGACAAAAGAAAGAAAATAGCGGGAAAATCAAGTATTTTATATCTGGGCCTTCATAAACAGTAAAACAGTGGGCCAATTTATCTTACTTAATTGGGCTTAGCTCAGCTGAAAATGGCTCCACTGGCCAGGCCCAAAAATTGCCAAGAAAATACTCCTAGTTAAAAATAGACAAAACACACAATCGGACCACTGTACTTTGAGGAAGGTTGCAATTTGATCACTGATTGTTTGAAATTATTATTTGTGCCAATGTACTTCAGTTATCTTGTAAGCGAACCCAATTTTTGATGAAAGTTAGACCAGGATGTTAACTTTAAGTGAAATTTCTATTTTACCCCTATTTTCATCCTCATCTGCCCTAATTAAGAAAAAAAAAACCTAACTCTAACCCCTTTGAGATCTTGTACAGTTGTACTGCATCTGTAAAAGTGACTCAATAATCTTGTAGTAATAATTACTTCGCCAATTTGCATTGGAAAGCAGGCCAACCCAACTAGAAGTACGAAGGAAAAAGGCAGCGAAAAGAGTGAGATGTGGGAGAGAGAGAGTGCTGGGAGATGGGATAGCGATGGCCTGCGACTCACCACCTGTGACGGCGACGGCGAGGCTCTGTGTGCCACAACCAACTCTCCCCGTGAGAAACAGATTCCTATTACTGATCCTTTCTCTTTTTTAGGGTTTCAATTCCTCCCCAATTATCTCTCTCACTACTCTTTTCTGTTTTAGAGCCTCAACTTTCTCTCTCTCTCTCTGACAACTCTCTCTCTCTCTAGAAAGCTTATTGCTCTCTCTCTCTCTCTCTCTCTTTCTCTTTATCTCTCTCTCTCTCTCTCGGTATATGATTGATGAGGTGTGCTGATGGAACTGCAAACCCTAAATCTGGACAATTTTGATACAAGATCAGCATTTTAGGGTTTTATTTTTTTAATTATTTATTGGAGTCGCCGCCATGGTTAGTGCTATTCCTCAATAACAGAAGCAGCTGCAGAATCCGCCGCCGCCATGTTTTGTTGGATCTTGTTTTAAGGTTAGGGGCGTATATTAAAGTAGTTTGTTTTAGGGTTGGCCGAATTTAATGGAGACCATGCCGGTGCTTAGACAAATTCTTCATTGGAACTGACAAAGGAGATGGGAGGAATGAGTTTGATCTAACGTCCTAGGGCAAAATTGGGATTTCAATTAAAGTTAACATCGTGGTCTAATGTCAGTCAGAAAATGAGCTCGATTGCAAGATAACTGAAGTATAGTGACTTAAATCACATTTTCAAATAATTAATGGTCAAATTATAACTTTCCTCAAAGTACAGTAACTCGAATGTGTGTTTTGCCTTAAAAATATTGGAAGAAAGAGATGCATGGTGGAACAATAAAAGAGAAAGTTCAAAATCAATTAAAAAAAAAAAAAAAACCCTTAATCCTAATGCTAGTCACAACCATTTTCTTTCCTTTTTTTTTTAATTTAGCGATCAGGTGGTGCACCGTGTAGCTTGTTTGCATCTAGAGTGCTAATTCAATTTCCTTGACCAACTTGTGTGCACTTTGACTAAATCACCTTCCCGTATTGGTTAAAACAATCCATTTGATCTGGGCTCAAGAGATTTGGCCTCATAAGGTCCTTGAAGCCCCTTAGCGAGCTACCCATTAGAATTAGCACAAACTTCTTAGAGGGATACTTTCTCCGTTCTAAAATAAGTGTTTTATTTTGACTTTTTAAAGTCAAATAAATTATTTTTTAATAAAAATTATGTATATATTTTAAAGTTTTTTTAAAACCATCAAACACGTAAATTATAGTACTGTTTGTGTGCTTTCAAATATTTATAATTTTATAATCAATAATTAAATAAAGATATATTAAATATCTATCTAAAATTTGGTGACTTTGAAAATTCAATGAAAGACACTTATTTTAAAATAGAGGTAGTAATAGAAAGGGTAAATGAATAATTAATTAAAAAAATGAAAAGTAAATTACTTGGCTGCCCTCGAATCTCATATCGTAATTTTGTTCAATTTATTTTGTACAAAGTCCCTAGTGGTCCAGCAAATAAGCCTAAGCATGTGGTCTATAGCACACAGCAAAGCATGATCAAACCCACATCTCATGTATTATACATTTGTGACAACTCTAAGGTATATTTGTGATGATGAATTAGTGGGCCTTATAAAATTGACTCCCATGGATCTGATCTGACATATCTTATTCATGACCTTGGAATTATGATTACAAGCCAGCCATAGAAAATGTAGGTTCTAAATAACAATCATTTGCATTCCGTTTAAAATTCAGAATTTGGTTTTTGAAATTTGAAATTTGAAAATTTCGTTTTATAATGAACGAAGAAAAAAATTAAAGTTGAGAGAAGCTAGTGAAGTCAGACAAAGAGAAAGTCAAAAATAAAAAACCGAAGTCCCTAAATTTTATAAGGAGAACAAACTAAGAAATTTGTTTAGACATTTTTTCAATGATACAATCATTTTAATTATTATTCAAACGTCATATGCAATTATTGCTTTTTAAGGCCTTCTTTTACAGGCACGCTACTCCCCAACTTAAAATAGATTGATCAAGTGAATAAAACACAAATGCCATAAAAAATTGAAGTTAATAGTTATGACTTAACACCAAATGAGATGCAAATATTGATTTTATTGCAAACAAATAGGAGTAACATTTAGTACATATACAAAAATGAGTGTTAGTTTAAGTTGACTCGTAATAAACATTGAATATTGCGTCGGGCTTCACCGCCATAACACCTGAAAGGAGCGCAGCGCCACGCCACCTACGTCGAGCCCAAAACTTAGAGTACCTTCGAGGTATGGTTAATTTGTGCACAAGGTATACCACCTCCTTTATGGCCACAATTGTTGCTCAAAACCACAAGAAGAAGAGAAATTGTTACCAACAAACCACATAGGGGTGTAGCTTTTTATTTTTGATTATTGACTATAGCTTTTAGCCTTCAAACCTTTTAACCTAGTCCATTCTCCCAAGAAACGAAAAACCAAAAAAAAGGAGGTCCTAGATTTGACAATTTTATTTCACCCAATGGGACAAAAACTTTGACAATATTGAGTTGAGTTGTATCCATCCCATAAGGGTCACATTAGAAATGCATTGGGGTGGGGTGGGGTGGGGTGGGGGGACCATGCATCCCTTGACTTTGGTCAGGCTTTCAGGAGGGAGACCTAGTTGGATGCCATGATAAAGAAATCATTACCCTCCCCGCCGCCCCCTGTGAGTTAGTGTGAGTCTGTGTGTGTATATTGTCATTAAAAGTCCCCCCCATATGCTGCGACTTTCTTTAAGGCCTGGGCTGGGCAGCCAGCAGTGTGTGTGTGTGTGACTAAAGTACACTTTTAGCTTTAAGGGGAGATTAATATATATTGTTATTGTTGTTGAATGAATGGAAGCATGCATCTAGCTAGCTAGCTAGCTATATCCCTCCCTCAATCTAAATGCCTCCCTTGCCGACCTATCACATGGTGCTTGCCCACCTCTCTCCCTACAACCTTTTCTTCCTCACCTTTTTACTCGTGATGAATTTAATTATTTCTATTGCAGCATCTTTGCAACAAATACTTCTCAACAACTTATCCCCTTCCTTCGGGTCCCTCTTACCACATCCCGCCCCCACCCACGCCAAGATTCCTATTACCTGGCAGCCTAGCTATCAGAAAAATAAAATAAAATGAGATATAATTTGTCCCTCAACTCAATTGATTCAGTCCTAGCTAGCTAGTTTCAATCATTTGCGAGCAACTATACATGAATATCCACGTACTTTCTGTCATTCAACATGCATGAAAACTGCATTAAATATATATATATATATATATATATATATATATATATAATGAAAAAAAGGATCGAAATGCTATCCAAGCCCGTGCATGTGTCCATTGGGTTATTAAGCAACTACGTACGTATACACAAACCTCACCATTCCATCTCTGTCAAAGATCAATTCGGGGATGACTTTTCCGAATGTCTAACATTTTCCGTCATGATCAGTATTACTTCTAGAGTATATATTGGTTATCAAATTTAGCCTTATCAGATATATTTTTGTCACAACGGTGAGCATAGATATGTTTTGAAGGCAAGGAAAATTTTTGATCTATGCAAGTTTCTTACAGAAAAAATTTAAAAAAAAATGGTCATAGTTCTCATTACCTCTATTTTCTAAATTAAAGGAAGGATTGGGTCAATAATGACTTTGAAAGCAAAATCTCAATGTCAAGAAAAAAGTTGCCGGCCCATAGTTACCGCGTAGCTTTGCTGGCTAATACCGAACTGAAGTCTCTACATTAATTAATATGTCATAACGCTTTCCCACCACCGGAACTGTGAGTGGCTAGCTATATAAGAAAAAAGAAGAAGATTGACAATGTATTATCATTGCAGATTGAACTACTTTTATCAAGAAGTCTCACACTGTAAACAATGGGGAAACGACTCTCACGATAATTGAGACAAAAAAAAAAAAAACCCTGGCCATTGATGGACGTACGATATCTCTTTGGCTCTAGCCAAGGCCAGTCCAGCACCCTACAAGTAGGGTTGGTTTTAAACGTGCATGCTATATATTAACATCCGGCACCCGCCAAACTAAGGGGCATGTTGCTGATAGATCTCGATCAGCTGTTGGATCAAACTTGCTCCTTAACTAGTTGGTAACAATGCACCCAACCCAATATTACTCAACGGGAAAGATTTTGTGTGTACTGAGTGGGTGCAACTCTTTTTTAATACTCCATCATGCAACTTTTTTCAGCAGTATGCGCATCATTCAGTTGTCTTTAGCCAAAGTTTTCCAGCATATTCGCTAAATAAGGCTTTATATTTTGTCCTATAGAAAATGTATATAAATAAAGAATTATAAAATGTGATCAAAATTTGGGATTATAGGTTTGTCAGGTAAAAAACAATAATACTGAAATTCCAACCCTTATTTTCAAGGAAAAAAATGCATTCTAACATGCTTCATCAATTAGGAAAATTATGATTGAATACAAAATTTATTAAGTTGACCTTTTTTATTAAGTATGAATCAAATCAAGAATAGAATAATAAAAGTATAATATCTCAACAAAAAAGAAAGATTTAAAAGTGGCCTTTTAGAAAAGAAAAGATAGACATTTTTTCTTATAACAGAGGGGGTAATTTTTTTTTTATTTTTTATAGAAAGACTCTATTTGATACATCCTTCAATGCATTGGAGCCACCATCTCATTTACCGATAATCATTCCATCGTACAATACAAAATCTTTTTAACACTATGTTATTAACAAGTGTCATAAAATAATCAAAAAGAGAGTTTGAGAAAGCTGGTGAGACCAAAGAAAAAATATAAAACTACAAAACAAATCACTTAGGGCGTGATGGGCTTTGCCATTCTGAATTTTGATTTTGTGATTTTTTTAATGATTAAATATAAAATAAGAAAAAGATAGAAAGAAATCTGGTGAGATAGAGAATCAAAGAGAAAAAAAAAATTTTAATTATAAAAAATCTAAATTTTGATCCTATTATTTAAAAACCTATTTATATAATTTTACATCTTGTATTTTTTTATTAAATTCCTCCTCACCTCGCTAACGTTAGAATTTCCGTCCATTACATTTTAAATGCCCAAAGTACCTATACTTACCGATGCTCAAAGGTGTTCTGGGTGGAGGACAGACTTTTTGATGACAAAAAGGAAAGGGGCACCGATTCTTAATGTGATGTTTCAAAGAGCTTCTTCTTTTCACGATTCCAAAGTAGATCCTAGCGAACTGAGATTCAAGATCGAGGGGTCCTCCCCATCGACATTCACCTTCTCTCTCAAAATTTCGACCGCAACTTCATCCATCTCCGACCAAACCCCCATTAATTCCGGCGAAGCTCCTTTGCACCGCCCCCTCCGTTCGCCAAGTCTCCACCTTCTCTGCAACCGAACCCTCTCACCTTCTCTCTCAAAATTTTCTTTTTTTGCTGGAAAATTTGGGTGTTTGAACTGGTGGGTTTATTTCAAATCGATGAAATTTGATTAAAAATTTCAATTTTGGTGGAAATTTGGGTGTTTGAATTGATGGTAGCTGCCTCTCGTCGGCTCGGAAAACTCGACGAATCACGAGTGGCGGAGGCAGCAGCGGTTTTGGGTATTCTTGAAATAAGCCCATTTTTTCTCATTTGGGTTGTTGGAAATTTGTCAGTTTATTCATTTTTTTGAACTTCAATCGGCTGCTTTTTCTGGTTTTCCTGCATTTTGCAATTTCAGGTCGAAATTTCCACGAAACGTTGTATTAGCCATTGTTCCTCATCTGGGTTGTTTGAAATTCAACCTTTTAAGTTCATTTATTGACCTTCAATCTATTGGTTTTTCTGGGGTTTTCTACATTTTGCGGTTTCTGTTCGAAATTTCTCCCAACTGGACTTGAAATTAGCCTTTGTTGCTTACCTGGGTTGTTGGAGATATTGTCAGTTCTACAAACTAAGTTCATTTTCTTGAACTTCAATCGGTTGGGTTTTTCTTGGTTATTCTACATTTTCGCAATTTTAATTCAAAATTTTCCAGAGAAACTTAAAGTTAGCCCTTGTTCCTTATCTGGGTTGTAGAAATTTCTCTCTGTCCTGCGAATTGAGTTCATTTTCTTGAACTTCAATCAGTTGGTTTTTTCTGGGTTTTTATTTTGTTGAACTTCAAAAACTCTTTCAAGAGATTCAGTCATCTTTAAAAAATGATATGTATCTCCTGAATCAGTTTTGAGGGTAAGGAACCTTTGAATTTTCTTTCTCTCCGTCTGTTTACTCTAGACTTATGAAAGAAAGTAGGTATTGGGTACGGTAATATGCCCTCTTCCACCGCTTAGTATCTGATTTCTGGGTTTGAAATTGGGATTTGGTAATTGGTTGATAGTGAATTTCTTCTATAATCTCTCCACTGCAGTTAATGATTATCCCTCGAATCATCGTCTCATTTGTGAGTTTTAAGAACAAAGATTTAAGTAAGGGGTACTTTGGGTATTTTAAAATTTAATAGATGGAGATTCTAACTATAATGGGAAGGGGAGAATCTAACAAAAAAAAAAAAAAGTGTAAGATTATATAAATAGATTTTGAAATGATACACCAAATAAAAATTGGGTCAAAGTCAAGGACCAAAAAATTATTTAAATCACTTTTTAAAGATCGTATAAAGTTAATATGAGATACTTATTTTAACAAGAAGAGAGTGGTAGTAGATGTGTTTGGGCTAGGGGTGTAAATCCGAACCGTCGAACCGTCAAATCGAATCGAACCGAATCGGTCAGTTTGATTCGGTTTTGGGTTAGGACGGTTCGGTTTAGATTTGAAAATTTTATAAACCGAGCTAGTAATTAGTAATTAGTAATTGAATTTAATAAGAAAATTATTGTTGTTTGTCTATATTTTGATTGAATTATTGTAATTTTAGAGTTAATTTTTTGACTTTTTAATTATTTAGTTTATGTTAAAAGTATTTTTTTGATATTTAAAAGTTTTTTCTTTTTAAAAAAATTTAAATAATTAAACCACGGAACCGAACCAAACCGATCGGTTCGGTTTGAAGTTTGTGGCAGTTCGGTTCGGTTTGAAATATGTGAAACCGTTAGGGGGTGGTTCGATTTGCGATTTTGGCTCAAATCGAACCACCTTCACCCCTAGTTTGGGCCCAGGGAATCAAGTTTTGGAACAATTTTCATATCTTTGCTCTTTCTCTCTCATCTTTCTTTTATGGATTAATATACAATTTGGTCCCTGAACTTGTAACATTTTTTTGATTAAGTTATTCTATTATGATATTTTTTATTGTAGCACTTGAACTGAATATTAGGGCTAATATTTAGTCCCTTATCTGACGGGAGTTAACAGAAACGTAACATTTTATTTTAAAAGACTAAAATGCCCTTATTAGGGATGACTGTGTATCCACATGGTAGTCTCTTTCTCATCTGACGGAAGTTAACAGAAACGTTACATTTTATTTTAAAAGACTAAAATGCCCTTATTAGGGATGTATGTGTACCCATATGGTAGTCTCTCTCTCTCTCTCTCTATATATATATATATATATATATATATATATCTCTTCCTCTGTGTTTCATCGCAACCATCGCATGCCTACTGCGATCGGATTTCTATCCCCGGGATCAAGTCTGTTTGTTTTCTCAGCTACTCATTCATCAATGTGAGTCCAAGGTCAAAATTGAAGCCTCACAGGCAATCTTCGAAAGAAAATTGACTCCATTTATATATATATGCTTGTCTGCTCAACTGCTTGTTCATCAATTTGAGCCCTAGGTCAAAGCCTGCCATCAGAAAGCTCTTCTCAATCCCGTGTTGGATGTATATCATTGGAGGTAAATAGAGAGGAAAGATTCTTCTTGGTCTGTATAAAAGGTTTTTCTATCTCGGTCTAGATCGAAGTACGTTAGCAAAGGGGAAAGGGATAGACAGAAGCAGAGAGTCTCTTGCAAAAGGTTTCAAGCCCGATCTACATAATCCCTAACCGTTCTCAACTCACAACCAAATCTACTCCCCTCATGGACACCTCGTCTTGATTCTCAGTACGTAGCTTCCCCAGACAAACCTTTAATTTCTCCGATTCTTACAGCCAAATCCACATAAGAATAAAAACACAGACACACACCCACAATTCAAATTCTCTCTAAGATGGGTTTTTTGTTGGATTATATCATTAAATATTGGGGGTTTTGGATTTAGGCTGAAGAGAATCGGAGAAATTTCAGGAGGCAACTTAGGATTCTAAATTTGTAATCGCTTTTAAATTCTCTTTCTCATGGTGAGGGGGAAAATTGTCTCCATCATCATTGCTGGAAACTATTCAAAAAAATATCTCTATTCCTCGAGTCATTTTCGCCCACACTGCTTCTCTTTCCCACTCACTTTCTTGTTTTCCAGTGAACGATATCTCTACCACGAAGTAGCATCAATGGGTGCTTCAAACCAAGATAGAATATGGCCCTTTTGGATGAAATGAGATTTGGGTTATTTCATTAAAGATGACAAGCTTCTCAGGCTACCTTCTCACCCTAAATTCTCCATCGCCAGCAATTGATGGCATGAATAATAAAGGTTCTGCTATAATTGACATTGTGATGGGTGAAGGGAAAAGAGGGGAGGAGAGAGAAAAAGAGAAAGAGAGAGAGAGAGGAGAGAGAAAAGAGAGAGAGAGAGAGAGGGAGAGAGAGAGAGAGAGAGAGAAAAGAGGAAAGAGGAGAGAGAAAACTATTATAAGAGAAATAAAAAAAATTCCCTCTCACCATTATTGTCCATGTGGATCCAGTCATCAAAGAATAAGGGCAATTTGGTCTTTTGAGTTAAATTTTAACATTTCTTTTAACTGCCGTCGAATGAGAGACTAATCGTAAGCCCAAATGTTCAGTTCAAGTGCCACAATAGGAAATATCATAATACTGAAACCTAAACACGAAAATGTTGCAAGTTTAGGGACCAAATTGTATATTAATCCTTCTTTTATTTTTCTTCTTGAGTTTCACTCCCCTTTTTTTTTTACTTTATCAAAAAATAAACACAAAACAGAAAACACATATACACACACACGGAAAAAAAAAAAAAGTCTAATTAGACATACTAGTATCTCGTAGAAATTATTTTGAGCGAATTACAGGCTGGTTCCTTTTTGGACATTAGTAATCGCTCCACTCCATCATACTTTTTTTAAAAAATCGTAAAAAAACACTTTTGGAGCGAAAAGACAATTAGCCATTAAAGAAAGAAAAATACGCGCACATCAGTAACACAAGGCATCTCGATGCCCAATTTAAGGCTTACAATGCAGAACCTTATCGCGATGTACAAATAGTAGATTGTGATGCCTAATTCCATCATCAGTTTATACCAAAGATAGCAACCCAAATATATTTAAGCATCAGGATAAAAGGCCGAGGCGATGCCTGATATGTCCAACTCAAATTCAAACTTAATTTAATGCATTGCGATGCCTGATATGTGTATCGAATTCAATCATATTGGCATTCCAATGCCCAAATAAAAGACATATCACAATATACAATCTTTGTTTTTTGACAAAAATACTAATATGCCCTTAATATTCAGTCATCGGTATGCATAATCAAAGCATTGCGATGCCTAATTCCATCATCATGATGCCCAATTATATTAGATTGCGATGAACCAAAGCAGTTTAAGGCCGAATAAGAACAGGTGCGAAAACAAAATAAACCATTTCACAGAAAATAAAAAAAAAATCTCTCTCTCATTTCACTACCACCATTTCTACACAAGCAAACTAAGGAAGAATTACAAGAGAAAAATGACAATTGAAAAGAGCATAGTTTCTTCGAAACAAGCAGCAGACACGAGAATGGCCAAAGCGACGAATAAACCTACTACAACACGAAGAAAAACATCAAAACAAGAACAGAGTGAAACTCAAACAAAACCAAGTGTGTATTTCTTCTGCATAAATGCCATAATAGATGAAATATTTACTTTAAACTTTAATAATGGATTTAGCGCTTAAAAATCGAATCCAATAATATTTGCATCTCGATGCCAAGCATGAATAAAAATACACTTTTTGAATAGAAATACAGTTTTTGAAATGCATTATTTAAAAATTATGTTATGCTTTATTCAATTTATGCGACCGGATTGAGGTACTTAGGAATCGCGATTCTAGGGTTCGTAAAACATGATTTAAGGGTTTTAGCGTAGAATCAATGAATTATAATTCATAATATGTGCAACGGAATAAATCAAATTGGGCATCGGAAATTATGTATGCATTATAATTCACAATTGTGATATATGCATCTTGGTTTACTTTCTTTTTTTTTCAATAAATTAACTCTTTGGTAATAAATGAAATATCCCTGTTGTTATACAGCTTCAAACAAGAAACAAACCGGAGCATTTAAACGCAGATACAGTCTCGTACTCCTGAAAAAACAGGTGAAGACATTGCAATTCAGGGAAGATCACCGTGAAGCCCTGAAGAAAACACCATTTTGGAAACTGATTGAAGTCATAACTGCAGACAAAATCGTAGACAATCATTGTACGATGGATAGTTTTGTAATGACAATGATTCTTAACTGTTATGTAAAGGGAGACAAGTTTTTCTTGTTTGGAAAGAAAGACATGGCGCTTAAAGCAAGACATGCAAAGCTTCTGCTTGGAATCAACAACGGGGAGGAGGAAATCAACATTAACTGTTACAACATCAAACGATCCGATTTCCTTCTAACGCACTTCCCCGAAAGGGAGTCAAGGAAAGCAAAGGACTATAAGCTGAGACCGACCCTTATATGCATTCGGATTCAGGCCATAATACCTGGTGAAGATCAAAGGGAAGTCAACGACGTTGCGAGTTTAATGACACTGCTTATTCTTGCATCCTTCCTCGTTCCAACATCTAGCAGTTACATACCATGGGCATATATCAACATAATATCCGACTTAGACAAGATTTCAATATACAATTTGTCACAGTATATTATGGATAGGTTGATACACGCCTTGGAAATTAGAAAGGATGACAACGTAGAGAAATATGTGTTGCTGCTACGGGTAACTTTTTTACATTCACTTGTTACTAATTTTAAATTTTCGTATACAGTGCATATTGATTTGTTCGTATTAACCAGGGGTTTGAATTTACACATGCAGTATTGTTTATGCAAGCGAATCAACATTCTGAAACCAATTAAAGAAGATGATATCTCAAGGTTACTCAAATGGGATCTGTCAGCTTTGTCAAAGGTTTTGAATAAATAAGATTTTAATTCGGTCATAAAGAAAAAAGTGAGTGTATAAAATGTGCCTTTAGTATCTAATTACAAATAACAACAATGCATTTTCGATGCATCTTCCCTAACATTGTATTACATTTACTTTCTTGCTTTTGCAGAAATTTTATCATTTTCCCAAAGCAACAACAAGTGAAAGAGAAGCATTATGTGGAATAAGAAGAAATGAAAACGAAGAAATGTGTCCAGATAAAGATGCTGACCTTCGAATTGAGGGTCCTGAAATTAACAACGAAGCACTGCACGAAACACATGTGGATACGAATTTCTTTGACACTGGGGTTGATGAACAGGTTGAAAACATTTGTTGTAAAAATTTAAAAGATGAGTTGATCAACAAATTGTCCACGATTGAAGAAAAGGACAGTGAAATTGCAACGTTAAGAACTGAGTTGCTTGAAGATCAAAGAGTAGGCAAGGGGCTCAGCATTAAATTGGATTAAAGTTCCTCTCAAATAGAAGCCAAACACAATGAAATAGAGAGGCTAAAATCTGAGCTAGCCATCGCTGTCCAACAATCAACAACAAGAGCCGAGTTCATTGAAAGGAACAAAGAAATTGAAAGCTTAAGAGTTGAATTGAGTGAAGACAAAGAACAACTGCAGAGGCTTCAGACTGAGTTGGCTAAAAGAGCATTGACAATAGAAGCTAAGGCTACCGAAATAGAAAAGCTGAAATCTGAATTAGCCAAGCTTCTAAAAAAATCATCCAAACAACCGCAAGAGCAACAAACTGATACCCAAATTCTGGCGTCGCCTACAACTAAATTGAATTTGAAGCTACTTAAAGCTGTAACTGAGATTGAATCTCTAAAGAAGAAACTATCAACAATGGTGCAAGAGATAGAAATGCCAAGGGCCCAGCAGCGACAACCCCAACAACCGAACGAAATAGATGATAATATTCGATCGGTTTTGAAGGAAGTACATACTATGTCAATAGATGAATCTGAAGAAGATAGTTCTCCTACAGAAATAGAAGATGATACAGATGATTTTGTCAATGTAAACAAGAAAAAAAATGTTTCGTGACTCCTTCTTCCTTGGCCAGAAGAGTAACTACACGAGTAGTCGAGTAGGCCGTAAGAGGAAGAATAGGGGTGATTCATGCGGGGAAAAAGGGGATGAAGTCAACAAACAAGATTAAGGTAATAAGAAAAGGAACAAAGATCCTCAAATACCACTGAATGATAAACTTGGACCTGTAATTGTCCTGAACAAAGATCACCAAATACCACTGAATAATGAACTTGGACCTGTTAAGGTCCTGGAGAAATAAGCAGAGATGTAATACAACATATTTACCTCAAATTTGGGAGAGAGGAGTAAGTGAAACTAATATTGTTGAATTTCAAAATATCAGAATATTTATTCTTCTGGTAATACTAACATAAATATGTGTTTTGTGCTGAATTATTAATATAATCCTCACATTATGCAGGGCGGTTGTCTATCAGGCAATAGATATTATACCGATACTAGAAATTAAACATGCGCTGCATATCTCACACAACGATAGATTAGAGAACTATGTATGTATTGTACTTATTAAGCATTAAGATATGATATTTTGTTTTCAGAAAGAATAACTTGTTTTCTTTGTTTACAACACATCGACTCCTGGGCGTTCCTCCTAGGAAAATCACTCGAAAAAATGAAAAGAGACAGAATTTGAACTGTTTTTACCTCGGATAGCTGAGTAAGAATTACCCTAATTCCTTAACGTATAGAAAACTAAATTTGAAAATGTTATTTAGAATTTTGTTGTAAGAGGTGGGAAAGACTACAAACTAGTTGTGAAATCGAAAATAAATGACGTATTAAAAAAGATCATCATCAGTGATGAGATATTCATTTTCCCAATCAATACACCTGGGAAGGCAACGAGCAGAATAGAGACTGCGATCACTGGACTTTTCTCATTTTCTTTGAAAGCGAAATGGCCTGGACCCTCTACAACTCTTACATTCACCCAAATGCTAAGAAAGATTGGCATTTGTAAGGGGCAAAAAAATTGGTAAGGTTAGACTGTTTAATCAAAATACAACAAAATATTAACGCATTAACTATTTTTTTTGATAATTTCCTTTACAGGTAAAATACGTTGAAGGAAAAATGCGGTAAATCATCAAAGATTTGCCCTTAGATTTGACCTTCAAACGATTCAAATGATTAAGCCAGGGAAACTTCACATATGAAATCAAAACATGTGCAGAATCACCCCAACAAACTCCAAACACTCTGGACTGCAGCGTCATCATCTGCATGATAACTGAATATCTACTAAAAGGGTTACCAATACCCAAGGAATATAACATTCATCAATGTAACGCATACAAGGGGAGAATGGTTCAGATGATGATGGTAGTAGGGGGTCATGTGAAGAAATAACCTGGAGGACGTCCAATTTTATAATTTTTGTGATAGCAAATTAGAACTGTTGAAATGAAAACAATTGTTTTGTGAATATATATGATGACTACAAGTCTTGTAATTTTTGAAAAATATAGTTGAATGAAATTAATTTTGACATAATTGGAAGGACAAGAAGCCAAATTGTAGTTGCTTATTATGTGTGTAGTGATTCTGCATCGGGATTTCATTTTTGCATCGAACTCAATAATATTATGTTTGTTTAGTGACTAAAGGCATCGGCATAAAATTAAACTTAATTTTTATGCATTGTGATGCCTGATATGTGCATTGAATTGAATAATATTTGCATCCCGATGCCCAAGTAAAATGCATATCACAGGATTCATTTATGCCCAAGTAAAAGGCATCACATGATGCCAAATTGTAGATGGGTATTGTGTGTGTAGTGATTCTGCATCGGAATTTTATTTTTGAATCGAATTCAATAATATTATGTGTGTGTAGTGATTAAAAGGCATCGACATAAAATAAAATTTAATTTTAATGCATTGCGATGCCTTATATGTGTATCGAATTCAATAATATTTGCATCACAATGCCGAGGTAAAAGGCACATCACAGGAATGACAGTTGCGACTTGCAACAGACCCGATGCACCATTGAAAAAAATTGTAAAATAGGAAAACATAATTTCATTAACACTAATAGTTTAGTAACATTGAAAAAATTAAAATCAAGATTGTATTGCCTATCTGAATGACCTAGAGTTATGGTTATAAAACTTTTTACATCTGCTACATTTCATTTTCCTTTTGCTTGTTGATTTACCGTTTGATGCGATCCTCTTCTTTTTCGAACGTTCGACTAATCTGTTCGTTATTGGTGGTAAAATGGTCTCGCCTTCGGATACAAACAACACATCCCGATCTTCTGTTGCTTCTTTTATTTTTGAAAGAAACCAAAACCAATTTTTCTGATTTTCAGTACTTACAACCGCAAATGCAAATGGAAAAGCCCTGCATAGAAACAATATAATCCTAAAATAATGTTCAAACAAAAAAAAATTGAAGTAATTGATTTTTTTTAAGTACCTTGATTTCTATCCTTGGCTGTCGCGGACAAAAGCGTGCCCTTAAATCAAGATTCATAAAGGTGCCATCTATGAACAATATAGGACGACAATACTTAAAACCATTTACGCGTGCCCGAAACGAAATGAACAAGCGATTGAAACGATTCGTAATAGAGTCCGATTCAACGAATGCAAATATGCTCAGATTACTCTTATACAACGATTTGACGTACCATTGCAGATCCTGAAAAGAATCATCGTAACCACAAAAAATCCTACTGCGAGCCTTTTCAACACTTTTCCAAGCCTTACTATAATTTACCTCAATGACATACTGGGTCCTCATGTGATCAATTGCATCGGTCGAGGAATAGCTTGGTTAACTACGAACATTTTCAACGATCAAGTCTGCAATTATACCACAACCCATCCTTTTCGAGTAATCAATTGTATTAAACATGGTGACTTGACATCTGTGTGTAAGGTTACACTTGTATATGGATGTTGAATTGCCAAGACATGAAACAGATGCCCTGATAAACCAACTGTAATCATCACCGAAATTCTTTCCACTTACAACACTAAACCTCTCATTGTTGTTTTTCAAAAAAAACATAATCAAATCCAATCTTGAAGGAATACTTTATCAGTTGCCTTCAAAATTCATCAAATCCACCTTTGAAAGTTTGCCCAACACCAGTAATAGCAAATGCCCAACTAGCAGTTAAAAGATCATTTTGTGATTGATTAGGACACATGTCATAACATGGAACACTTTTATCGTCAGTTTCTAAACTTGCAGAATTGATACTGCTTTGATGCGATGATGATGCATCCCGATTCCAAGTTAATGCATCACGATTGGAATAACTTAAACTGATATTATAAACTGAGGCATCGCGATAAATTATTCCTGCATCGCCCTTATTAATTTCTGCATCGCGATGCATAATTCCTGCATAGAGATTATTAATTGCTGCATCGCGATGCCCAATTCGGGCATCGACTGAATCAAAAGATGTGATAAAGGAAACAAAATCACCAAGTAACTCTCCTTTATTCAATCTGTAGCTTAAAGCATTTTGATTTTTAAAAACGTCTACTGATATAATGCTAACTAATAAAATACACAATTCCTGCATAGAGATCAATGTTCGAAAAATCGGCCTAGGCGCCCCCAAAACGCCGCGCCTAGGGCCAAATCGGGTAAAAAATTGCCAGTGAAAAAAATCGCCGCCTAGCCGCCTAGCCAAATTGCATTTTTTTTATTTTTATTTTTAATTATTAAATTTTTTTTTTCAAAAAACAGCATCGTTTTGGTTTAAAAAAACAGGAAAACCTAAGTTAAGTAAGTTTGTTTTCCATACTTTATATGTTGTAGTATTGTTATTTTGTTTTAAAGTTTAAATTTTGAAGTTTGGAATGATACTATTGAATTTGGTTTTAATTTTTTACTATTAATCTTGTAATGTGATCATTATTTTAGTTTATTTTGTCATATTTAGTTATTTACAATTGTTGCAGCAGGTATTGATTATTGAATTAAATTTTAATTTTAACTTTTAATCTTGTAATGTGACCATTACATTTAGTTTATTTGGTTATATTTAATTATTAATATTGTTGCAGCAAGTATGATATAAACTTATAGTGTAAGAGGGGGCTGCGTTTAGCGCAATAGGGGGGCTGCGTTTAGCGCCTATGTAGTGTGAATATGCCTCAATTTTTAGACCCCGCCTAGGCCCCGACTAGGCCCTTAGGCGCTAGGCCCTGCCTTGGCGTCTAGCGCCCGCCTAGCGATTTTTAGAACATTGATAGAGATTATTAATTGCTGCATTGCGATGCCCAATTCGGGCATCGACTGAATCAAAAGATGTGATAAAGGAAACAGAATCACCAAGTAACTCTCCTTTATTCAATCTGTAGCTTAAAGCATTTTGATTTTTAAAAACGTCTACTGATATAATGCTAACTAATAAAATTTTGGCCAACAACACCATGTTTACGCAATTATCATCATTCGACAGGAAACAATTCACATGAGATCTCAAGGAATATTTTAAAGCTAAATTTTGAGCTTCAACATTGGAATATTTACCTGTTATTTATTGAATCACATCAGCTATTCTAAATTTTTTCAGAAACTTTATAAACGATCGTACCACCTATAAATTTTACCATTAACATGATTGCGTTTTCCATTAAAGAGGCGGAGTGTTTTAGATGAAGTGTGTAAAATAAAGGAGTTATTGGAGATATTTTAGGAAGAAATCATAGGGTTTATAGGATAAAAGATTTACAGGAGAGATTTTAAGAAGAAATCAGTTTGTAGGATATTGACGTTGTATAGAGACATTTTAGGAACAATTTTATAAAAGTGCCTTTTAGCGTTTAAAAAAAAAGGCGATCTGGAGAGAAAAAAAAAACGTTATAAAAGTAGACCGGCCAACAATTTCCCAAATTATTTTTCATCAACGTTAGGGCCTGAAGGAATAATTACGATTAATACTGGGCCAATTTATAGTCAAATCGTTTGTGACATGTGGGCTACGATCTGGGCCAAACTTCGTTATTTTTTTGATAATGTCAAATGAAAGCCGCCTTTTGCTATTAAGACACCGAAAAGGAAAAACAAAGACAAAAGCTGCCTCACTAATTTGGTTCTTAACACTAATTAATCTTAAATCTTTTTTACACCTAACGAACGTATACTTTCTGAATTATATAATCAGCTGAGCTTTAAGACATGCCCTTTTGATGATTGGTTATAAATAATTAAAGTCAGACGTATGTCTTTTCTCATGCAAAATTTAATTAAGTTTATTATTAAAATAAAACAAAAGAGTCAAGACACGAGAGGTTTAACACAAGCTCAACAAAGGAAATGATGGCTTGTTATGGATCCAAGATCAAGACCAAACTTTACCAGCTCATCGTATCCTCTCCTTTTAACTCCTTTCGGCAAAGTACATTCTACGCTCTCAAGTGTTTTTATCTTCTATATACTTTTTTTTATAACAAGACGCGATTAAGAAAAGATAACATATTTAAGAGTACGACACAAAAGTTTTAATTTCATGAAATTTTCTCGATAATTATCGATTTACAATCAATGATGCTATATACGTTACATTGAAAATAAAATATACATGTGTGGATATAGTCACGAATACTGATCCTCTTAGCACCGAATCGTCAAGATCAAATGATAGATCATTAGGGACCACTTCTTGAGCTAGACCACCGGTCGTATATATTGGAATGATTTTTGTCGGATTTACTCGATTACGTTTCTTATGTAAAATACCAAATTCATATTCTAAAAAGGGAAACTAATTTATAAAGCTTTAGAGGAATCCTTTAATGACAAGTGAGAATTGAAATATGGAGAAACAGAACCATCTTATTTGATTTGCTTTTAAAAAAAGTCACAAGATAGCACTTTAGGGGTGTATATCCTTTTGTTCCTTAATAATTTAGCGTTTTCTGTTAACACTCTTTAACATATCAATAGTGAAGATGGTAGCATTTCAAGATAATAAATTGATTTAACAACAATATTAAGCTTACATGCATGTTATCGCAAGTTCAAATTTCATAAATAGAATAATGATTCACAAAAATAGCAAGAATATATTACACTGTATAGCCTATGGTAATATAAAAAAAGAGAGGGTAAAATATCATCTTTTCCCAAGGATGATTCACCTGACTACTAGCTTGGAGTAGTGATTAAAGATTGTAAAACTTGGGAAAAGAAAGAGAGAGCCCAAGTTGGTGCACGTGTAAAACAGATTTTCTGCACACGAAATCCACTCTACCCATATGATGTTGGGTCTATAAAAGCCCTTAAAACTTTTGGGGCCCTACCGATGAACGATCCAAGTGGTAGTAGTAGATTCAGTATTCTCTCGTCCAAACCAAACCAAAACCATCATCATGGTTAGGTTAGTTTTCTCTCCACTCCAGTGAGCCCTCTCCCACGTGCCAAGCTGCCGGAGCGTGGGCTTTTCATTAAGAGAGAAAGAAGAGAGAGCTTTTTGTTCTAAGGGCCGACAACCTTAGGCCTACCATAACATAAAGTCATTTCCCTTCACAAGACCACCCCCTCCCCGTTCTTCTGGCCTCTGGGGATAAATTTTTTAGGTGCACCCGATGTACTAGGTGGCCATGATCTGATATAATGAAATACATTTTAAATGGTTTGATTTAAACTTTTTTTCTTTTTTTTTTTGGTAGTCGAGCAACATATTTTTGTTGTATGAACAAATGAAAATCATTAATTCGAAAAACATATATATATATATATATACATATATTTTGTGACTCTCATAATCTCTAGGTATTTTTTGCAATTTAATTGATGCAAATTAAGATATTATGGGTAATTGGGTTGTGCCTAAATTTAGAGGTGACGGTGACAATGACTGACACGATATGATAAGCACAACACAATTATAAATACGAATTACAAAAATAAATGATACGACACGACACAAAAACATAAAAATATAAATTTACTTAAAATTTATATATTTATTATTATGTTTATGATATAACATAAAAACACGACAATGCACCTAAACATGACATGATAATACGAATTGCTACGGTACCTAAATTGCCCCTCCCCTCTCCCTTCTCCTTTCTCCCAACCCAATTACACATTGCACGTGGGAATGTAATTATTACTCCCTCCCTCCTCTCCATGGCCCATCCTCATCTCATTCCCTCTAGAAAAAGAAAAATAAAAACAAAAAATTGAATAAAGTCAATCATTAAATAATAGAAAAGCTCAAACCATACACTTCACAATGAACAAAAAGGTACTCATTGCCAAATAACGCGATCCGTTTCTTTTTTTCCCCATACCTGGCTCTTCTATAACGGAATTTCTACCCTCTTGACTAAGAAAAAAAAAAAAAACCCATTCTATGGGCAACATTTACTACCCAACACATCTAACTAATGCACATTAGCTAGAAGCAACTGAAGGGCGTATTCGTCATTCAACTACCTTAAGTTAATAAGGTCATTTTGCATGAGGAAGGATGGGCAGTTTTGGAATAAGAATTTTTGAGGAATGGTTATATAATAGAGACCGACGTAATACTCCTGCCACCCCACAGTCCTTCTGCCTTACCACCTTGGTACTATACTTGTCCCTATTTTTCTTCAATGGAAACTGATCACAAGGAATTGCAACTGCTGCCAACTCCACATAACACAGCGTCTTCCTCCCGTGCTGCCTCGGTCTGGCCATCCGATTCCTCATCGATGAAGTTCCGGTCAGACCATTCTTTCGAGGGTACTCCACCATCACTAGACCTTCAATTGTCAATAAGCCTCCGCCCAATTATTAGGCCACCGCCACCCAATTGTGCAGCAAGGGCCAAAGGTGGTGATCATATTAAATCCGATGGCCCAGGATGTATCGAGGCGTTGAAATGGCAAGCAGCGGAGCAAATTCGAATAGCGGGGATGGAGAAGGCGTATGCGGAGCGTGTGAGGGAAATGACTAGGAGAGAAATGGAGTTGGCACAGTCCGAGTTTTCACGTGCAAGGCACATGTGGGAGAGGGCTCGAGAGGAGGTAGAGAAGGCTGAGAAATTGAAAGAGCGAGCTACTCGTCGGATTGATTCTAGGTGCATGGAGATCACTTGCCAAGCTTGCAGGCAAAAGTTTCGACCCAATTGATCCAATGATTATCGATTGATCGATATGATAATTATATTAACGAATGTAGTAATTATTATAATTTTTTTTTTGTTGTTGAATTATTATTTGAGTTGATAATATTGCCAAGTTGCAGATTGTGTTTGTAAGTTGGGAGTTGGGAATCAGAATATTGGAGTTATTCCATTCACACAAAGCTAGAATTGAAGCTGGAAAAAGAGAAAAGGGTGTATGTAATAAGGTGGCACTGGAATTTCTTTTTGTACTATCATGCAATGGATTATATCATTGATGGGCTTAACAAAGCCTACTTTTCTTTTTCTTATTTTATTGGCACATGAATCCCTATGTTGAATAATTAATTCGTTTTAACTCTTATTTAGCAACTGGTTTTAGATTTATTTGCATTTATGAAGGCTTGCATGTTTCATCTGATAAGACAATTTTATTAATTTGTTTATATTGAGATGTCATCATGAATTAATGGATTTGGAATCCAGCAAAATATTTATTGTCTATATCCGCGAGAGACCAATAAAATTTTGCTTAAAATATCTAAAACAGTGGTAGCCTACTTTTCAAATTTTTTCGATATGAGTTGCTTACTTTTATTTTTTACCCATAATACAATATACTTAATTTATATTTTGTTTTCAATTTAGGAGAGAAATTGGATTCCGTTAGTGAAACTTAACGGAGTATTTTAATGTTTGAAAAAAAAAAAAAAAAAAAAAACTTATTCAAACAAAGACAAAGTGACCCCAAAACCCTAGATCCTAAATTCTAATTAATCCCAAGTCCTAAAATCCTAATTATAAACCCTAAACCCCCAAAATCATAAACTTTAGAGGCTAAACTCTAAATTCTAAATACTAAATCCTAATTTTGGCATTTTAAAACTTGATGAAAGCTTATTAAAGCACTCCATTAAGTTTTCACTAAAGGTATACACCTTAATTAATTACAAACGAAAACCAAAGTACACTTATAATGTATAAATAAAATGTACATAACCCACATTAAGAAAACAGATAAGTACGCTGCCTTTCTGAGTATTTATTCCTTAAATATTTAATCAAAACTACTTAAGGGGTGGCAGGTGGTGGGCAGAGTGTGAGTCTCAGGTTCGATCCCCACGCCCTTAGGACATCAAAAAAAAAAAAAATACTTATAATATACATATTTTTATTCTTATTCACGCTTTCTCTCGTAAGGTCTGTTAATAGATTGTGGAATCCTATCACACCTATACTCATGACATGGTACATGTACTTATAGCCAATAAGAGATTAAGCCACATTGTAAGTATATCTCATTTAAGATATACGTAAAACAAGAGACATCTCGATTCATCTCATACTCCCTTAGAACAAAAAAAAAAAAGAGTAAGAAAAAGAAAGGAGAGAAAATAAGAAAGTGAGCCTGTGTTCCATAAAGCTTAGTACTTCCCAAATGGCAAAACAAGTGAGAAAGATGTCACAAATTCTGCAACGTCAAAGAAAATACGAGAGCTTCATGTAATTAAGTTAATGAGTACAAGAAAACAAGTTGCCAATCTATGTTCTTAAGTGAGTTGGCATCCAAGTATTTTGTTCCAAATACTTCTATACTACGGTTAAGTCCTTAATTTCCGAAACTAGTACGTACGAGGGTCGCACCAAAAGACTATATATGAAATCAATATATGGAGGAAGCCCATTCCATTGAAACTTGGAAGTAATCCCCAGAAGTGGAATGTTGGGGGTCTTCTACTTAACACATGTACAATATGCCGGGCGGGGGTGGATCAAATTTCAAATGTCAAGAATTTATTGAGTCCATACATTGTACATTGACAAAAGTAAAGTTGCACCTCGATGGCACTTTTGAAAATAGTCGAGAACTATGGGTCAAACCAGGCATGATGTGACCAAAGAGGGGATTAGAGAACCTTGATGTAGATAGAAAAGGCAAATGAATGAGAACAAAAAGCAAACGAAAATCATCAACAACAAGAAGATAATGGCTGCACAAACTTTGTTTACAACTTCTTAACTTTTGCTCATCCATAAAAACCAACCAACCAACCCCCCACTATCCATGTCTCCTATGCCTATGGGTATCCAACCCCAAAAAATATACACTTAAATTATTATCTGGATAGGATTAGGCCTTCCCCTCCCCGGCCAAAAAGCTAATCATCCATCAGGCCCATTCCATTTCAACATGTCGCAAGAAGATGAAAATTAGCTTCATTCTTCACCTACACTTTTATCTATGGTGAACTTGCCCTATTTTGACCTCCGTCGTTACGGATTTGAACTTATTGATCTACTGAAACAAACATTCTCAATATTTATAGGGATAAAATCGTGCACATTAGATTTATTCTAAATTCCATAATTAAAGGAGTGATTACGCCAAAATACGGTGATCATGCCGACTCTTCCATGTATATATAGGGTACAAATAAACGAGAAAGTTGGCTTGGAATTGTTTTCGTCTGAAACTAACATTTGTACAGAGTCGGTCATTGTCCCGACTCAAACCCTCCTGCTCGAGAGTGAGATGTTATGACAAAGCTTCCTCTGACGGTCTTGGACTGGAAAGGGAATAAGGATGCCTGACTTGTAACTAAAGGAATCAGAGAGAGAATGCTTGATATCGTACCCGACACTGTATTGGGAGCGTCCGTTACTGCTGTGCTAGCCATAATTGGTGGAGCAGAGATGTAACCTTCCAATGAATGGATCAACTTTCCCAGGCGAGTTGCGAGCATTTAAGGTATTCATTTCTTGGTCAGTTGTAGGAGTGATAGAGGAGAAGTTTAGCGAGCCAGCTGGCAGGCTAGGCGACCTGGCTTGGTCGCCCAGCATGGTCGCTTAGGTCGCCCCACTAGGTCGATCAGACTGTCCAGCTAGGTCATCTATCTAAGATGGCCATCATTACGAGCGGGTTCACATTTTACACAGATAATTTCCGAGCCGATCAAGGAGCTTTGTACATTGAGCCACACATTAATTTCATCATTTCTCAATTAAAACTAATTTTAATCGTATTAGCGAATTAATTCTACCTGATTTTGCTTCTAGGAGGACTTGAACTTTGTATTTTTTTTTTTTTCGTTATAAGAGAAGTACTATGAGGAGTCTTCATATATGTATAGCAAAGAATAACATCGTATGAGAAATTAAAGTATCGATCCTGCTGCCAATAGACTGATATAGACGTTACATGGCATAAATAGTATATATGCTTAATGAAACTCATTAAATACTGTTGCTGTGATGGAGTTATAAGCAAGAGGAGGTAGGATTAGGAGCCCATATATATATATATATATATATATATATACACGTGAAATGACAAGTCGTATATTCTACTACGACTGTTTGTCGTTTATATTGCATTTGGATACATTCATAGGAAATTTCGGAATAGAGTTTCTGAGGAGCAATCAATTTTATGAGAAAGTAGAAGAAGACCAGAAGCAAGACGTGGGAACATCCTTGTTGGGAAATCATCAAGGCAATCACCCCCTTCCTTACATAAATCCCTTAACCTAATTTGTCTTTTCAGTTTGTCCTCCTCGACAATATATTCTGCTTCAATTAACCATCATATCCTACTACAGTCCGTCGTTGTAGAATATACGACTTGTCATTTCAAGTTAATTTAGTTAATTAGTCCATCCATTTTATTTATCGCAGTTAATTACTGGCGTTAAAAATCGAGCTCAAAGTACTCCAAAAATTTGAAGGTGAGAAGAAAAATGTGTATTTTTGAACACAATTAACGTATCTCTAACACTAACGCTCTGTATAATCTAAAAACATATCATTGCAGAAAGTGGAAGGTGAGAGGAACAAAATTACAGCATACAAACAACCGCCTGATGTTGCATTATATATAACTAATTAAGAAATATTCTCTTATCAGATGATTCAACAAAGAACCATGCATATAAAGAGATCATGATACTTCAATTCGTTCTTGCTTTTGCTCCCATTAAGTACATCATAAATTACTACAGTATAATTAATGCGCACTGTGATATATGAACGACGAATAATTCTTCATACTACGCACTAATTAATATCTTCGTATATATTATGCTGTTACGACTTTACTATACAATTAATTAAGAAAACAACTATATATATATATATATATATATATATATATATCTGGAGCGTAGCTTTAGGACGCTGTCAAAATCGAGAAGGGACAAAGAATGGTGGTAGTGTTTGTGACATGTGAGGATTCACTGAGAAGCTCTCTCAATGATTTAAAATTCAAGGGTATGTTTTTCCTTTCAAGGACTAGACCGTTTGGCATCTATTTCGCAGTATCGAAAGATCACCCCAATGATCTCAATGGTCAAGTCATATTTCCAATGCTCAATCAAGGGCAGAAATGATCAGCTTATTTTTGTGGGCTAGCTTGATGAGGTCTGATCAGAGATAATGGTGGTGGGACTCAAATTCAGCTCTCTCACCCATAAGCAAGAACTGAGCAAACAGTGGAGAGTGGGGACAGTTTTATCTTTGGCAACATTTAAAGGTAAAATTGATAAAGTGATCCATAATTGAGCTTAAAGTTTTTTTTGTACATGGAAGTATTCTTGTGAAGTACTCTCTGTCCCTGGAAAAAATAATTGTAGTGATATATATATATATATATATATATATATATATATATATATATACACACACACACACACACACACACACGCAAATACAATTTTGTCATGCTTAAGATGCATGAAGAGTTTTCATACATTTCTAACAAAAAAAAGAGAGTTTTCACACATGGAAGTTGTCTCGTCTCGCAAGAGCTCCCTTTGCATTAGTTAGAAATAATCCTAGGAAATCTATACATGTCATATTTACTTATGTACTATTATAAATTGTAATTCATGAGAATATATACTTCCATGTAAATCGAAACACAAGATTCTTACTACAAACTTAATTTAGAGTTCCTATATATATTTTCTTTGTTATCTAAGTTTTTGCCATGATGATATATTCCAATGATAGCTCTTGATCCCAAAGGCATTGTTAGGGATTGGTTTTGTTTCTATGGAAGAACTCCATACCAAACCGTAGCGGAAAATGAACTCCCTAAATCACCAACACTATTGGAAAACGGGATTTAGCGACGGAAATTTTCGTTGCTAAATCCATATATATTAGCCACGGAACTCTGTAAAAAAAAACGACGCTGATTTGGGACGGGGATATTTCCGTCGAAAATTAGCGACGATAATTACCAACAAAAATTCAATTTAACTAAACTAACAATCTCAAGAGGGTAAAATGCAAATATCCGTTCAATTTAACGATTTAAAGAAACTAACAAATTCAGGGGGTGAAATGATAAAATTTTAAAAATGGACAAATACAAGGGTTCAAAGTATAATTTTTTTTCTAAAGCTACATGCGCTTATACAGTGCGCATTTCAAGTTGTACATGCGCCCAACAAATGCGCATGTACAACATGAGATGGGCACTCTACAAACGCATGTAGCTTAGTTTTGATTTTTTTATAAAACGGGAAAAGAAAATGGACATGCACTTGTCCTATGCACATGTCCTCTTGTACATACGCCCACACCAACCGAATGTACACGAGCACATGCGCATGTGTCCCAAATTTTTTCTTTCTAAATTGTACAATATAACACAATAATAACAACGAAACATTTATATTTAAAATAAAATATGCATAAAATATACACATTCAAAGCAAAATAACTAAATAAAAAAATTAATTTAATACAAAGTATATGAAAAATATACTTTTAATGCAAAATTAAATTAAAATTTTTTCTATATTGTACAATATAACAAAATAATAACAACAAAAAATTCATATTTAAAATAAAATATGCATAAAACATACATATTCAAAGCAAAATAACTAAATAAAAAAATAATTTAATACAAAGTATATGAAAAACATACTTTTAATGCAAAATTGAATTTAATTTTTTTCTAAATTGTATAATATAACACAATAATAACAACAATAAATTCATATTTAAAATAAAATAATCATAAAACATACATCGCTAATTTCCCCGTCTCTAATTTTCAACGGAAATTAGACACGGAAAATATCGACGAAACTAGGTCCGTGTTTTTAGCGACATAAATATTAGTGACGGACATTTTCCTCGCTAAAATTAAAAAAAATTAACAAATATTTTATTTTGATTTTTTTTGTACCTGATTTATCAACAAATAACATAATATTAATAAAAACACTCAAAAAATTAAAACATACCACAAATTAATTACAAAATTACCACAAATCAATACAAATTAATTACAAAATTATTACATAAATCAAAATTGTTAAAACTAAGTGTCAACAAATAAATTGTTCAAACTAATCGTCACGAAATAAATTTCGGGAACGGAAATGATCGGGAGATGGGTGATCAGACATACGGGCTTGATTCTAAAGCACTCGGTCTAGGGTGACCTGCATCTGTGACAAGGACTGTCGGGTGTCAGGGAGGTCGTTTCAGGTTTGAGAGAGAGTGGTTTCTAACCTCGAAATAACGCGCTCCTGGTCAACGTTCGGCTGAGCCTGTGAACGTGGTGTCGATTCAGAAGCACGCAAAGAGATGGTTGGCATGTGCGAGGATCCCCCGTACACGCTCATCCCGTAGACCTTATCTCCTCTCTTCGCTCGTCCTATCGAGATGATCTGCTCCCATAATTCTTAGCTTCACTCATTCCCGTTAGGAACAGTTTTTTCCAACCGACTCTCAGCCAACTGCTCCCTGACAGTCCTCTCGTAGTCAAATTGTCATAAAAAAAAGATATATAAATATTAAAACACTGTCATATCAATTTAACTGATGCCGCAAGGAATCTCACGTCTGCTGTGCTGGACTGCTTATCCACTTAGGTATCTGGGCTTGGTATGATCTGTCTAAGAAAAGAAGCAAACACTAGGTGAATGCAGGGGCTGACCCTGCTAAGACACTCCGGTGTGAGAGTAAGTTACAAGCTCAAATCACAATCTGGCAGAGTGCAAGCTCCAGTCTTAGTATGCGTACCTTTGCTTGGAATGAGTCCAAGGCTTTTATAGGTCTGGTCCTCATTGTAGTAACGTCCATTCATAACTGCCCAGGCGTGGGTATAAATGCTGGTGTAATGGGTGTAACTGCCAGGAGTAATGGGCGTAACCGTCGGGCTCAACCGTCCCCGGACGTTACGTCACGTGCCTGTCTCAGGCGTTACACAACATATCTGCTCATGGATCCGGTCGAGACTCGTGTCGGTGCATCCCGAGTTCGCCGTGAGACATGCTCGCATATGCCCAGGTTGGTAGTCAGCTCAATCACTCCATATCTGCTCGCTATATGATGGACCCAGACCTGTATTATGTCTCAGGCCTGGACCTTGGGCCCAAAGTTTGGGCCTGGCTCTTCAGTGGCCCCCTGCTTTCTGCTCGCAGAGTATTTATGCTCGCTGCAGGAAGCATTGCTCGTTATTTCCGTCATGCCAAGAAAAACTGGTCGTATAGCCCGTGGTTGTCACTCGCCGTTCTTGCTTCGAGAAGCTGACCAAGCGCGCGTGTTCGTGGAAGACAGCTGGTCACGACGCTTGGGTTCTCGTGTGATGGAGGCCGCGCGCCTTCCCGAGGCGTTATCATGACCTACAGCCGTAGGCCCATGGGCTACCTCCGTAGGTCTGCAGTCCTTCCTTGACGGTTGGATGACGTCGGCCTCTAGGGTATAAATACAAGTCCCTTGGTTTGAGAAATCACTTTTACACATTTTGCATTTCAAAACTCCTTGCAAACTCCAGAGCTTCTCTCTCTTCTCATTGCGTCGCCGCTCTCGGGATCATTTCCAGTATCCGTTGCCGCTGCAATCACCAGTTTCCTTACCATCTTTACTCGATTTCTCAAGCTCTTCAACCCGCACGCAACCATGTCTCGCAGTAAGTTATTCTCCTCTTTATTATTTGCTGTACATTTTGCGCTTTTCCCTTTTTTCACCGCTCAATAGAAGGAATCCCCCTTTTTTAGTCTGGATCGAGGAACTTAGGGTTTATCTCTGACCGATAGAACCCCATTCCTTTAGTCTGGCCGTAGACCTAGAAATTTCCCTTTGCTTCCCCTGATTCTGTACAGACTGTAACCTGTCTTCCTCCTCGATCCTTGTAGGTTCTGACTCCCCCCGTAGACTACGCGATGAAGCCACCGACTCCGAGGCCACCAATTCGCAGGAAGCCTATGATTATGATCGTGGTCATGTAGCGAGCACCAGCTCCAGCCCGTTATCGTCTTCCTCTTCGACCAGCACAAGCTCAACTGATAGTGATGATGACCTCATTGTCACGAAAGTGGTCTCTCGTACCACAACCCATGACCCAGACGAGGTTGTGGGAACGAGCTCGCCGAAGCCTACCCCTTCTGCTCGTCCTGCTCGCGGTGGATACTAGGCCTCTCGTCGAGCATCTTCTCCAGACCACTGGAAATCTTTTGACTCCGACGAGAAGACCCAGGACTGGTTCACCTCCTTGGGAATTAACTCCACCAACTACCGGGTGACCGTTATGAACCCTGAGGTCGACCCCTCTGAATACCGAGCTCAAGGCGAGAAGATGGTATTCTTTTATGATTACTTCAGGGTTGGAATGCGCCTACCTCTCGACCCCTTCCTCGTCGAATTCCTAACTTTGGCCCAAGCTGCTCCCTGCGATCTTATGCTCAACACCGTTAGGATTCTAGTATCCTTCACCGTTACTTGCCGCTTGCTCGGCTACGAGCCTTGCCTGCTCCTACTAAGAAAGCTATACCAATTCTCTACTGACAAGAGCTCAGGCCGAATTTCTGGCCGCAGCAAGCCTGGGGCGCTCAAACTATTTTCCCCCTTTCTAAATAAAACTAATAAGTGGGACTGCAAGCCTCTCCTGGTCGAGTCTCGAGCAGGCTGGCCATTTCCTCCTCCCTCCACTCATATCAAGGTTCCTACCTACAACCGAGATGCCTTTACCTCTGGTGAGAGCCGTCTGATGGACGCACTGAAGACTGCCCTCGGTGCCCGTGACCGCGACCAGGATTGGTTCTTTGACTGGTAGCCTCTGGTCACGGAGCATTACTTCGAGGCTCGCGGTATTCGAGCACGAGAGGTGGAGGGGTTACTCCACGAGTTACCATGGTCGAAGAGCGACCTCACCTGCTGGGGCCGTCATCAAGGTAAGTTCCCGAGTGAGTGTCAAGCCTGTAAAGACCTGGGAACCAGCTGCATGGCCCCCTTTCACCCTCCGGGTTGGCCCTTACACCTTTAACACTTCTCACACTTTATACTTGAATACTGACTGATTTTCCTTTGTCCTGCAGAGATGATGAACATTGATGTCTTGGAGAAGGCCAAGAGTGCTCGCAAGAAGGACAGCGCTGATCGTCAGCGCGAGCTCAGTCGCCAAGATCCAGCAAATCTCCCCAAAGTGCCCACCGGCACCCCCCAAGGAAGGAGCTCCTCCTCTGCTAAGGCCACGGGCAAGGCGCCCAGCCAGGATCCCGCCGGCCCTCTTGTTCATGTCCGGAAATCTCCCCGCAAGGAGATGTCTGCCCATTCTGACCGCACCGCCTCTCCGGATACCCAAGTATTATCCAGCCGGAAGAGGGGTGCTGAGGGGGGCTCCCAGTCTGATCGCTCGGTGCGGTCTCGCGGCCAAGAAACCGGAAGTAGCCAGGGGCGCCCTGCATCCGTCCCGATTACCCTGACTACTGCTCGTCAACCCTCCTGGCGGCAGGAGGGTTTTACCATGCCCAAGGACCGCGCAGGCTGCGAGCGGTTAATGAACAGCGGCCGATGTGCCTGAATTTGGGCGTCGATATAAAGGCCCGGGGGCACCCTGCTGCCTTGGTAGGGCAAGGTATTTTGAAGAGGATTGTGCACTCTGGGGTGTACAAGGATTATGAGGAATCGACGAGCACCCTGATCGGTGATGGGGGCATGGCCATGTGCGAGGTAACCCCTTGTGAAAATTCTTTTACTTTAAATGTCTCTTCATGCTCTAACTTTTGCTATATGCTTCAGATTGCGACCAAATACCTCAAGCGGCCACCGTGCCGCCGATGGAGCGAGCTTCGCGCCCGAGCAAAGACCTAAAGAACGCCAACCTCCTCCTCGCCGAAAAGAATCCAAGCTCCAAGCAAAGACAAGGAGGTGCTCGACCGCAGTGACGTCTCCAAGCTTGAGGTCGAGAACCGGCCCTTATCCGCAAGCTCGACACGGCCAAGATCAAGAGAGTCCACGAACTCCCGAATCATCCAGTGGAGGCTCAAGCAAAAGAGGCCGAGGCCGAAAAGGCTGCCCTGGAGGAGGTTGAGCGTCGAACGCCCAGAGCTCCCAAGTAAGCGATGCTCAAAGAGAGGAGATCATTCAAGCTTTCATGGACTCTGATGAGTATGGTCAGGGTATGCGGCCATACTATAGGCAAGGGCTTGAGCACACCCTGAGGATGGCAGCGGGCAGCGGTCACCCTGGCCTTACTATCGACCTGCTAGCTGAATGGGGTGCTGCTGAGCACTATGGTCAGGATGCTCGTCGCGGCCATACCTGGGTCCCCTTCACGGCTGACGAGCTGGAACTTATCAAGGAGGGTGATCTGGAAAAAGGCTTGGAAGCCTGGTCCCCTCCAGCCGCCTTGGATGTTAATGTCAAGAGCGTGTTGGAGGCGCTCAAAGAGAAAAAGCTAGCTGAAGCTGACCAGAGCCCAACAGCGGACATCCCAGAGACCAACGCCCAAGATCCCCCTCCTGCCTCCTAAATGTAGCTCTTCTGAGCAGCTGCCCCTATCTGGCCTGCGAGCCAATGTCTTTTGTCCTGATATTTTGTAACTACTATTGTCAATATTATACAAACTTTGTCTTTCTCAACTCATTTTGCTTTCATGTAGTGCTAATGCCATGATAAGTCACATGCTCGCTAACTAAGCAAACAACTTTAAATATTGAATAAGTCACCTGCTCGACGCACCGAGCAACAGACAACATAACAATAACCAACCTTGAAATTAACTAAATTACTTGCTCGCTCCCGCGATCATCAAGCAACATCAGGCGTTAATCAAGGATAACCTTCAAACCAGGGTGCACTATCAATACTCAAGAAATTAACTAAGTCATGTGCTCTTTCCACGGGCAAGCGATGACTTCAAACATTAACTTAATGAGTGTGCTCATCCCAAAGGTTAAACAAATACAGGTCTTTTAGATTAGGCATACTATGAGGTCGCTCCGCATACCTCATAATGAAAGATTTCCCAACCAAGACTCTGCTCGTTCCGCGCGCCACTATTATATTCCACAAAGAGCACATTCTTATGTCACAAATGATTCTCATTAAACTTTGAAAACCAAACTTACATTGATCAAGAATGACAACAAAAAACTTTATTGATAATACTTTTTGAGGTGATCCGCATGCCACGGATGCTTTAACATTGCTCCATCCTGAGCTTGTAACCTATAAGTACCCTCCTTGACGACCTGAACAACCTTGTAAGGCCCTTCCCAGTTCGGTGATAACTTTCCTCTATCCAACCTTTGCCCGGTTGCCTCAATCTTCCTTAGGACTAAATCCCCGACCTGGAATGCCCGCTTATGCACCCTCTTATCATGATGCATTTTTGCTCGCTGCTTGTAATTCACCATTTTCATTCGGGCCTCTACTCTCCTTTCTTCCAATAAATCCAGGTCCTCTTGGCGAGCAGTAGTGTTGTGCCCTTCATCATAATGTGACACCCTTAAGCTAGGCAGAGCCATTTCAACTGGTGCCATGGCCTCCGACCCATAAGTCAGGGCAAAAGGTGTCTCCCCGGTTGGCCCTCTAACTGTTGTCCTGACTGCCCAAAGTGCTGACTGTAACTCGTCTAACCATCTTCCTGCCCGACCTTCCAAATTTCTCTTGAGGGCATGCAATACACGTTTATTAGCAGCCTCAGCCTGCCCGTTCCCCTGAGGATAAGCTACTGAGGACTTCCAATGTTTGATATGCAAATTGGCACAAGCCTCAGTAAATCGGTCAGAAAACTGAGTGCCATTATCAGAAACAATTGCTCGCGGGACCCCAAAATGACACCAGATATAGTCATGCACGAAGTTGATGGCATTCTCCTCGGTAATGCTTGCTAGAGGTTTCGCTTCCACCCACTTGGTGAAGTAATCAATTGCCACGATTACATACTTGCAATTTCTCCTTGCTGTGGGAAATGGTCCAATAAGATCTATCCCCCACATATCAAACGGCCAGGATGCCACTACTAGACTCTGCTCGGTAGAAGGCACCCTGGGTATATCTGCAAATCGCTGACACTTGTCACATTTTTTCACATAGTTTTCAGCATCCCTTCTCAGAGTCACCCAATAGTACCCCAAAGTCAATATCTTGTCAGCCAGAGTCCTCGCCCCTGGGTGTCCACCACAAACTCCCTCATGGACCTCTGCTAGCAGCCTCTCAGTCACTTCTAGTCGCACACATCGCAACAATGACTTTGAGAAAGACCTTCGGTACAGAACTCCTCCTACCACCGTGTAGCGAGCAGACCGCTTCTGAATGACTCTAGCCTGATCTTTGTCTTCAGGAAGCAAACCTTGCTCGATGTACTCCTGTATCTCATCGATCCAACACCTCTGAGCCAACTCGATGTCCATCACCTTCTCTCGCGAAATTGCCGGCCAATCCAGGTATTCTACCACAGTTGCCGGACTCAACTCCTGAATATCCTCAGTGGCCATTTTAGATAGGAAATCTGCCCGCATGTTATCTGCTCGATCAATCCGTAACAGCTCCCAAAATGCTAACCTAGCCAACAACTCCTTCACCAACTCGCAGTACTTGGCCAAAGTGGGGTTGTTCACACCATACTCCCCCCGAACTTGATTAACCACCAGCTGGGAATCACTGTGTATAACCAAAGCTGCCACACCTATATCCAGCGCTAACTCCAAACCAGCGACCAGGGCCTCATACTCAGCCTGATTGTTGGAGGCAGGAAACTTAAATTGTAAAGCGACTTCAAATTCCTCGTCAGTAAGCGGAGACACGAGCAAAATCCCTGCGCCACTTCCATCCTTACTTGCTGCCCCATCTACAAACAGCTGCCAACAATCCTCTGGTCGTTCTGTCGAGGAGGCAGTGCTGGTCTCCGGAGGGCTGAGCTCTGGTACCTTGCCCTTTTCCTCAAAAGTTGTCTCCACCGAAAGTCGCCAAGGCCTGAGCCTTGATCGCCCTCCGAGGCTGATAGTCAATGTGGAACTCCGTCAGCTCGATTGACCATGCCAACAACCTGCCCGAGGAATCTGGTTTGTGCAAGATTTTTCGAAGAGGATAGTCAGAGTATACAACAATTGCATGTGCAGAAAAATAAGCTCGCAATTTTCGAGCTGAGACGACAAGCGAGTAAGCTAACTTTTCTGCATTAAAATAACGAGCTTCAACCGAAGTCAAAGCCTTTGATACATAGTACACTGGTTTTTGGCTTCCAGCCTCTTCCCTAACCAATACTGCGGCCACAGCCTGGTCGGTGGCCGCAAGATAAACATACAAACACTCGCCAACCACAGGACTATTCAAGAGAGGAGGTGCACCCAAATAATCCTTTAGCTGCTGGAAAGCTTTCGAGCATTCAGCCGTCCATTCAAAGCTCTTGTTACCCCGCAGTATCTTGAAGAATGGCAAGCACTTCTCAGCTGACCGGGAGATGAACCGACCAAGGGCGATGATCCGCCCATTCAAGCGCTGTACTTCCTTAATGCAGGTCGGCTCCTTCATATCCATTAGAGCTTTGATCTTCTCGGGATTAGCCTCTATCCCCTTTCATTCACCATGAACCCGAGAAACTTGCCCGCCTGTACTCCGAAGACACACTTGCTGGGATTCAGCTTCATGTTGTGCTTCCGCAAGTTATTAAATGTCTCCTCCAAATCTGATATGTGGTCGCGGCCCTTGGTTTTGACCACCATGTCATCCACATAAGCTTCCACGTTCCTTCCTAGCTGCGGTGCAAACACTTTGTTTACCATTCTCTGGTACGTGGCCCCTGCATTCTTCAGCCCGAAGGGCATCATCTTATAACGAGGGCTCCAGCTGCTCGGAAAGCTGTCAATGGCTTATCCTGCTCGGCCATCCTGACCTGATGATAACCCGAGTAGGCATCCATGAAGCTCAGCATCTCGAAACCAGCAATGGCATCCACCAGCACATCAATCCTTGGTAATGGGTAGCAATCCTTCGGGCAAGCTTTATTCAGGTCAGTGAAGTCTACACACATCCTCCACTTGCCATTGCTCTTCTTAACCATTACCACATTTGCCAGCCAGGTCGGGTAATAGATTTCCTCAATAATGTCCGCAGCGAGCAGCTTTTCAACCTCCACCCTGATAGCCTTTTCCTTCTCTGTAGAGTACTGCCTTGGCCGTTGCTGTACGGGCTTGAATTCCGTATTCGCATTCAGCTTGTGCAACGCTACTTCCGGGTTGACTCCCCTCATATCCTCCACAGTCCAGGCAAACACGTCCAGACTCTGACGAAGGAAAGCTATCAACCTTTCTCGGCCCTCCGGTGTTGTTCCCCTGCCCACCTTGATCTTCTGTTCGGGATAGGCGGGATTTATGATAACCTCTTCCAAATCACCGTGAGGCTGTAGGTCTGGAATCTCCCTAACCTGAAGAGTCTCTATCTCCAATTGTGGCTGCGGAATATCCTGGATGCTACTCGGCGCTGTGCTCACCATCTCATCAGTTTCTTCGACGGCCAGGATCATGTTCATGTCCATGGAAGTCGTGATAGTGAGCTTTTCCTTTTCGGTCATCGTGACGGTCCGCTCTGGAGTGTTGATCGTCAACTTTCCCCTAGCCCTGTGAGTTTCCTCCAGAAACTTCATCACCTGCTGCGGCCTACTCCTCAGCTTGCCAACTCCCCCTGCGGTCAGAAATTTCACCCGCTGGTGGGGCACCGATGCCACGAGCTGAAACTTTACCATCGCGGGGACGCCCAAAATTGCATTGAAAGGCGAGTTCAGGTCGATCACCAAGAATAAGACCTTCTCCATTCTGGACCTGTTCCCCTCACCCAGTATCACCTCCAGCTCAATGGTCCCTTTGACAGCCACCTTGTGGTTTGTAAACCCTTCCAGGCACCCTTTGTATGGTTTCAAGTCCTTATCATCATACCCCAGGTTCTTGAAACACTTATAATACAGGACATCCCTGGAAGCTCCTGTGTCAATCAACACCCTGGCCACATCCCAGTAATCTATGCAGGCCTCAACTACTAGATTCTGCTCGGATGCTAACTTGCCTATAGCCAGCTCGCTCCTGGTGAACTGTATGGTCTCCTCATCAGGCCCCACACTGACCAGTACGTAGGGCAGCTTATTCAAAGTGTAGATCTGGGATTTCAACTGATTGAGGCTAGGCTCACTACTAGAAACACGCTAATTACTGTCGGAACATTTACTGTCGGAATGTTCCGACAGTAATTACTGTCGGATATTTGGAAATTACTGTCGGTATTTCCGACAGTAATGTTAATATTTTGGCGGGATAAATGTTACTGTCGGAAATAATCCGACAGTAAATGTCCGACAGTAATTACGGTATATTCTCAGAATATACCTTTGCGTCCGACAGTAATTCCTGTCGGAATACGCCGACAGTAATTTTCCGACAGTAAATAAGGGAATATTCTTCGAATATTCCTTTTTTCCTCGTCAGAATTTTGGAGATTAACATTACTGTCGGATTCCGACAGTAAAATTCCGACAGTATTTCTGATGGATGATTTCTGTCGGAGTTTTCCGACAGTAAATTGAAATTAAAACCCTAAATCTAACACCCTCCCAAATCGACATACTCCTCTCTCTCTCTCGGTTACGCTCTCTCTCTCTCTTCCTTGGTGAAGATCTCCGCCTCCGCCGTCCCCACCGTCACCGCCCTCCAGCCTTCGCCACGGTGGCCTTCGCCACCGCCTCCTCCGGCGTCGCGACCGCCCCCTCAGTAGTGCTCTCTCGCAGCTTCACTCTCGCCACCGCCCTCCGGCCGCTTCACCTGCGCACCGTCTCTCCGTTCCGTCTCTCTCTCCTTGCGCCACCGCCACCCTCCTCTCTCAAACCCTAGGTATATATATTTTTTTAATTTTTTGTATTTAATTTATGTTTTGTATAAAAATTGTATGTTGGGTATTTGTTGTTTATATTTTTATATATATATATTTTTTTGAGTCCGCCGTGCCACCTCCGCCGCGCCACCGCCACCCTCTCGCTCTCCTTGCGCCACCGCCACCCTCTCTCTCTCTCTCCCTAGGTAATTCCTTATAATTTTTTTTTTTTGTAAATATAAGGGTTTCGAGACTTTAGTCGTTTAAAAGGATGATTAACTTTAGTCTGTTTAAATGATGCTTATTGTTTGTTAATGCTATTTCGAGTTCATTGATGTAGTTTTCAATTAAGTAATGGAGAGTAATTGCAAACTCTTTGTCAAACTCCCCATATTCCATTAATTAGCATCACCATGAGAAGAAAGTATGAACACAAATTTCCTAATAAGAAACTCTCGGGCATCACAAGAGGTTATATAGGTCTAAAAATGCTCAAAGTAAGGGGTGTACAAACAAGACACATATGAAACCATTAGAGGGGCCATCAAGGCATCCTTATTAGAACAAACACACATCTAAACAACATTACGATACATAATATATCGACATTCGATGTCACCGTTAGTTCCCTTTCATTTGACTTCCATTTTAGAGATTCCTCCTACTCATTCACATTGAAAATTCAGTGCACTATGCCCTGCAGTTCAAGTAGACATTGCTCTTTAGACACATTTTCGACTGCCATTTCATATCAAATACTACAAGAATACTTCTAAATTAGAGTAAAAACTTGGCAATTGTAGAGATTAGCAACCAAACAATTGCTTGTCATGATTGTAGTAGACTTTTTGTATTCTCATGAGCATCAATCCAATACTTATGGTTTACACATTAGCATGCATGAGAATGTCGTACCGTCCAACGTGCGGTTGAAAAGGATGGTATTAGCGTACTAAATGTACAGTTTCTCAGTCTAAATCTAAATGAGTGACTCTTCTTTCTGTTAAATTGACAGTTTGGATGATCAATCTATGCTATTTTATCATCTATGTGACTTGCAATCTTCCTAAGAATCTGTCTACAAATTCGAAATACATATTGTTTCGCATCGACACTTCAAAGTGAGACTCATCTTTGCATTACATGTCAATTTGGATCATCTATGCCATCTTGTTGTATCTATAACTTGTAATCTTATTTTAGTGCTACATACCTTTTTTTCTTAAAGCTATGGTATATCAGCAACTGAAACTATAACATTTGTATATATATATGCATGTGCGTGTGTGGGTGGGTGTGTGTGGATGTGTCATTTTGTATGAAGTTAAGATCGAGTTGGCAACAATATGATCAATGCTACATATAGATATTGTCATGATGAGAAGTGAAAGTATGTACGAGACACTCCCGTATAGCTCATTGACTCGCTTGATTCGGGACTTCGCATTATGATATACTTGAAACTAACTATATTATGAAAAGTGTTTACCTTTTGATTGGGCTTGCCTAGCCCGAATCGACCAAATGTCTTTTAACTTTTTGGTAAGCGCTGAGACCTCAAATCTGTCTTGTCGTTATAATATCTTAGCTTATCGTATTTATTTTTTTATCATACAATAGAAAGTTACTTTGTTTTCAAGTAGGAACATAGCTTTAGGTGTTGTGCCCTCTATTAATAGAGGCACACATGACCCATGAATGATTGAATTGTTTTGATAGGTGTTCAGATCTTTTATATGTTATATGCATTTTGGATGTTTTTAAAGAACTCATTGATGTCATTGGCTTTGTGAAAGATAATTCTCAAAAATCGGAATGCGTAACTTCTTGCTAGTATTTGCATCTTGTTTTTATATGTTTGTTTCGCACTAGTCAAAAGAAAAAAGTGTACTCGGGAATTCTTTGAACTAAAGTGCAATCAAAACCACTTCGATATCTTTGTTCTATGTTTTCTTCATAGCACAATCTTGTCTCTCTTTGGATATGTATCCCCATGATGTAGGTGGATTTGGTTGCTCATTTTAATGGGCATCACAAGCGAAATTGGCAAACTTCAACGAAACTTGATGTTTGTATTGCCTTATAGTCAGTACCGAAATAAAATCTAATATATAAGTTTAAAGTACTTATTTATGATATCAAAGCCCCCTAGTAAATAAATGTTATTCGTTACATCTATTAGGATTAAAGTTATGCATCTCGCAATTCATTTTCGAGTGCTCTTGTATTCTCCTGGCCTAGTTTTTTTTTTTTCTTTTGTGCTTGGAATGAACTATACAGTTTCACTCCACGATTTCACCATGGAACAGAGAGGAAATTTAGAGATGTACTTTTTCTTTTTCTGTATAGTCTTTCATCTCTTGAATTTGTAATTGCAGCTAAATTTATCAGCAATGGAAGTAAATGTAATACGCCCATTTGTTACTGGAAGTCTACAAACTTTTTATAAGCTCGATGATCCAGAGATGATACCAGAATCAGACAGAAGGGAAAAAAATTTAGCTGCAATTACAAATTTGTGTTTGTGTTTGTGTTTACAAACTTTTCCTAATCATTGTGTTTGTGTTTCATACTTGTAGTAGTAATAGTAGTATGTTTTTTTTTATAATGCTAGTAGACTTTTAACTAATTTAAACTCATTTAAAATGCTAGTAGACTTTTAACTAATTCCTTCTTAGACTTCATAGGTTGTTCAAGTTTAATATGTTGATATTACATATTCTCCATTGAGAGTATTATGTTGATATTCATGCATTAGTTGAACCACTTAATGTGTTTCACTTCCCTTTAGAGATTTAATGTCTCTATTGTATGCCTGTAGCAGGATGGCACGAACTAGGAAGACTGCCAGGATGTCAGTTATGCATCCGATCTTATTTCAACTCAGACACGCATTACGAGAACTTAGAGAACTTGAGGACCAACTGAATGTGGCCCTAGGTGAGACACCCCGAGTGGAGCAAGTGACCCCACCGAACCCTCCTGCACCGACCCAAGACTCCAATAGGGAATGTAATCATTAAGAGTGTGTTACACTCTATGTTTCGACTAGCATGTGTAGTATGTGGTATTGGTATCCAATGATACCGATCCGTTCCGTTGAATGTATTTAGAGTTCGAAACTCTTATTATTATTTATGTTGACCTTGTGACTTATTGACGTGAATAGTGCATCACGAGCATGTTAACTTGCGATTCCGTTAGCTTTTTATATTGTCGGCTTGTGATAAAGCTGGTAGTGCAATTATTCATAACAGAGTCCTATGACTCGCGTGACTTCGAGGTGTTGCATTTATTGCACCCTTTGACTCAAGTCTATTCCTTTGATGATGGGATGTAAGCTATATAAGAAATCAACTTTGACTTAAATCAATTAAACATATATTTCATCGATGATCATTCATTAATAAATTATAATATCTGGACACCAGTCGCACTTCGGTGGTTCTTAAAGTTATCAAACTTTAAGAATGGACGGGTAGAACAAAAGGATATTATTTTTCATTAATGAATTTCGCTTGTTTCTTTACCCTATAAAGTTTCATAAATTTCCCTTAATCACAACCTTAAATTCTAAACCCCAACCTAAACCCTAAATTGGACCCTTAAACAACCCTAAACCATATCTAAACCGTATCCAGTTAAAATTAATCAAATATATTTATCTTTAAAAAAATCAAGTTTTTAGAAAATTAGGATGTAAGCTATATAAGAAATCAACTTTGACTTAAATCAATTAAACATATATTTCATCGATGATCATTCATTAATAAATTATAATATCTGGACACCGATCGCCGGTGGTTCTTAAAGTTATCAAACTTTAAGAATGGACGAGTAGAACAAAAGGATATTATTTTTCATTAATGAATTTCGCTTGTTTCTTTACCCTATAAAGTTTCGAAATTTCCCTTAATCACAACCTTAAATTCTAAACCCCAACCTAAACCCTAAATTGGACCCTTAAACAACCCTAAACCATATCTAAACCGTATCCAGTTAAAATTAATCAAATATATTTATCTTTAAAAAAAAATCAAGTTTTTAGAAAATTAGGATGTAAGCTATATAAGAAATCAACTTTGACTTAAATCAATTAAACATATATTTCATCGATGATCATTCATTAATAAATTATAATATCTGGACACCAGTCGCACTTCGGTGGTTCTTAGAGTTATCAAACTTTAAGAATGGACGGGTAGAACAAAAGGATATTATTTTTCATTAATGAATTTCGCTTGTTTCTTTACCCTATAAACACTAAACCCTATCTAAACCCCTAAACCCGATCTAAACCCTAAATTCTAAATCATATCTAAACCCTAAACACTCACTCTATCTAAACCCCCAAAACTCTATATAAACCCTAAACCATGCCTAAACCCTAAATATTATCTAAATCAGTATCTATCATTATATTCTCGTCATTCCCAGATCTAAAGCTGATCGTCCCAAATTTCCCACATCAATGTAGGTTTATTGGATTCAAGATGGGAGATCCTTCAATTGAAGTATCTCTTTCATTCGCCGTGGAGCAATTACTAGATAAAATTTGTGTACGTCGTCGTTAATTATCTCTGCCGCCGAATTAAGCTTATTTAAGAAGAGGAATTCTTGAAAGCATCCAAGGACAACGGAGATGCTATTCTTTATGTTGTTGATAGCTGTCCGTCCTTTCATAGATCCCTACAAATATTGCTCGTGAAGAAGAGTTCTCGGCACTTGGGACTGACCTCAAATCCGTTGATGAGAGTTACTTTATACAACGGATATTATGTGAATGGCTATGTCTTCCATACAAAGGAATACGGGGAGGGAAAACAAACAGATAACAGCGGTGTCAATCTTAAAGGCAACCTTGACTATTATGGTGTCCTTAAAGAAGTCATCGAGTTACGATATCTCGGGAGGAAAAATATAGTCCTATTCAATTGTGACTGGCGAGACGCTGTACGAGGTATAAAAAAGCACGACTCGTTTGATCTAATCGATGTGAAGCACACGTCTAGACATGCGGGTGATGATGTGTTTATCTTAGCATCACAAGCACAACAAGTCTACATGACACCATACCCTTATCGGCGATGAGAGGGATGGTGGGCATTTGGAAGACCAAGGCCGAAGCACTATTGATATAGCATATCGGTCGACGACATAACTACGTAATCGTCATTAGAAGGATGTTATCAAGAGGATGAAATGCCCGTACCTCCCGTTGTATCTTCGATAGTCATCCAATGGATGAAATGCCCGTGCCTCCCTTGGGCTGGAGATAGTATTACCGTTGATTTGCCACCTCCTTCCCGTCGAAGACGAAATCCCGATTATTGAAGGTGATGCGAGAAGAAGACGACGAGGTAAGAAGGTGAAGAGGATTGGATGTCCGAGGATGAGGCGAAGAAGAACTTGAGTTTTGTAGTAGCGACTCAAACGCCGAGACCGGAGAATCGAGAATGAAGAAAATGCAAACACCGAGAATGAAGACTCGAGTAGTCTTGCAATATGTACCGTTTAGGCTCTTTTATTTTTGTTAGAAAGTAAATGTCATGTGTAGAACGCTATTTGTATGTTACTTGTTATCATGAAGATGAGAGATTTTAATTTGTGTTATGTATTTTAACTTAATTGTCATCTAAACTTAGCGTTAATTGTCAACATTAATATACTAATTTATATATAGACATGTCGGGACAGGGTAGAGGTAGGAGTCGGACAGAAGGTCCGACTTCTACCTACTTGCATTACGGGTACACACTGTACTGCAGGAGGAGGCGATCCCGACTTGGATCGGCCCGAGGATGCACCCGACTCTCCCCACGAGCCGATGAGCGGGTGGGTCCTCATCGACTCGAGATCATGGACACGCGAAGATGGTAGGATTATCGTTACCATCTCCGGCCTTAAGCGATAAGTCATAATATTTCGTTTTAAAATTTTAATGCTTGTACGACATTGGTTACATGTTAATTGCATATTTGTATAATATATTTGTTTAATATAATTTGTCAGGTTTGCGGGCGGGTATCCCGATCCGACCCGCTTCCTTGGACGTATTCTGCGACAGATGAGGCACGAGGAGTCCTGGCCACATTACTCTAGCGTGCCTACGGAGACCCGAGACCAGTGGTGGGATGATTTTAGGGTAAGGATTCTAAGGATATATAAAATATGTTAATGTTTAATAATTTAATAATTTCTATCAAAGTTTATAATTAATATGATTAAATTGGTTAAACTTGCGGCTTCATTATTGTTGGCTGCGCACTCGACCGAGGCGCACGAGGCGTTTAGGTTGATGTGCGCGAAGAAGTTCCGCGACCGGATTTACGGCATGAAGAGGGCGTGGGAGAGGAGGGCGAGGGCTCCAAATTTCATCGATGATGTCGGCGCCGGTAAGTACATTATAATAATATACTTGATTTAATTTCATTCCTTAAATAGATGAGAGATTTTGTATATATTGTATCTCTATAACAATTTTAACATTTTCACAGTATACCGAGGGTTGGGATTCCGATGACGCTAGGGCTGCCGCCGATCGCAACAGCGAGAATAGGTGAGCGGCACGGGGAGGGGTGAAGCACACCTCGGGGTCGATCAACACCTCCGAGCACCACTTGCGCATGGTAAGGACTTTAATGTGTTGTATTGTAATTAATTAATACATGCTTTAATTATTTTAGCGGTGCTTTAAATTATTTTGTTGGGTAGCCATGTGGATGCTATGAAATCCATGGCTGAAAGCAGGGCACTGATCAGTGCAAATATGTTGTTTTATAAGGGGTTTGAGTGTAAATGTAGAGTTGTAGAAGGGTTTGAGTGAAAATTAGGCCTTTATGAATTCATCAAAACATACATATTATATGTTATTGTTTTACTTATGATTTAAATTGATTTGTTGGGTAGCCATGTGGATGCTATGAAATCCATGGCTGAAAGCAGGGCACCGGTAACAATTAGGTTGTTTTAGAAGGGGATTGGGTGTAAATGTACTGTTTTAGAAGGGTTTGAGTGTCAATAGGCTGTTTTAGAAGGGTTTGAATGTCAATAGGCTGTTTTAGAAGGGTTTGAGTGTAAATAGGTCTTTATGAATTCATCAAAACATACATATTATATGTTATTGTTTTACTTATGATTTAAATTGATTTGTTGGGTAGCCATGTGGATGCTATGAAATCCATGGCTGAAAGCAGGGCACCGGTAACAAGTAGGTTGTTTTAGAAGGGGATTGGGTGTAAATGTACTGTTTTAGAAGGGTTTGAATGTCAATAGGCTGTTTTAGAAGGGTTTGAATGTCAATAGGCTGTTTTAGAAGGGTTTGAGTGTAAATAGGTCTTTATGAATTCCTCAGAACACACATATTATATGTTATTGTTTTACTTATGCTTTAAATTGTTTTGTTGGGTAGCCATGTGGATGCTATGAAATCCATGGCTGAAAGCAGGGCACTGGTAACAAGTAGGTAACAAGTAGGTTGTTTTAGAAGGGGATTGGGTGTAAATGTACTATTTTAGAAGGGTTTGAGTGTCAATAGGCTGTTTTAAAAGGGTTTGAATGTCAATAGGCTGTTTTAGAAGGGTTTGAGTGTAAATAGGTCTTTATGAATTCCTCAGAACACACATATTATATGTTATTGTTTTACTTATGATTTAAATTGTTTTGTTGGGTAGCCATGTGGATGCTATGAAATCCATGGTGAAAGAACCGGTAACAATTAGGTTGTTTTAGAAGGGGATTGGGTGTAAATGTCTTGTTTTAGAAGGGTTTGAGTGTCAATAGGTGTTTTAGAAGGGTTTGAATGTCAATAGGCTGTTTTAGAAGGGTTTGAGTGTAAATAGGCCTTTATGAATTCCTCAAAACATACATATTATATGTTATTGTTTTACTTATGATTTAAATTGATTTGTTGGGTAGCCATGTGGATGCTATGAAATCCATGGGAAGCAGAGCGGTAACAATTAGGTTGTTTTAGAAGGGTTTGAGTGTAAATAGGTTGTTTTAGAAGGGTTTGAGTGTACAAAATCCTTTATGAAAGGGTTTTTCAGTTTAAATAGGTTGCTTTAGAAGGGTTTGAGTGCAAATAGGTTATTTTCGAAGGTTCTGAGTGTAAATAAGTTGTTTTAGAAGGGGTTTGAGGGTCAATAGACTATTTTATAACGATTTGAGTCTTAATAGGTTGTTATGAGAATGAATTGAGTTCAAATAGGTGTCTTAGTAGGGTTTGATTGTATATATAGTTGTTTTTATTGTTTTCTTATAAGTTGATCGTGTTATAGCTTACTATGTGTTCTTTGCTAATTTTAATTCATTATATTTGTAGAATCAATACTACGGTACCGAGGTACCGATGACCGATTTATTTGCTGCGACCCACACCACTCCTGCTCCTCTGGTGCCGATTCGCCGATTGTCTTTGTCGATGAGACAGAGAGAGCATTTGTAAGTATTACTTAAAATATTTTAATTCTATTTTGTTTATTAGTTAATGGTAAATGTTAATATTAATGTTAAAATGTTTTTGTGACACGAGAGCCTATAAGGACTCTATGTCCACGCAGTCGCCGAGGGCTTGTCCGGACGACCCCGAGGTGCGACGCCATTTGTCTCCGACATTTGGCATTCGGTCTGCGGAGTCAAGGAAGAAGAGGGAGATCGCCTCTACGGCTTTGGTGACCACGGCGCCGCTGCGTTTAGACCAGTGGATCGACTTCTTCCTCGGCGACCACGTCTTCGGTCCTCGGAACCGTCGGCTGAGCGTGCCTGCTCGAGAAGACGCAGACTCTCGGCGGCGTTTGCGCAGCGGCCGAGGAGCGCGCGAGACGCGGCAGCGGATGGAGGCGATGCGGCGGCGAGCAGCGGTAGAGCTGCGGCGGAGTTATGGAGCGCGGCAGCGGCCTCTAGGCGTATTTTATTTGACCCCCTCCACAGTAGACCCTCCACGGTAGATACATTTATTTTAGTACTGTAATATATTTTAATTTGTATATATATTAATTTTAATTTAGTTTATGTTTTAGTTGTTAATTAGTTTTATTGCGGTGTGGTGTGTGTGATTTGTGTATATATAATTGTTATATCGGGTGAAAAAAACAAATTTAAAAATTTTAAATTTTATTTTTATTTTAATTAGTTTACGTCGGAAGTTCGACGTAAATTAAATATTATTCTACCGGTTTATTCGTCGGATATTCGACGGTAATTCTGTCGGAGCACCCCTTTGTTTTGTTAGAAATTCTTGTTGGATTGTCCGACGGTAATTCTGTCGGATATTCGACGATAATTTCACCACTATTCTATTAGTAGATTCTTCGGAATATCCGACAGAATGATGTCGGATAGCCGATAATTACCGACGATAATTCGGAATATTCGGCGTAATTCTGTCGGATTAGGTTCGACGAATTCTGTCGGCGATCCGACGGTAATTCTGTCGGAATTGTCGAATTATTGTCGGAGAAAATTACCGTCGAAGGTTTTTGTCGGAAGCGTGGGCGCTTCCGACGATAAATACATCATTCTTGTCGAATTTTTAATTGCGTCGGAAATCTCCGACAGTAAAGACGTGTTTTCCAGTAGTGGCTCCTCCTCCAGTATAACGTTCAGCCTTCCTCGTCGCTCTACATTCCCCCTCTTCGGAGGCTCCTCTCTTGGCTCCCGCTCATCCCGACGGTCTCTATTCTCTGGCCGCATACGGAAGCGATCTAACCTCCCTTGGTTTAGCAGTCTCTGAATCTCTCTCTTCAGCTGCATGCAATCCTCTGTCCCATGCCCCACATCATTGTGATAGGCGCACCGTTTCGTCTTGTCCCTGCGAGCCTCAAATCTTTGGGTTCAACGGATCGGTGGTGGCGGCTCGGACGGATTTCGTTCATAATGGCCTCTGGTGGCATTGAGGGTCGAAATCCATGCGATCACTTGCCCGGGCGCGATTCCTTCGCCAACCCTTGCTCGTCGACGACCCATTCTTGCTCGCTGCATCCTTTCAATCCTCTTTTTTATCAACCTTCTTATCCTTCTTTTTGGACCCCTCTAGATCCTCCTCAAATGTAACACACCAACTCTGAGCGCGAGAAAACATCTCTGCCCGATTCAACGGTTCCTCATGCTGAACTCAGCCTTCAACCCATTCCTATTCATGCCTCCAATAAAACACATCGTGACCTCCCTATCAGTCAGGTCATCAACCTTCTCGAGCATCTTCTGGAACCGTTCCGAGTATTTCCCAACTGTCTCGCCATCCCTTTGTCGAATGTTGCAAAGGTCCATTCTAGCTTTAGGAGTAACCCCCGCCATCGCAAACTCGACCAGAAACTTACTCCGCAAATCTGACCAGCCTGTGATGGATGCACGAGGAAGTTTCCTATACCATGTCCTGCTTTGCCCTGGAAGAATCGACGAGCCTTACACTTCGCGGATCCTTGGTAACCATATTGATCGGTTCTCGAATCCGCAAGTGATCGCGAGCATTTGTCTTCCCAGTACTTGTCAAGCTGCAGCAGTGGCACATCTGGATCAGTTGGTGCGGCCACAATCCAATCTGCCAAAGGGTCTTTCTCCTCTCCCGGGATCACGTATCCAGGGCCGGTGCGGCCAGCCTCCAGGGCCTCCAACCGCAACTGCATCTCCTTCAACGCCTCATCGGGCTCATGCGTTGAGCGCGCAGGCCTGACAGACCGCTCGGGCTGATGACTCCTCCTCGGGACAGAAGAGTGATGGTCCGATCTACGCCTGGGACCTCCTCTTAGGTGAGGCGTACGCCTAGCTCGATGAGATTTCGCAACATCCTTACGATCGTATGCGGGCGGGATTCGCCTCCTCGCTTCTCGCTCGTCCGGCGTCTAGAGCCCTGCGGTCGCCCGCGGTCCGGCCGTCTGCGAATACCAAGCGGTCATGTACACTTTTAGCCGTCCGACAGGCGGGACCTTTCCCTTTGTCCTTAGCGGCTCTCTGCGGGCACGGCTGTTCCGTGCTATCCACATTGATCACATCATCGCGCCGTCTTCCGGCGACCTTGAGGCTCTTGAGGCCTTTCACTTCGCGCTCCCACCGTAACCACGGGTGGGATGAGCTGTGTCTCGGCAGGAGTGTGTCCCATAGCGAGTAGGCTGGCGATTCGGGCGTACATTTGACTTAGGTACTTCGATTAGCTAAAGGCTGCAGCGAGTGCATCGATCAAGCGGGTCAGTGCAGGTGACTGCATCCTCTTGGCATTTAAGTGCGTGCGGAGCTCAATCCATTGCTCGGGTTGACGGTTCACATTGGAAGGCCCGCCTTCTGCGTAGAAGGCGAGGACGTGAATCGTCCGGAAGGCGCGTGTGGTCCGTTGTAATCCACGGGGAGGAGGTGGTAACCGAGCCTCCTTGGCCCCCAATGCCCGGAACCGTCTGTCACCCACGGTATCTCTCCCATCTCCAGCCATGCTAGCGTTGAATCAAACCCAACAAGACGCTCACAAATTGTCAAGAAAAAGTAGTTCCGAACGGAACCAAGCGATGCCGCAAGGAATCTCACGTCTGCTGGGCTGGACTGCTTATCCACTTAGGTATCGGGCTTGGTATGATCTGTCTAAGAAAAGAAGCAAACACTAGGTGAATGCGGCGACCTGCTAAGACACTCCGGTGTGAGAGTAAGTTACAAGCTCAAATCACAATCTGGCAGAGTGCAAGCTCCAGTCTTAGTATGCGTACCTTTGCTTGGAATGAGTCCAAGGCTTTTATAGGTCTGGTCCTCGTTGTAGTAACATCCATTCATAAGCGCCAGGCGTGGGTATAAATCTTTGGTGTAATGGGTGTAACTGCCAGGAGTAATGGGCGTAACCGTCGGGCTCAACCGTCCCGGACGTTACGCCACGTGCTGTCTCGGGCGTTACACAACATATCCTCGCGGATCCCGGTCGAGGACTCGGTCGGTGCATCCCGAGTTACGTGAGACATGCTCGCATATGCCCAGGTTGGTAGTCAGCTCAATCACTCCATATCTGCTCGCTATATGATGGACCCAGACCTGTATTATGTCTCAGGCCTGGACCTTGGGCCCAAAGTTTGGGCCTGGCTCTTCAATAGTAAACAATAATTTTAATACTTATATACGCAGCCTCTGCCCTGTAATCAACCCCATTGAGCGGATCCATCCTGCCTGGTATGTGTACTCACAAATACATCAGAAAATTGCACAAGAGCACCGTGTGTACAATCAGTACGTATTACAATTAATTTTTTATATTTTTAAGAAATAAGAAATGAAATAGATTTATATATGAAATTTTACAACATAGGATTGAATTAAAATACTTTAAACATATATAGATTCTAAGTGTTTACACTTAACCCCCCTCATTCCGATTAACCCAAATCTAATTAAACTACAAAGCATTGAATTGAATTAAACTACTACCATAGATTTCATAGCATCAACATAGCCTCCGAACTACTGTTAACATATATTGAACACTAAATTGAATAAACATTGAAAATATATACTAACACCCCCTATAAATTTTAAGTATTTACACTTAACCCCCTCATCCTGGTTAAACCAAATCTAATTAAACTACAAAGTTTTATAGAATAGCATACAAATTAAAACAAATTAAAATACAAATTAAAAAAAATAGCATGCATACAAATAACATAAACAAATAATACATATTTTTTTTGTAAACTTACAAAATAGCAAAAAAATTAACATAATAACACACAAATTAATAAACTAACTTAAAATTAACAAATACAATCTCACAAATAATCAAATAAATAAAAAAAGGAAATAATTACTGTTAATGGGAGAGAGAGAAGGGGCGAGCGGCAGTGGTGCTGGATGGTGTGGACGCACCAATTTGTTGAGAGAGAGAGAGAGAGAGAGAGAGAGAGAGAGAGAGAGAGAGAGAGATTAGAACTAATATTACAATTTTTTTTTTTTTTGAAAAAGTTGGAGTTCACCGAAGATAATTACCGGCGGTGACGACAAACAATGGAGGGGGGGCAACGGCGGTTGATAGTATGTGGCCGGAGAAAGAGGGTGTGGGTGAGGGTGAGAGAGAGAGATCTCTAAGAAAAGGGAATAGAGTTTAGGAAGTAAGAGAGAGAGGGTGCGGGCGGCGGTAGCAGCAGCGGTGGTAGTTGGTGTGGCCGGAGATAGAGAGGGTGTGTGTGTGTGAGAGAGAGAGAGAATCTGAGAGTGGTTCGTTTTTTGGGAAGAGGGGTCTGGGAAGGGGAAAGGGGGGTTTGACTAGGGTGAAATCAAAAATAATTAGTGACTGAACTTCCGTCGCTAATTTCTAACGGCAGCCATTAATCAGTGATAGAGCCCCCGTCTCTAATTTTTTCGCGTTTTTGCCATGGTTTTTAGTGACGCATAAAAGAAATATTCTTTAAATATTCTTTCATTAGCGACGGAAGTAATTTCGTCACTAATTTAAAAGCCCGCTAATTAGCTACAGATTTCGTTACTAATTTAATGATTCTGTAACAAATTAGCTACGAAAATTTTTGTAACTAATGTTTCTGTCACTAATACCCGTATTTCTAGTAGTCAAATCTTGATGGTTATCAAGTTCCTTAGGGTATGTTTAGGAACCCCAATGTCATAGCTTGAAATTAGAAACATAATTTGAATTTCGTGGAGCTTAAATTGTTCATCCAATTCTAATTTCAAAGCTTGGCATTGAATAGCCAAACATAATTTGAGGTCTTAATTAGGAAGTTTCGCCGAAACAATTTATAACAAATCACCAATCTTGATGGCCATTATGTTCCCACTTCTTAGAAAGTTTCCCGGGAATAATTTATATAATATATCATCAAACGTACAAAATCATTAAATCCATAATCAGTCCAACCTCCATTCTCTATCTCTACCGCTGCAACAACCATCCATTCTCTTCATTTTAACGAAGATCATGAGACCAATAAAGGGATCACCTAGCTACAAAGTATCTAGAAAAAATTGTAAGGTACATACAAAACACGGACAAATTAAACTATAATGAAGAGATATACACCTTTCCCCCTTTTTTTTCACCAAAACTCAATTGCTGCTACTACCTTTGCGCCATTGCATCCCAAGTAAAACGTGCAAAGATAAGAGAACAAGGGTAAGAATGACCTTGAATGACATAAAATCAAAATTTAAGGTCTTATTAATAATTTGTTAATTAGCTAGCTACATAGATTTTTAGTCCTACAAGTAATAGAAAGTCCTTCGTTTCTTTAATGGTTCTTTGCTTTGGCACAGTATACTGCTTAGAGAACATTGAAAACATAATTTGAGGTGCAAATTAAAATGTTGGGCCAACTTTAGGGGCGCAATGTGTAATATCCACCTGAATCTTCTTTCGCTTAATCGGTCCTTTCGTCAATTATGAAATTCCCGGTAGACAAAAATAGCAGGAACGGCGGTGCAAATTCGCAAGCTCTGTTCGTCCCCACAGGCCACAACGATGGCTAATCAGCCGCCGACGATGAACCCAAAGCCTAACCCTAACCCTGCCCGTAAGAAAAGTACAGTGGAGGGAAAGACGAAAAAGGAGAACGATCAATTCGAGTTCTGCAAAGTCTGCAGACTCAATCACAATTTAGGCCGCCGCCATAATTACTTCCCCAACCACACTAAATCTCTCTCCTCCTTCCTCTCTCGTTGCCAATCCAAGCTCTCGGACGTGCGCTTCTTCCTCAGAAACCCTAGCCTTCTTCGGCCGGAGCACGCCTCTCGCAACCGACTTTGGTGCGTCTTTTGCGATATTGACATTGACGAGGGTGGCAGCTCTTTCGCCTGGTGAGTAAATTGTCAATGTTCGGACGCTTTTCAGTTACGCTCTGTTCGGCTGCTAAGAAAGCGAAGGGAACAAAAATGTAAAAATGTGACCGAATTTACAATATACTGTTTCATTTACGCGTTTTTTATTACTGAGAATATAAGGAATTGAGGCTACTGAAGAATTTCAAAGTGGAAATGTTTGTATGATTCTATTTTCGATGTGAATGCAATGTAATTGTTTTGCTTAGTGGAGGCAAGTTGATCGGTGTTGTTGGATTGATAAATGAACAAGAGCTTTCCGTGTTTTTTTCTTCTCACTCAATTGCTTATTCTAATTTTGCACCATGGAATGTTTTGTCAGTGGTAATGCCATTAATCATCTCGCAAGTGCTGATCATTTGCAAAATGTAAAAGGTTTTATGTGGAAGTATGGAGGTGGAATGGACCGAGTTGATCCTTTTCTAGTTTCTGAGGCAGATTTGGCTAAGGTATCTAACTTGAAATTAGCTTGCACGTGCTTGGTTTGTATCATGTCGTTATGTATCTGTTTCTTTCACTGGGCTGATATTCAAGGTTTGTCTACTTCTCGTTCCTATTAACACTGTACTGAAAATCTGAAATTGTAAATCGACTTTAAGTACTCTTTTATGTACTGAATCTCGATGCCCCATATTTTTGTTTAAGTCCAATATTTCATTGTTAGAATACCTTAGATTCAGTTAGATTATATGTACAGTTTTCTTTCTTTGCTCGCTCGACTATGCGATGACGTTTTGTTTCTCGTAAGTAGCATTTTCGTGGTATTTACTACTTCCTTCTATCTGAATGCAGTATGAAAAGAAGTGCATATCATTGAAAAGTGAAGTTGCAGTGGAAAGATCTCGTGGACCTTTAGTAGGACCTTCAAATGATATCCACAATAAAGTGAATGTTGAATGTACTAATAATTTTGACCACAATAGTATCCACTCTTGTAACTCAAGTTTTCCAAATGGTGTTTTGCCTTTACAAAATTATACAAATGAGAAAAATCAGGTATCTGGTTCAGAAATTTCTGGAGTCACAGCGGTTGGAACTTGTATCCTCGATGCTAAATCATATTTGTGTGCCAGCACACTGTTGGATACAACTACAAGGGCTTCAAACAATTTAACAGGTACAAAAGGTTCTATCTTATATTGCTGTTTACTTTGATGTATTGGACTGGAGGCTCATTTTAATAGTGAACCATATTGGTGATTCCTTTTTCATCATATTCCTACTCAGGTTACGTTGATAGCCAAATGTCTACCATTTCCAACGGCAGGAAATCTTTAGCTGATGGGGGTTTTCAAAATGGAGTGGTGAGTTTAACCCTCCACAGAAATCCTGGGTTTTCTTATAGGTGTAATCTCCCCAATTTTTTCAATCTTTTTTGTCTTTCTGTTTGTTTTTTGATTTAATTGCTGAGCATTGACTCTCTCAATGTGGTCTTGTTTAGAACTTAAGATCTTTGAATAATGCTTTTAATTGCTTGCTAGATATTTTGTCATGCAGTTTTTCGTTGATTGGGTATTGTTTGCGAAAGCGATATGAGCTTTAAAAGTTCAATAAGAGGATTTTATGTGGAATATCAATGGGAAAATTGAACCCATTGATTCAGTAAATTGATGTTATACATGTACCCGATCAATTCTTTAAAGAGCATGGAGGGTGCACTTGACTGTTTTTTTTTTTTTGAAAAACCACTCGACTGTTCTTAGGATATCATTTCAGTTTATGCTCCTTGATAATTTTTCTTGGGAATGAGAATAACTATGAGTCTATGTGTGTGTTGTGTGTTAGAGAGAGAGTGAGGGGGTGGAGAGTTGTGTCTTGTCTCTGCCCAGAGGACCCTCATGAATATCCTCAACATTGTTACAGAAATCTAGAAGAGATCGAATGATATTTCATTTATGGTATGATTGGAGTGTGAAATATAAGGATTTAAGAATAATTCAGATAAGTTTGGGATTCTTCAAGATAGTATGTTGTCTTGACTGTTCTCCTTTGCTTAAATATCCTGTACATTTTCATTAGTGTATTGTTTCGTAATGACAATTATAAGGTAGTTGAAGACGCTGCTTGTGTGTGTAGCTCTTGTTATCTTGCTATAGTAATAAACTTTTCATGTGACTTACTCTTGGTACATTTCTTTGCAAAACTCATGTGCAATATTTTGACTTCACTTGCAAGAACTCAGAGATTCTATTTTCACTATTCTTTTCTTTAATTATCATTCATCATATTGAATTTATCATCTTTAAGAAAACAGATCAAATGGAGAGATGCCCATTGCTTTCCCCTCTTGAATTTATCATCTTTTCATTATGTTTCAGTTTTGTGAATTGTGAGATATTAGATTTAATGGTCATTGCATGGGCATGTTAAGGTTGGGAGAAATAGAAAAAACAAGTTCAGTTTTCATATGCATCGAAAATTTCATACATTGAAGTTAATGAAGCAACTACATGAACTCTGGTAATGAGTAGATTATGGTCATGAGAAGCAACTACATGAACTTAGAGCACTATTTATTGTGAAAAATGAATTGGTGCATTTGATTGGTTTTTGTGAGTTCCTGGGAAATGCAGGTTGGGTAATTGAAGAATTTTTAAGATTATGTTTAACAACTTACAGTTTCAGTTAGCTCCTGTCAAATGTGTAGAAAAATTGATGCAGTATGTTTTCCATATTTCCAAGACGAGTGCATCAAGCCTGGATAAGGAACATTCTTTATGTAAGTTACATAAATATTGAACTATATGACTATGAGAATGTGTAAAGAGGAGGTTGATTGGTGCGGCATTTCAACTTATCTTGGAGGAGGAGCTATCAGGAATGGAAACTTACATGTCAATATATCAAACCCAAAACCTTGTCATCAGAGACTCCACAGCTACTCATGTCCATCATATTTGGATAGTTTTACTCACGGATTAAGAATTTTTCTTTGGTAAATATAGGACATTGTTCTTTCCAAAAATCCTAGAATCTGAACTTCCTTGCATGGGTAGATAGCTAGGGTATTGAATGAATTTGGAGTGATCTTTGAACTTACATTTCCTTTTAGTGGCCTTATCTCTAAGTACCAAATTTGTTATGATTTTTAGCCTTTGACCTCAGTACTATTGTACTTTATGAGATTGCATTCTGTACCTCTTGCATTTATGCTCCTTTTTATTTTTAGTTTTTCATTCAGATTCGTCATGGATTTACTTCTTTTCTTTTCTTTATTGTTGGGGTGGTGGTGGTGGAGGGGGTTGGGGTTGGGGTTGTTTTCTTTTATATGCATTTGGTGTCAGATTTTTGGCATATATGTGACATCATTGGTGTAGTTGCAGCAGGTACATTGCGATGAAAGAACAGCTAGTGGAGAGAGCGGCTCAGTGGGTATACACCTTTGACTTTCCGCTGCTTGTATTTTATTTATTTTCTTTAAGTTTCTTACATGTGATTCTAGAGTTGTTCTGTGAGAAGCAGAATCTGTTTGCAGTTGGTACCTTCGTTTGCTATTGGAACGCTGGAAATTGCATGCTGCTAAAGCCAATGATGGTTTTGGGGTCTTAGTGCAGTGGATTTGATATAATTGTGACTCTGCATTGTTCATCTCTATCTATTTTCTCCTCAGGTTTGCCAATGCTCACACAAATCTCTTCAACAGTTCGAGAAGGGGTTGTAGGAAATGTGCATTCTGGAGCACCTCCTCCTTGGTTGGATACAGCTGGGAGAGATCTGCTTAGTGTTAGACCTAAGAATAAACCTGGAAAGCCCAAATTAAACCCAAAGCGGGTTGGAGCTGCTTGGGCCGAGAAGAGAAAGATAGAGATGGAGATGGAGGAGAGAGGAGAACTTCCCCATAATAGTTATGATTCGAATTGGCTTCCCAATTTTGGTGGAGTGTGGCAATCAGGTAGCCGCAAAGAGTCACGGAAAGAATTTGAGGTTGAAGGCAAAAGAACCTTTACGGAAGAAAGACAACCTGAAATGGCAATGCATGTTCAGCCTTACATCAGCAAACGAATGGTGAGTCCTCATTTTCATCTCTCTCTCTCTCTCTCTCTCTCTATATATATATATATATATATATATACACACACACACACACACACACACACACACACACAATGAGCTTGTATAGGCTGCAACCTTATAACTTTTAAAACTATGGTAACCAGAATTGTTTACAGCTGCATCGTGCACATATAGATATTCTTGTTCATATGTGATTTTACCCATTTACTATCGTATCCCAGAGTTTACACTTTCTAGGCTATCCCTGTATTTGGGAGGTTGGCGGGGATTCTGAACCTGCTTGACAATCTGCCCTCACCACCAATCGTTTCATATAAAATTTAAGTCTTAAGTGATGTACTCCTTCCTTTCCAAAAAAACGTCTCACTTTGACTTTTTTTGGTCAATTTAATTCAAGTTTGACCCAAGATTTATAACAAATTACTTGTCCTTGTGAAATTCTAAAAAGTTTTATTAATAGTATTCTTAATATTGTATTCAATGATTGAAATTTCATTACTCTAAGAAAAAAAAAAAAGACACAATAAATGTATGCTTAATAGTGATTTGATATTGTCTTAGTTTGACTTTCTAATAAGGAAATGAGACTTTTTTTTTTTTGTGTGGGTGACGGAGGGAGTATTTTGTTACTGTCAAGAGTAATTTGAAGTCCTTAATCCGTATCCCTTGTCAAAGCAATGTCATGTTCTCTCTTGTCTCTAGGATGTGTCACTCTCTATGCACTATGTTCACATGCTTCTACTAGTAAATCTCGTGCTCTATCGTTTCGGAAAGGTTGTTCCCCAAATCAAGTACTGAGCAAAGGGGTAGAATGGTTGGTGCATATCAGTATAGTAGCTTATGCTCACTGTTTTACGTTGTATTTGGTCCACTCACCTTTTGTGTCATGATTGGTCTCTAGTGATTCACTATACACATTCAATATTCTCTTGCTGCAAGCTATGGGTTCCAATTTCATTGGTTTGTCATCTTCAGTTGTATGTTTATGTTGAGGATAAAGGCGATGAAGAAAGTCTGTCATCATGGGACCAGCAAGAAAAATTTTGATCCAACAGTTAATGTAGTACATTGCTCATCCAGAGTCTTGTCAAGATAGTTTCTCTCTTCATGAAAGTTGTTTCCGTGATACTCACATTTTCCTTTTCCCAATTATTATTGCAGCGTCAAGATACTAGCGAATGATGCAGGGATGCAAAATGGCCGTGATCACGCCAAAAAGATCTTCGTGACCACGTCAGATCCACGTGTATAACTAGCTTCTGGTCAAGATGTCTCGGCTCTCAAAGGTGTCTCGTGTTGGGACCAAACTGTCGTGAGTGAGTTGAATTCTTAACTGTAAGACAATGAAAAACACCGTCAAGGATGTCGGGGGTTTACCTGACTAGCACCCTCCGGTGTGAGAATCAGTAACTAAATAAATGCAGAGGCAGTTTGGTATTAAATGCTAACTGATCCTTCATAGGGAATAAAGATGGGAGTGTTTAATGCTAGTAGTAAATGTGATTCTCCAGTATCTTAGTTTGTTCTTGGGAGTAAATGCAGCTTGGTCTTTAATGAAAGCAGTATCTTTCCTTTTATATCCAGGGATGACGTGTTAGAAGGTAAGAAGTTAGTCACCTGGACCTGGGGGAGTTGGTGATTATTAGGGAACCCATTCCTCTGTCAGTCTGCAGGGACAGGATAGAAGTTTCCGCCTTGGAAATGGGGAGAAGCCATAAATGCTAATGTTGCTTTATTTAGAAGAAATCTCTTCTCTCAGTGGGAATGTCTTGCTTCTTCCAGGAAATATGCTGACACACTGTGAGCATTAAATGTTTGATGTTGACCCCATTCCGAGGACAGATATTCTGGTGGTCGAGGTTCTTGTACTGATCGGTGAGGATACTTGTGGAGATGTGCTGAGGTTAGGCTCAGATGATAACCTCGGCAGTAAACTTTAGTCAGGAACCTCATCCTGAGTCCTCGACAGAGTCCTCGGTTGGGATGCTCGATTGCCTCAAGGGTCGAGCTTCCTTGGTCGTTGTGTAGGCTGGGACCTACTAGAGCTGTCGTGGAAAGGGTATTTGGGAGGATCCCATCAGTAGCCCCCGAGTCCTCGAGTGTAATGGATTTATTCTGAACGAGAGGAATCTATCCCACAGCCTGTCACATGAGCTCCGAGCTCCTTTCTTCTCTAGAGGTAACGAAACCAGCTCGATCTGGCAATTTCGGCGAGCTGTTCCGGAAGTTACACGTCAAACTTGTTTGGGGAAGGCACGAATAGGGGTGTTCATCGGTTCGATTTTCAGGTTGTTCGGGTTGTTCGGTTTTTGTTATTTTAACCTTAAAACCAAAAATCAAACCAAACCAAATAAAAAATCAAGAAACCAAACCAAATTCGAATTCGGTTTTCGGTTTGGTTCCGTTCGGTTTTCGGTTTTAACCAAACAAATGTTAAAACTACAATCCAATTCAAAGTTTAAATATTTATCATTTAAAAAACATCCAAAACAAAGATTAAAACTTTAACAAAATTTCATAATATCCCTAAAAATGTAAGATTACATATACTTAGTTATTCGAATTTGAAGGAAGTCTTGGATTTCACACATTAGTTTGGCATTTCTTGTCACTAAACATTCACGAAATTTGTTTGAATTATCACTTGTGTTATTTCTGCGACACATTACAAAAAACAAAGAATATTTAAATAAATCGACAAATGTCAAAAAAATATATTGAAAAAGAACATTTATATAACTAATAATAATGTATTTAATTTTATTATATTTTTTCTAATTTGGTTTTCGGTTTGAAAGGCAAAACCAAAAACCAAACCAAAAATCATATTAGAATTCGGTTTTACCAACCAAACCAAACCAAAAACCAAATTCAATTTCGGTTTCGGGTTGTTCGGTTCGGATGATCGATTTTTCGGTTTGGTTTTCAGATGAAACCAAATATTGAACACCCCTAGGCACGAATGCAAAGGGTGACATCCCCGTGACGATGAGTGGGGAGTACGGATCTGCTCTGCATTAATTTCGCGTCCTTTCAAATTTCAAAACGTGGCTGGACGCTCTTCTACTCGCGTGTGGTCTTCACGACATTGGTTTCCAAAAGAAGCCAAGCTAGGATCCGCGTGTTTTCTATCCGGGTCAACCCAATAACCCGGGCTATAAAAGGGGAAAACCAATGTTCGATTTTTACTTTTCATTAACCCCTATAAAAACCCTTCTTCTCCGACGACTCCAAGAGATTTTCGGCGGCACTATCGTTTAAGAAAACTTTTTCTGCTCATTCCGGCCATTCTAGTTCCCGTTTGTTCTGTAAGTTAGCCTTTCCTTCCTTTTCTGCTTTCTTTGATATCAGTTTTTAGCCGGTTTGGCCTATTCTTATTTGGTAACTTTTGGGTTTTTCGACTTCTATCGCTGATACTAACTCCGGTGTCCTCTAGATTCTCAGGTGAACTGTTCATCTTCTCTTCTCGTTGCTCCGAATTTCACCTCGATTCAGGTAATTTATTGCTCGGCTTCTCTTTTTACAGTCTTTAGTATGTCGTTTCTGGAAGGAGTCAATTTTGTCTTTAACCCCATCGACTCTTCGAACTTGACATCTTCGTCGAGCTTGATTTCGTCGAGCTCTTCCTCTACGAGCTCGACGTCCTCGTTTGGCTCTGCTTCCTCGTCCGTTTTTGCTCGCTCTTCTATTGGTGAGAACATATATAGACAATCTCACAGTCGATGGGCATTCGTACCCCCCCAGTGCGGCGAGGGCATTCTTGGTGAGTCAGGGTATTGAGGTAGAAGACTTTTTCGTGGTCGCTGACGACCTTTATGATATTCCTGATCTCCCTTTGTCTTCCGCCATGCAAGTACTCCGTCCCCATGAGGTTATAGACGAGCTCTAGGACCATTATTTCACCATTGATAAAATAATAGCCCGTATTAAGGCCAGGAGAGAGAGAAGAGATCATGAGGCTGCTGAGGCCGAAAAAGCTCGTGCTAATCGGTCCAAAGTTTACCAGGCCGCTAGAGCTGAGAGAGCCCGTTCTGGTCATAGGAGATACAAAAGGAAAGCCGCGGGTCCTTCGTTTGCCCGCGTATTCAAGTCTAATGAATCCGTTTCTGTGCAGATGGCTAGGACCAAAGGCAGAGCATCTACTTCAGGTCGACCTCCGGTTCCCCCAACAGTTCCTTTTGAGAAGAGAGCCCCCAGGCAACGGGCTATGAAAGAATGGAAGAACCAAGCGACCACCACCGATTTATCGGTCTGGAGGACTCGCTTTGGGTATCTGACCAACGATTTCCGAGTTTCGCTTCCTCAAGCTGACAACCAATTATTCGATCTTCGACAGAGGAGGGATAAGGTCGGCTTCTACCTCAGCTTTTTTGAGGTCGGTCTCCGCTTGCCCCTCGACCCTTTTATTTGTCTATTCTTGAAGGAAATGTCTGCGCATCTTCTGGACCTCTCCCTAAATACTATGAGGATGCTGTCAAGCTTTGTCGTAGTAGTCCGTTCTCACGGATTTGAGCCGACCATCAACCTTCTTCGTCATTATTTTTTGGTGAACAATACCCAAGGTCGACTTCATTGCAAGACCCAAAATTATGGGGTCAAGCTCTTCACCGATACCCCCAGCAAGGTCAGCGGCTAGGCGGATAAAGTCATTTTGGTTGACTGCAGGAGGGGATGGTGTTTCCCCCCCCCCCTCGTCAAGCTTTCAAGGTTCCCGACCTTGCTTCAGATGAACTGACCGCTTATGAGAAAAGGGTGAAAACCGCTATCGAGCTTGATCTGGGCTTCGAGGGCAAGACCTCTTCTCGCCTATATGACTGGGCCGCTATTGTTAGGAGCGAGTCCTTGCTACGCGTTGCCGGGCTGTCGAGCAAAGAGGTTGACAGCGTGAGGGTGATTTGTCCTGTACTTGCAGTGAAGAGTTTCGCGGGGTGGTCTCTACACCGTGACCTCCAATTTGGCGAGGACTGCGGCGAACTAACTCGGGCTGTGATCCCAGTAATAATTTCCACCTTAGTGCTTTGAGTATATTACAACATTTTTCTTATTGATTTTCTAACTGTTTATTCTTTTCAACAGCCATGTTTCAGATCGATGACTTCCTCGCCTCTCCAGATGTTCTGGAGGAGATTTCTGCGACCCAAGTTGCCGAGCTCCCTACTGCCTTGGCTGACATCGAGGGCACGGGGGAAACCACAGCCGTTTTCGTCATCGATGTGGGCCACCAATCCGCCATCGAGCAGCTGCTGAAGAGGACCACCCGAGCCGCTAAGAGGTCGACCTCTTCTTCAGGCGAGCCTCTGTCCGATGTCCCTCCTCAGCCCAAAAGGAAGAAGGTGTCGGTGGCTACTGGTTTGATTGACAAGGAGGTTGATGAGAGGGAGCCCCCGGAGATGTTGGCGTCGGCAAATCTTCTTCCGACTTGCCGAGTGTCTCCTCTGCGAAAGCTGGTCCCGAGGAGAGTGGTGCTCCCTGGTTGAGCGATACTTTTGAGTTGCCCGAAACCCGAGCTGCTGGCCTTAAGCTCGGTAAGGCTATTGGAGCGGTCCCCGCCTTAAAAAACCTTTTCCACATGGACAAATTATCTCCGGCGGTGACTGCTGGCCAGGGTGTCATCCTACGTTGTGTCGATAATGACCTCTTTGAGGAGCTTGGGGCCCTGAACCCTGCTGAGGCTTTGGGCCGGGCTGGTTTTGCCATGAGCGAGGTATATTTTATATCCATTGAAGTCATTATTCATGTTATGGTCGACTTTTTACTGATAATCTTCTTTTTTTAGGTGGGCACCACTCTCTAGCTGTTCGGCAAGGAGCTGAGCCGCACTCGAGCTGACATGAAGCATTTTGAGGTAGAGAGGGAGAAGCTGAGCAACAAGAATCTCTCTCTCAAGGGCGAGGTGGAGACTCTTGTGCGGAAAGCCGACGAAGCCCAGGGCAAATCTTCTTTGCTGGAGAGAGAGGTGAAGCAGGCGAGGTGGGACGCCGAGCAGGCTCGTGGTTCGCTTTCGGTGGTGGTCGCAGAGAAGGAGGGCCTAGTTGCCGAGAAGCTCGTAGGGGAGCAAAGGGCCAAAGCTGCTGAGTTGGAGGTTATCGACCTTAAGCTCAGACTTGCTACCCTTGAGGGAGAGCTCGCCGCCGCGAAAGCCGCGCCCCCAGCCGATCAAGTTATTGAAAATTTTAAGACATCCAGGGAGTGGGGTCAGGCTCTTGCCCCTTATTTTATCCGAGGGAAGGAGCACATCCTCCGAGTAGCTGCGGCGGCGGGCATACCGATGGACGACCTTCTCTGTTGGAATAAAACTCTGTTCATTGGGGAAGAAGCGAGGATGGGGCACATAATGGTGTCTTTTGACGAGGATGAGCTGAAAACTTTGCATGAGGGTGATGTTAAAAAAGGCAAACAACCATGGAATCCCCCTACACCCTTCGATCATAACCTCCGCAACCTCGTTAAGATTTTGAAGGTCGATCCAAAAGCTCCTTTTGACGGCGATCTACGGCTGCGGCAGTTCGAGGTTGAGAAATCGAATTAGGATGAATATAGTCGAGCTGTTCATGATGCCAAGAAAGCCTTCTAATCTTCCTTCTTCCTCATTGTACCGAGCTTTATTCTTGCCCCAAGTCTTTGTAGTAAACAATTTTTGTACTTGTATTTTTAACAGTGCTGTCGGCCTTGATGCCGAGTCTTTATGTACATATAACCCTTTTCTTTTTACTAGCCTGTTAAATAGTTGAAGTATATTTTGTTTTGAAATATTTATGCTTTTATGGAGTCTCCTTTGTGTTATCAAGGAGATTTTTTGGACACCTCTTAAGGTTTTTTCCTTGATTAGCGAGGAATGCTTCAGATAAATCGTCCTGTTTTGTCCTCAATTTAACGAGGATTTATTATAGGTAGAGCTCTAAAATTCTCCCCTTCCTAGGGGAGTACTTTAGATAAGGCCCCTATCGAGAAGGTCCTCGGCTTAATCCGTTTGTCGTGATGGCTTTTGGTGAGTTGCTTGTAATTTATCATTCTCATTCTCGCTTCGAGCCTTCTTTTCTCGAGTAAGTCCAAGTCGAGCCCCCGGGCTTCTTTGTTCATTTCTTCATTGAAATAGGTTACCCTGCAGGTCGGAAGGGCCATCTCTACAGGTGCCATAGCTTCTGATCCGTAAGCCCAGTTGACCCTCTCACTAAGGTTCAAATACTCCATAGGACGGCGGGTAGCTCGTCGAACCATCTTCCCTTCTTCTCTTCAAGGCTTCTTTTTAAAGCATGAAGAATCTGTTTATTTTCAGCTTCTGCTTGGCCATTTCCTTGCGGGCGAGCTACCGAGGACATCCAGTGTTTGACTTTCATGCGCTCACAGCTCGCAATGAATTTAGTGGAGAACTGCGTTCCATGGTCCGAGACAATTACCTGAGGTAACCCAAATCGACGCCAGATGTAGTCGTGGACGAAACTGATGGCTTTATCCTCGGCAATGCTGGCTAGGGGTTTTGCTTCTATCCATTTGGTGAAGTAGTCGACCGCAATAATCACGAACTCGCAGTTACCTTTAGCTTTGGGGAATGGGCCGATGAGGTCTATTCCCCACATGTCAAACGGCCAAGCTGCTACCACCGGAGTCTGAGGGACTGCTGGTAAGCGAGGGATATCTGAAAATCTTTATCATTTGTCGCATTTCCTCACATAAGCTTCCGCGTCTTTTCTCAAGCTCGGCCAATAATAACCGTGGAAGAGAATCCGATCGGCTAACGTCCTTGTGCCGGGGTGTCCTCCGCAAACACCTTCATGAACCTCGGCAAGCAGGTCCTCCACTGTCTCTGGCCGCACACATCGGAGAAGTGGCTTAGTGAATGATTTCCTATAAAGCACTTCTCTGATCACGGTGTACCTAGCTGCTCTTTTCCGTATGATTTGTGCCATGACGTCGTCTTCGGGCAACCTTCCCCATTCAATGTATTCCTGAATTTCATCGATCCAACATTTAGGAACAATTGTGATGGGTAAAACGGGCTCTTTGTTGACGGAGGGTAAATCTAGGAACTCCGTCTGCACTCCTTCCGAAAGATCCTCCAGCTCGCCGGAAGCTATCTTTGACAGATAATCAGCCCTAGCGTTGTTTGTTCTTTCGATTTGCACCAGCTCCCAATACTTGAATTCCCCTAGCAACTTCCTCGCAAGCTTGCAATATTTTAGTAACGTGGGGTGGCAGACCCCATATTCTCCCAAAATTTACCTTACAACGAGTTGAGAGTCACTAAAGATGAGCAAGTGTTGGGCCCCGACTTCTTTGGCTAGCTTGATGCCGGAGATCAAAGCCTCGTACTCTGCCTGGTTGTTGGATGCGGGGAAGTTGAATCGAATTGCTCTGCTAATCTCCTCTCCTTTAGGTGATACTAATGATATCCCCGCACCGCTTCCTCCTTTGCTCGACGAACCATCGACGTACATTGTCCAGCAGTTTTTTGGTCTAGCCGGGGACTTAGGTTCCATCCCTTCTCCGGTCGAGCTGGGGGATTTGTTTGGTGTGCTCGCCTTCCCTGGTTCAGCTGAGCTTGAGTCATCCCTGGCAAATGATGTTTCTGCGATGAAGTCTGCCAAGATCTGAGCTTTGACCGCCTTTCTCTGCTCGTAAGTAATATCGTACCCGGATAGTTCCACTGCCCACTTCATCATCCTTCCGGCTACGTCGGGCTTGTGAAGTATTCTCCTTAGTGGTAGGTCGGTGTAGACGATCAAAGCATGTGCTTGAAAATAATATCTGAGTCTCCGGGCTGCTACTACTAAGGCCAAGACCACCTTTTTGACGTTTAGGTACCTTGTCTCCACGTCGGTTAGAGCGTGGGAGACGTAATACACAGGTCTTTGAATCTCCTTGTCTTGCTGCAATAAGACTGACGCTACAGCTGAGTCTGAAGCGACGAGGTATACGTACAGGATTTCGGAGGGTTTTGGGCTGGAGAGCAGCGGAGGGCTGCCGAAATATTCCTTCAGCTCAGCAAATGCCCTGTCGCATTCTTCATTTCATAGAAAATGCATTGTTCCCTTCAATGCTTTGAAAAATGGCAGGCTCCTTTCTGCTGCCTTGGCGATGAACTGACTTAAAGCCGTAATTCGTCCATTCAGTTGTTGTATTCCTCGCACTGAGTTTGGAGCCCGCATGTCCACCAAAGCCTTGATCTTCTCTGGATTAGCCTCAATCCTCTTTTCATTCACCATATAGCCCAGAAATTTTCCTGCCTTCACTCCAAAAGCGCATTTTGCGGGATTCAATTTCATCTTGTTTTTCCTCAGGTTGGCGAATGTCTCGTCGATGTCGGCGACGTGGCTGATCCATTTCGTCTTGATAACCATGTCGTCGATGTATGCCTCCATATTTCGACCGAGCTGGTCCCCAAATACCCTGTTGACCATTCTTTGATAGGTCGCTCCTGTATTCTTCAACCCGAACGACATCATCACATAACAGTATAGTGCCCCTGCTGCTCGGAATGCAGTTAACTTCTGATCGGCGAGCCACATTCGGATTTGATGATACCCAGAATATGCGTCAATAAAACTCAGAACTCTGTGACCTGCTATTGCGTCGATGAGCTAGTTGATCTTTGGGAGTGGGTACCAATCTTTTGGGCAGGCCTTGTTGAGGTCGGTGAAGTCCACGCACATGCGCCACTTTTTGCTCGTCTTTTTGACCATCACTATGTTTGCCAACCATGTGGGATACAAGATTTCTTTGATTATTCCTGCCAGAAGTAGTTTTTTGACCTCTTCCTTGATCGCGGCCTGCTTTTCTGGAGAGAAGACACAGGGTCGCTGTTGTACCGGTGTGATACTTATATCCACGCTCAATCTGTGCACCGCGACCTCTTCATCTATGTCCTCGACCGTCCACGCGAAGACGTCGGTGTTAGCCCGCAGGAATTCGATGATCTCTTCCCTTTCTTTTGGAGGTATCTCCCTCCCCACCTTGACTTTTTGGCCGGGGTGATCGAAGTTTATGATTACCTCGTCTAAATCTCCATGAGGTAAAATGTCGGGCTCATTGCGGTTGTCTAAGATTTCTATCACAACCATCTCGTCTTGAGGTCGATCTCTTGGTCTTGGAGCTAACTTCGACTGGTTCTCCCCGGGCATTTCTGAACCTCCATCCTTTTCTGGCGAGCAAGTTTTCCTAGCTCGCTTTGATTGCTATTGTTCGGGGATGGGGTTGGTTTGACTAGCCTGGTTCCCTTCCACTCCAGTTTCTTCAACCAGTGCCTGTGTAGTCGAGCAACCGGCGGGTCCCTCTTTCCTAATGGGAGGATCTTCGGGGAACTTCTCCATTGATGATGCGGTCCCGTTCTTTTTCATCTTCTCTTCATTTTGTCTGACCAGCTTCAGGTACACAAGGGTACTTTTAGGGTCGTTTTTCATCATGCTCGTTCCTCCGCTGGTCGGGAACTTGATTCTCTGGTGGGCTGGTGAGGAAACCATATCGAATTTTATCTGGGCGGGCAGCCCAAGTATTGCATTGTAAGGGGAGCCGAGGTCAAGTATGTGGAAAGCGACATCCTCGGTCCGACTCCGATCATTGTCTCCGAGGGTAACCTAGAGAGTTATCACACCTTTGACCGAGACCTTGTGTCCCGTGAATCCCTCGAGCCTCACCCCGCTCGAGCTAAGATGAGCATCCCTGAATCCCAGTGCTTTGAAGCAATCATAAAACATAACATTCCGTCCTGCCCCCGTATCGATCAGCACTCTCCTGACAAACCGGCTCCCGATTTGAACACGAAGAGTCAATGGTTGTTCCTTTGCCGTGGGATTTGTTGCAAGCTCGCTGGGATAAAATGTAATGTGGGGCAGCGGGCTAAACACTTTGTCCAGGCTATGAATGGTGTCTTTAAGCTGCGTTATATACTTCTTGCGTCCCCCTGGATAGTATGGACATCAGCGTCCTCCTCGGTGGGGTTTTCTTCAACTGTGTTCCTGTGTTGGTTTGCAGGTCGAGCTCCACCGAGCTCAAATCTTTTGAGAGATCCTCGGTCAATCAACTTTTGTATCTCCCTTTCAACTGGAAGCATTCTTCTGTGTCATGGTCGTTCTCCTTGTGGTAAGCGCACTTTTTATTGGGATTGCGCTGGTAGTCAACCTTCATCAGTAGGCGGGGTCGATCCAACTTCTTTTCCCGAAATAACACATTCATTATGTGCTCTCTTGTCTCATTCAAGGGCGTGAAATGTTCCTCCTCTCTTAGGGTTTTGTTCTTATCCTTCTTCACTGTTGCCTTTGTGGTCGGTACATTGGCCTTTACCTCGACAGTTTTACTGGCCGAGGTTGAGGCCCCCTTGCTCAAAGCTTTTGCCTCAATTTCGCTCTCCGTCTCCCCTATTTTCTGGGCGGCCAGGTACATGGCAGCACTTGAGGCTGGCGGCTGAAATGTTGAACACATGAGACATCATGCCAGGTTGGATTCCTGCCTCAAAGCAGAGTATAATCATTTTGTCGGGTACGTTCTGAAGTTGCTCGTCCACAGCTCGGAACCTTTTCAAGTATGACACTAGGGACTCGTCTTCGCCCTGTTTAACTTTGGCGAGGTCGGACTGACTTTTTGGTATCTCTCCTGCCGCAGAAAATTTACTCAGAAACGACCTTTTAAATCCATGCCAATCAGATATAGAGCCTCCTTCAAGTTCTTCAAACCACGTCAACACCGCGCCTTCGAAAGTGCTCAGGAACGCTTTGCACCATAGATCTAGCTTGCTTGAACAGATGCCCATTTTGGCCTCAATGCTGGATACGTGCTCCCTGGTGTTCGTCTTCCCCTCATAAGATTTTAATGCAGGGAGTTTGAGGCGTGAATCAGGGGAGGTTTCTCGGATTCGTTTGCAGAATGGGGCAAATTGATTTTTCGATTTAGGGTCGGGCTTTCCTGACTCCAGGGCGTCTAGCCTGTCTTGAAGTTTCTTTAATAAACCTTCCTCTAACTTTGATGTCTGGTCATCGCGAGGTGGTCGAGGTGGGAGGTCATTCTCTCTTCGTCGTTTATGAGAAGTGGCATCTAATCGGCCCTTACTCTTCTCCGGAGTGGGTGATCGTGCTCGATGCGTCGTCCTTCCACGAGACCGTTCTCCTCGCTCTCTTCGTCCTAACTCACCTTGTGATACCAGAGTGTAGGAGATTCTGTCATGAACGCTCACTTTTGGGCGAGCTCCTTTGTCATCCCTGGTCAGCCTATCATGAGCACTGGTCCCTGGACTTCCTTGGGTCTCTCGATCCTCTCGTGAACACTTATCCTGGTTGCACTGGAACCAGAAGTACGCAGATGAGACCTCTCATCTGATCCCCTGATCGACCTCGCCTGGTGTTCGTCAGTTCGCCGATTGTCTCCTTGATCCTTTCGCGGAGGAGCCACCAACCGCGAGCAAGTTCATGCTTGCGTATTTCCAATTCCCTCTATCTTTCCATGAATGTTCTTTCTTTTCGGATATGCTCGAGCTCAGCGAGGTCCTACTCTTTCTGGGTGAGGATCCTTGGTTCATCCCGTGTTGCGATTTCGCCGGTGTTGCGAGCAATGGCCCCTACGGTGGCGTTGCTCGTGGGTGGGCTCTCCCTGGAGCGCCCACTGCTCGCCCTCTTGCCTTTTCCGGCTAGAGCTTTCTTCTGAGTCGCCTGAGTGACTTTTGCTGTCCTCGGCTCTCCTGTGACTTTAACAGGTGTCTCCAGAATGGGGTTTGAAGTAGTCTCCATAGCGCGCTCCGTAGTTTTCTTTGCTGGAGACTCTGCTCGGGGAGTTATTGAGGCAGTTGTGGGAGGAGGCTGTTTAACAGGTGTTTGTTTACTTGTCGCCATCTCACTCGTTCGTCGAGGTTGTTTGTAGGTCCTGGCAACGGAACCAAACTGATCACACCAAAAAGATTTTCGTGACCACGTCAGATTCACGTGTATAACTAGCTTCTGGTCAAGATGCCTCGGCTCTCAAAGGCGTCTCGTGTTGGGACCAAACCGTCGTGAGCTGAATTCTTAACTGTAAGACATTGAAAAACACCGTCAAGGATGTCGGGGGTTTACCCGACTAGCACCCTCCGGTGTGAGAATCAGTATCTAAATAAATGTAGAGGCAGTTTGGTGTTAAATGCTAACTGATCCTTCACAGGGAATAAAGATGGGAGTGTTTAATGCTAGTAGTAAATGTGATTCTCCAGTATCTTAGTTTGTTCTTGGGAGTAAATGCAGCTTGGTCTTTAATGAAAGTAGTATCTTCCCTTTTATAGCCAGGGATGGCGTGTTAAAAGGTAAGAAGTTAGTCACCTGGACCTGGGGGAGTTGGTGATTATTAGGGAACCCATTCCTCTGTTAGTCTGCAGGGACAGGATAGAAGTTTCTGCCTTGGAAATGGGGAGAAGCCGTAAATGCTACTGTTGTTTTATTTAGAAGAAATCTCTTCTCTCAGTGGGAATGTCTTGCTTCTTCCAAAAAATATGCTGATACACTGTGAGCATTAAATGTTTGATGTTGACCCCATTCCGAGGACAAATATTCTGGTGGTCGAGGTTCTTGTACTGATCGGCGAGGATATTTGTGGAGATGTGCCGAGGTTAGGTTCAGATGGTAACCTCGGCAACAAACTTTAGTCAAGAACCTCGTCCTGAGTCCTCGGGTGGGATGCTCGGTTGCCTCAAGGGTCGAGCTTCCTTGGTCGTTGTGTAGGCTGGGACCTACTAGAGCTGTCGTGAAAAACACGTGGAATGGGTATTTGGGAGGATCCCATGAGGCCGCAGTCTGGTTTTGGTCAAATTGTTAATCAGTCTTTACTGTATTGTAGTACCTATCTGCACGCCAACTAACATCATCCAATCTTGTATTCTCGTCAAGTATAGCATATATCCTTTCACTTTGGTCCCTTTTATTTCCTGTTCTCCTTCACTGAGAGATATTGGTTTTTCAACTAAATCATCCACTCGTCTGCGCCCCCCTCCACACAACAAACCACCCACCTTTTCAAGCAGCTTTCGGCCACACACACCCCACCAGAAAAAGACCCCAGAAGAAAGTGTATTTGCCTGTATAAATGGTTGTCTAGTATAAACTGATCGCTGAATTAGTTTGAACATTGGATGTGTGGAGCCCAAAGCAGAATCCTTGAGTTACTGGAGAATCCCCCTTTCAAAGCGTAAACCTTGATCCTGTATGTTATTTAGTTACAGAACAAATTTTCATGTATGTTTCTCAAACAAATCATTATTACAAGGACACCATGGTTAATAGAGTATTACGGACAAGTAATATCATTCTTTAAGAACAAACTTATCCATATATATATATATATATATATATATATGTATATATATATATTTGGGTGAGTATTCAATGGTTATTTCATCTCACAAACCATCAATGATTATTATTATATCAACTATCTGATCAAAAATTAATAACTAAGATTAATTGCATTAAATGACTCACCCATTTGCATTAATTGCATTTTTCAACTAACCATTAAATTTTAGTCATTGATTTTCGATCTAATGGATAATATCAATGGTAACCATTGATGGTTAGTGAAATATAGTAACCATTGAATAATCCCTTATATATATATATATATATATATATATATATATATATATAGTATTTTTAAGAAAGATTAAATTGATTAAAAGAAATCAAACTGTAACCTTGCTTCAGTTAGTTGCAACTTAGAAGCTTGAGTACATGCTTGGAGAGGTGTGAATAGAATTTTTCGTTCAACCATTTGTGGTGCTGAAAAAAACAGCTCTATTTCAAATTTAAAATTTACTGCTTTTAGCCATCATTTAAATGTTGTCATCAGATAAATTTTGGGGTAATTTCGGCCGGTTCCTTTTTTAACATTTTAGTTCGTTCTAGTTCATCATTTTTTTTTTTAAATCGGAAAAATATACTTTTTGGTCAAAAAGACAACAATACCCTTAATGAAACCAAAACAGACGCGCATTAGGCATCCCAAGTCATCGGGATGCAATGATTGCGCATTGGGATTCAATTTGAGTTGCAACAATTAGGCATCGGGATGTAAGAATTGTGCATCGGGATTTAATTTGAGATGCAACAATTGGGCATCGGGATGCAGTGCCACTTTTTCAGATTAATTTGGGCATTGGGATGCAAGAATTGTGCATCGAGATTCAATTTGAGATGCAATAATTGGGCATTGGAATGCAATAATTGGGCATTGGGATGCAGTGCCACTTTCTCAAATTAATTTGGGCATCGGGATGCAAGAACTGTGCATCAGGATTCAATTTGAAATGCAACAATTGGGCATCGAGATGCACAAATCTCTGTATTGCGATTAACAAATCTTCATCTTGTATAGTTGAACTTATTAATTCCTTATAAATACGCATTCATATTGATTAACACCATGGAATGATAAACAAGATCATCAAATCTCATTAAAGTAATACTCTAAAAATTAAGAAACAAGAGAAGAAAACGGAAATAGCTCAAGGCAAGCGAGCTTCATTAGCATAACCAATCTGCTTATACAAATGCTTAAATCAAATAGTAATACAATAGGAGGGGCTTCATACGTGTGCAATTGAGATGCAACAATTGGGCATCGAGATGCACAAATCTTTGTATCGCAATTAACAAATCTTCATCTTGTATAGTTGAACTTATTAATTCCTTATAAATACGCATTCATATTGATTAACACCATGGAATGATAAACAAGATCATCAAATCTCATTAAAGTAATACTCTAAAAATTAAGAAACAAGAGAAGAAAACGGAAATAGCTCAAGCAAGCGAGCTTCATTAGCATAACCAATCTGCTTATACAAATGCTTAAATCAAATAGTAATACAAATTTATCGTACTATTCTTGAGGAGGGAGTGTTTTTAACATAGTTGTGTTTTTGTAATAAGAGTTGCTAAAATCGAAAAGTATTTATAACCCACTACTATAGGTGGTACTAGTTCTAGGTTGCTAGATGAATTCTAATTCAAAGTCAATTCTTGACATTTTTATTTCGAAGCATACATAGGAGAAACGGGGGTATTTTAAAAATAATTTTATAAAAGCGTCTTTTAGCGGTTAAAAAAAAAAGAAGAACTATAACAGTTACAAACTTTGAAAAGGAGATCGGCCAACAATTTTCCGATAAATTTTCATGTCCTTGGACCAGATTGCCTAAGGTTTGTTATCTTTGTAATATTTAAGGACGTTAATTTTAAATTTTTTCTGACTTTGGCCCCCACCAACTTTTCTGAATCACTTTTATATTTTTTCTTTAATCATAATAAATGAAAATTTTAAACTCGAGCATACCCTTGGTAGTCAGGAGGTGAATCAGCAGCGGTAGGGGGGCCCTTGCCCCCTAGGGGGCGTATATTGCGCGTGCGTACACGTGTACGTGTATGTATGTGTATGTGTGTATGCGTACGCATGCATGTATGCACGTATACGTGTACATGTGTGCCTGCGTGCATGTGCACAAGGCCTGAACACCCTGAATTGTTCGCTTTTTACAATTTTGCATCAAAATAGAAGTTGAGTGTTACGAGATTTTGACTAGTACATGATAAGCGCAAAGGGTAAAATTAGTATCTATATTACAATAGGAGGGGCTTCATACGTGTGCAATTGACTGGGGATAACTACCGGTACAGATTGAATAAGTTACTAAATTTTTACGGCTAAGATTGAATCTTACTTTCACACGTGTGAATGCAGGTTTCTTCTTTTGGCGTCCAACTCTCTCTCCTTCCTCAATGGCCGGTTTACTCAGTTCGTTCCCTGATCTGCGATTCTACTTGAAAGGGAAAAACCCAATTCCTCTTCCTTGCTCTCTAGGATTTGGATTTGCAGAAAAGAGGGAATTTCTTACTCTAAAGGATTGTGGTGGAGACAGATTCAAAACCACGATTTCTTTCTCTCTCACCCTTTCGTCTCCCTTTTCGACCAAGATTCCCCTGGTAAGTAAGGCAGCAAACAATTTAATCGAATTCTTTCTCCTTTTTTTTTTTTTTTTTCATTTTTTTCGTACCCTTAATCCAACCTAATCATATGAATTTTGTTTGATTCAGAGGAATATAAATACATAATTTGAATATATTGATTGAAGCTTTTGCCAAGATGTTGGATTCTTGAATTTTATTGAACCTGTCGATTTTGATTTGGAGCTATTTGGGTTTCTACAACTTAATTGGGAAAACTTCAATTATTTCGGCCCAAAAGATTGCCCTGGTAAGTAACGTTTCAGTGTTTGTCGAATTTCATTGTTGATTGCAAGGGTTTATAGAGAGATGAAATAAATGATAAGTTAAAGATGGAAATCTTTGAAGACATTGATCAGCATGAAAAAGGATATTAGGCAAAAATATGATCTTAGCAATGAATTTTGGATTCATAACTATCTAGACATAGTCAATTTGATGAAGTTGATTACCATGAAGAGGGATAGGCGAAAGGCTCAATCCTCAGCATGAGCTAACTTTATTCATCAGGAGGATGCATACATTGCCATGAAAGTAGTCTAATCATTAGAGACAACCTACACCTATATATACCATACAGAAGAACTTTATAACTACCATACTCAATAACTCATCACCCTTATACTTCAACGTACACCTATATCCATGTCATTGATCTATGGGAAGACATTGTTCCTGAACTAAGGTCTTAATTTATTAATATGGGTCCTCCACTTCAAATTATTAATGAATTTATTCAGATAAATGTGATTCATCCACACTACCATACTCAATAACCCATCACCCTTATATTTTCACATGAATAAAGATCCTATGCCATCGGATTATCTTACAGAGTTTCTTATGTATTACAACTATGTTGATGCTGTGTGCTGTAATCAAAATCAAGTGATTGATTGAGAGGAGTCTTCTTCTTTCCTTAATGAAGTGAAGTGGAATAAATGACAGAAACTTATAGACAACATAAGTCATAATTACAGCGTGCATTACTAATTTTGTATATATTTGGAAAGGTTCACAAGTTGATGCCACTCATCTTTCGTAATCGTCATGTTCGTAGGTTAGTATCTACATTCTTAATATATTGTGTATATTTGGTTTTTTGTTAATTATCTTCCACTTACTCCTGTGTTAAGATCTCTCAGTCATTGTGTGATTTGTTTCGGTACCCATCAGCAATCAAGGTACTAAAAAGACCACCCCTTTCAAGAGCTATGTAGGCAAACTAAATACATCTTTAAAGCTCATGGAATTCGAAGTATCTGAAATGATATTATTGATAATACAACTGAAGCTTTCAATACAGATACCCCCCCTGTGCACAATACGTAAAATCATTGTTTTATGTTACCCTCTTTGATGTTCAAGTTGATCTAGGGTGCTGCATTCATCTCTGAGGCATGGTACTGAGTGGCAAAGAGCCAAGACCAAAGATAGAAATTAATACTACCTCTGATCCCAAAAAAAAAACTCATTTTCTGAGAGTCAATTGGCATATAATTCCTTTGAACTACACCAAAATGCTCTCTTTTTTGTATGATAACTGATAAGAGCACCCTCATGTTTTTGTAAGAGAGAAAAAAATTGGAGAACAATATTTAGAAATGGGACTTCTTTTTTGGGGAAGAACTAACATAGAGAGTACGAATCATTACAGACGGTCTATGTCTCAACTTAAATCTTTTTGTTTTTTACAATTTTAATATTTAATTATTGGTTTGCTTACAAACTAAATAAATTAATAATTCATTATTTTTGTGTCTTTCAATATTTTCTCCATTAGTGGACAACTCAAGAATTGAAAATCTCATAATTTTTGTGCAGCCATAGTTATCGATACGAGTTCGGATCAATGCATACTTGAGGTTTTGTAGGGATGACTGCTCAGAATATTAATTGAATTCGACCCCTATAAAACCCCGAGCATACATTGATTTGATCACATACCGACACCGTGCCATAGGCACGGGCACAAAACCTAGTACTTATACGAATGTGGAGACTCAAGTGGGACTAGAAAATTTAAAAAATGAACACTAATTGCGCTTATGAATCTTGCATTGATTTCAATTTCTACATGGCTTTCTCTGACTTTGAAATAGATAGTACGAAGTAGATTCTTGGCAGATTGATGAAGCTATCATCAATCATCACACCCGAATAAATGGAAAATGGAGCAGCAAAACAGTATTAGACGAAAAAGCAGAAAATTGGTACTTGGACAAACAGCTAACTTATTGAACCATTTCTAGGCTAAAAACAGGTTTAGAGCAACTGAGGAAAGTTTGTCAGCTGAAATTGGAATTGTACCAGAAAGAGCAGAGGTCTAAAGCTCGTAAAGTTTCTGTATGAAGTGACTATCAAAGTAACCCTTGATAAAGTTTGAGCTTGTTAAAGTTTCCTTCCACTTGGCATGATTCTTCTTAACCAAAACACCAACCTCACTATCTTCATCCATCACAGATTTAATGGCGGAGCAGACACTTTCCTTGGTAAACCATCCATTCTCATCCTTGTCCACCTCCACCCCGACCTTCAATTCCGCCGCCAGCAACCTGGTGTTGATAATTTGATCAGGCAGGAGCGGTAATAGCACTATCTGACTATCACTCAGCAAGCACTCCCACATTCCCCCTGATCCACAGTGTGTCAAGAAACAACCAACTGAAGGGTGGTTTAAGATCAATGGTTGTTGAACCCATCCCTCATGAACTATGCCTCTCCCTTTAACCCTCTCTGCAAACCCTTCAGGAAATGCTTCTTCTATAGATGCTACGCCAGATGGTTTTTTTAAGGCTAGGAAAAATGGGAGTCCTGTGGACTCGAACCCCAATAAGAATTCTTGAAATTGGTCTTTTTCAAGAACCCATTGACTACCCAGTGTGCTGAAAACTACTGAGCCAGGGTTGAACCCGTCTAGCCACTTGGCCCACCTGTCTTCTAATGTGTCTTTGACCGTGTCTGGTTCAGGTAGCATGGGTCCTGTTGGTAAAACCGGCCTCTCGAAACGGGCTGCTAGCTTGTCACAGGCGTTGCCTTCTATTTCGTAACACGTTCTGATGGAAATAGCGTTGCAATTTTTCAAGGAGGTTATCATTCGCTCCGGCAAACTTATGCCGCCGCGCTCACCGCCGCCAAATTCTTCCGACATAGCTGATGCAACGCGTGACTCATGCGGGCGTAGTGACACCGCCGTGGGAGGAGGTGGGGCCTCCTCTACTGGTCGCTGGATGTTCTTGGGCCAATCCCGTGGCAGCAAAGCAATTGAAGACGCCGCCACCACATTGAAACACACGGTCTTGAAACCAATTAGATCCCCCAGTTCAGGGATCCAATGTGGGAAATCAAAGATGACAAAATCAGGTTTCAGCTCCCCCAGCAACACTTGAACTTGATCACGCGTAAGGTCCATGGCGGTGGCCAAGAGGCCGTGGGACGATATGGGTATATCTAATGTCGTCTCGGCGCCGGGAGGGAGGCCGGTAACGTGAGGGACGGTGACGGGATAGTAAGTGATCAAATCGGGGTGGAGATTGAGAGGCTGGACTTTGAGTTGGGCCTTGTTCGGCAACAAGTATGAAATTCGGTGACCCCTTTGAGCAAGCTCATTGGAAAGGTGTTGATATGGCACAATATGCCCCATGGCTAACCATGGGTACATGGCTATGTGAAATAGTTTCGATTTATTATTGCTATTAATGGTGCCGGCCATTTTTGTTCTGCTAAGAGGAGGACTGGAGGAGCTCTTGCTGTGTGTGTTTAGAGTCAAAATGGTGGTGGTTGGTGTCGGATAATAAAAGTTGAAATTAAGGAGCTCGACTATATTATGCTCAATTACCAAGAAAGGAAGAAGGCAGGAGTTGGCATTTTATATAGAGCGCACATGCTAAAAAATTATGTATATTAATGGTCTATCCTCATTTTCGAGATTTATTGTTCGTAGTACTCTCTCTTTTAAAAAATATTGTCGTTATTTTAGAGTCGTGTATACGTATTAAAGATTTTGTAAGTTGACATATAAATTTTTATTCTAGGAGTAGTTAAAAAGATAAATTAAAAAGAGATAACTATTATGCGAAGATAAAGTATTTAATAAAAAGATGATTAATTATTGAGAATTTAGAGAAGATAAAGATAAATTAAGCAAAAACATGCATTACGAACCTAAAACAACAATCATTTTAGAACAAATTTTTAGAGCTAAAACGACAAACATTGAAACAGAGGGAGTAATAGTTATAGTACTTTACTTTTCATTTCAGCCATTATACTTCAATTTTTCTTTTAGTTTTGGCCAAAACAGTTAACTCCATCCAATATCGTTAACACGAGTGCTTAATTGTCATACCACATGTAATTTTTTTAAAAAAAATTAAATAAAAAATACTTTACCATGAATTTCAAGAGTTAAACATTTGCAATTAATAATAGATGGATAATTTCAAATAACAATATTTATGGCCTTTACGTATATGTGGGAATCATGTTGGTTTGGAAATGACACCTAACCATATGTTTCGGTCATTATTTTGAAACAAGTAATTTCAAACAATAGTATATATTTTTCAAACAAACAAATGTATTTTGAACAACAGTATATATATTTTTCAAAATGATTGGTTCAAATAAATAGTTGGAACAAATAGCTAGGTGTTATTCTCGTGTGATACTACATTTGCGGTTGTACTCGGGTTAAGCAAAGCGGAATTTGGTATGCTTGAGTTGGCTTGTTTAAAAATTCTACTTTTTAAGTTTTATTTACAATATATGCATCACTTTTTTTAATTAATAACTCAAAAAACATTTATTTTTCAAATTACTAAATTCTTTAAGAAAATAGTGAAAATTATGAGTGTTTTTCTTATAGTTTTGGACCAAAAACGGACCACTCTAATGACATCCAACGACATCCAACACAGGGATCAGAGGCGTACAAAAATTATAGTTTTGGACAAAAAAACGTGCATTTGTGCTATACAAATACCAAATTCGGACTTTTTTTTTTATAGTACAAACACCACCGGTGCACTTAACCCTTTAATGTACTCCCTCCATTCTTAAATACATGGATTAAGAAAAACTAATAGACTTTATTATAACTATTAGTATAATATGTAATTTCCTTTAAAACTATTGTTGTGTATATAGCCATAATTAAAGTAGAAAAAAAAAAAGAGTAAAGTGGTAAAAGTATTTTACTAAAAAAGAGAGTTTAAAAACAAGATAATTTTTTTGGAATGGATAAAAATGAAAACTGGACAATTATTTAGGAATATTAACGAAATCATCAAACTTGAAGAAAATCATGACCATCAACTCTAATGATTCCGAGTCCCTTAAAAAGGGCTGAATTCGGTTTGTATTTAGAGTAATGTTATGTGTATTTAAATTATGTATTAAAATTATATTTGACATCTTTTAGTTGGTTAGAGACTTTTAAGTGGTATGTTCCACAAATTATTTAATCAATTAAAAAATGTCAAGTATAATTTTAGTGCATATTTGATACACATTTTAGATGCACGTAACATTACTCTTGTATTTATTCATTGGGAAAAGCAAGCCTCAGCTATTTCTGCTTTTAAGATGGGGTTACATCAACTAGGTAAAGCATACTACACATGTGAAATGGATTAAAGAAATGCCATCAGCCCACTCATAATTTAATACTTCCTCAATTTTTGAAATTAAGGAAGACTTTAGGGGTGTAAATGGATCGGTTTGATTTGGTTTGGTTTATGTCAAAATCATGAACCAAATAGCCTCCTAATGGTTCTATATTTTTTTTAAAACCGAACTGAACCTTCTGAGACTTGAAGCCGAATCGAATCATTCGGTTTGGTTCGATTTTATGATTCAAAATAATTTATTTTTTGATTAATTATTTTTTCAAAACTACTAAAAAGACATTGAAAAAGAAGAAGATAAGGTCAATTTTCAAATATTGAAAAAGAAGAAGAAAGTTGAGAATAATTTTGTAAGGTCGAAAGAGATCTTAAATACTGAGAAAAATTTTAGTTTTATGAGGTGTGAGAAAGAATGTTAGAAAGGTGAAAGGGAGAGAGCGCCGCGAGGTGAGAGGGACAATGACGGACTAATTGTGAGACGTGACATTGCGTTGAAGTGAGAGAAAAAAAAGAGAGAGTTGAGAGATCAAAGCGTGCGATTACCATATTTACTTTTAGAATTTTTTAGATCTCGGTATAAAATTTTCAAAACAAATTAAATGACTATTAATAACAAGAATACTATATATATAAACGATTTGGTTTGGTTCGGTTTGACCCCTAAAACCACAATCTGAACCGAACTGATCGGTTTATAAAATTTTCAAACCGTGACCGAACCACCCTAGTCTAAAACTAAAAAAATCGCTCGGTTTGATTCGATTTTGCGGTTCGAATTTACACCCCTAAAAGAAGTTGTTCTTTGAGCAATTTAAGTAAAAGTAGTTCTAAATGAATCAATTTAATTCAGCTCAAAAGTATTTATTGCTCTATATATCAATTGAAAATACATTTTTATCATTTACATATTTATTATTCATGAGAAAGAGTGTAATTTTTAATAAACATTACTTTAGGTAAAACACTTTTATATTTTATTAAATATTACAAAACTACCCTTATTGATATTGCTCAAATTGATCCATCAAGATTTATTGTTTAAGTAATACGTATATATAGTAAATTAATTTTTTTGTTCACTTATATATATTGAGCCATGACAATTAATAAATATGAAATTAGTAACTTTATTAATATTACATCTTGAAATAAAGGTTCATTTTTACTCATATTTAAAAATAAAAATGAACAATCATTTTGGAAGGGTGTAAAAAGCAAATGAGACATTTTGGGAGAGATTACATCCAATTTATAAGTCATACTACATTTTACACTCTTGTCTGACTAAAGAAAAAAAGACCACTTCTTTTCAAAGTAAATATCTTTGAAATATTTAGCAGTGATCATCGTAGCGAAACATTTCATTGACATCATAACTTGTACTCTATTATCCTTAAATGAGTGTTTATTTTTAAAATTTGTTTCTTTTTAAATGAGTCTATTTTTGTATAAATTTACAAATTTCACTTTTTGTTAATATTATGTCATAGTGTAAACTTCTAAAGTCATATGTGGTCATTATAAGCATTCATGTAAATGTATTACTCCACTAAAATGCTCTAAAAATTAATTTCATTAATTTCTGTGAAATACTTAAAATGGACATTTATTTAGGGAGAGAGAGGGGTATTTTTTTTTTTTTTATAAATAACCAAGAGTAAAATATGTTTAGGAAAAATAGTCTTTAGGAGCTTTCATTACAACAAATCATTTCACTGGTGTCCTAGCCTTTTGTAAAGAATTAAATAACTATTTGGTTCTTCGACTTTAACCTAATTTTTTATTTGGTCTTGCCACTTTAACACAAATTTATTTGGGCCTATATCTTGCGTTTCTTGATTAGATTCCCCCTCCCACCATTAACATTAGAATCTCCATTTATTACCATGTCAAAATGCCCAAAGTGCACCTACCTGATTAAATGAAAACCGATCATTACCGGTCTTCATCCAAGAGCAACATTGGTTTCGTTGATAGAGCACTTTGTAAACGAAGAACAATCTTCAAACCTTCTATCTCAAGGTTTGGCACCATTCAAAACCTTCATTTCTCCAGCTAACAACTTCGGCAATTAACAACTCCACCAGTTTCCAATGAATATAAGAGGAGATTCCTCGATTTCACCCTTACTCACAAATCAAATTTTCAAAATACTATAACAAATTACATATATGTATGTATGTATATGAGCAGATAAAATCAAATTCTTAACTTGTTTTTTTGTAGAACAAATTCTTAAGAGATTGATGGGTTAAGTGTTATTTTTTTTTCAAAATTCCATTTGCTCCTTCTATTCTTTCATTCATCTTCTTTATAACAAACTCATTCCTTGTAATCAATACCATGATGCCCACAAGAAAGCCAAAACCACCAGTTGACTTCAATATCACCATCCACCACCATGAAATGAACAACTCTCCTCTTCAGACTTTGAGCAACAAAAGTTAAAATTCAATATTACTTGTATTTAACAAGAAATCTACATCATAAATCATAAATAGAAAAAATAAAATTAAAATAAAATCAAAACCCAGCTCGAGTTTTCAATTGTTTATTCATAAGATCTAAGACATATGCGTCGTCATTGTCAACTTGGAAGCTTTGTCATGGTCCCTGCCACCAGGTTTGGTGCGTCCGGTGAAAACGCTACCGACGCCGGTCTTGACCTTTTTTATACATGCCATGCTAGCAATCGGTTCTTGAGTTTGGTGCTCTTTTAAGAGAGACGGGAGATTTGATGATGGTGATGAGGATTTGGATAGAAAGATACACCTAGGTTTTTGACCAAAATTTTGAATTGTCAAATTGACCCTCTGTATTTTTTATAAAGTCAATCCATAAGAATTTTGTACTAATGGTATTTTGGCCAATTTGAACTATAATAAACGGAGATTCTAACGATAATAGTGAGAGAAGAATCTAACCAAGAAATGCAACATATAGGATCAAATGAATATGTTTTAAAGTAGCAGGACCAAACAAAAATTTAGATTAAAGTCGAGGGACCAAATAATTATTTAATTCTTTTGTAAATAACTAGTTCCATACATAATGCTTGTCTATCTTCTGCTCTCTCTCCGTTTCAGGTAAAGAGTACACTATACTATTTTAAAATGTTTCACTTAAAGAGTTTACTTTTAAAAAATTATGCCTACAAATTTTCATAATCTTTCATCTTTACCCTCCACTTGTGTTGTAATCATCTTGGTTGTATTTAAGTATTTTTGTAATTATGACTAAATTGAATGACACTAATATATCCTTTAATAATTAAAATTTTCAAACGTGGACTCTTTGAGTGGAACGGAGGGAGTATTTCTTTTCTTAATAATTGTGCCTTTTTAATATATATTATTTATCAAGGAAATTTAAATTTAAACAAACTTTTGATTTCTTAAGCGTTATAAATAATTCAAAAAATCTTGCTAAGATCTTATTGTTTTGGTAAGTTGATATAGTTAGAATATGGCATAATTGTTGTTCAAATAAATAATTATGTTAACCAAATGACAAACATATTAGAAGGGGTGACAATGAACGATACAACACGAATGCACGAATTACCATCACGATATGATTATACACACGAATTACAGAAAGAAATGACATGGTAAGATACGGCACGACACGAAGCACGACACGAAATTAAAAATTTAGTTGAAATAATATTTATTGTTATATTTATGATCAAATAAGATAGATAACATGAAACACGATAGTACGACACGAACAAGACATGATAACACGAATTGTCATTTTATTGTTTATGAAAGATTAGCTAAACTACTCCAGGTATGGAACTAGCTCAAGGTAAAACCCATCTTGTTTTTAACCGAGTTGGTCTTGAACCAAACTAGCCCAGTTTTATGATTTACCAAACAGCCTCTTAGGGAGTAAAGTAACTAAAGGGAGTTTAGATCTAACTGATGACAAGTGGGAGAGGTTATTCATCGGATGGTTACTACATATCACAAGGTTCATGTGGTGTGACTCAATAATAGTATATTACTAATAGAATATATACGTGGGATGGGTGAAGTTATTTTGTTTTGATTCGATGATATAAATATGTGTTAAAAGATAAGTGAAAAGTAACATCATATTAAGAAGACGACCTAGTGTAACAATCTCAATAAATAACTCATTTTTTCCAATCGGGTGTCTTTTATTCTATATATAGTTAAGTTAAGCAGAGATTCCAAATCCAGTTTACTCCATTTTAAATTCACCTGAACACCTTTCTGGTTAGATTATCGATTTGACTTTGCAGTTTTTTCCACAATTTTCTCACTCATGGAAGCAGTAAAAGCGTAGGTTCATCTGATTTAAGTCACCAAATGAGGGTGACAGATATTATAAATCAGAATTCTAGATCATGAAAAATAGATAAACACAACCAATATTTTGTCCCTTCGTTGTCGAGAAAGTTCTAGCTATTCACATTCCAATTTCTATGACTTTTTATTTAACATTTGGGAAGAGGCTGGCGAAAAGTACATATAATGTGAAATCGGGCTACTATTTAGATTTTGACATCAAATTGGAAGATTTTTTTATAGAGAAAGGTTCGTCAATCTACTGTTCTTCGTCCCCATGACTTAGAAAAATGTTTGATCTTTCAAACTCCAAAAAAATTAAAATAAAATAAGCAAAGTTTTTTTTATGTGGGGATGTATTTTAGACATTAACCCTACCAGAATTTTGAACTTAGAAACTGTTGGGGGAAGAACGTACGCTGTGAGATGTGAGACTAATGAAGAGATGTGGGAAATTAAGTGAAGAGGAGGTAGGCAAATTTTTTTATTTTTATTTTTGGTGAGAAATTAGGTGGAGGTGGTGGTGGTGGTTATAATCGATTGTGGTGGTGAGAAAGGTTTGGTAGGGGGTGATCTTCAGTGGTGGTGGGATTTGCGGTGAGTGAGTGGGAGAGGGTTGGTGAGAGCAAGTCTCAAGGATGAAGATGAAGTAAGCGTGCACTGATTATGGAATTGACTATTTTACCCTTTTCCAAATAAACGTGTGAGACGCGTGTGTGCACTTAACCGCCAAAACTGACAGAAGTAGACGAAGGACCATTTGTGTTAAAGGTTATCGATTTAGAGACCATTTGCGAGGTGTAGGGACAAAAAGTAAAAAACCCATAAACTAAAGGGACCATTTGTATAGTTTGCCCTTAATTTTTCAAATGAGAACATAGTGGGAGGGACGCTGAGAGTATTTGTTTTATGATAAGATTTTTTTTATTTCTTAGGGTAAATTACAAATAACCCCGTTTAATAATGGGTTGGGTTCAACCCTCAACTACCAATTGAAGTAATGTACCCCCTTCAACTATAGCAATTTCTTTAATCTCAACTTCTGTTTAGGTAGTGTCACTCGAGTTGATAAAAAATGTCAACCTAAGGCTCACATGACCATTTTTAGGTATTTATTTTTTACCATAATTCTCTTTTGATGTTACAATTGACTTTATTATCTTTATTGCTCTAAGACCATCTTTGTACCTAAACATGGTCAAAAAATGTAATTACTTATTTTTATTTTGAATATTATAGTAAGAATAATACGTAAAGATGGTTACATAAGTCTTAGTTGGGCAAATTCCGTCAACTCAAATGGTGATGCTTAAACAAAAGGTGTGATTTAAGAAAATATTATAGTTGGGGGGGCACATTGTTTCATATGATAGTTGAGGGGGGCAATTCAAACCCAATTCATAGTTAAGAGGGGTTATTCATAATTTATCCTATTTTTTATTTCCTGCGATAGATCGGTAAGGGACCAAACTTGAAGCCTTATATTTTGTGAAGCCTTAACTCTACCGTTGAATGACCCCTCAAATTTTTTTGAGTATGTAAAAGATTATACATTAGTATACCACCTTCCTAGAGTTGAGTATACATTTTCCTCTGATATTTTTTTTTTTGGATTTACAACATTTTTATTTCCTTTACAGTGAATGTTAATACTGCTAGAAGCCCGTTTGGTCGTGCATTTTGGTCAAAATGCAGGGATAAAATACAGCTTATTTGTAAAAATTGTGTTTCAATACTGCGGCAAAAAAAAAACAGCGTTTTCAAAATGCAGATGCATTTTAAAACACTGGAATTCACAGCTTTTTTCCAAAACGCAGGTTTTAAAACGTTGTTAGGAAAAAAAAATGTGTATTGAAGTGATATTCCAAACACATTTATAAGAAAAGACCTACGTTTTTAAAACACTGATTTTTTAAAACTCTGCGTTTTTAAAACACTGCATTTTGTAAACGCTGCATCAAACGCGCTCTAAGTACACTAATATTGACATGTGATAGTCGATAATGCCTGAAAGATAAAACAAAGTTTATCACGGGCAAAATATTGTAGAATTGGATTGATCAAGTGGTATTCTAAAATTCCAAAACTTGCCTTTGGAAGAAACTAAATTTTCGTCACACAAGAATTCCCAAGAAAACCACTTCTCAATGGTTCGATGCACATCATGCACAATTACATTAGTCATATTCCCAGTCCTTGCCAACATACTAGCAGTGAAAATAGACGCCATCCTCCCAGGTGCCTCTGGTCCATCTCCACTAGGTCCATCCACCACAATCACATCCCATATTAGCTCATACGCTTCCTTAGGAAGCTCTGTCAATGCTAATTTGCACGTTGATACTTTGTGTAGCCCCAACCCCAAGTGAGGTGAACAACTAGGGTTTCCTCTTGCGTGCTTGAGCAGCTCGTAAGCTTCTTTGGCAGAGTTTTTGTACTCAACTCTGTACGCTCGAGTAGTAGTATTGAAGTTTGTTTTGATTGCGCTTAGCTTGTCAGGGTTGTCCTCGAGAAATATTGTTGTTCCCCCTGCATTAATAAATGAGAATATAAGGTATTGCTCTTCTAGCCCGAAAACAAGAAGGTTGCAGGGAGCTCTGTGAAATATGATATCTGAGAGAAACCGTAGTTCCTTTTCAGTGAGTAGACTTGGTTTTGAAGAGGACTTGGGTTGACTTGTAAAGGAACCTTGGTTGTTTATGTTCAAAAAAGCTGGAGGCGAAGCCGAGGGAGGAGAGGAAGAAGTAATAAGAGTGATTTTAAGAAATCTAAGGAGGGAGGCGAAAATAAGGATGAAAACAAGAGTAGGTATCATTTTCCTTGTAGTTGCAAGATTCATTCTTTGACAAGATTTATGAGTTGGAGAAAGGTTGAGACGGGGCTTAGGGAAGATGGGATGTCGTGATGGTAATGGCGGGGTGACAAGAGGATGAGAAGAAGGTAACTGTGGGGGCATTTTGCTCTTCCTTTCAACATTAATGCCAGTAGCTCGATCCACCTAGCTAGCTCATTATAGGGCCGGCGAGATCTGTGAATATAATTATTAGTATTTCCAAGAATGTTCTTGAGTGAAGTTGAAGGAATGGTTTTGCTTTTGATTCAAGCATTTGCTGGACTATTGTTATGATCAAACCAACTGGATATGGTTTTTCTAGCTCGTTTGGTAAGGATCATAGATGGAGTGAAGTTGAAGGATGGGCAACGGGTAGTTGACACTTTCAACATTGGACTTCCTCTTCCCTTTGCTTGCGTGCGTGTTGACAATTGACATGACATATATTTCTCCCATCCACATCAAGGTGAAATAGAGTTTTGATTAATTAAGGGACTAGTCATCAACCAAGATTGGGCACTCTCTTTCTACCAAAACTCAATGCTGATTTGGTCAAAACACCCAAATACCTCAAGATTTCTCCACGGGGTGTGCCAACAAATTAAAGGGACTAGAGTTGGAGATGCCAAAAAATACAGCCATAGAAACCCACCCGAAGCAAGGAGAAAAATTATACAAAGGTAAAACCATCCGCTCTCTCAAAATTGTCAAACATTGATTGCCAAAACTATTTTTCAACTCAACTCGTATTTGCACCAATCGAGCTTGATTATCTAACGTAGTGCAACCTTTCCTCCTGTACCATGGGGTTTGGGACTAGGTGTGTAAGGGTATTGCATGGCTCTAAGCGGTACACGGGCAGAGTCGATTACACAACGATTTCTAACAAACCTTAATGATTTAATTCACAACAAAAGAAAACAATTACGCCAATCTGAAATAACCCAAGTTAATCGGGGACAACCAAAGCTCGCATGTAGCCAATAGCTAGTTGCCACTATATTATATAACCCAAGCTCGCATCCAAAAATGGTTAATGCTTAACACCGCTCTAGCACTCACCAAAGTAGAAAAAACTACATGTATGCCTGTGTCAACCCACCATTAAATTGACAACTGACTTCCTCTTCCAGTACCATTCCCTAATGAACAAGTACCATCAAAATTAATACCAAACAAGTTGGAACTTGTGTAGGAAATTCCAACAAGTTTCAAGCTTGTTTACTTGATGTTTTGAGTTGAGGATTAGTACCAAACTAACTAGAGTGCTGATAATATTATTATTAGAAGTTTTTTTGGCTCAAAAAGGTTTGTTATTGGTATGTGTCCCTTGGCTTAGAATATTTAAGGAATTACCAATGAACAGAACAAAGATTTGAAACGATGTACATGTAAGACCCGACGGGGTCTAGCCCATGTTTTGTGACCTACGAGTTCAACTTAGAATAAACTATTTATTGGGTATGAACCTTAATTAATTAATTATATTAGCCGAAAAACATTATGGGCTTATATAATTTATTCATCTAGTATACTTAAAGTATATTAAATCTTAATAGGCCCAATAAATCTCTACGCCTTGATGGACGGTGTGAGATTAATTACATTCTAAGGTTTGGTTCCACCCTCTATCTATTTAAAAAGTCTATTGGAGATTAGGGTTTCTAACATTCTTTGCCCTAGCAGTCGTCTCTAAGAAAATACACATGTTCCATTGCATGTGAGATAGATAAGGGGGTGAAAATCAAAACCCACTTGAATTGAAGACTTTCGTTCCGCATTACAGTTTATCGGATTCAATTGTTTCGTACTAATGGCGTCAATTGGTTTCGGTATGTCTTCAACTTACGTTCATTGTGCTTACGTGAAAAATATGATCCTTTGCTTGATTATGTGTACAAGTCTTATGTAAATAAATGTTCTAACAGTACATGGCGAAGGGACCAATGATTTAGGATAGATAGCACCATTTATTATTTAAAGTGAAGAGTTTAGTGGTAATAAACTTGTAACCAAGACAAATTTGCGGTCCACTTGAAAACAAAGAGGTCCACTTAAAACAACGTTACTCATAATACCCGGGTGTCCTGCTCCTGCTATGTGTTATCTAACTAAGATCGAGGATAATAACTTCTCATCGTAAGAGAAAACAAGGAAGAGAAGATTAGAACCAAATATCCCCCCCCCCCCCCAACCAGATAGGCAGTTTATTAAATCTTTGACGATGGCCAAAAAAATAAAAAGCAAAATAGTAAGTAGTTCCAAAATAGTTTACCATTTGTAGAAAGCAAATGTGAGGAACAGCAATGCCCCCATTTCCTTCTGTGCGATAAAAAGAGTTCACTGCCATTTGAATTCATCTCCTCGTGGAAATACGTACGTTGATATTGTCAATTAGCTGCAACAAATAAAGTGAACGTACAACTTGAGCTAGACTGCGCGTGCATGCATCTCCCAAGCATTTTCAGGAGCAGCTTCGTGGAAAGTTCATGACGGAAACTTGAATGAATATAGGGGCAGAATTGTCTATAAACTAATCTAACTGAATAAAATGATATCATCCGTTTATTTTATTTAATGCAACCACCATCAAAAAATCAAATTTTTGGCAATGACATGAGCTGAGCTGAGCTGAGCTGAATCAGGCAAATATTTAAAAATAAATGCAAGTGTTATAATTAAGAAAGGGGGCATGCTATGCTATGCTGGGGTTACGGCAGCCAGGTTGTTTCACTACTGGAAGCTTACAATTAATTTTAACACTAGTAAGTATCTTCCAATTATCCATCAAACACACACAGAGAGACATTCTCATCATACATTTGACTTTGTCCATATGTACTTTCTTCATTGAAGGAATCTTTAATCGGCATCTCTCTCTCTCTCTCTCTCTCTCTCTCTCTCCATAGCATTGTTTATATCGGAGTGAAAGAGAACTATGTTTGTTTGAGACATCTACTGAGGATAGAGCCACAAATAATATTATTATTTCCACCAAAAAGTATCACAGAGGGATCAATTTCTTTTTATCCTTTCTCCATTCAACTGTCAAACATTGGGGTGGTAAATGAACCCAGCCCTTTTTTTTTTTTTTTTAATTTTTTTTATCTTTCATCCTAAATGCTTTAGTTTAGATACCCTGCCATCACTTTTCATTTTATTTTTCTTTTGTATCCCACAAATACTACTAAGTTTTTTTAATTAAATTAAAAAAAAACCCCAAGTATTGCATCAGATAATAACATTTCATCTCTGAAATGGTCCTCACCCTAATGCATTCGTACATTTACATTTCCCAGCATTGAATTTGGAATTGCACAAACAATTTATTTGCCGAAAGTTGCCTCATGTAACTTATAACCATTTCCCAACTGAATCAAAATTGAAAGTTTCACTCTATCATTCTCGTAGTTTACGTATTAATCCTCCACAGCTCCTCCAGTGCACATATTTTCTCATTAATAAATAAAACTAGTATGACCCCGCACCAAGCTCTCTTACATTATTTGTCCTTCATAGGTCACTTTCTTTTTAACAAATTTAATTCAAAGTGTGACGTTTAATCTTATATTGAATAGACTAGATGCTTTGTTTAGTGTTCAAAAAATATTTAAACTATAATCAGATTACTAGAGAGGTGTGAACTTAACCCATTCTCAGATACCCAATCAAGCTGGTTAAGTCCAACTCCCAACTCGGTAAAGACTAGGTTGCACCTTACGGAGTCAAAATCCTGACTCGGTAGCCAATAGAAACACTTGTCATCATCTGCTTGCTGCCACATCGTTACTCCTAATACCTAGTCAAGAAATAACTCAGTGACTCAGTAAGCTGAATGGAAGTCCAATTCTAAACTAAGGTTAACTTGTGATGGTGAAAAAGAATTAGTATTTCATGATTCTCTGTCGCAAAAGATTGCCATTGTCCCTGTCAGTGTACCTTTCTTCCTTTCCTAGACTGTACTTTGGTTAAATTTATATCCCCAACTCCAACAAGAAATACTCTTGTGAAGTTTGGCTAGGTCGGTCTCCCTCTCCCCTTCATTCATTCCAATACCCTGTTTTTCTCAGCATCTTCCTTTTCATAGTGTCTTTTAATACCTCAACAACTCCCACCCAATTCTACAAAACATAGAACCATAGTGGAGCTGTTAAGTCTCGAGCTGTTAACTCTCTCTCTCTCTCTCTTCCTGCAGATCCTCTTAATATCTTCAATATTGAATTCAGACATTCTACAAGAACAGTTTTGTTCAGGAGAGAGAAAAACAGCATACCAGACCATGGGAAGGAATACCGAAGAAGCTATGAGCATACAAGCTAGATCTAAGGTAATTACTACTCGAGACAAAAAGAATTTTATTCTCTATGTCGTGATGCTATACCACTTAGTTTCTAAACTCAATTGCTTCAAACTTTTCATAATTAAGGTTACCACAAATCGAGCGACAACGGAACAGAATATGAGAAAATCACTCCTCACATCAGGCACCAAATCGGCAATTGAAAATGGCAGACCAAGCAGTATGGTTTTTAAGGTAATTACAATTATATATCACCAATTTTATTATGTCCATGAATTATCATCCTACAAAAGCCTTTTTTTCTGATCCAATCTAACTTATTTGAATGAAACAGAAAGCGCACACTGTGATTCCAGCTCACATAATAGCCGAAGCCATCTCAACACTCCATGGTCTTGACCTCAGATGGTCGGGACCCATCACGCCCACAGAAATGCAATATGTTGAACAGTATGTGCTTGCAAAGTATCCAGAGTATTCCAATGCCTTAGTTGAAGGAAAAGACAAGACTGACCTCTATGATCTTTGCATCAAAGAAGAGCCTTTAGAGCCTTCACCTGATGACAAGCGAAAATCACCAAGAGGCACTTTTAGGGAGTCAACTGGAAGCAACCTTCCCGACCTAGAAAAAATACAGTTGGAACCATCAAGATTGCTCGATATTCTCACCAAGAAATCCTCCTTCGAAGGAGGTTTCATCTCGATCCCAGAAATTCAAGCTCGAAACAAAGTTTTAAAACACTGTGGACTGCCCGATGAGGAGTACCTTGTTCTCTTCACGTCGAGCTACCGGGATGCCATGATGTTGGTTGGAGAGAGCTACCCGTTCTTCAGGGGAAATTTCTACATGACAATTATTAAACAAGAAAGCGATTACATAAAAGAATTTGCGAGTTACAAGGAATCAAAAGTAATAGCAGCACCTGAGACCTGGTTGGATCTGAGGATCAAAGGATCGCAACTTAGCCAGTACTTCAGAAGGAAGAATAAGCACAGCCCAAAAGGGCTGTTTTCTTATCCAGCGGATGTTAATGGAACCCGCTACTCGATGCATTGGGTTTCAGAAGCCCACCGGAATTCATGGCATGTCCTGCTCGACGCAACTGCCCTAATTGTAGGGGAGGATAGATTGAATCTGGCACTACATAGGCCTGACTTTGTGCTGTGCAGTCCTGACAACACACGTGCTCACCCTTCGGAAATCACCTGCCTTTTGGTGCGGAGGAAATCTTTTGATACATCTTTACCTCAAATGCAGAAGGAAGGTTACTTGTGAAAATATAGTCTGTTTAAATAGTTATTAAGAGATTGCACTACGAACTTGGGTAAACAGGGTTGCCTTTCCTTGACGATGATAGCGTATCAACCATTTTCTTTCTTTCATTTTATTTTCTGATCAGCTTATCAAACATGTAATTTACTCAAATCTATAAGCTGCACTAATAAAGTAGCAGGAAATCCAGGTCCGTTTGGAACAGCTTTCTTAAGCTCTCTTTTTTTTCTTTTCTTTATTTTTTTTTTTTTTTGTGTTGGGGGGGGAGGGTGGTGGGGGTTGTTTGCCGCTCACTTTTGGTAATCGTGTAAAAGGGTTATTCTAATACAAGTGATTAAGAAACCAGTTCCAAAAGGAACCTAAATCTGCTGCTGATTACTTATTTCACTAGACGAGAGATTATTTTCTGGATTGAATCTCATTCTTCTTTCCCTTCAACATTTGGTTTCTAATATGGTACCTTTCACTTTGCGTTAACTTCTTAACAAAAGCTTAATTAAACTTCAGATATCTTCAGCAGAAATCATGAATCATGTCTTGTAACAGGAGATATACCTTTTCACCAAGCAAGATCTAAAGGCGGAGCAATATCCTTGTAAACTTCGAGAACCTCTCATAACTAGCAGAAGTGTAGGAATACTGGTTGATAACTTGTTGGCTTTTGCTTCTTCAGTTGCTTTATGCCTTCACCCAAAGCTGCTTCTTGAGAGTTGGTCCAGTTAAAGGCCAAATGGTTCCTAATTTGGAGTCTTCAGTACTTTATTCATCCAAACAATGTCCTTGAGTTGATCTTTCCATGATGAAGGCATAAAGCAAGTATGGTATGTTGCATCTTGCATTAAATCACAAGCACATGTCATAAGGGCAAAATAAAATAAAATTCAGGTGCAGCAACCACCCTCCAGATCAGAATAAAGAAATTCCTCAAGGCTTTTAAAGCTAAATCAACTTCCTAGTTTGAGTAGTTATATATCGAGGGAAAGCTATTTTTTAGGGTACGTTACAGTGTTCAAAACATTAGGTATGTGGCACATACAAGTCTGCTACTTCAACATTTAACAATAATTCTCTTATAGCTATCATTTATTTCCTTTATTTGATGAAAATGAATACTACCCAAAATTCCAGACAGAAGAAGTCACAACTACAGAATGATATACAGCAAAACTGGAAATGATATCAAAATCAATCTAAACAAACTGCCAGACAGTCCCCCTCACTACAAACATAATAAAAGGATACAACAGTCCATACAAATTCAATAAAAACAAAAAGCAACTACCTTGAATCCAATTTAACACTGGACACACCTTTTTTTATTAAGCCTAGAGCTGATACATACATTGCCTGAAACCTCTATTGTTGGCTGCGGAGCTCAAAATGAAGATCTCCCATCACCCTCAGTAATCACATCTTTGAAAGCCCCACCACTTGGGATCATAGGCAAAACGTGTTCCTGATGCGGGACCACTACATCCAATAAGTAGGGCCCAGGGGTATCAAGCATCTTCTGAATGGCAGCCCTCAGTTCTCCCTTATTTCTCACTCGAGCAGCTGGTATATCACATGCTTCTGCAAATTTTAACATGTCCGGGAATATCTCCGACTCCTTTGCCGGGTTTCCCAAGTAAGTGTGAGCCCTATTTGCCTTATAGAAGCGATCCTCCCACTGAACCACCATACCCAAGTGCTGATTATTCAGCATCATTATCTTTACAGGAAGATTTTCCACACGAATGGTAGCAAGCTCCTGCACATTCATCATAAAGCTTCCATCTCCATCAATATCCACAACAACTGCATCAGGTCTTGCAACAGCAGCTCCAATAGCAGCAGGCAACCCAAAACCCATAGCCCCTAGTCCACTTGATGTCAGCCACTGTCTAGGTCTATTGTATTTATAAAACTGGGCTGCCCACATCTGATGTTGCCCTACCCCAGTACTTATGATTGCATTCCCATTAGTCAACTCGTCAAGAACCTGAATCGCATACTGTGGCGGAATAGCCTCTCCAAAAGTCTTAAAGCTCAATGGATAATTGATTTTCTGTTCCTTCAATTCCTGCCTCCAATTCGAGAAATCCAGCCTACTGCTAACCCCTTTCTTCTCCAATATTCTGTTGAGACCTTCTAATGCGGGCTTCAAATCCCCACAAACAGACACATGAGGCTGCTTATTCTTCCCTATTTCCGCAGAATCAATATCAATGTGAACGATTTTAGCCCTGCTAGCAAAAGCTTCAAGCTTTCCTGTCACACGATCATCAAACCTAACCCCAAATGCAAGCAATAGGTCACTTTTATCGACGGCATAGTTAGCACAAACAGTACCATGCATCCCAAGCATTTGAAGGGACAAATCATCTGAACCCGGGTAAGCACCAAGACCCATTAAAGTACTTGCCACAGGAATCCCGGTAAGCTCGACGAATCGTCTTAATTCCTCACTTGAATTTAAACACCCACCCCCTACATACAAAACAGGTTTCTTTGATTCTGAAATTAACCTAACAATCTGTTCCAAATGGGAATCGTTCGGAGGTTTCGGTAACCTAGACAAGTAACCCGGTAACCGCATAGGACGATCCCATTTGGGTATCACTAGCTGTTGTTGAATATCCTTTGGGATATCAATTAGAACAGGACCGGGTCGGCCCGATGTAGCAAGAAAGAAAGCTTCACGCACCACGCGGGGGATGTCTTCTACATCTAAAACGAGATAATTATGCTTAGTAATTGAGCGCGTTACCTCCACAATTGGGGTCTCTTGGAAGGCGTCGGTACCAATCATGCGGCGGGGGACTTGACCAGTAATGGCGACTATGGGGACGCTATCGAGAAGCGCGTCGGCGAGTCCACTCACCAAGTTTGTTGCGCCGGGGCCTGACGTCGCGATGCAGACGCCGGGTAGGCCAGATGCGCGGGCGTAGCCCTCGGCAGCGAAGACGCCGCCCTGTTCGTGGCGGGGGAGGACGTTGCGGATGGTGGTGGAGCGGGTGAGCGCTTGGTGGATCTCCATTGACGCGCCTCCAGGATAAGCGAAGACGTTGGTAACGCCCTCCCGTTCGAGGGCCTCCACGAGGACGTCGGATCCTTTCCTCGGTTCGTCTGGGGCAAATCGGGAAATGAAAGTCTCTTTTGGTTCGGCCGCGGTGGTGGGTTTGGGGCTGGAGAGAACATTGGTGATGTGGAGAGGACGACAGTGGCGGAGGGGAGCCGGTTTGTGAGAATTGGATGGAATGGGGAGGGTAAATCTGGAAACAAGTTTAGAGGATTTGGAAGGGGAGAAGGGAGGAGCGTTGGAGATGGCAGGGGAGTTTACACCGGCGGCCGCCATTGTTGACGAGGAGGATAGAGAAAGAAGAACTTCCTGAGTGTAGGGTTCTGGCAGATGAGGAAAACTGATGAATGGTGAAGAACCTGACTATATTAAGCGCCAAAATAGTAAAATTGACGTAAGTACCCCTCACATAATGTTGTAACTAACCGAAGGAGACAATTTTCGCTATTTGTCCTAATCCCTCATTTTAATGGTAGAGATAGACATTAGAGTTTCATTTTGGTTTCTTTCCAGTTACGACCCCCCATCTCCTACATATTGTTCATCATAAGATAAAAGTTCACAATTTTAGAATTCTTGATAAATATTTTAATAACTATCGTTTAATATTTAAATTTTTATTTATATCTTGGGCAAACTACATAAATTGTCCCAGTACTTTTTAAATTTTTTGGAATTCGTCCTAACTCCACGCCAGTAGTCCCTCAAACGAAATTCCTTACGCAATAAGTCATTCCATCCATTACCGTCAATTTTTTTCGTTAAATGAAATCACGTGCATTTCACGTAATTTTTTTAAGGGTAAAGTAGTCATTTATTTGTAAATAGTACATAGACCATTTGTGTTAGGGGTGAAGGTGGTTTGGTTTGGTTCGGTTTGAGCCAAAACCGCAAACCGAACCACCCCCAAACGGTTCCACATATTTCAAACCGAACCGAACTGCCACAAACTTCAAACCGAACCGAACCGAACCAATCGGTTTGGTTCGATTCCGCAGTTTAATTATTTAAATATTTCAAAAAATAAAAAACTTTTAAATATAAAAAAAATACTTTTAACATAAACTAAATAATTAAAAGTTAAAAAATTAACTTTAAAATTACAATAATTCAATCAAAATGTAGGCAAACAACAATAATTTTCTTATTAAATTCAATTACTAATTACTAATTACTAAATAATATATATATAAATAAATAAATAAAAATAAAATGGTGGTGGTTCGATTCAGTTTGGTTCGGTTTGGCACAAAAAATCGCAAACCGAATCGAACCGCTCGGTTTATAAAATTTTCAAATCTAAACCGAACCGTCCTAACCCAAAATCGAACCGAACTGGCCGATTCGGTTCCATTCGATTCGATTTGGCGGTTCGGCGGTTTGAACTTACACCCCTAATTTGTGTAGAACAACTTGCAATAATCCAAGATTTTAGGGGCTAAAACTGTAAATGTGGCTCATTTTCCCCCATACCAATTTTACAATATAACCCCTCTCTCCTTCTGTCACCGTGGGGGGTCCTTTTACTTCATGTCATTCATGAAGCACGCCTGGCATTTCCATCATTCCCTCCAACCCGCCCTTTCTCTTACTTTCCCTCTTTCTCCTTCTTTCCTTTCTTTCTCTCTCTAGACTTGCCGAATTATTATCTCTTTCTCTCTCTCCTCTGTTTTGTTCTTCTTTGCTATTCAGTTTTTGTTTTTTTTTATGTTAATTTTGTCATTGGATTGGATCTTCTAGATTCATTTCTGGGCTTCGGTTCAATTTGTTCCACGCGAGGTGGGTAATCCTTTTCATGATTCTCCTTTTTGTTGCCTGCCCATGTTATCTCAATTAAATTTGAATCTTTTTGGGGCGCCAATTGTTTTTATTGATGAAATTGATCTGGAATGTCTGGGGTACTTTTCGATGTGAAGGTGTTCTTCTATCGATGATTTGTTGCATTTGGAAAATTTCTACGGTTCTGTTTGATTCGAGGATTTGCGTGATGCGAGATTGTAATATTACGTGAATTCATAGAGTAACAGAGAGTTTATGGGAAGGAGATAAAGGGAGGGGAATGGTATTGAATCTGGACATGGTAGTATGCTGGGGACCGGAGAAAGAAGGAAAAAAAGTAGAAAGAGTCAAAGAGGGGCATGGAAAAATCAAACCCAATTTGCTTAAACTTAAAATTAAACCCAGCTCTCTCTCTCTAGAAATCATGAGAACCCAAACCTTAAATTTCAAATTAAACCCAGCTCTCTCTCTCTCTAGAAATCATGGTGTTTGACCAAAGTAATTACCATGGCTACGAAGAATGAATGAATTTGTATTTCACTATTAAATTGAAGAGAGCCCAATTGATGCATTTCAAGAGAGAATTCACAGCACTCTCCTATTTCAATACATAGAGAGACTGATGGTGGGGTGGAATGGAAAAGAAGGGTGTTGGAAAGGGAGAAAAAAGGGGGTTAAAATTATAATTTTATTAATTACATTAATATCCTTGTATTAAGTTATAAAAATATAAATATTATAAGCATTTTTTATTATTCAAAAAAAATGTCAGGACAATTTTACCTCAGAACAAAATTAGGTGAGACACACATAATTATACTTAACGGAAAAAAATTAATAAAAGGATTAATTGCGTTTAATTTGATAAGTATAAGGATTTTTGTAAAAATTTATCTAGAGACGAATTCCAAAAAATTCAAAAAGTACTAGGACCATTTATGTAGTTTGCCTTATATCTTTTATAAATTAATTAACGTGTATTATTTACTATGTATATACTCAACTTTGCAAAAAATGTAATGAGAAACGAGAGAATTACTGTAGATTGAACTTTTACATAGTCAACAACTTAATAAATAGATAAATTACATGGAACCGCTTTACGTGAAGCGCTTGATAAAAGCAAAACAAACCATTCATAGAGTATCGGAATTGAAATTTGAAGTGCTAATAGTAATTCCCTAAATTACACTACATACATAGAATTTTGTTTGAAATTTGAAGAAATATTCAATAACTTTTGCTTGCAAATGAATTACACGTAGTGTCAAATCTTCGCACAATCAATTTCAAATTTAAATAAAGAATGAGAATTGCGTTAGATAGCTTGTACCCAAACAAAAGAGGATGATTGTCTTCTTTAAAAGACAGTCTCAATCCCACATAAAGGAGAAGTGCTTTAAATACTAGGAAAAATTATGGATCGGTCTACTTTTTGAAATTATTAACTTATGTTCACTATATTTATTTTCAATCGTTTAAGTCATTTTTAAGTGTAAATTGATGAATTGTTCCCAAACTGTCCCTGTAACAACCTATCTTGTATTTTTAATTTTTGCAATTTCTTTGATTTTTTCCTTTCAATTCTGTATTTATCTCCATTGTAATTTCTTACTAAAATTCTCATTCATTTTAACTTGAAGAAACTTAAAAAACAAAGGCTTAAATATCAATTTCATCACTCTTCTTTCACCCAAAATTTATTAAGCTCACTTTACTATTTTTTTTTTCACACTTTAATCACTCTACTTGGATTTTTTCAATCAATAAGCTCATTGATTGAGTGAGCTTATTAATTATCCGGTCCAATTAGAGTGATTAAAATATGAAAAAAGAAAGTAAAGTGAGCATAATAAATTTTGAGTAAAAATAGAGTGACCAAATTGGTATTTGAGCTAAAAACAAATAGCAAAGCAGTTCAATCACAATTTGGTCACCCTACTTTGACAGAAAATGCATTAAGCTCACCCTACTATTTTTTTTCTTAATTCCATCACTATACTTGGCATGTTGAGCCAATAAGCTCACTAAGCTTAACTTCCGTCAATTTGGATGGAGATCTGCAAAAGACCAAATGCCCTTTACCTTATAATTTTTTGTGTTATCAAGGTTAAAATTAAGATTAATAGTATAAAATTTATACAAGCCTTTTCTCCTCTACCGTGAGCGAATCAGAGATGCAGAGTTCCTCAACACTGATTTTCTTCCTTGTCTTCGAAAACGTTCTTTTTCTTCGCAACAAACAAGACGAGAATTGACTCGAAAAGGAAACCCGAGGTAAAGCAGTCCAGTTCTTATTATTTAGACGATTATACGGTGATAACTCCTTGCTGGGTTAAAGACTATTTACTCCACCCACCAGTTCTTCAATCTCATCGGTTGTGAGTCAAAACCCAAATAAGTTTCATCTCTCTCCTCTCTCTAACCCTAATTTCCCAAAATTACGTGGGTGTGGGTGTGTGTCGGAGGAGAGGAGAAGAATGCCCAACAAATAGGGGTGGAAACCTTAACGTCGCCGAATTCAGACTTGAGGAGGGCAGCGTGGAAGGACTTCATGGCAGGTACGAAGAGAATGATTTATAGTCAAATGGGTTGTCTTGGAAACAATCAAAGATTGAGAAAATGATTTCTTCTGAGAGAAAATCAAAAGGGAAGAAGATGGATTTATTGGCGGACTTGGCAGTAGGTGAAGTTTACGGAACTCTTCGTCATCGCTGAGAACGAGGTTTATGTGTCGGTTGAAAGTCATGACCTTGTCGACCAGTTGACGGCCGTCTTAGATAATGGGTTATCATGAAGAATTGTCGGCCAGCGGTGCCACCAATTTGTATTTGGCTAGAGGTGACACCACCAACATTTTCGTTATATATTCAATCAATCTCTTAATTCCCCCCACACCCCCTCGGCCCCGATCAGATCTAAGAAACAAATCTTTGTGCGTGTGTGTGTGTGTTTCAAAATGTATGAAGATTAAGAATTCCATAAGAGAGAGAAAAACTCTAAAATGGTTCCACTTTTGTCTTGGGCATATTAATCGTTTCGATCGATTGGGAGAGTCCTTCACAAGAAAGTACCCATCCAGAGTGTAAAAATCATTTCTTCTTCGTCTTCAAAAAAGAGAAAACAAGCACATCATAAGCTGGGCGAAGCAATCTATACTGACCTTTTCAAAAAGCTACTCTTCCCTTTGATTTGAACCATGTATTTGGTGGATGTAGAGAAAGAGAAAATGGAAGAGGAGAGAGAAAGGGAAGGGTAGCATGTGATTTCAGTAAGGGTGTTTTCAGGTTTCACAATTGCTTTTAAGCTTTCTAACCAAAAAATTGGACGGAGTGATGAACGTGAGACAACATGTCAAGTATAGTGATGAAATTGAGAAAAAAAATAGTAGGGTGAGCTTAATGAAATTTATGTCAAAGTAGGGTGACTAATTTGCGATTTAAGTCAAAAACAAATACTATAGCAATTCAATATCGATTTCATTGTGAAATCGAAATCAATGGATTCAACTATCGAAAGTGCTGTCATGTTGTAGCTGAAATTCTGAGGAGATACTATTATTTCGAAAGTTTCAGAGAATTTCGAAAGTTTCAGAAAATGCATCAAAGGTAAATATTTTAATTTTCAATCGGATAGTTGTACTTTGAAATACTCTGTAGGATCACACAACAATTGTTATTTAACCAACGAAGAAGATTTCAAAAACATGGTGACATTGGCCAAAAAAATTTTAGTTTCTATTATCATTGTTGATGTGTTTGAAAATGATAATGGTTTGAGTTACGGGATTAATAAAGAAGGGAATTATGGAGATAAGATTGCAAAAGACACACCCAATGTAACGGTTTATGAAGACGATGCACAAAACTTGCATCGCGATGTACAAAACCTTGACAAAGGCAAAGGAAAAATTGTGCATCGCGATGCTCCATATCTATTTGGTGATGCACAACAATGTAGCGAGGAAAACAGTGATAGTAATTGTACCAATTCTTCAAGTTCTGAAAGCGATGTTGAAAGTGTCCCATGTTACGACATATGTCCTGCTCAAACAAGAAATGAACTCTTGATATTTGGTTGGGCAAGTTTTATTACTGGTGTTGGTCAAATATTTAAAGGTGGAGTGGAAGATTTTTGCACGCAGCTTATAAAGTATTCATTCAAAATTGGTTTTGAATTCATTTACATTAAGAACAACAAAAATAGGATTAGCGTTGCATGTGAGAAGAAATTTAGTGATAATTGCAGTTGGTTCATCAAAGCATCTTCAACTGTTGATGAATCTGTATCCATATACAAGTGCAACCTTTCATGCAGTTGTCATTTGACTATGGTTGACGATAATAACTCAAAAATGATGGGCTTTGGTATAATTGGGCAATTGATTCTTGATCATGTTCACAGTCGACTAAGCTATTCGCTCATTGATTAAATTGATCACATGAGGACAAATTATGGCATTGAGATATCATGCAGCAAGGCATGGAAGAGCTTAGAAAAGGCTCGAAAGAAACTATTTGGTTGTTACGAAGAATATTTCCAGGAGCTGAAGTGGTACATTAAAGTCTTGCATAAGAGTAATCCAAGTATCTTTGCTTTCTTAGAATCAGACGATGCTACTAATCGGTTTAGTAGGTTGTTCATTTCATTTCGGACATGCATAGATGATTTCAACTACTGTCGTCTTATATTGTTCATAGATGGCACATTTATAAAATCTCGATTTAAGGGCACCCTTTTGTCTGCCACGACCAATGATGAAAATCAAGGTACATCCATTTGTTTTACATTTTTTCTTTTGTTTCAACATTATTTTGATTTAAATATGATAGGTTGATCATGTTTTTATGCCCCTGTTTGTATTTGTACTTAATAAAATAATACATTCAGTACATTTATGTGCATCGGGGAATAAAAGTGGTGCATCGCAATACACAAAAGATGCACAAAATCAGTACTTTTGTAGTACACTTTTGTGCATCGCGATGCATACTGGTATGCATCGGAAATGTTATGTTGTCAATTAAGTAGAATAATGTGCATCGAATATAAATTTGTGCATCCCGATGCATAAAAATTATATTTTTTAGTATAAATACATCAATCGTGATGCACACTTTCATTAAATATTTGTTCATATGCTGCAGGTTTGTTCCCGTTTGTATTTGCGGTCGTAAGTTCTGAAAATAGGGATAATTGGGCTTGGTTTCTGTCTAAGATAAAAGGAGCAATCGACCGTGAAGTGTTATTTGTATCAGATCGAAATGTTAGTTTAATGGAAGCAATACGCGACGTGTTTGTGTGTTCCAAACATTTCTTTTGCCTGGTGCACCTTTATCAGAACTTGAAAGAAATGTTTACCGGTAAACGTTATTCCAACACTTTCTGCAGCAGTTTGTGTTCAAGACTCAAGGACTCTCGTATGCCCCCAACATTAGACTGTTTAATGAGAAAGTTGAGATATTCAAAAAAGAAGGAAAACAGGTTGCCTGTGATTTTTTGGCTACCATTCCATACGATAAGTGGGCGATTACATATTACCACGAGAATAGGTATGCCGAAATGACCTCAAATGCCGCTAAATTGTTTAACAATTAGAGTTTAGAGGCTCGCGGTCTTCCCATCACTCACATGGAAGACTGTATAAGATCGAAAATAATAAAATGGTTTAGGGAGAGACTTGGAAATTGAAAGAGATAGAATAAATTATTATGTGCGAAAATGGATAAAAAGTGGAACGAGTACCTTAATATTGGGATCACGTGGCAAATTCGCAAGACACCCAACTCAATATACGAGATTTTATCCGATCCAAGCATCCAGGTTGACTTGGGGAAGCGGACATGTTCATGCTATCAGTGGCAAATATAAGGATTCCCGTGTTGCCACTCGACTACTATGATTGTGAGATCCGAAAAAAATATAAATGATATGGTTGATAATTACTTATTAACAAGCAATTACATTAATTGTTATGAGAGAAGCTTGATGTCAATTGTAACTATGGAAACGTACGAGCTTCAGAATTCTTGCTAGGGTGAAACCATTTTACCACCTATAATGAAGAGATTACCCGGACGTCCCAAGAAGACAAGGATCCCATCAAATGGTGAATCAACAAGAAAAAAAAAAAAAAAAAAGGATATGTAGCAGATGTCACAAACTTTGTAACCACAACTCTAGGTCATACAGAGAGGCTATACAAGCTTGATTTTTTGTTATGTTTTTTTTTAAGTTCATTTGTCTATTATTGTGCATCGGAAATAAAAAATCATGCATCGCGATGCAACAAACAGTACTGTTTGTTGTACTATTTTATGCATCGCGATGCACAATTTTGTGCATCAGAAATGTAATGTTAAAAAAAGAAAGATATTGCGCAATGTAATCAACACACATCCATAAAATTGCATATGAAATTAATTATAAATTAGTATTAAAACACCACAAAATGTATTCAATTATTTACATGTTTTTAAATGCCAGAAAATATAACACCTTGACAAAAGTAAAAGAAAAGTTGTGCATCGCGATGCACCATATTTATGTGTGAGTGCTTCTTAAAATTTAGATCCGACTCCACTGAACAACTGCAAGTAGCAGTAGATGTTACACAACCTATTGATTTGTTGAAAAAATATTGTGTAGCGGATGCTATTGGTACTAAAGACTTGTCATCTGGTGCTTTGAATGGATCAGCAGGTACGCAATCTGATGATGCCGAGATTCCCAAACTTTCTCCACCCTGGTGTCGATGACAATGCACCTGTTAATCAGAATGGTGCGGATGACAGTGCAGTACACAACTTGTTGAAGAGAATTATGTCGACGACAGTGTACAACTTGGTTGAGCAAATCTTTATGCTTATCCCTGAATTTGATATTCTTAATCTGACATATGAGGAACTGCATACTTGATCTGTATATAATCCTTGCAGGATTTTTAGTTATCGCAGCTGCATAACACGTATATTGTGGTTACATTCACATAATCGAAGAATTACAAAAAGAAGTAAAACAGATTGCAACAATTGTGTATCACGATGCATAAAGTCATGCATTTCGATGCATATATTGATGCATCGTGTACCTGATGCACAAAATTAATGTATCGTGCATTGCGATGCACAAAATTTTAAACCCTACAAACACTGTTTTTATTTTTTAGTGAACGCGATGCAACATTTTTTTGTCAATGACACCATATTTTTTTCTTCAAATAATGCATCATCAAAAATAAATTTTTTATGTAAATGTATACATATTTCACTCTATTTAGAAAGTTGTATACAAAAAGTACATTTATAACATGTATTATGTACCTGAAACTTCTTCAACTTCGTGTTTTTGTGTTTTTCTTGTTCTGGTGCTATGTTCCGGTTTCGAAAATATTTTTGTTTGCTTTTTAAAATCGTCCGATGTTGCTTGCTTTTGAATCGCTGATGTTTTGCATTTTTTGAAAGTTTAGAGGATTGTGTGCGAGTTGTGTTAAGCATTCAATAGTGTTCATTTTATTTTTGGAGTGGAAAGCCGATGCATCAGGATGCGTGTTAGAAAGAAGGACATACACGATGCATTATTTTTTGTTTTTACGATGCATAAAGTGCATTGTTCTGTATTTTTAAAGAACATAAATAACATTTTGCAACCAAAAGTATTATTTTTTAATTTAAAATAATTATAATAAATTTAAACAGTTGAAAATTGTTTAAAAAGTACCTGCCCAATTTTGCTGTAAATACTATGCCCAGATAAAAGGTCGAGTAACATTCAAAAGCTTGACAACTGGCATAAGTTTTATAAAATCACTTGGGCTGAACCGAATGACAAATGATGATTTATATAGCGAACCTTAATAATTAAGGCAAACTTAATTGAGTTGAGTTGTAATTTTACTTGCAAAATATAGAGCTTTGTCAACTTTATATACTCCATCCTGCCAAGAATAATAACGTCATTTCATAAGTCAAACTTTTTAAAATTATAATTTTACTTTTTTGGACCTCCTTTAAATTGTATTTTACTTTTAATTTTTTTGAATCAATTTAATTAAAGTCTAACCAATATTTACATAAATTTATTTGTTTAAATTTTGAGTTGACTTTTTCACACACTGACTTTTAAAAATGGAAGATGAACTCTTTCTCTATAACGGATGGAGTATCATTTCTTAGAAATGCAACATTTTTTTTTTTTTTTGAAACAAACTAAAGTGGGAACCGGAAGTAAGACCATTTTTCTTCGAGACAACAGGGAGTATTGTGTATTAAGTCGTTTCTAATACTCTCTCTGTCTCAAAAAAATAAATAAAAAAAAAAGTTTCAGTTTTCTCTTTGGTATGTCCCAAGAAAACATAGTCTCATTTTTCAAAAAAAATTTATTATGTAATTTTAAAAAATACAAACAAATAAAATAAACATTTAAAATTTTTAAACTTGTCAAATGAAACTATTTTTTGGATAAAGAGAGTAATTTCTCCACTTTTTCCTTAGGTTATGTTTGGCTATTCAATGCCAAACTTTAGAATTGAAATTGAATGAATAAAATTCAAATTGTTCTTCTAATTTTAATTTGAACCATTAAAATTAAGTATCAAAACATAACTGATCACGTTAAAAAGTATTCTGGTGATCTGGTCAAGTCTACGTATGCAGCTAGTATATCGATAGGATGCCCCGGCTCTCAATAGACACAAGTGTTAATGAAACTTGTCCTCTGGTAGATACCTGAGAAAAAGAGAAAGCACCATTAAGGAGCTAGACGTGGTCCAGCTAAACCTCTCCGGTGAGAGAATCAGTATGTAAGTAAAAAGTTATGGTCTCCGGTGAAGATTCAGGCTGTGCTCTAGGAGTAAATGCTCTGAATGTTTTGGAGAGACTTGGTAGTTGTATGTGTTTAAATGAACTTAGGTCATAAATGAAGGCAATCACTTTGTATTTATACCGGAAGAATGTTGGCTTAAAACAGGTGGGCCTGCCAGATGTCAACTTGAGACAGGTAGTTACATATCTATTTATGGCAGTCGCTATTTGCATTGATGATCCTTTAAGGAAAAGTGATCAGCATTAATGTAGAAGATAAACCTCCTCTGGGAGCTGTGCAGATCTTCTAGAAGTAGCTTTACTTAGAGAGCAAGTCACTGATTCATCCAAAAAGGAACCTGGTGGTAGCCCCAAGATGATGTAGTAGCAGGTAGGCCTTAAATGCGGCAGCTTTCATTAACTATCTTCAACTCTCGGGGTGGAGACCTCGGGATCTTAGTTCGTAGCCTGGGTCTAGACTTCGCGGGCTCTCAGGCTCGGTGTGAATGGCGCGTGGATGGCGAACTGTTAGTTTTACCGAGCTCCGCGGGGAGACCGGGGTAGGATGAAGGAAAGACGTGATCGGGGTCCGAGCTGTTGGCAAAGCCCCGGCTCTAGGTGAGCTGTCCTCCGCATTCCAGATTAGCATGGCCACGTATTGCGCTCGTTGTCACGTAAAAACAAGATATTTTGATATCTTCGATAGCCTTAGTAATTTCGCTAGTGAATTTTTTTTTTTTAGAGCAATCAAAGCACACCATCATATGATAAGAAACCATAGAAATAGAATAACTACATCTCAGGAACGTTAAACCCCTAAAGCTAAAACATTCATCTAGGCACAAAAATTAGATATCATCTCTAGTCAGCTAACCAACTATTTAAAGCTTCTCTAATGCAATCATCTATCTAATAAAAAATACTAAAAAAAATAAATTTTTTCAAAAAAATATTCTTCAATGCAAACCTCTAATGCTGAGATGAAAATGATGTGACATTTAGTTGAAAAAAGATCCTCTACTTCTAGAGGATATTTTTTATAATTAATTATAAAATAAAAAAATGCTCTAAAAGAAACTTTATATTAGAACACGTTTAGAAAGAGGACTCTATCATTTTTATTTTTTTTTGCCACAGATGAAAGAGACTCTCTATCTTTTAATTTTTATTATTTTTTTGCCACATAAAAAAAAATCTTCTTAGTTAAATATATCATATAAGAAAAATTAAATAATAACATTAGAGACGCTGTTATATTAGCAAAAGGAGGAGACCTGCCCACTTGGCTTGCCAGTGGCTGTGGGTGAGGTTTAAATGGTAAGTTCAAAAAATAATTACTCTTCAGTTGAAATTTCGTCACTCTCCGTGGCACCAAATTTGGCTAGTGGAACCCATGTCCACACATAACAATAGTTGTGGCTCATCACCGTACATCAAAAATAGAAAGGAAAGTAAGTACATCAAAAATAGAAAGGAAAGTATCTTCCCTGAACTAGATATCATTCTTCAGTTTATATTTTAACGGAAAAATTAATACGTAAAGATGATATGAAATTGTATTTCAGGGAGCCATATTCATGGTAGTAGCATTGTAATGTGCTGGATTCACCAATTCACAAATTCACAGTAACCACCCCCGATTCTTTCATTTTGATTTTTGCACCCTCTCTTTTGGTGTAAACCACCTAAACGAGACAATATCGTAACTGACAGAAGAAATATAAAGAAACAGGAAACTTCATTTCATAAACAAAAATAGAATCCCATCTCAAAATCTGGAGATTATATATCCCAAAAGAGGGTTCAAGCACATCTAAACTTTGGCATACTTGTGTTGATCTTCTATATTTTGGTCAGATTCCCTTCCCTTGCAAACTTCAACCTCCCAAGGGCCTGTAACAACATAGAGCCAGAGCTAGTGTCAGCAACAATATTAAAATTCTAATGGTACAGATGTAATAGCAATCTTCATTGACAAAGAAACCAAATATCTCATGGCTCAGTCGAACCAAATATCTCACTTTTGAATTTAATGGGTTTTAACTACGAGAGAAAAATAATGCCAGAAGGTATTCAATCAAATATAGAAGCCAGCATTGTAATAAGATTTAGGACATCTGCACAATAGCCCCATGAGTAATATATAACCATCTAACCCTTTTTTTTTTTTTTTTGATGAGTCATATCCATCTAACCTTTCCTTCATATTACTCCCACCATCCTAAAATGAGCATCCTTTTTTGTTCATGATCATAAACAGAAAGGGACACTCTTGATACTCATCCTAGGAAAGAGAGAGCATGCAAAATTTCATTGAATTTCAGTTTTAGTGTTTTCACAACAATAACACTCGCATATGTTGCTTAATGCATTACTTTAAGCAGACACTACTGTATTTATGCCATCACGCCCTAGGTCCCAATTGGAGATTGCTATAATGGGAAATAAATTATAGACATTGAGACTGATCATTTTAACAAATTCCCATTAGTTTCCTTACGTGTTTCAATATCCCAGGGTTGCAGCTGGCATATATATGGAAAGTTGTAGCTACATTTTAAGAGAGGGACTCTCTGAGCATGACAATTGACATCCAACAAAGAGAAAACGGGAATTCCAAATGAGATGGAGGAAAGATGCATATTACCATTATTAAGCGTGAATTAATACACTCACTTGAACTGAAACAGTAAACAATGAATTTCTGGTAGTTTGTTTGCATCTAATGGTTGCCAATCTATGTGAAATCTCTATGTTTAATCTATCCAAAAAAAAAAAAAAATGCGACAACATTACCCACACTTGGTTCATTCCTATGTCCAAAACAGCATACGCCAATCTTTAACATTCAGTTTTGTAGCCAATCATTGACAGTCCCATTTGCAATATCTCAGTTTAGACTTTGAACAATCCATAACAGCATATGACAATCTTCAAAATTTGGTTTCTGGCGAATAATTGACAGTCATATTTGCAAAATCTCAGTTTAGACAATCCAAAACAGCATATGAAAATCTTCAAGATTTGGTTTTTATTCAACTGACAGTCCCATTTGCAATATCTCGGTTTAGACAATCAAAAACAATAAATGACAACATAGACCCGCAATTTGTTTGTTTATAAGATCATAAAATATCCTCATGCATAACTCTCAAACTAGAATAGCGTATTCCTTCGTATGTGTTCTCCTTACATAAAAGTTAATCGTCATTATGTTGGCCAACTATTATAATGTGTTACATTTACAAGTTGTTCGTCCTTCCACTCGCATGCCTATCAACTTTGCGTAGATATCATAACAAGTTGCACCAAAAGCTGGAGTTACATGGTTTTCTACTTATACAAGTTGTATGTCCTTCCCCAGGCATGCCTATCAACTTTCTGAGATATCATAACAAGTTGCACCAAAAGCTGGCTTAAGCCAATTTCATTCTAAAAGCTTTCATTACATGGCTTTCTAGGTATACTAGCGCTCACCTTCTATAAAAATCTTACTACCATTCTACAAAGGGAACAAGTAAGTCTAATCACTGAGCATAAATAAATTTAAAGGGGAAGAGTAACATACTATATACATGACAAGTTATATGAATTTTAAAAGTGGCATCAAGCATTTCAATTACAGATGGTATGCAGTAATAAGATTGAGAGCATGACCATCCATTTCGTGAACTTCTGACCAATAACAGCCAATTTCACAAAGCACCTAATTAGAGAAATTTCGAAAAGGAAGTACAACATTTAAAATTTATATGCAGCGCAATGCTAGAAAAATTTTAGGAGTAAAAAAAGGGAAAAGAAGGCCCTTTACCTGACTCAATCGAGTATCACAGGCGATACAGCTATAATGTAAAGAAAGCCTGGTGTTACTTACCCCAACTATTGGTGTAAAGTAAATAAAAACATACCAGCCAGTTATTCATTGCCAACTCTAGATAAAACAGCCTATTAGCCTTGATACATTTTCATCTACATATATGATATCCAGATATGTTACCTAATCTACTCAAATCAGTCTGCAAATTATACACCTTTGAGCACTTACTCTAACCAAAGTTGAACCTTCTCATTTTTTCACAAAGGTCAAGTTCAAAATTTCACCATTCTCAGACAAAGATTAAAACCAAATTTAAAATTAGGGGTGGCAATTCGTGTCATCGTGTCGTGTTCGTGCCACGCTATCGTGTTTTCGTGTTATCTATCTTATTTGATCATATATATATAATAATAAACGTTATTTTAACTAAATTTATAATTTCGTGCTTTCGTGTCGTGTCGTGCTGTGCCTTATCGTGTTTCTTGTCTCTGTAATTCGTGTTTATAATCGTGTCGTGCTGGTTCGTGCAATCGTGTCGTGCCTGCCATTGCCACCCCTACTTAAAATCTGGTGAAGGACTGGATTGCAATTAGACTACACCTCAAGATCCAATGATAACAATATAAATTAATGGCTTAACCTTGTTACAACTAGATCTAGCAAATGGAAACAAATATTAACGGAAAATGCAGTCCCAAAACTTGATATGGATCCAATAACCAACGTACACTTATTTATCACATTTGCTATCGCAAAATTACATAACTGATATTAGATCTATGATCATTCGTGTTAAAAAGACACCCAATGCAAGTCATTCAGCAACAATCAAACACACATAAAAGTAGTATCCAAGATTCAATAGCAAAAATGATATACCTAAGTAGCGCCGACGATGATGTTATTGATGGGAATGAAGATCAGCTTGACGAAGAAACCAACGAATCCCATGACAACGAATCCAATCGCAGTACGGACCGCAACCTTTGTGAATTCTACATTAGATGAATTGAAAAAAAAAAAAAGAGGTTAATTTCGAGCAAAAAAATCAACAGAAATAGAGATGATTGTAGAGTATAAACGAAGATGAAATGATACCTACCTTTGCGATCGGGTTTGTGGCAACGTTTGACAAGGCGAGCGCTGTCCCTGGCGAACTCTCTCAATGGATCAACGACTGAGTCTATGGCGTCCATTTTTTCTGCGATCACAAAACTGATGGCGAGATTGATTTAGAGAGAGGTTATTTTTCTCCCTATATTTATATACACGTATATTTATTCAGTGGTTTGCTATGTTTCGGACAAAAAGCAAGATAAAAAGCTTTTTAGTTGTAAAAATTATATTTTAATACTGCAATAAAAAAAAAGTAGCATAAAACCTGCGTTTTTAAAAAATTATGTTTTTAAAATACTATAAGCATTTTGTAAATTGCTGTACCAAATAGACTTTAAATTTCACAATTATTCTAAGAATACCATGCAAATATTATAAAAATACTATTATAAATTTGAACTTAAATACTTTTATAAATTTTTTATTTTTAAGTTTAAAAAAAATATTTTGAACTGGCAGCTTTCGCCGAACACCTTTAAAGTTAATCGGTAAGGGGTGTCGAATACCACTGTTTAATTACACAAAATAAATCTAAAATTAAGGGTGCCGAACACCGCTATAGCCGTTCAGTTACACATTACCGAACAGCGGTGAAAGAAGTGAGAGAAGAAAAAAAATCATAGTGGTCCCAAGTGTGAGCGATGGAAGTTAGCTATTTAATGAATTACCAACTTCAGCGGCCATGCCCTTTCGAAAAAAAGACAAGGACGAGTTTGGATGAAAGCCCCGTCCTCTCAAAGCAATCGGGGAAAAGAAAGCAAAGTTTTCAACTCTCCTATTTTCTCATCAATTTAGGAAGAGTCTGATTAATTGAAAGGGCAAAAGGAAGTATGCTAAAGACCTGGGAATAGGTTCATCTCACCTGCTAGCACTCGACCGATCTGTTGCAAAGAGATGAGAGAAAGGAAAAGGGAAGGACGCAGAAGGGTAGAGAGAAAGGGGAAGAGCTTTTGATTTTGGTGAGGGTGAATTAGGGTGGGGTAAAATATGAAAATAAAAGAGGTGTATTTAATATTTATGGAGGTTAAAGGTTTAACGGGTTGATGTACTTAGAAAATGTGTGTATTAAGAGGAATAGGGGGTGTTAATAGCAATTATTATTTATTAATTTAATAAATTTTATAAAATAAATATTCATAAATGATACTCTGGTCATAAATGGGTTGGGTCGGGCTTAGCCGACCCGGTCTAACTTAAAAATTTAAACAATTGTAGGTTGGTATCTATTGTAGAATTTTTAACCGCTTTAAACTTAGATAATTGTTTCCAATCCGTAAAGTGTAATTTAGTGAATAAATTGGTCAATTGTTCTAAAATTGCCCTGTAACAATCTAAGACATGTTTTTAAGCATCGTCTTCCTTGATTTACTCTTGTAAATCTTGTTTTTCCTTCCATTGCAATTTAATACTAAAATTTCCTTTCATATCATAGTCGATTTTCTGCTAATTCGATTTTATTTTTTAAATTTCTTCAAGTTGCTGTGATCGAATTCACTTCAAAATCGAAATCAATGGATTCACTGAAAAATTGAATTCAGAGGAGATACCATTGTTTCGAAAGTATCAAAGAATTTTTGTTTTGTTTATCTAATTTGATCGAATCTATTAGAAGTAAATATTGTAATTTTTAATCCGATAATTGTACTTTAAAATACACTGTAACTAATGAAGAAGCTTTAAAAAACATGGTGTCGTTGGCCAATATTTTATCAGTTTATAATTGTTGATGTTTTTTAACCTGATAATGCTTTTGACGTACGGGATGAATAAAGAAGACAAGGAGATGATTTGCAAAGAATGCATCTCGATGCAACATTTATTACAAACGATGTACAAAATTTGCATCGCGGTGCATCAATTTTGAATCGTAATGAATCAATTTATGCATCACGATGTAAAATTGATGCATCGCGATGCATGAAATTTAAATTAATTCAATACTATATATCGCGATTTTGAAATTTCGATGCTATAAAAATAGTACTTTTTAGTACAAAATATGCATCGCGATGCACACTTTGATGCATCGCAATTGAAATGTCGATTAATTTAATACAATATGATGCATTGAAAATAAAACTTATGCATCACGATGCTATAAAATTTGTACTTTTTAATACAATATTATGCATCGCGATGCATACTTTGATATGCGATGCATCGCGTGTCTTTTCTGTGTTTTTTAAGGGTATAGATGACATTTCGCAATGAAAATATCTTTTTTCAGTTTGATACAAGTATAGGGGTATAAACTGGTTAAAAATTTATCAAAGAGGACAGGCCCGAAGTTCGCCCAACAAAACTTTCAAACCCTTTTCTTTTTTTTGTTCACTATTTAACTTCATATATTTAAATAATACCAAATAATATATTATAGTACCACATTTAACTATGAATATATGAATTAGAATCGCACGAAAAAAAACACTAAATGCTGCTTATATATATAAATATAAATTAGTGATAACGGATTATGATTGTTTCACAATGTCTAATGGATCAATTAGTTGAGTTGCATGATAATGGATTATAATTGTCTCTACAGCTGGCAATGGGCCCCAACCCATCGGGGCAAAACTTGAAATCGGGTCGGGCCGAGCCGACCCAAGCTTGCATCGGGTCTTTAAAACAAAAATCCAACCTCTCTTAATATCGGTCTGGGCGGGGCTAGCCTGCGGGCCGATGCATTATTTCGGACTAATTTGCACTAATTTTGACATTTTTGTCTGACGTACGCAAGCCCATCAGGCAGAGTCTTAAAATTGGGCCAGACCGACCCAGTTCAAATTTACATCGAACCTCCAAAACTAAAGCCCAGCTAGTCCTAAAGTCAGGTTGGCTGGGCTAGCCCATTTAGGCCTGGTCAATTTTGTCGACTCTAATTGTCCCTAAGAGCCTTTTGACCCGACTAATTATCTTTTATGGTATTTGACTGAATTTTTTTATGAATTTCCCAATATAACCATGCCTGTCTCTTCTCTATGTCAAAATTGTCGTATGCGTCACGCTCTCCCTCTCTTGTCTCTCTCCCAAACCCTAGCCATGTTCCCCCTCTTCGTCTTATCTCCTAAATCCAAACCCTAACCCTCTACTCACTACCATCAACTGGATCTCACTCTACCAACCCATGAACGCTTGCAGCTCCGCCTTAGTTACTGATGTAATCCTTTCTACAACACATCTCCTTCTCTTTCTCTCTTTAAACGATTCATGGATCGTTTAAACGATTCAGTGATGATGTTGAATGATTCTTGGGTCGTTGAACAATTCAGTGAGTCGTTCGTCGAACGACCATTTGAAGCTTTTTATTTTTAAAAAATAGTACTTTAGAATTTTTAAGTAAAAAAAAGTCATAAAAGATGTTTTCAAATAATTGAGATCATATAATAATATGAGGTGTTTGACTAGGTCATAGAAATGTTAGTATCTTTGTATCCAGAAAACCGGACGAAAACGTGCTCCCGGTTCGAACGGGTTTTCTTCTGTTCAGACCTGTAGGATCGGTCTCAAAAACAAGTTGACCAACCTGCCAACCAGGGTGTTGACCACGTGTTCCTGGAACAAGTTAGTACTTAAGAAAAGGCTATCTACTTCTTTATCCTGATACAGACGACGAATAAAGGCACAAGGGCAACAACGACTGAAGCCGTTGAAAAACGCTGTAGCATCCGCGCATCTCTTAACTTCCAACTGCAAATCGTCGCCGGCCGCTACCATGGTAATCTCTTATTTCTCTCTTAAATCGATTCGGTCTTTTCATCTTTACGTTTAAAACTTGTCGTTGTTTCGAGTAATTTCGTTAATGTCGTACCTAAATTTCGATTGCTGGGTTGATCTTCTGGTTATTATCTGTTATCAGCTGTTTTCATGTTGAATTACGTTTTTCAGTTCTGCAAGTTTGTGGATTCGTGCAGATCTGAATCGTAGTGATATCTTTAATAACTAGATCAGAGTATCTTGCGCTATTTGAGTTTTTTCATGATCTTCATCTATTTCTCTTTCTGAATTTTGAACTGTTTGATGAACTGACTTGACCATACATGTGGTCAAGTTGTGTATTTATAATGATTCTGAAAATCATGCTTATTGCATATGCTGGTGAAAAAAATATATCATTGGTCGCGCTTTTTGATTCTGACTTTTTCAGATGATGATACAAAATATTGGATCTTTGACTTGAAAAGTGAATATAGATAATCAAAAGAAGACTTTTAGTAGTATGTATGACTTCACTTCAAGTGGTATCAATACATGTTACTAGAAACCATTTGAATGAGCTTTCAGGATTGTCCTTCTGTTTCCGTTTATAAAAGTCGATAATATGGGAATGGGGTGTACTAAGTTATAATGCGAGGAGCATGCTTAGAAACATCATCTGAATGAGATTGCAAAAAGGAAAGAACTTTTAGGATCCATCCATGGTAAAGCTAGAGAATTAGATTTTGGTTTCCTACTTATCTATATTGATTAATTGTACGATTGTTAACTTCCGTGCTTCTGATTCAACTATGTCACAAGACATCTTGGAACAAATGGCCATGTCCTTAACTAGAAAGAAAATTATCCTATTACAAAGACAGAATGGTTTATAAAGGCCATGTTCTCAATTAGAATTTCTTTTTTTATCCTTCTGCAAAGAGAGAGAATGGTTTTGTGCTGATGTAGTTCCTCCTTTTTGCTGCGATTTCTATCGTCTTGTTCTCTCTGTACATGTTCTTGTAAAGGATTTCCATCTCATTTCTGGAAGTTGTCATTTATTTCATGTAAATGTTGCATGGACCGCTAATTCTTTTTTTTTTCCCCCTGATAAGGCATAGCTTGCTGTTTCCCTATCTTTATATCTTACATCCACATTGTCTATTTGGATTTCTAGGCTGACAATCCAGGGTTTGAGGTATCTCATGAACAGTTTAGGATTTTTGATATATGATCCAAATTGATCTTTTAGTGCAACATGACTGTGTGCACTATATTATATCTTTAAAGATCAATCAATTTGAGAAAAAAAACTGCTGATAGTGTTAAGTCTTTCTCTCTCCCCCACCACAGAAGAAAATCCCTCATTCAAAAATCATATATAGGAGTAAAAAGCTGCATTACATGTGAGAAAGAGTTGTAGGAGTAGTCAACCTGACAATCATATGGATTTTTTTCTCCAAAAATAGGGAGGGGGGGTTGCTTAGAAATTCTATGCCAGTATGTGGTGCAATTAAATACTTGGACCTCATGTAAGTAAACTTCACATACCGTTCTTATTTCCTTGAACAATTTTTGTTGGTGTCAAGGTTTGTGTTATATTGGCAAACTTCTTACTGATTTTCTTTTTCTGTTTTCTTTTTGTACTTCAAAATAACTTTTACTTTGCTAGATTGTATCCTCCTGTATTGATAAATAAGCTTTCTTTCATTGTGTGCTTGTACATCTGTAGACAACCTCCAGACGTCTAGCAGACAGGAAGGTGGAGAGGTTTGAGAAGAACATCAAGAAGAGAGGTGCAGTGCCCGAGACAACCACAAAGAAAGGAAGTTCTTATCCTGTTGGGCCGGTGGTGCTCGGGTTGTTCATATTTGTTGTAATTGGATCCTGTAAGTCTCTCACTTAGTTAAACTTATAGTTTGCTTAATGATATTGGCAACTTTGTTCATTTATTAAAAGATGGGTAAACTTCAAAAAGCCTCACTGAATTATCATTCAGTTTTAACTCGGTATCCTAATTTATTGACCCGGACGGGTCAACCCTTCTTCGGGTCGTGCCCCGGGTAAATCAACCCATCCATTAATTAAACGTTAGTCAAATGAACAGAAAGTGATATGTGCGCTGTACATACCAACAAATAATCTCTAAGATTAATATGCCCTTATGTACAATAAGTCAGAATTTACTCCTTCCCCTCTCAAATACCTTCAACAATGTTCCTCTAATAGTTGCCCAAACTCCATTTTTGTCGCTTGAACCCAACTTCCATCCATATTTCCAGATCAAAAGTCTTTGCCAAAGCACAAGGACTGATGATAATTTCCATAATTGGGAGGGTTTGCATAGAATATAAGTTGCTTGGATGTGTACCACAACAACAAACTAAGGCCTTCAACCACCAACACCATAATCTCCTTACCCCAGCCATACTATCCTCATTGAGTACAAAGTTATAAGCCTATGGATCCCTTGTCAATGCCAACAGAGGCACATGAACAACAACACCAAATCTTGAACTTCATATTACTGAGGAAAAGGACAAATTGATATAAAATCTAAATCCCCAATTGAAAAAGATAAATCACTACCTATAATGTTAGTTTTGGAAAATACCATATACGAAGAATAATTCTAGATACCATTACTCAACTCTGAAAATGGAAAAGTTCAAATAAATAAAGAAAAAGCTCAATTCGAACCCTGAAAAGAAGAAGAAAAGCCCAGTTCTAGATAGAAAAAACAGTCAAATCTTTCAACAATTTTTCCTCTTTTGTTTGAAATACAAAAATAAAATTATCAATGACTCATTCCCCATTAAAGATCAAAAACCAAAAGTAAAATAATTAGAAAGAAACATATTATAAATCTAACTTGCGTTTGAGCAGTGTATGTGTGTAAGCTACTCATTTCGGTGATTCGACGTTGCAAGGATATCGGAGGACCCAATTTCAGCTCATCACTGGAGGAATAAATTGTTGACTTGTCAATTTTGTTACCCTTAAAAGATTAAATTCTTTTACTCCATAAGCATGAACATTTTTCATACTAAATCAAATATTTGGAACCTGGAACTCGCTTCTGAAACTTCAGTGAAGCAGAGTTCAATCTTCATGTCCCATGCTTCTGGGCCCCTGAGAATTAGTAGACTTGGTTTTATTTAAGAATCAGGATTGATTATGCTATGCTGCTTGCATAACCAGTTGACTATCTGTTTACTGGAAGAAATAGAAAACATGGAGCTATTTTTCATATTCCATATTTGTTATGGTTGGTTCACCAGCATCCCAATAACAAATTTCTTGAGATTTGGAGTTGGTGACATTTTCGCCATGTCAATGAGTAACAAATATGAATTTACTGCACTTCCACTGTAATACATATAAGCACCAATGGACAACTGTTTAGACCCAGTTAAGTTTCCATGCCATTTGCACAACATTCATTATTACTACCATATCACCAACCCCAAACAGCCCTCCCCCACCCCCCACACACAAAAAAAAAAAAACAACAACAAAACATGAGTTTTCTTATAACCTTTGTAAATCCACACCCACTACTATTCCCAATGACAACATCAATCCTGGCAGCTAATACCCACCAATATTACCTGTGTCCTGCCACTTTCCAGCGCGGTCCATCCACAACCACAAATGACCAGAATGAACTAATGAAATGCCCTTCTCTAAGACTAGAGGTGGAAATTTTAGCTCATGGAGTAATATAAATTTTACGTGTCTTGAAGATATAGATCACTCTAGGATTGCGCATTATTGATGTTGTTGGTTTTGGAGTCCAAAAAAGGTCTACTCAAAAAGGATACAAATATGTACAAAATAATAAGAAAACCATTTGTTCTTTGGGTTCTATTCCTAAATTGTATATTGATTATCTTTCCTCATTTACGTATTTTGTTGTTTTTCTTTTTCTTTTGTTTGCCAGCTTTGTTTCAGATCATCCGCACGGCAACAAGTGGAGGCATGGCTTAAATATGCTTTGTGGCTGCTCTAGAGTGCTGTAGGCTTTTGAGCTTTTGCTGTCTTCGGTCTTGGTTAGGGTGCGTGTATGCCTGCTGATTAGGACTAGATGTCTTTGTCGCCAAATGAAGATGTTATGTTGGGATGTGAAGTGGGTGTTTTGGTGTGACTAAGGTTAAGCAATGAAACTTATATGCATAAAGTACTTTTCTTTCTTATTCTTGATTCTTTTCTGAGCTGCACTTCATTTTATTTTGGTACTCCTGTTGGTATCCACACTTACGTTCCACGGACTTTATGGCACATATACGTGCCTCTGCAAGATGGCGTTTACTGGTTTGTTATGCTGATATTGTGACAATAGTGTGTTACTGGGTGTTGAAGTACATGTTGTGTTGGATTTTAACCAAGGATGCATGATGTTTGCAATTTTTTGGAGCATGCTGGTGTTGTGTTGTATTGATCTTCTTCCTATGTGAAACAAACTGAAGACTCAGGTGTAGTATTGCGTCTCTGTCACGTCACGCTTGCATGCCCAGCTGCTTAAGGGGCTCTCGTGGAGCAGAGTAGTTTTGGTGCTGGGCCCAGTCATGCAAGTTCGATATCTGTTCTTGCGTTGGTGCTTTAATCCTATCACTGTACCACATAGTTAGGAGTGGCTGTTGTAGCTTTTGGGGAAGTGGGTTGATAGTTGAGACTGATGTACATTTGAAGTGCATTGCCAAATCCAGATTGGCCATCTCGGAGCTGGTTTGCTAGGAGTATGTTTTTCCACTTTGATTTAGCTTCTGAGGCTTCTCTCAGAAATTATTTAATGGGATTTGGCTTTATATATATATAACGTTCCACTCGGACAGATTACAAATCTAAAGGTACCCTGTAAATGAGCAGTCAATACTAATAGCCATCCGGTGGAAGATCAGTGCAGTGTTTTTAACTGCATAATGGTATAGTCCACTCGATAAGTACACAGTTTTTCTTTTTACTGTATTTAGTAAAATAAGTAGCAAGTTTTAACCAAACCTATGTTTTTCTCCGTTTCAAATTGAAAGCTGAAATGGACAGTGGAGGCTGGATGGGAGGTTTATATGGGTGGCCGCTCGAGGCTAGAAAAGCTGATTCCCTCATGGCTTCTTCGCAAGTTACAAGACAGAATAATGAAGAGCGCCCTCTTGGATCTATCATCAAATGCTCAACTGATCCAAGTGGTTGTTTCTCCTGCCCCAATCCCTGTTTGGTCACTGAAAATAAGAATGTGGTTACTAAGAACAATGATTCTCCTCCTCCTCCTCCTCCTCCTCCTCCTACTGTAGCAATGTAGCTAATGTTCCCAGAACCTCTAAAATTAGGAAAACAATTAGTAAATTGAAGGATTTTGTTGTCGCTCGTTTTTGTCATTAATGAAAAACCAATATCTGTTGCTTCTAAATCCAAGTATGATCAAACTTCATTCACTTCACAAGTGCATTAGATGGTCAATGGAGTACTTTGAGGTACAAGGCTATATATATATATATACTCTACGGGTGAAGGTATTGATTATGTCTATCAATAAACCTTCTCACATGTAGCCAAGATGGTGTCAGTGACAACTTTGAATCCCAATATAAAGCTTTCAGCCAATGGAGGGATAATCCTTCAAGATCCAAGCTTTGTACATGCACCAACCACATCTCAGAGTTTTAAGGCATGTTAACTCAAATCCAAAGCAAGGATTGTTCTTTCCTTTCAACAATCCGTTACTCTCTCACCCCGTTCTACGCAAAAAGTTAACTTTTGATTTTTTTGAATTAACTTAGTTAAAGTTTGAATGATAATTTACTAAGATTTATTTGTTTTTACCATAGTATTCCTAATGTAGATTTTAATTAGTGAAACTTAATTTCTCAAAATATAAGTAAAGTATGCGAAATTATGATTTGATTTAACCATATATTGACTTCTAGAAATAGAAAATTGACTCTTTGCCTGGAACAGATGAGGGAGTATTTCTTAAACCTACTAATTGGGAAGTGAACCCAATGACACAAAGTCGATCATAGATTTTTGTTTGTTGCTTGGAGATTTCTCTGCTTTCTTGGCACTCATTAGTTTTGTTGGAAAGTTGGTTTGTTACCTGGAGATACCGAAGTATCTTGCCATCATGTGGCAGGGAGAAGGGCACGTGGGCATGCTGACGTGGAGCTCGGAGCCATCTGACCATGACCCGAGCTTCGTCACGAGCCTGGGCATGTCACATGTGCAACCTCCGTGACGTCCCAAGATTCATGAACTCGCGTAAAGCTATCAGCTCGTCGCCATCCCGCACCCTATCTCACCTAGCCATAGCCCGAGCTGCTAGGCCATGATCCCGAGGTCGCTTTCCCCGGGAACAGTTGACAATCAACAATAGCTGCCCCATTTAATGTCAACCTACTCTAACATTCGGGAAGAACTCTAAGACTAACTCCCCTCCTACCCGCAAAGATATTTGAAGACTTAGAAAATATTTGAAGTGCTAGAGAATGACAGAGGGGGTACCTGACGTGAGGAAATAGTTCGGTTTCACAAAGCTTGTCAGAGATCGTGGCTGACGTCAACCATTGTAAACCACCTGCAAGGCACGTGACACCGAAGTTAGTGCCGGTATTTGTAACAGTCGCCAGAGAGAAAAACGAGGGACTCAAAAGGCCCAAAAGAAGGGCAAAAATGTCCTACAAAGTTACTAAAAAGAAAAATAATTGGTATATGACACTAACCTACGGATTAGAAACGACGATGAACGATGGAAAAGGTTGGAAATCGAAGATTGTAGGTCGTGGTGAGTTCGCCGGAAATGGCAAAGGAACCCTACTTATACCCTTCCGAAGCGACGTCGTTTTGAAACCGGATCCAGAATTAGACCAGACATCAAAACGGGTAACCCACATGTTTCTCCAGCATAATCACGAAACTATGCTGTTTTGCCCAAAAGTGACGATTAAAATTCAAAAGTGAAGAGACATGCATTTAATGAGCCGCCCAGAAATTTTGCGCCAATAATGTGGCACGATTTCTAAGAATCAAAGCGTATTCTAAAAGCCACTACCTGCTCCCCCAATTTCTCGAGTGAAACCCGGGCATTGATAAGCTATACTTCCTGACTTAGAGGATAAATCTTCACCTCGGGAAGTCGGGGGCTACTAAAGATACCGAAGTATCTTGCCATCACGTGGCAGGGAGAATGACATGTGGGCATGGGGACCTAGGCTCGGAGCCATCCGGTCATGACCCGAGCTTCATCATAGGCCCTGGCATGTCACATGTGCAACTTCCGCGACGTCCCGAGCTTCCCCATGAATTCGGGTAAAGCTGCCAGCTCATCGCCATCCAGCACCCTCTCTCGCCTAGCCGTAGCCCGAGCTGCTAGGCCGTGACCCCGAGGTCGCTTTCCTAGAGAACAGTTGACAGTCAACAATAGTTATTGTATTTAATGTCAACCTACTTTGACGTCATCCCGGGGATCACTGACAGGCTTCTTATTGGCTTATGATAACCTACCTCCTAGCTAGGAGGTACGGTCGGGAGAGCTGCATAGGTTCTAAGGAAAAGACAAATATTTCCCAACAAGACATTACCTTTCCATAAACGCTCATCAATGGATTTGATGGCGCTTATAAATGGTCATAAATGAACATTTTCTCGTCAATCCCGAGCTGACATGTGGCAGCCCCACATGCAAAATATCAACGTTCTCTCAGTATAAATACAAGGTGATGACCTTTATTTATGGCCTAAGTTTCATTTATTACTCTTCAACTACCAAATCCCTTTAAAAGTCTCTTGTGCATTTACTCCCAAGAGTAGTCCGAGAACTGACCGGAGACCATATTCCCTTCCTATATACTCACACTCTCACCGGAGGGTTTTAGCCGGACTACGTTCGGCTCCCCAACGGTGTTTTCTTTGACATCTCATGTATCAACCAAAACACAAGTTTCACTAACACTTGCTTTTTGAGAGCCGGTGTATCCTACCAATCAACTAATTGCACACGTGAACTCGACGTGGTCACTTGAATAGTTTTTGACATGATCATTACCTGTGAATAGCTAAATGAGCGTTATTCTCGTAAATAGCACAAGTGGGCTAGTTAAGCATTTGATCAAGAAAGCTTTCAATGCGTTGCGATGAACTCCAAAATTCCGTAAAGCAGAACCATATTAATATGTTTTAATTAAAGCTTCCCAAGCCGCCAAAGCATTATATGTAAAGATACAATCCTCCAAATCAGTATATAGCTTACTCAAAAAGCATTGTTCCTTTCAAAATCCTGTGATAGGCTTTCCTATGAAAAACAAAGAAACGACATTCTTTGTATATGGGATGATGCAGAGAAACACTATTATAACTGCACATTATCAAGTTCTTTTTACAGGTCTCTCTCTAACTGCATCCGTTCATTACAGTAAAAAATCTGAGTTCTATAAATTACAGCAGTCAAATGCAATCATAAACAATTGCACAAGTAAGCTAAATTCCTTGTCCAAGCATAATCAGCAAGCTTTTTTTACAAGGCTTCCTTTTTGCCCTCATCATCAAAGCACGCCTGCAATCAGCCTGTTTAGCTGCGCAACACATGAGATTTGAAGTTAGTATTTAAGGGTTTTCGGTATGAACCTCGTTGGTATGGCTTATTGACGGAGACTCATGGCAGAAGTGAGTTGCCTAGACTTTCGAAAACCATATACATACAGGCACATATACATGATTACCATGAAATCCCAAACTGATACCACATAAATGTTGCAAAAGTCGTCCAGGTAACTTTTCAATGCATGATATAGCAACTTTCTTTGATGAGTAAAACAAGAAAATGAGAAGTTAGAAAAACAAAAGATATGTAAACCCAAAAGCAAGATAAGATGGATATGAAAATTCGTTTATAGATAAACCCAGAAATATCACACTTCTTGTTGATTCTATATTTCTACGGCCAAATAAAAAGTTCCTCAGGGTTCCCAAATATGTCAAATTGATGCAGATACAAAAATATCAAGTTTGAATGTAAACAATCTATCATAAAATTGATAAACAAAAGAAGAAATAAAGAAACTTTTAGGGATCGTCAATTAGAGAAACTAATTAGCACAAGCAATTAAAGAAGATTCAAATGTTGCCAAAATTGATAAGCACAAAAAGATATAAAGAAACTTTCAGGGATCGTCAATAACAGCAACTAATTAGCACAAGCAGTGCAAGAAGATTTAAATGTAGTTGGCAACGTGAACTCAACTAAATAGGTTCACACAAAAAGTTTGAAACATTGATGTAACAATATACTCTCACTGCCATACTAGAGAAGAAAAAGACTTTTTAAATGTATACGGCTCAGAAATATCCAGCTCCTTGAGTTGATTCTTCAAAGCCAATTTAAAACTGAAGAGAAAAATAATTCACCAAGAATTGAACCAATACCAGACATGAAAAACAAAAAATTAAATGTTGCCTCTCAAACGACTGCAAGGAAAATGAAAATACCTATGCATTTAACGACCGCCAGTGAAGTATATGTTGGAATGGAGGGGTAGTTGGACATACTAATCACTTTTCCCAACAAACAAACCACTACAACCAAGACACTAGTGAGACAGATAAAACAGTATTTGGTATAGAAATCTCTACGCTTCTAATCTTCTTAAAGCATGCTTACAATGTTAAATGCTGACATACTACATCTAAACAAGTAACAAAACATAATATAATCTTCTCTAGTCGTTTATGATCAAAAGATTCAGACTTGATGCACTTCAAGTGCCAAATTCTCCACTATTTTCTCATTTTCACTTTTAGCTTGGCAAAATTTCCCGATAATATGGAAATATTATTAAAAGGGATACATTCACTGAATGAGAGGTTACAGCTTCATATAATTACATTAGCTAATTAGGAGACTAAATCTAAAGATCCTACCAATAATACAATAATTGACAGTATTACAAACCATAAATAGAAGATACACAGAATATACAAATATAACTATTGTTTATGAGCTGTATCTTTATCAGGCCCCCGCAAGGAGGACGGCCGAAGGGCAAGACCAATCTTGAACACGAGATTTTGAAAAGGAGTACGAGCAAGAGGCTTGGTAATTGCGTCTGCAAGTTGGTCATTGCTAGAAATGTGAGAGACATGAAGGGTGCCAAGCTGAACATGTTCCCGGACAAAGTGATAGTCTAGACCAAGGTGCTTCATTTTGGAATGGAACTTCGGGTTAGCCGCCACATAAGTTACACCCATGGTGTCACAAAAGATGGTTGGTTGAGCCGAAGATGATATACCAAGTTCTGTGAGTAGATTGATGACCCAAAGAACTTCGACAGTGGTAGCAGCGATAGCGCGATATTCTGCTTCCGTGGAGAAACGAGCTAGAGTGCGTTGTTTAGTAGAGCTCCATGAGATTGGATTACGACCAAGATAGACTATGTAGCCGGTAGTGGAGACATAGTCATCCTTATCGCCGGTCCAATCCGCATCGTTGAAAGTATGGAGGCAAGTGGGAGAGTTACGGTGAAGCAAGAGACCATAATGTGACGTTCTTGTTCGGTAACGAAGGAGGCGTTTCAAGGCAAGCCAATGAGCATCGGTGGGTTTATGCATGTATTGAGACAGATGATTGACGGTGAAGGTAATGTCGGATCTAGTGAGTAATAAATATTGTAAACTCCCAACAAGCATGCGATAATGTTATGGGTGTGAGAGAAGAGAGTCAGAATGACGAGATAATGAGGGGGAGGTTACCATGGGAGTGGGAACAGGCTTTGCTTCATCCATTTGAGCTTTGTGGAGAAGATCATGTATTTCTGTTGGCTAAGAAAAAGGCCTTGGGTGTGAGGAATAACTTCGACACCGAGAAAATAGGAGAGAGAACCAAGATCTTTAAGAGAGAATCGTGTAGAAATTTGTTGAATGAATGTGTCTATGAGGGTGGAGTCGGAGCCGGTGACAATAATGTCATCGACATAGACAAGGAGATAAATGATATGATGGGCCTGACGAAGAATGAAGAGAGAAGAATCTGAAATTGTATTGATTAACCCAAGGCTCAGAAGATAGTGTTTGAGTTCGATGTACCAAGCCCGAGGGGCTTGTTTAAGGCCATAGATCGCTTGGCGAAGCTTGCAAACATGATTAGGATGGGTTGGATCAATAAATCCAGGAGGTTGGATCATATATACATTTTTCATGAGAGACCCTTGGAGAAATGCATTGTTGATATCAAGTTGGCAAAGAGACCAATTATGAGAGACGGCAAGAGAGAGGATGACTCGAACCGTAGGGGATTTGACAACTGGGCTAAAGGTTTCGGTATAGTCTAGGCAGGGACGTTGATGAAAACCTTTAGCTACAAGACGGGCTTTTTGTCGTTCAATAGAGCCATCAGGTTTATATTTATTTCGAAACACCCATTTACACCCGACAAGATTGTACGAAGGAGGGGGGGGGGACAAGATCCCAAGTGTGATTATGAAGTAAAGCTTCATATACAGATTGCATCGCTTTTGTCCAAAACGGACTTTTTAGAGCCTGAGCTAGGGTGGTTGGTTCAAGAAGGGTGGTGGAAATATGGGAGTTGAGACTGTATTTGGGATTAGGTTTGACGATATTGTTGCGAGAGCGAGTGACAATGGGACGAGAGGGGGGAGGTGGAGGGGGAGGAGAAGGGGAAATTAGAGGTGAGGGTGACAAAGGTGGAGGAGTTGAGGAGATTGGGGAGGACATGCTGTCGGGTTGATGGACAGCAGTAGGTTCCGACATGGGAGAAGGAAGGAGGGTTATGGACAATTTGCACCATGCATCTGTTTGGGGCTTTGAAGAGGTGTCTTTAGATTGAGCGAAGGGGAAGGAGGTTTCTACAAATTTGACATGGCGAGAAACATATATGCGTGTAGAGGTGGGATCAAGACAGTAATATGCGCTTTGGGTGAGTGAATAGCCCACGAAAATACATGGCTTGGAGCGAGGATCAAGTTTATGAGGTGTAGGGACGGAGCCAAGGATAGCATAGGCAACCAAAACTTCTTAATTTGGCATAATTAGGAGGGGAGCCAAAGATTTTAAGGAAGGGAGATTGAAGAGATAGAATTGGAGTAGGCATTCGATTGATGAGATAGACTGCGGTAGAGAAGGCAAGAGGCCAATATTTGAGAGGCATGGAAGCATAGGAGAGTAGGGAAAGACCGGTTTCAACTGTATGACAATGGCGCCTTTCGGAGTAGCCATTGTGCTGAGGTGTATGAGGTGGGGAGGTGAGATGAGAGACACCATTAGTTGCGAGAAAGGTATTAAGTTTTTTGTATTCACCACCATTATCTGAGTTGAGGGTGATAATAGGGCGTTTGAAGTATTTTTCAACAAAGGCTTTAAAGCGGAGAAAAATATTTTTGGTCTCAAATTTTTTCTTTAGAGGGTACAGCCATAAATACTTAGTGAAATGGTCGACAAAAAGAACATAGTACTTATAACCATCATAGGAAGAAATAGGAGATGTCCACACATCACTAAATATTATATCAAGAGGAAGACAACTTGTGACTTTTATTACAAGCACAAGCATTACAGTGCTGAGAATAGGAAGATAGAATTGAGAAATTTAACATTGAACTAATATGTTTGAGAATGGTGTGTGATGGGTGTCCTAAACGGTGATGTCAGTCGAGAGAAGGAGATAGAGAGATAGAGTTGACAGTTGGAGCAATGGATGGGACAATGGGAGTCCAGTCATAGATGCCGGACTGAGTGAGGCCATGTAGAAGAATTTTCCCTGTTGGATTGTCCTTCACAAAAAAGAAATTAGATAATAATGTAATGGAAACATTATTATCGAGGCAAAATTGTGATAAAGAAATAATGTTGCGCGAGGCAGTTGGCACATGTAGTACATTAAAAAGATTAAATTTATGAGAGAGTGAGTGAAGAAAAAAAGAACCAATGTTGGCTATTGGAAGACCCGAACCATCGCCGATGAGGAGTTGATCATCACCATCATAGGGCGTATGGAAAGAAAGATTGGCCAAGTCATTAGTACCGTGGTGCAAGGCACCACTGTCCAGTAGCCAGCCGGATGATGGAGGTACGGGTGTACTAGCCGTGTAGGCTCTAGGAGGGTATTGTGGGTGGGAGTTTTTGACAGGGGTACGAGAGGGATTGGGTGCTGGAGATGGGGCCGATGCAGTAGGAAATTGTTGACGAAAAATGGGACACTGTGTTACATAATGGCCAGTTTGACAACACCATTGACAATGACCATTAAAGGGACGCGAGGGTGGTCGGTAATTGTTGGGATGGGCTGGAGGAGTTGGCAACAGACCAGGAGAGGGGGAATAGGAACGGTGTTTGGGCTGGTGTTTGGCGACAAAGTGGGCAGCAGCGGGATAGAGAGTAGGCGAGGAGGATTTTTGTTTAAGAGTGAGTTCACGATTGAGTAGTTTTTTGTGTAACTCATTGAAGGAGATAAGAGAGTCACGACTGTGAATAGCATTTAGAACATTCTCATAATCAGAGTCGTTGAGTTGGTCAAGTACGCGATCAACTATGCCATCAGCATCAAGAGGACTCCCAAGGGATGCAAGTTGATCCGCGCAAAGTTTTATGTCATGCATATACTCAGTGATGGACCGAGTACCTTTAGTGATGTTTTTGAGACGATCTTTGAGTTGTTTAAGGTGACCTTTGGAGGGATTGGCATAGGTTTTGGCGAGAGTTTGCCAGGCATCATGGGAGGTTTCGCATTAGGAGATGAGAGGGACAAGGTTAGGAGATAGAGTGCCAGAAAGAGCACCGAAGATGAGTTTGTCTTGACGACGCCATGTTGTATGTGCAGGATTGGGAGTGGCGACATTATCAGTAGTTATAATGAGGGGAGGGGTAGGAAGAGAACCATCGAGATATTGGAAGAGATCATGGCCAATGAAGGTTGCTTCAATTTGGGTTTTCCAGGAGATATAGTTTGTAGGGGTGAGTTTGAGAATGTGATTAAGAGAGATGATAATAAAAGGTTTAGTGGGTTCGGCTTTGTTGGGGATGAGAGCATTGTTGTCAGAAGAAGCCATGGGAGACAGGTCGAGAAGTTGGGAAGAGAACAAAGGCGTGGGGAGCGAAAAGTCAAGAAAGCCGTGGAAGAGATTTGGGAAGGATGTTTTACTGCTCTGATACCATATGGAAATATTATTAAAAAGGATACATTCACTGAATGAGAGGTTACAACTTTATATAATTACATTAGCTAATTAGGAGACTAAATCTAAGGATCCTACCAATAATACAATGATTGAGAGTATTACAAACCATAAATAGAAGATACATAGAATATACAAATATAACTATTGTTTATGAGCTGTATCTTTATCAGATAAGATATATGTTAGTAGTTGCAAGATTCCTACATTTTCTAACTCTTCTTAAAGACGTTACTCATTTCTAGTTTTTGCAGCATCAGATAACTGTTTTCACCTTTTACAGTATCGTTACGTCATGCCACAACTGAGTGCCTGTAAATAGCTCATTTTATAGCTAATTTTTCTATTCTTTTCCAATGCTTGCACTATAAAATAAGCAAGCCAATGCAAGCAGATATGTCAAACCTTCCCAAATTACAAGACAATACTATCAAGTTATACCTATAACTAATGCTAATGTTTGCCAATTCCACCTTTAAATAAGCTTTTTTAGGTATTGTCTTCTCATGCCTCAGAAACTAACAGATATAGAACTCATTTGAAGAATACTAGAGCAACAATATAATTTACAGAAATTTCTAGCACGATTAAGTATACTGTGTGAGAACACAAAATCAATCAAAAATCACAATGACTCGAGGCCTAGTTAAGTTAGTGAACAAGCCTCATGATTGTTGATTAGGACAAACCCTTCCCATCAAATACCCGGAAGACCTTCTTAATTTTAAGGGACAGGGTTAACTAATGGTTAGCAATACATCTTTGAGATGTCTACTCGAGCAATATCTTCATTAGTATCCAAACTTTTTTTTTTTTCTTTTCAATATAAGAGAGCTAAAGCTAGAATATAATGGAACTTGTAAACTTAGATGTAAATAGGACCTTGATGGATGAGTTTTATACTCATCCGTAGGGTATTTTTCCAGCTTAGATTTAGCTAATTCTCGAGTTTTTATTATCTAATATTGGTTGTTAGTGTATTTTTGAAGTTCCAAGGATTGGAGAAGATAGTTATGAAATTCGGAAGTCTTCGGTGCTATTGCAGAATCTTCAGGGTTTAAAGTGCAAAAACATGAAATTTGGTAAACTGAAGTTATGCGGACGCGTGATGGAGCCGCACATATTCCAGAATGTTGAAGATTTGGATGCGAGCTCGCGCAAGGCAGCCGCAATGTTTTGCGATAAGCTATGCGGACGCATTAAGCGGCCGCATAGAGTCGTATTTTGTTGCCCTATTTTGTTTCAGCTGAGGAAGACTTGTTATATAAGTAGCTTTTGTTGGGTAAATTAGGGGGAACTTCTTAGAGAAAAAGACAATTTGGGATTACTTGTAATCTTTTCTTAACCTTTTCTTTCAAGAATTCAAGAATGGATTATAAATCAATTTTGGTTTTTGTTTCGATCATGAGAAACTAACCTCATTGTCTAGGAATTGGAAGTAACTCTGTATCAAAGATTTATGCCGTAATATAGTTCTTATTCAGTTCAATAGTTCTAGTCATTCATAAAAGTATTTTTATCGAATCTTCCTGTGTTGTCTTTGGGTGTAGGTAATTACAACTCTTAGATTATCGGGGTATGATGAACTGCACGATCCGAATGCATAAGTCATATGTTTGCCAGCTTTTATGAATGTTCTTTCTTATTGATTCATAATCTTGCTAAGATAGGAAAGAGATTAATTGTTCCTAAGTTCTTTAAGGATCCCTGTTTGTTATATGGACCGATCAAGAAAGTATAATAACTAGGGATACTAAGCCTGCAAATCGTGATCCAAGCGTCCCGGTCTTTACCTTTGTAAACCAAATCTAGAACTGAGCTGATACATAAATTAAAAAGGCATAAATCCAAGAAACAGAGTGAATCCCAATTCCTAGGTTTCCCAATTCTTGTTGAATCTCCGAAGAATACGTGCTTGATAATTAGTAGTTTTTAATTGCTGTTTATTTAATTTAGTTAATAATCTCAAACAAACTTTATTTATTTTATTTGTCAATCTAAGTTGGTAGTTAATTTGCTAAATCAAACTCAAGTCTCCGTGGATCGACCCTTGTCTTTGCGCAGCTATACTCCGGTATACTCGTGCACTTGCGAGGTATAATTTTCATTCATCAGACCTCCCTAAACGTTAGGACATGAAAAGCAAGGTTATCTTTGTTTAGCATTCTGAGAACTGTTCTTTTGTTTTTCATCTTCATTTTCAGAGTTCACTTGGGAGAAGTTTTAAGATAATGTCAATGTTTAGATATCATTTTCGAGCACCATTTCAATAAAATGAGTGATAAACAAAGATCACAATTACCCAAAAAATCCATCTTCAAGCATGCATTACTTTTATGATTTTCGAAAGCCAAAACACAAAAAAAAAAAAGGGGGGGGGGGTTGACGGCACTAAATTTAGAGTTTGCACAGCAACCTCGTGCATGGGGCCATGGTTTCAAGAGTCTGACACAAGCTTTATACCATCTTGAGTCTCAAGTTGAGGTACAATTACATACTTGAGTGCAAAACTAATCATTTTCTATTTAACATCTTTAGCATGATGGCCATCAATTTTATACAAATTAAGTAGAAATTACTAGCGGAAAAGAATTCAAAAAAATTAAAACAACTTTGGGTCGGGACTAAGAAAAATAATTGTTATTCCAAGAAATATAGTTAGATAAAATTCAAGAGAAATTTCAAATACATGTATACACACACGCGAGCGCGCACACACAGATATATATATATATATATATATATATATATATATATATATAGAGAGAGAGAGAGAGAGAGAGATTTCAGCACCAAACAAATGACAAAAAGAAAGAAAGCAATTGGGAAAAGATGAACAAAGTGGCAATAACCAGGACTAAATAGAATACATTGCAACAGATGCACTCTTACTCATTTTCAGGTGAGAAAATAAAATTAAAGGATGCTATTGCCAAACAGTGCACTACATATGGTTCAACAGCCAAGTGTTGCTTTAATCTGATAAATAGAGAACATGCATCAATAACAAGTCTGTCAAATGTCACAGGGAACTGTGCAATGCAAAATAAGCACCGTGGTAAAAGTTATGAAGTGAGACAACCCAACACAATAAGGCCAGACTAGAAACTCAGAAAACAGCAATATCTTAAACTCTTGACAGTTGTCAGATTGCGGTAAGATTATCTATGATGACAAAATAAATTGGATCCATTTGAAGTTGACAAGACTCCCAGCAAAGTAAATCAAATAAAGCACTTAATTCTCAACTGGCTCTATGCCACGGGTAAGCTTTACTAAAATTATCGCCAGCAGCATTACATTTCTCAAGTATTGCTCTCCATAATATGCCAAAGATTTTAAATAAACAATTGAGAACAAGTTATGTCACTCCTCTCTCTTCTCTTTTGTGCAAGCCATTTATCTCTCTTTGAACAAAAAATAGCTCTGTCTATTCTCGACATTGACTTTATAAGACTAGGTTGAGAACACTATTTTCTTATGTTATTTATTTTTCCTTTTAGTTGTGACAGTAGTGGTACCACAAATTGACTCCATTTATAGTCAAAAGTATAAAATTAAAGGGCCACAAAATGCGTCATCAGCTCACCAGGGAGTCCGAGATTTTTTTGGTCCAAAACAAAGGACACTCGGTTCAACAAGTTGAACACATGACAGAAGCATATAGGTCTAAGGCATCTCCAACACGATAATCAGGCTTATGGAAAGTGCACCTACTTCCAAAACCGAATTTGGAGCAACTCCTTTAATCTAACCATTTATCTCCCTTGTAAAAGACAGAAATGGCAGTGCCTAAGAAAGAAAAAACACTAATAATTATCACTCGAGGCAGTGCTGATCATTGCTGAACCCTTTAATTGTCCAAAGTCAACGATTATGCCTCAAAATGCATTCTCTGCTCACTGGTGACTCCTTTTGGTCTACAAAATTTGACATTCAGTTCAACAGGTTGAACACATGTCAGACAGTCAGGTAAGAGACATCTTCAACATGATGATCAGACAACTGAAAAGTGCCCCTGCTTCAAAGATCCAATTTTGGAGCAACTCCTTTTCTTTAAACCTTAATTCAAATAAAGAGAAGGACAAAAGACAGCGCTTAAGAAAGAAAAAACAATGTTGAACTGATGGATAAAGGAGAAAACAAGGGGATTGAACAATAAACAAGTGCTTTCTTGACTTAATAAAGGACAAGTTATCCCAAAAGCCATTTGAAAACTTTCTAATGAAGATAGAACAAGTTCGAGCCTACATGTAAAAAAAGCATTCATGCTATAAATCAACGAAACAACCTAGAACCAAGGGATACATGAAATCACTAGCTTGAAATAAGGACAAAAGTCAAGGGGTTGTTTTATCTAATCTGTATCAGTTATGGAGCTGTTAACAATAAGTTCCCTTAACCCGTATAGAGGAGTCCCTGCTAGAAATAATTGGACAATAACTCAAAATAATAATAATAATAATAATAATAATAATAATATTATTATTATTATTATTATTATTATTATTATTATTATTATAATTAGATGATAACTCAGTTTTTCATAATTAACCACATTTTAAAGTTTATGTCTTGTGATGTTTCCGTGTTAAATGCTGATGTGCTATCCGCCTGTCCCTCTGATAATTTAAGTCTACATAATTCTACTTAACCCAACGGAAGCAAATCCTCCACAACAAGAACTGAGAGAGCCTATCTCCAACCAGAGTTCTCTATGCCTGATTTGTGAGCAAATTGAACTGGGCAGATAATTCAGCCATACTGCATTTTTTCTCGAAAAACAGGTTTTGTAGCATAAACCAACAAATCGGAGCAATCAATTCCACTGACAATCAGAGCAATCAATTCAACATAAGAATCAAGCCACAATTTAGGAATAACAAATTTCCGGGCAGGATAAATAACACACACATTCAACAACAAATTAGCCTAAACCTAACAATCGCCAAAATTCCAAAAAAAATAATAATAAGTATAATAATACTCCGTAATAAGTATAATAATAATAAAATTATTAATTAGACGGCATTTTTGCGCATAAAAACCTTGGTAATCGGATCTGCAAGAGATATCACTAATAACAGTAGTCGGGAGAGAGAAAGGGAAATGACCAACGTACCCTTGCCCGTCGAGGTTACCCTGGCCACTGCTCCCACCACTCCCATAGGACCCGTCGTCTGCCGTTTGCCAAACGGACTGCCAGGCCTGAGACGGCGGCGGTTGGACGTACATCCCGGGATCCACGCCAGGAACGGCCGGCCTACCCATCATAACACCAGGGGGGGCCGGTTGACCCATGGGAGGGTAATAATAAGGGACACCACTAGCAGTGGACCCCACAATGGCACCAAGGCCGGTTGCCTCGTCCTTGATCTCGTCTCTGGGGACAATGTCGACGAGAAAATCGAAAATGTCGGTACGAGTGATGGCGGCGGCGATGTCGTTCTTCTGGAGAGTACGGCGCTTGTTCTCCTCGGCGTGGAGCCAGGAGCGAATGGTGAGTTCGAGGATGAATAGCTCGCATGCCTTGGCGAAAAGGATTGGGGCTTCAGCAGAGATCATGCGGACATCTTCGTCGGCTTTCATGATCTTTTTTATGCGGGCGAGTGGGAGCTGGTGGTTTTTGAAGTCGTTGACTTGGTCAATCTCTTGGCGTTGGTAAGTCCAGAACATTTGGAGTTGTTGTTGTTGCTGTTGGAGGAGGTGTTGGTACGGCGGCTGCGGGGGGAATGGGGATGGTTGTGATGGCGGCGGCGGTGGTGCCGTTTGTTGGTTGTTGTCCATGGTTTCTTTCGGCCTCTCTCTCGCTCTCTGTGAAGTGGTGGTTTGTTGTTGGGGGAGATGGGAGAGAATTGGTGGGAGGAGAGAGAGAGAGAGAGGGAGAGAGGATAAGGTACAGCGGTCACACTGATTCTCTGATATGATATGACACGCTATTTGGCCCTTTGGGGTGAGTCTATCTTTTCGATTGGTGAAAAGGTTGGTGCGTTTTTCCTTATCCTGCGCCTACCCACAAGCGGGACCCACAGACCAACAAACACCTTCTTAATTGGCTCTTAAGAAAATAAAATAAAATAAATAAAAATATTTCTTTCGTTCCACTCAAATAATCTACGTTTAAAAATTAGTATCATTAAATTTAATTATAATTATAAAAATATTTAAATATAATTAAAATAATTACAATATAAGTGAATGGTAAAAATAAAAAATTATAAAAATTATAAATATATTTTTTTTAAAAATAAACTTTTTAAATAAAATATTTTAAAATAATATAGTGAACTGTTTGTCTAAAATAAAGTGAGCAATTCAGACAAGTAAGTGCAGCTCAGGTGGTAAGACGCTTCATCTACAACTGATAGGTCGTGAGTTTGAATCACCAAAGGAATAAGTGGGAAACCACGTTGATCCCAATAAAAAAAAGAGGAAAAAAAAAAGTGAGTAATTCATTACTCCTATTTCTTTTAAGGTCATTCTATAAATATTTCTTTTGTACCATAGAAAGAATACACTATTTCATTTTGAAATATTTTATGTAGGATCTTGTTAGTTTATGTTCTAAAGGAATACATTAAAAAATATTTATTAGGGTGATTAGTATTTACTTTTAACATTAGTCACCTCAATTTCACACTATCCTAATTAATGGCTACTTTTATAAATTTTCACTACAAATTACCATAATAAATGCTCTTTATCCTTAGAACACAATTTAACAAAATCTTTTATTTAAAAATCTACTTTTAAAATTAAATTATGCATTAAGTATACATAATATTTCAATTTTACCCTCTGCATATTTTCTGACCATCTTGATTATGCTATATTCTTTTTAGTAGTTATGATAATCTCAAGTGATATTAATATATGTCTTAAAATTTTCAAATATGAACTTTTTGGATATACTGGGAGAACATTACTTTGTAATCTTTCTTTTTGAATTAAGTTACTAGCTATTTTAACTTTTTATTATTGAAAGTCAACCTAAAGGAAGTATTAAATTATTATTTTCAGACACTTACTATGTTGAGGTAATAAAATTTTGGTCATAGACAAACTACTAAAAATACTTTCAATTACAATTTTAAATTTTTGCCAAGATTGTAAATTTTACTTTTTTATCAAAATTTTATTAAGTTAGATCAATAAAAGTCAAAGTGAGTTTTTTTTTTTTGGAACTGAGTTAGAAATAATTATGAGGATATCAATTAACTTTTTTTAATCTGTGTTTCGAATCAAACAAAACTTTCTTTTAGGGGGAGAGGTTGGGGTATTAAATTACTACTTTCTCCATTAGGTAAGACGGTCACGTCATATTATTTGGCAACGTGGTGGTAATGACCGACTGAAAATCAACACTTTGTGCAAGTGTGATACGTCACGCTTACTAACACTTGACCGTGACGGCATGAGGTGCTCAATTACTTACCTAAATTTTGGGGGTGGGTGGGGGGGGGGGCTTCTTTCTTATTAAATGATAGCGTTACGTGTAAAGAGGTAAGTGAAACATCACACTACATCACTATGATGACATTGTATACTAATTCTGCTAAATAATTTTTCCTTAAAATAGTCCAGATATTCTTTTTAGATCATTTAAAAACATGAGCACTTCGTGATCTCACATTTTTAGAGTGTTATTTTTTCCATTTTATCTTTAACCAACTTTCCCTTTTGACTAACAAGTGTATTTCACTCTCACATAACAACGTTAGATCACTTCCAACAAAGTATTTTAAGGGTAGCATTTGGGTATCAACCCTTCCAACAAAGTAGCATCTCGATAGCTTAGGAGCTTAAAATTGGATTGGGGAGCCTAGAACTTCTCCAATGCAATCATCTATCTAGTAAAAAACTTATCAAATGCAAACTTCTTATGCTAAGGTGGAGATGATGTGACATTCAGTTGAGAACACATCTTCTACTTGATCTTCTACTTTTATAGGGTCACCTCTAGAGGATGTCATTTTCATCCACGTCATTTACCGTCAGTTTTTATTTTTATTTTTTACTGTCAATCAGTTACTGTATGGGGTACTTTTTAATTTTTGTAATTAGTTATAAAAATCTGACACGTCTAAAAAAATGTTTTAAAAGAAGTTTTGCATTGAATAACATTTAGAAAGATGACTCTTTATCTTTTAATTTTTTTGCCACATACGAAAGATGTCTTCTTGTTTAAGCATGTGACGTAGGAAAAACTAGATAATAACATCGGAGATACTCTTAGAGCTTGTCTAATACAATCATCTATCTAGTAAAAAATGCTAGACACATATGGAAGATATATTTTCCTAAAAAAAAAATCTTTCCCAATGCAAACTTCTTATGCTGAGGTGGAGATGATATGGCATTCAGTTGGGAAGATATCATTTATGTGATTCTCTACTTCTAGATGGTCACGTACAGGATGTCTTTCCATCCACGTCATTTAAAATATATTTTTTAATTAAAAAAATACAATTAACTTTAGATCTGTCTCCTCTTCGTCGTCTTCCAGTTCCCTTCCAACTTCCAAAAAGGTTATTTTCTCCTCTTCTTCTTCTCTTGTTCATCTCAAAATTAAGAAGAGAATGATCAAGTTGTGAAGATGGAACAACTGAATTTCTACATGACAAGTGCTTGATAAAAGTCCAAGCTGAAATTCAATGGTTTAAGAATACTGATCTTTCTTAAGAAGGTTACCCACTAGCCTCCTGGAGTCTGCTCAAACTTTCACAACAAACCAAGATAAAGAAACCCAAAAAAAAGAGGTAAATGATTTTATCCTTAAAATAGTTTACATTCCAGAAGACTATAATTCGCAAGGCTAATTTGTGTGGATGGATTGCAATTTACGAGGCTAATTTTGAACTAATGTCTTCGTCAAGTTCAGAATCAGACTCTAATAGTTCATCTTCTAGTAATAATTCAGTGTTTATCACCCAAAGATTGTTAGATGAGTCATGGGAAGTGATAGCTCAACCTCTGCTAAGATGATTCAGAGTATGGTTGACTTCACCACAATCCATGTTGTAACCATTGTTGGGACAAAAATGATGAATAAAAAATGATCCCATAGAGGTTCTACAATCGGCAGACGCTACATTAATAGTGAGAGAAAGTCCCGACATGATCTAATTATTAATGATTACTTCAAAGGTGAAGATTCAAAGTATGCACGAAAACATTTTCAGCGTTGATTTTGAATGGATGTGGAACTTTTTAATTGCATATTACACAAAAGGTTGATGCAGTTGGGAAGGATGGATTGAGTCCTTTACAGAAAATGATAGCAGCATTACGAATGATTGCATATGGTTGTTCCGCAGATCTCCTAGATGAATATCTTCAGATCGGTGAGACTACTGCAATTGAAAGACTCCAATATTTCTGTGATGCCATTATCGGACTTTTTGAAGAATGCTATTTGAGGAAACCAAATAAAGATGATATTGCAAGGTTGCTTAAAGAAGGAGAGGATAAAGGTTTTCCAGGCATGTTCGATAGTCTTGTTTGTATGCATTGGCACTGGAAGAATTGTCCAACAGGATGGCATGGTACACACACCAATGGTTTAAAAAAAGTCCCTACACTCATCTTAGAAGTCGTAGCATCGAAGGATCTATGGATTTGGCATGCATTTTTTTGGCATGATAGGTACAAATAATGATATTACTGTTCTTGATAGGTCTCCACTATTTGATGATCTTGTTAATGGAGTTGCTCAACCGTGTGATTTTATGGTACAAGGTCATAGATATAATTAGGGTTACTACCTCAATGATGGAATTTACCTCAGTATGCTACTCTAATTCAAACCTAGCCATCTAATCCTAAAGAGTTAGCATGTGCTCAACAACAAGAACATGTGAGAAAGGATGTGGAACGAGCATTTGGACTGTTGCAAAGTAGGTGGCATATCGTCAAAGGTCCGGCACGTAAATGGAATGCAAAGAGTCTAGGGAACATTATGAAGACGTGCATTATCTTGCACAATATGATAATTGAGAGTGAGCATCATCAAGGAATTGACCCTGAACGTTGGGAGCCTCTCGAGAATGAAAGAGTTAAGCGTGTTGACCTAGAGCATGATTATGCATTTATTGTTTCTTAAATGATTGGTCGATTGAAACAAGTTTGAGACACAAAGGTGCACAACGAATTGAAGACCGATCTCATCAATCACGTGTGGGTGATCTATGGAAATCAAGTTATTTAGTTTTAATTTTCTTTTCCTACTTTAAAATAAGGCTTAAATCGCAATTTGGTCACCCTGCTTTGTCAGAAAATTCATTAAACTAACCCTACTTTATTTTTTCTTAATTTCGTCACTATACTTGGTATTTTGAGTCAATAAGCTCACTAAGCTTAACTTCCGTTAATTAAGTTGGATAGAGGCATGCGAAAGACCAAAGTACCCTTTATCTTATAATTTTTTGATGACTTAAATCAGTATTTGGTCACCCTAGTTAAAATAATTTAAAGGCTAAAATCGTAATTTAGTCACAATCGAAAATATTTAAAAGGACTAAAATACCCCTCTTTTTGTATTTTTTTCTTTCTACTTTTTATTTTTTTAATTGTTTTGACAAAAGAATAAATCTATACTGTTTGATTTTTTCCAAAGAGTAGCGTTGTTAACACCTCCAAAATCTCTTCGAACGATTACCGACCGAAACCAATAGGAGAGAGCCTCATTTCTACAGATTGAACATTGAACAGTACCCTTCAACGAAATTACAACAAATATCAAAAGCACAGTAGAAATTTCCCAAATAACATACACCAAGAAACCTGAACCAACAATTCCTTTTCACCCAGAGACACCATTAAGACTTTTCCCATCACTTCACAACCCATCCATTTTCAAATGTGTAAAGCAAGTAGTACTGACTCATATTACTGGGTGTAGTAGTATAGACAATCAATTTCAGACTTGCACGAAACTTCTTCTTCTTTTTCTTCTACTTCTTCTTCTTTTGCAAAACACAATCTTAAACAATTTGATTTAAAACCCACCATAATCAGAACTGAAAATAGCTTCCTTACTATCACCAACCGTCGTCACTCCCTTCCGCCATTCTCTCTCTCTTTCTCACTCCACAAAACCCCCAATCATTCACTTTCCACCACCACTGCCACTCTCTTTCTGGAGTAAATTTCTCTCTCCTCTCCTCATAGTAGCTCCGTCATCTCCTACTACCACCACGACAACAGAAGACGATCAAACTATTAATCCGCCAGAAATCGAAGACTCCGAAGACACCTTTTCCTCAAAATTCTCATGGCAAGACCACTGGTACCCTGTCTCTCTCCTAGAAGACCTCGATCCTAACCTCCTAACCCCTTTCTCTCTCCTTAACCTCGACCTCGTCCTCTGGTTCGATAAACCCCATTCTCAACGGATCGCCCTCGATGACAAATGCCCCCACCACCTCGCCCTTTTATCTGTAATAATTTCCCCTTACAAACCCAATTTTCAATTCCTCTTCTAATTTCTGGGTTTTTGTTTGTTCAGGGTTGGAATGAGTTTTGATATTTTAGCAAGGGTATTTTTAGGTTTTTAGGAAAGTTTTAAGCTTTTTATTCAAAAATCTGGACGAAATGATGAACTTGATATTTATGTTTAAGTGCAGTGATTAAATTGATAATTATTAGTAAGGGTATTTTTGAAATAAAAAAAAATAGTAAGTTTTTCATCCAAAAATTTGGACGGGGTGATGAACGTGGGATTTATGCCAAATATAATGATGAAATTGTGAAAAAAGAAAGAAAGTAAGGTTAGCTTAATGAATTTTCTGTCAAAATAAGATGACCAAATTATGATTTAAGGCTTAAAATAATTGTAGTTGAAACTATGTTGGGAACTTGGTATTTTTTTTTACTTCATTATAATTTAATTTTTTTACATCTTTTTCACGCGTATCATTGAAAATGATAGCAGCAGTGTGAAGTGCTGTGCTCTACAGTTGCTGGTTATGGCCTACAACTTGGCTTATAATTTGGTGTGTAGGTGATGTTGAATTTTGTGTTCAGTAGTCAGTACATGGCAGTAAGTGCATCTTTAAATAAATAAAAAAAGATAGAATTTTGGCCCTTTTGTGTTGATGTTGATTATTGAGTTGTCTGGTCTTTTCAACAAGATCAGCAGATGAATTTCAGCGAGCTCACTAGGTTCATAAGCAATAACAAAATTTGAAATGAGTATTAGCAGCTCTTACTTGTACCCAACCCTAATCCATTTCCCGCCAAATAATCCCGTTTTCTTTTATTTTTTACCGTCCATTAGTTGTGGTAAGCAGTAATTTTTATTTTTTAGTTTTTGTAATTAATTATTGTCACGTCTAAAAGAATATTTTGAAATAAGTCTTGTATTGGAGCACGTATAAAAACAAGACTTTCTATCTTTTAAATTTTTTGCCACATAAGAAATAAGTCTTATTGTTTAAGCATGTCAACTAAGAAAAACTAAATAATAGCATTGAAGATGCTCTTATAATGCTCTCGTAGCTTAAAGTGAAAAATATACAAATGTCAATTTATCTTTTTATTCATGTGTCGAGTAAAAGGTTTTATTTTTTTTTAAGAAGGAAGGAAACTAGGGTACTACTTTTATACCTTTATTTTAACTTTTATTTATTTCTTATTTATTTATTTATTTATTTATTTTGGGTATAAATTTATTTCTTTTTTTAGTTGAATAATATTTTTGTTGATGTGTTTTAGTTGAATAATTTGAACACCATCTTAAATGTTTGAAATAGTTGCATATGTAAATAATTAGGGAGAAGAGGTAGTATCAATGGTTGTCCGAGTAGTATCAATGTTTTTTTTTCTTTTTCGAATTGGTCACTGGCTTTCTTTTTTTTTCTTTGATCGAGTCATTGTAGTACTCCTCTGTTCTTAAGAAAGTGGCTTTTTTTTCTTCGATTGAGTCATTGTAGTACTCCTCTGTTCTTAAGAAAGTGTCTTTTTTTTTCCTTTTTCGCCTCTTATAAAAAAAGTGTCGAGTTTCTATCTTTCCATTTTGGGAACACTTTTGTCATTTTGATTTGGTTTAATATATAATTTGGTCCTGAACTTTACACATTTTCCTGATTTAGTTTTAGAACTTTGACCTTTCCTATTTTGGTCTCTGAACCGTACTTTAAGCCTTACAATTCGTCCTTCAAGTGACGGTCGTAAATGAAGACGTTAAGTTTTCAATTTAATGACAATAATACCCTTAATTGATGATGACTGGGATGTTTAGTTGGACTTTTCTCAAAAATGAAATGGGGAAATTGAAATAGGGAAAACAAGTAGATTAAGGAATTCACATCTTTACCCTTTCTCTCACCTGCCTTATCCCTTTCTTTTTCAACCAATACTCAGAAAAACCCAATCCTACCACATACCAAGAGTCAAGTTATAGATCTGGACTCTTTCTTTTTCTATCTCTATCATCGCCACCATGGCCTCCTTCTCCACCGCACCAAGATTCAAGTTTCTAATCACACCAAGATTTACTATACAATAACAAGCCGGCCCATGCCGCCCCAATTTTTTAGTTCAATTCCAGCACCACCGCACTTTGGAACCATCATAATAAACTCTCCACCCACAAGCACCGCCACCACAGTCGTCGCCGCGTCGCACCACCATCTTCGTAACCCTTGCTAGAATTTCCACCGCGTGGGCCCTAACCTCACTGCCAACCCCGTCACCACCCTCAATCTCCATAACGAAAACAAAGATCATCCAAGCTTTCCTCGATTAACATGTCCGCCTGCGATGAGAATAAAAGCTTACTGAAAACATGAGGCAGCCGCCAGCCATTAGGGTTTGATTTTCATCTCGAATTGCGAGGCTTCGTCCATTGACCGGGATGGACCTTCATAACTTTGATTTGTAGGGGAATTGATACGAATACAAATAGGAATACGAATCCGAACGAGAATAATATCAAATTGATGATAATATTGTGTGGTGGAGAAAGGGGAATCATTAATTATGGTGTCAATTTCAGTCTTCTCCTTCAAGATTTCTTCAAGCCCCAACTGACTTCATTCTCTCTCTCTCTCTCTCTCTTCTCTCTCTCTTCTCTCTCTCTCAAGCTATTGATGTAAACAACTTTAAAAATTATAGGCGCTAATTTCACTTCATTTGTTGACAAATCAATATAATAATAAAACTGATTAATAATTTAAAAAGTAGAGAGGGAAATACATTTTGTTGAAAAATTGAGAGTCAACTTTTATTTTACCTTTCATCAAAATTTTCCATATCAACATTTTAATCTACCGTGGAATCCTCATCATCATTAGGTGAGGGCATTGTCATCTTTTTATTCAATTCTTAACGTCCCCGTTCACGGCCGTCAGTTGAAGGACAAACTGTAAGGCTTAGAGTGCAGTTTAGGGATCAAAATAGAAAAGGTCAAAGTTTTAGAACCAAATCAGAAAAAGGTCTAAATTTTAGGGACCAAATTATATATTAAACCTTTTGATTTTACTCCTTGGCCTGTGACCCACCCCACATTGAATGCACTCAAATGCAAAATTTTAAAATGCAAATTTTTTTATAAATGCATTTAAGATATCGTTTTAAAATGTAGCTTTTTTTCTTATCAGCGTTTTAAAACCTACATTTTAGAAATAAACTGGTAATTCCAGCATTTTAAAACATAATTTTTTCTGTCGCAACATTGAAATGCAATTTTTGCAAATAAGCTATGTTTTATCCCTGTATTTTGGCCAAAAAGTACGACCAAATGGGCTCTAAATACCGTCCCCTCCCCTTGCAAATTCCTAAAATGCCCTTAATTAATTCTCTCCCTTCAGATTTTTTTTTGTATGTCTTTGTATTTGACTATGAATGCTAAACATGGATTCAATGATAATTTTATTCAAGAAGATGCTTGTTTTACAGTAATTTTAAATATATATTGCTTAAAAGTTACAAATTTTATCTTAATTTGTGTTAAATTCGTAAGTGTTGGAGTGCAATTATTTAATCTTTAACAGTGAAAATTTAATTTTTTTAACAAAATTTTAGTGTGCCTGCCCATTTTGGATGGCACTACTGAGGGGAGGCAGTCTTGATTTAAAAAAAAAAAGAGCAAACTACACAAATGGTCCCTGTATTTTTCAATTTTTTTAGGATTGGTCCCTAAACTAATTTTTGCAAAAAATTTGTCCCTATACTAAACAAGTAAAACGCAATTGGTCCTTCCGTCCAATTTCGTTAGTTTTTCGCAGTTAATTACCCTCAAGTGACTCGCACGTGCTTTTAATTAGGGGTAAAATTGTCCATATATATATTTTTTGAATAGACAAAAATACCTATAATATCTTTATTTTTAATACTTCGATAAAAGGGTATTAATGTAATTTTGTACCCCTTTCTTCTTCATCCCATCCCCTTCCCTTCCGTCCAGTCGTCCACCATGGCTACCAGCCTGCCACCACCATTTATGAAGGTATCAAGTCTCTCTTTAGTGCATAAAAGAGGGGGACAATCTTCCTACTTTATCTCACTCCATGGAAGCAGTTTTTTCCCATGGAAGCTTTGAGTTTTGAGTTCTGTATGTATATTATGTTAAAATCTAATTTTTTTTCACTCCTTCCTCATTCCAACCCCTCCTCTTGCATTGAATCCTCAACCATTTGGTTTCAATTTCATATTTTCTTTGTTCGTGACAAACCCATTTGGTTTCTTAAACCTATAATTTGGAGGAGAATCAAGCAACAATTAGGATTAAGGTGAGAAATGGGCAAACTGTGATGGTCAAAGTAAACCCTCCAATCCAAAGCCCTGCGTTCTTGACGGAGATTGTCACTATTCTGACAGCCCCAAACTACAATTTCGGCAACACAGTAGCACACACACAGTAGTACACAGTGAGAAGGATAGAGAGAACACTGATTTCGTTTGCTTGAGAGAGAGAGAGAGAGAGAGAGCAAACTCGCGTCATTTTTCTGCCAGAAAGAGAGAAAACAAATTAAAGCAATTGAAAAATCTGGGTTTTCTTTTTTCTTTTTCTTTTTTTTCACTTTGCAATTGTAGATCTGGGTTTTAAAGCAATTGAAAAATCAAATTGGTTTTCATGGAATTCTTGGAAAAGTGTGAATTAGATTGAAGATGCGATGATTTGGTGCCCACCGGCCACCAGATCTGTTCTCTAGAATCCAACCGGAGTCCCACCGTCGACGGAGAAGACGGCGGTCGCCTTTCGCTTGTTAACGGTGAAATGGATTTGCAAACCAACCCACAAATTCGGCCAATTTGAAGCCTCGATCTATTCTCTAGCTCTCTCATCCTCATTCCTCATTTTCTCCCTCTACCGAAACCCACAAATCCGACGTGCTTGTTGTTTTAAAAGGACACCCACGGTGACAGAAGGAGAAAGAGAAATTGATGGTGATCTGTAAAATTGGTTTAGGGAAGATGAACCAATTTTACAGTTCGAGCCCTTCAAATATTGGATAATTGCAAGTTGGTCTACCCAAATGATCCCTGTACTATTTATAAGTAAATGACTAATTTACCCTTGGGCAAAATCACGTGAAATGCACGTGATTTCACTTAACGGAAAAAAATAGACGACAATGGATGGAAGGACCAATTGCCTCAAGAAATTGAGTTCAGGGACTGCTGGCGTGGGGTTGAGACCAATCCCAAAAAATCTGAAAAGTACAGGGACCATTTGTGTAGTTTGCTAAAAAAATGGTTTTAAATTTATATTTTAAGGAAGTAAAGTAGAAGGGAATTTTTTTTTAAAAAAATAGGTAAAGGGTATTTTAAGAACTTTGCAGGAAAGGGCGGTATTTAGAGCAACTAGAAAAAAAAAAAAAAATTTGTCCACAAGTTTCATTTTCTTTCTTCTAGCATCACTTCATCTTCTTTAGATATTGTTGAGGAGAAATATACTCACTCCGTCCCTAATGTCCGGTCTAAAATAATTGTCTTGTTTAAAATTTTTTCTTTTTATAATATTATTTTTATCATTTTATCTTTTTTTTATATGTTAATTATAAACCGTATACATATGGACATTAAAAAAAATTATATATTATACTAATATTAATAATTAAGTCAATTTTTTTAATTCGTATATCGAGTCAAACAAAATAATAATTAAGGGAGAAAGAGATTACCATTATAACGAAGACCCACGTCTCTTTGTTTCTCATTATTTTTCTCTTTGTTCTTTCCTCCTTTCTTTCTCTTTTCCTTTGATCACAGCAAATCTTGATCGCCATTGGCAGCGAAAATCCATCCCCCACTTGATCATTTGTAGATCCTAACATCGCCATCAACTACATTTTATGAGAATCAAAGAGATCTGATCAATAAATGCTCGATTAACCTCGATTTGGTAGAATTTTGGTGGTCCATCTTTTTATGGTAGTTGCATTCTGTAATCCGCTGATCGTTCGTTATACTATTTGACGAAGGAGAGGATGGAGTCGCTTGCATATTGGGGGCGTACTAATCGACGAGTTAGAAGAAGCCTAGGGTAGAGGAGGAGTGGTTGATGGTGGTTAACGGAAGAGACGAGAGGTCAATGATGGAGATGGTTAATTTGGGTCGATTGGTAATGGATTAGGGACGATAGGGAATAGGTTTTGAGAGGGTGGAGGGATGGAGGTTAGGTCAGTGTCAATGAGGCCTTTTGACGTTGATTTTGGAGCCTTCGAGATGAGAAGATAGCTGGTGATGGCTATCATTGTTATGGTGTTCCTCTCTCTCTATAGTGTGCATACCTTAATTTGGGTTGGACCGGTTTATTAGCACCCTCACTTTCTCTAAATACATCTCTCTAATTTTATTTACAAAAATGTCATTACCCTTATTCCTTCCAAAACCCAAATTTCTTCCTTTCTTTTTTCTCTCCTTTCCAGCTGTCACCCTCTTTTCTCCGGCAGTCACCTTCTTTTCCCGGCCGTCACCTTCCCCCTTCTCTCCTCGCCACTGTTTTTCCTTCTTCCCCTCCCCGCTCCTCTCCTTTTTCCCTCCGAGATCTCACCATCAAACACACCATCTTTCTATAAAAAATTAAAAAATCCCTCGATTATTCAATCAACTATAACTAAACGAGAAATTTTTGGTGGATTTGCGAAGGGAGTGATAGAGGGAGGAGGGAAGGGAAGAAAAAAATAAGGGAAGGAGAGAGAGAGGAGAAGAAAGAAAAAAGAAGGAAGGAGGGAGGAGGGAAGGGAAGACAGATTGCGAGAGGGAGGGAGGGAAAGACGTTTTTTTTTTCTTCTTCCTCTTTCTTCTTTCTTCTTCCTCTTTCTTTTTGGAGTGGAGTGGAGTGGAGGGGAGGGGGGTTTGGGGTTATGGTTAGAGTATTCACAGTGGTTCCACCCTATACCACACTCTAAACACATCATTTTTTGTTTCAATTTCACTTTTTTAACATTTAAAAAAAAATCCACTCCAACAAACACTTTCTATACAACCTTCTAAAAATTAAATATTTTTCATCTCAACTAATAAATCTAACTACCATTCTATTTTTATTTTATTTTTCTAGCACAATCGGGATGAAATATTTTAAATTTTAAATTTTATATTCTATAAAAATTATAATACTTATGTTTTAATAATTTCAATTTCAATTATTTAAAACACATATGTGACAAAACTAATAATTTAATTACATTAATATATTTAATTTTTTTACTGCATTATTATATTTAAAATATAAATAGAGAGAGCGGGAACAAATCTTTCTTTGTGTGTGTGTGTGTGAAAGTGAGGGGAGAGGGAGAAAGGCAGGGGAGGAGAGAGAAAAGAAACGGAGAAAAAAGTTACTATTCAAGTTAAAAGATGTTCTATATTTGGAGGGGGGTTTAGTGGATTTTAGAGGAAGAAGGTGGGATAAAGGGTCCATTGTGGATTGAGGAAGGGTAAAAAACTCTAAAATTGCTTTTAGAGAGTGGAGGGAGTAACCCATTGTGAATGCTCTTTAGGTCTGAAAGAGATGGGAGAGTGTGGGTGTATTGAGAAAAAAATGAATTATTTAGGAAGGGTAAAATAGAAAATATAAGGGGTGTGTATTAAGTAATTAGGTTAGTGTAAAATGAAGGGGGTGGATGTATTAAGAAAAGAGATGTATTTAGAGAGAGTAGGGGTATTAATAGCTCCACTCTTTGGTTGTTTTCAACCTAAGGGTAAAACTGGAAAGTAACTAAGTAATTATTTATAACAGAGTCAATTGAATTTTCTTAATCTATGTGTCTGATCAAATACGACACTCTTTTAGGAACGAAGGTAGTATTAAATTTAGTCTACTCTGTGTTGTTGCCCCTTAACGAACATTAATTGTCTACCAAAAATTGTTGTTATGGCATGCTGAGGTGACATTTTTGCTAAGCTCGTATTGACGTGCCAACAAGATAAACTATAAGGGGCCAAAGTGTTAAAAAAATCCTAAATTCTTTTTCTCCGAAATTCTCCCGAGCCACCTCGACAAGTAGACCTACCCCCACATTGAAGCCATCGTGAATTCGTGATCTCCCCACCGTCAATCGATGGTCTAAAATGATGACGGTGGCTGGACAAGGCGACAGGCAGTTCACCAAACAATTGGTCAGGTAAAGATGGTTGCCCCCCCCACCCCCATTTAGTCAAGCCCGCCTCCCCCTCTCTCTTTCCTCTTTCCATGCCTCCCTCCTCCTCCTTCCCCCTGTCAAGCCCGCAAACCTATTTTGATGTTTTTTTTTTTTAAGTTGTTCGACACTGTGTGACCGAACACCTATAGTGGTGTTCGGCATCCACTAACCGAACATCACTATGGTTGTTCGGCACCTCTTACCGAACAACTTCAGTTGTGTTAGGTAAAGGGCTGCCGAATAGTAATTAATTTTTTTTCTTTTTTTCTTAACCTAAAAAAATAAAAATAAATAAGGACATTTAAGTTAATATTTATAATGACATTTTTGTAATATATGAGGGGTGTACTTAGAAGATATGGGGAAAAACATCATTCAACGGGCCGTCGGTCGACTGATATGAAAATGAAAAAAAATTAGTCGACAGGCCGTCGACTGATGTTTTTTTCATTTGTCGACTGGTGTTTTTCCATCAGTCGACGGGCCGTCAACTAATGTTTTTTCATTTGTCGACTCATATTTTTTCATCAGTCGACGGGCTGTCGACTGATGAAAAAAAATCATCAGTCGACGGGCTGTCGATTGATGTTTTTTCAAATCAGTTGACGGGCCGTCGACTGATGATTTTTCAATTTCAAATCAATCGACGATGTTAAATGAAAAAACATCAGTCGACGATTTGAAAAAACATCAGGCGACGGGCCGTCGACTGTTGTTTATTCATTTGAAAAATTTTTCAAAAAAAAATCAGTCGACGGGAAAAAAAATCAGTCAACAATTTGAAAAAACATTAGTCGACGGGCCGTGAACTGACGTTTTTTCATTTGAAAAAACGTCAGTCTTTGAAAAAACATCTGTCGACGAAATGAAAAAACATTAGTCGACGCCCCGTCTTTCGATTGATGTTTTTTTTCGTTGATTGATGTTTTGAAAAAAATCAGTAGATGGGCCGTCGACTGATAGAAAAAATCAATCGATAAGGATGTTTTTTTCATTCAGTTGACGGCCCGTCGACTGATTTTTTTCAAAATGATTTTTTTAAATGAAAAAACATGAGTCAACGGCTGAAAAAACATGAATCAATAGCATCGACTGTTGTTTTGAAAAAATATTAGTCGACGGCGTCGACCGATGTTTTTTCATCAGTCGACGGCCCGTCGCAAACAAACATCAATCGACGGTGTCGACTGATGGAGTCGACTGAAATGAAAAAACATCAGTCGACAGGCCGAAATGAAAAAAAATCAGTCATCATGTTTGTCGACGGGCCGTCGACTGATGTTTTTTCAAATAGGAAATTGCTGGCCGGTACACTTTGAAAAGTTTTTGTTCTATCCAATCCACCTTTTTTTTTTAAATCGGAAAAAGGCACTTTAAAAATTTTCTTCCTAAAATGCCCCCGTCTCTTTGATGATGAAGATTGACTTTCACAGCCCAGCTCCCCCGCTTGAAAACTTCATAGCATTTAAATCTGAGAAATATAAATTCACAAAACAAATGTGGAAACGAAAAAAAAAATAGTTGAATTCCATGCATAGAACACGAATTTGATCACAATTTGATCAAATTCGAATTTTCTGAGTTCATCCCGTTTTTCCTTGTTCTTGGGCTGTTTTGACCATTTTAATCTATGTTTTAAGTTTCGAATTTGTTTAAAATCAATCAATGTTATCCTAACTTAGTACTACATTTGTGCACAATTTTTCTACCAGAAAATACTATTTTTGAATTGGGCACCGAATTGGGCATCTCGATATAGGGATGCCTCATCGCTATGCCGAGATGCCTCATCGCGATGCCAGAATTCCTCATCGCGAAGGCCAAATACTGAGAAATGAATGATCCAATCCAATAGACAAATTAATTAAAGAATCAAAATCAAGATTAAAATGAACTGCATTTGGGTTTGGGGGAGATTATCAAATTTTTAATAAAAATTCTAGAAGTATTAAATTCGGGAAAGGAATTTGAAAAGAAACCTTTGAATGAGATGGCAACAAAGGTTGTTTGCAAGTGAAAGTTAGAAAAACCAACTCAATGAAGAAAGGGTGGGCGAACATGACAAATATGGAGAAATATTTTCAATTTCATTAACAGCACACGTCAGACAATTCAAATATTACCAAACTTCCCAAATTAGATTGCAATCTTCCATTATAGCCCAGATCTTTCAAACAAACAGTTGATGCATTTCCATCTCATCTCCTGTAATTTTCAGTTCTCACATAAATGGTGAGCTATATCTTTCTCCTTCACACACACACTGTTGGATGTGATGGCTCGATGTCCTGGCAAGAGGCCGGCGCCCGTTGACCCCTCTCTCTCTCTCTCGATTTCCAACTGCTTTTGTGTGTTGTTTTGTCAATTGCTTCTGCTGCGTTGCACAACAACTGGTGTCAGAGCATAGGTTAGCGATGGCAAGAGTTAATTCTGTCACGGTGCAGTCCGATGTTCAGAAGTTTGATGGGCATGGAAACTTTGCGTTGTGGCAAAGATGGGTGAAGGATCATCTGGTTCAAGCTCGTTTAGGGAAGGTTCTTCGGAACAAAACTAAACCCGCAGATATCGAAGAAGGACCATGGAAGGAGCTGCAAGAATGGGCTGTGTATTCGATACGGCAGTGCCTTGCAGATGAGGTGGTGTATCATGTGATTGATGAAGAATCACTAACGAAGGTTTGGGAGATCTTGGAGGCCAGATATATGTCGAAATCCTTGTCGAACAAGATGCATCTTAAGCAAAAGCTGTATGGGCTTAAGATGGCGGAGGGTTCAGACCTCGATTCTCACATCCACACGTTTAATCAAATACTCAACGATTTGGTTAGGGTGGAGGTGACATTCGAGGAGGAGGACAAGGCTTTGATGTTGTTGAACTCGTTGCCTACTTCTTCAACATACGAAAACCTTATTACTACGTTGACGTGGGGGAAGGATACTTTGGAATTGCAACCGGTCACAAAAGCTCTTTTAGCTTTTCATAAACGGAAGAAGTCCGTTGATGAACCTGCGGGTGAAGGGTTATTTGTGAAGGAGAATCAGGAACGTGGGAGAACCCAGTCCCGGGATAATTCGCACAGGCAGAATTCTCGTTCGCGGTCAAGGAAGAAGTATAAGGGGAATTGTTTCAAGTGTGGGCAAAAGGGGCACAAGAGGCAGGATTGTCCGGAGAAGGGGAAAGGTAAAGCAAGTTCTTCAAAGTCAGTTAATGTGGTTGAAGATTGCTCGGATGATGTGGATGGTGAAATGTTCACGACTTCATCAACTGTAGAACACCCCACAGATTGCTGGATTTTGGATTCAGCATGTTCTTTTCATGTGACGGCGAATCGTGATTGGTTCGATAACTACAGGTCAGTTAATTCTGGTATAGTTACTATGGGTAATGGTGCTACATGTAAAATTGCTGGCATAGGAGCTATAAGAATTAAAATGTTTGATGGTGTGGTTAGAACGTTATGTGATGTTAGACATGTACCAGAGGTTTCTAAAAATCTGATTTCATTGGGTACCTTGGATGCAAACAGTTTTACCTATAAAGCTCAAGGTGGAGTTTTAAAAGTTGTTAAGGGTGCTATGGTGGTGATGAAGGGTGAGAGGGGCTCTAAAAACATTTACAGGTTGCTAGGGAGCACGGTTGTAGGTGGAGTAACATCCGTAGAATCTGAGGTAGATGTTGATACCCTTCTATGGCATATGCGGCTTGGCCACATGGGTGAAAGGGGGATGCGTGAACTTCATAAGCGCAAATTATTGAAGGGTGTGAAGACTTGCAAACTTGAGTTTTGCAAGTATTGTGTTCTTGGAAAGCAAAACAAGGTGCAATTCAAGACGGGTAAACATACAACAAAGGGCATCCTCGACTATGTTCACTCAGATGTGTGGGGGCCAGTTAGAACAGAATCAAGAGGTGGACATTATTACTTTGTCACATTCATTGATGATTTTTCAAAAAAGGTTTGGGTTTACTTCATGAGGCATAAGTCAGAAACTTTTGAAAAGTTCAAGGTGTGGAAAGCTGAAGTGGAAAATCAAACAAGGAGAAAAATCAAGTCTACGATTCAATGCAGGGTTGGCGAAGAATTTTTGGGCTGATGCGGTGAGTATGGCATGTTTCTTGATAAACAGGTCACCTAGGGCTTCATTGGATAACAGGTTTGCGGAGGAGATATGGACGGGTAATGAGGTAGACCTTACCGATATCCGGGTGTTTGGGTGTCCATCATATGTGCATATTCCTGGTGAAGAGAGGTCGAAGCTTGACCCAAAGTCAAAACAGTGTGTCTTTCTCGGGTATGAAACAGGTGTAAAAGGATACAAGCTTGGGGATCCCAAGTCAAGCAAGGTGGTGATCAGTAGGGACGTGGTCTTTGATGAAAAGGCTATGTTGAAGTGTACTCAAGATGATAAAGAGAAGGTGCCAGAAAACAAAGGGAGCGATAAGCAGGTTATTAAGGTGGAGTTACATGAGGATGAAACTGATACGGATCTCACTCTTCCGGATTCAGAGGTAACCACACAGGAAACTGAAGAGGCTAATACTTCAGTTGGGAGACCTAAGAGAGTAATCAAACCACCTGTCAGGTATGGGTTTGAAGACATGGTTTCATATGTTCTTGTTCTTAGTAGTGGAGACCCAAATTCTTTTCAGGAGGCAATAAATAGTCCTGAAAAAGATAAGTGGGTAACGGTTATGGCGAAGGAGATGGAGTCGTTGTCTAAGAACGATACATGGGATTTGGTGGAGCTTCCTAAAGGGAAGCGTGCTATTGGTTGCAAGTGGATTTTCAAGCGTAAAGTAGCGGTATCAGAAAAAGAAGGGAAAAAATTCAAGGCTCGATTGGTAGCAAAGGGATACTCACAGCGAGAGGGGGTGGATTATAATGAAATATTTTCGCCTGTTGTGAGACACACTTCCATTCGAATTGTGTTGGGTCTTGTAGCGCATTATGATTTGGTGTTGGAGCAAATGGATGTGAAAACTGCGTTCCTACACAGTGAGTTGGATGAGCAGATTTTCATGGAGCAACCACATGGGTTCACGAAGCCCGGGCAGGAGCGTTTGGTTTGTAAATTGAAGAAATCACTTTATGGGCTGAAGCAATCTCCGAGGCAGTGGTACACGAGATTTGACTCCTACTTGGTGAGTATTGGCTACAAGAGGTGTGAGTATGATTTCTGCGTTTATGTGAAGAGCCTTGATGGTGGCTCATATATTTTTCTGCTACTTTACGTGGATGATATGCTTATCACGGGTAGAAGCAAGAACGAGGTCAATCAGTTGAAGGCCTTGTTGAGTAAAGAGTTTGACATGAAAGATTTGGGGGAAGCCAAGAAGATTCTTGGGATGGAGATTCGCCGAGACAGGAAATCTAGGAGATTGTGGTTGTCTCAAGCCGGCTTCGTAGAAAAAGTGTTGGAGAGGTTCAATATGCGGGATGCAAAACCTGTGAAAACACCATTGGCGATTTACTTTAATTTATCTGCCTCTGATTCCCCGAGTTCGACTGAAGAAATTCAGGGTATGTCAAAGGTTCCCTATGCAAGCGCAGTGAGATGTCTCATGTATGCTATGGTTTGCACTAGGCCAGATTTGGCGCAAGCTATTAGTGTGGTTAGCAAGTATATGACGAATCCAGGTAAACAGCATTGGGAAGCAGTTAAGTGGATTCTCATATACTTAAAGGGCACTATGGGTTATGGCATCATATTTGAGGGAAAGAGTGAGGAGCTTTCTGTTGTGGGGTATGTAGATTTCGATTATGCGGGTGACTTAAATCGGAGGCGATCAACTACGGGTTATGCGTTTACACTCGCAGGTGGACCCATATGTTGGAGGTCTATGATTCAGTCCATTATTGCATTGTCCACAACGAAAGCGGAGTACATGGCAGCTGTTGAAGCTACAAAGGATGCCTTATGGCTTCGGGGCTTAGTTAAGGAATTGGGTATTCAGCAAGGTGGAGTGAGGTTGTTTTGTGACAGTCAAAGCGCGATCTTTCTAGCGAAGAATCACATTTATCATCAACGGACGAAACACATTGATGTGCGATTTCACAAGATCCGGGAGTTGATTGATATGGGTGAGGTTGTGTTAGAGAAGGTTCACACCACAGAGAATGCTGATGATATGTTGACAAAGCCGGTTACTACTGACAAGTTCAAGCATTGCTTGGATTTGTTACACATCTCTAGCTGTTAGAGATGGGGAGGTTCGATGTCTACACAGGATGGTTTGGGTATTAGTTCCTTGTATCTTCTGTTGGGTTGGGTGAATGCTCGCCAAGGTGGAGATTGTTGGATGTGATGGCTCGATGTCCTGGCAAGAGGCCGGCGCCCTCCGAGGGCGTCCGCATGGAACACTGGAATTTATGCGGCCGCATAAGGCGTCCGCGTAAGTATTCTGGAAACCATGCGGCCGCATAGTGCGTTCGCATGGTAATCTTGTAAATCGTATGCGGCCGCATATCGACGATTTTAGGGTTTTCTATTGTATTGTATAAATAGATGTATACCTAGAACGTTTAAAGAAGTGAGCCTCTAATAAAAAGTTTGACAGTCCGTTGACCCCAATTTCTCTCTCTCTCTCTCTCTCTCTCTCTCTCTCTCTTTCGATTCCCAACTGCTTTTGTGTGTTGTTTTGTCAATTGCTTCCGCTGCGTTGCACAACACACACACACACACATATGTTGCCTCGATTCCCATTTGATTCAATCAAAGGCTGCTCTAACAATCCACTTCATATCTTGACCGATTACTCTGTTTTTTCATATCATCTTTCTATGATCGTGTGATGTATACCCAAAAAATAAGTGTCTGCATGGTGTTTGTTTGTTTGTCTCTGTGAATAAACTGAAACGAATGGCTTAAGCAACAACCTGCCTTAGCGAGCAACGGAAAGCTCGCCCTAGCGAGCAATGACAATTCAATTTTTTCAGTTGGCCCCCTGCTCACTAAGGTGCGTAGCGGGAAGGCTCGCCCCAGCGAGGTGCGGCAGCTCAATTTTTTCATTTTGTTCCCTGTTCGCTAAGGCGCGCACCGATCGGTTTCCTAAGGCGCGCTCCGATGATCGCGATGCACCAATTGTTACATTGCGATGCCCCAATTTGCAAAAGTGGATATGCATCGCGATGTAAAAAAATAAATATATAAATTGGGCATCGCGATGTCATGGGTTATTGACGCGCATGTGTTTTTCTTTTATTAATGGCATAATCGTCTTTTTGCCCCAAAAATATCTTTTTGCAGTTTTAAAAAAAAGGTGAGTGGACTGAAACGATTATAAATATTGAAAAAGGGTCCGGCCTTTAATTCACCCTTCTTTTTCAAATGAAAAAACATCGGTCGATGACTCATATTTTTTCAAACAGGGACGTCGACCGATGTTTTTTCATTTCAGGCAGACAATGACAAAGAGTAAACTAAATTCGATACTACAATGATCCAATAAAAAAAAAAAAAAAAAAAGAAAGGAAACTTGTTAAAAGAGTAATATTAAAAGAACAAACTGACTTCTAATTTATTATTATACTACTAACTATATGGTATATTTAAATAATGTTAATAGATTACATTAATTGATTTAGTAAACAGAGAGGCGTTAAACGCAGCCCCTAGCGAAATTACTTAGTTATCTTCATATGTGCATATTTTAGATATATATATATTTTTGACATATTTTGTGTTAAATATAATTTTTTTTTGTTATTATTGAGTTATAATTTACATTTTAAAAAAAAGGTACATTCGCCAGGACCGACCACGCGCATGTCCTCTTCGACATGCAATTGAAAGTTAAAAAATTAATTATTTAATAATTAATAAAAAATAATTTAATTAACACATCATATTCTATATTAATTTTTTTTTAAAAAAAATATGTAAATTTTAAGTAATACCTAATTTTTACATATTCAGATTTGTAGTTTTAGGGGAATAATGTAAAGCTTAGAGTAATGAGTGAATGGATGGAAACAAAATATTGACTGGCTAGATTTTAACCGAACGGAAGGAACATCCCATTAAATTCGTCTGACACAAGTTTGGCTGATTCTGAACGGCAGGTCTACCAGGAGCACAATTTCAGAGATGATTCGGCTGACCTATGTTTTTAGGCTTAAGTTAAGAAATTAACTTATTCTTAAAGTCTTACTTGAATAAATAATTTAAATTTTTTAGATTTTTTTTTAAAAATTATAAGTTAATAATTATATTAGTATCTTTTCATTCTCTTTTTCTCCAAATTGTTTTTCCTCTATTTTTTAAATAATTATTAATATTTATCTTATAATTAATACTCCCTCTGTTTCAAAATATTTGTCATTTTAGCTCTAAAAATTTATTTCAAAAAGATTGTCATTTTAGGTTTCCAATGCATGTTTTACCTAATTTACCCTTGTCTTCTCACAAGTTTCAATAATTGATCATCTCTTCATTAAATACTTTATCTTCTCCTAATAACTATCTTCTTCTAATTTATCTTTTCAACTACTCCTAGTACAAAAATTAAAGATATTTAATAAAGATATATTTATCAACTTATAAAATTTCTTAATATGTGTTGACAACTCTAAAACGTCAATCTTTTTAAAACGGAGGGAGTAATGCTTATCATATACCCAAAGGCAAGGGCATAGGATAGATTATCCCTTTCGGAAAACGCCGCCAAGTCTCTCCATTCATTTCATGTATTCACGCACCCTTGCCGCACGTGTGTAACAATTGAAGGAAGGAAAGTCTGAGAAGGTACTAACTAGACTAGTATTGACTATTGAGTACGCCTATCACTCAAAGTGAGTGAGTTGTATTGGGTTAAAGCAAATACGAATCACAAGTTCTCAAATTATTATCAGGGCAAAATACACAAATGATCCTTATACTTTTTGACCCTTTTGGTATTTATTTCTAAACTAAATTTTTCAAATTTTTGCCCTTGTCTTAAATAAGTAAAACATCACTGGTCTTTCCGGTTAATTTCATTAACTTCTAGCTATTAAATATAATCATGTAGGTTGTACGTGATTTTTATCAAGGGGTAAAATTGTTCATATAATTTTTTTATTTGAATAGACAAAACTATCTATAATAATAATATTTTTTAAAACTTTATCAAAGGATATTATTGTAATTTACTTTTTATCGTCAATCAATTACAGTATGAGTAATTTTTATTTTTTTTACTTTTTATAATTAATTATAAAATAATGCCACGTCTGAAAGAATGTTCTAAAAATATCTTATATTGGATCACGTTTAGAAAGAGGACTCTCTATCTTTTAAATTTTTTTGCCACATATAAATTAGGTCTTCTTATTTAAGCATGTCACATAGAAAAAACTAAATGATAACATTAGAGATGCTCTAAAAGATCAAATTTCAACTATTGTGTAGCAGTTGTGTCTATATGAGTAGGATGGGGTTGAGAGTGAAAAATAACAAGAGTGGATGTAGCACGTCAACATTTTCTAATGAAAAATATTACACTTTTTCTATTTATTACTCCATCCGTTAGAGGCAAAGAATTACTACTATATATTCTATTTTCAGATGTTTCTCTTAAAGAGTCAACTTTAAAAAATTATGCCTATAATCTTCATTATACTTAAATATTTTTATAATTATGACTACCTCCAAAACCACTTATGTATCACTTATTTATTAGACTTTAAAGAGTGGAACAAAGAGAGTATTTAATACTCCGTATTTTTCAAATATGTAATTCAAAATGGGTGTCCTGTTGTTAATTACTCCCATCTAAAAATATCACTTGAGGATAACAGTAATTTAAATCCCTGCCAAGTATTGGCTTACTATCCTAATAAATATACACATTGTTGTAATAATTAAGATACTCCAAAACAAAAGCGCCCCGCTCTTCTCTTTGCTTCCTATATACCGAGTATTCTTTATCACCATCAAAACTGTGAATAATTGTCAGTTTCAAAGAAAAAACATTTTAGGTATATGTGGTTTATGTCAAAATATGACATTCTTAATTACAATTTGAGAGAGAGCCCCTCTCTGTTTCACCCAAAGTTTCTATGTTTGAAAAATCTAATACTAACTCAATTAAAGAATATATATATAAGTAACATTATACTCCTTATGATTTGCCCCGTCCGTCCCTCCCTCCCCTCTATCATGGCTTCTTCCAAGTAAAAGAAACTGACAGCCCACTCGCACAATCTCTGCTGGATAGAGATTGAGACTTGTTTAATTCTGTCTCGATCTTGTTAGAAAGCTATTATTATGTTCCTAATATCCTGTTTAAGATCTTAATATTCTGCCAGGAAGGATTCCTTAAATCCTTTAAAATAGACCTTGTTGTACGTGATCCTTTCAAATGCACCATAAGAGGGAGGGTCGTTTAAGACATCCTCCTCTGTTACCATTTCTTCCCACATTGTAAACCACCATATATTTTCTCAAACTCTGCCCAAGTTCAACCCCAGATCACTTGCTCTCTCCAGACTCTTTTTGCAAAGAATAAGTGTTCCAACGATTAAATATATATATCATCACACCCTCTCGGGCAAACCCCACCCCAGGAACATAATTTCATAACTGAAAATTTTGCTTTTGTGGGAAGGATGTCTTGAATGAACCGCCAAAGAAAGAGCAGGAGTTTCTGAGTCTCCAAATTTTCTTCCAAATTAACCAGCCATCAAACCACCTATTTTCTCAAAATTTTCTGAGATAACCAGCGTTGCTTGGCTCTTTGGGCTCAAGATTTTTGCTCTGCACTTTTTGAACTCCAGTTCCACACTTTTTAAAGATATTTTTGGCAATTCTCCAGTTTTTTTTTTTTTTTTTCCTCACATCATCACTTTTGGAGGCTGGACTTTTCCTGTACTTGAGGAGGATTAGCTTCTGAAATGTTTTTGTTTTTGAACAACTTTAAACATTTTAGACCCCGAGCAGAGCACCCTTGACTTCACACAAATAGTACCTGAAAATTCTTGATCCAACCACTAGTGTTCCATTCTATTCTTTTTCTGTCTCACTTTAGGGAGGGTGGGTTCCACTAGAATGGGATTGTAATTCGAGGGAAGAACCTGGACTACAACATAGTTGTAGAGATCCAACAATTCCCCACTACCTACAACCCTATCCAACTTAACAAATGTGCAATCGTACCCTTCTCTGTTATTTGTCCCTTCATAAATTTTTCCAAAAATAGATAAAATTGACTTTTGAACAATTTTATGGTACATATACATAACCATCCTTAATGTCAACATTGCGGATACTATAAGGGGGTGTTTATCAAGGTGATTTGAGGTTGGCTTTTGAGTTTTCGATTTTCATTTTGTAATTATTGAAGAAAAAATAAGAGAGAGATAGAGAGTAGCCGGTGAGGTCATAGAGAGAGAAAGTAAAAAAAAAAACAAAAATCAAAGTCCCTAAATCTTGCAAGGAGAAGAAATTTTAAGTTAACATTTAGACACGATAGTTAGCAAAGAGAAATTTTGTAACTTCATTAAAAAAGAGACTCATTTTTGGACTATTTTTTTCTTCAAAAACTGACATTCATTTTAATACGGGGAAAATAATTTATGTTGAATTAACATACCAATCCAAATTGAATTTGCTTCAGGTCAGGCGTACTGAAGTTGAGTTTGTCAAACCCCTCAGAAGGAATCCATTATGGATGTAGAAATTCAACTCAAATAAGGCTTAAAGAATTGACCTGAACCAAGTTTATCTGAGTCAAATTCAAGTAAAATCTAAAATTAACACATACTAATATTTTCAATAACTCACGTGCAATGAATTCTAATGACTTTATCCCAAAATGGCCATTTTAAGCTATCTCTCAACCATGATTTTCCTTCCTTGCTTGAATTGAATGATGCCCAATTCTTCAGTTTACTTTCTAAGCACAAAGTAAGAAGGGTAACTTTCATTTTCCACGATTCAGTTCCAAGTTTCCATATTCCTCCATATTGCTCTTCCATGTTTTCAACTAAAAAAAAAAAGAAAATAAGCGCGTGCATTTAACACTCTAAAAGTTTACCTAGCTCATAATTTACAGAAAATCACTAATGAAATTTTCAATAGGTTTGTAGAGATTGGCATACATATGGGAAATACAAGTTTCTATAACCTAACTATTTAGTCCTGGGAAAAAAATTGCGAAGTTTCAATTGTAACGCTAAAGCTCCCACCCCCAAGCCCCTCCTACGAAACAAACTAAAAATGCGCATGTACGCATCTCCCATGCATGAATTTTGAGAGGAGGTGGAACTGTGGAGGTCATCTTTCATTGCCTCTCATGGTGACTTCCTGGAGTAAGTTTTGCGCCAAGCAACAGCCAGGTCGAGGTCAATCACCTCTCACCAGTAAGCACTGCTAGCATAGGAAGAAATAATCGTCTTTCAGAACTATTAGATATTTGCTTTAAAGATCTGCAAGTTTGTTATTATTATTTTTTTTTCAGTTAATAAGTGGTTGCTATGGTTGCTATTCTTTAGGAGTAAGTTGTTGTTCTTTAGGAGTAAGCTAGTAGTGGTTTAATGGGTTGTTATCTATTTTGTTTTAAGTACTATAAATGTAGGAGGTCTCTGATGAATAAAATATATCCCTTTACAGAATATCATACTTTTATCATCTCTCTTTCATTCAGCTTTCAATTCTAAAATCTTAGGTTACCTGCTTTCTTCTTTTTCTTTAACCAACAATCTGGTATCAGAGCTCCTTGGTCTTAAGGGGCCTGTGCAATGGAAGCAGAAAGCAGTTCACAACTAGCTCCCCAAACCTTTGATGTCGAAAATTATCAGATATGGGCAGTGAGGATGGAGGCTTATTTGGAGGCATTGGATCTTTGGGAAGCTGTGGAAGAGGATTATGAAGTTCTTCCTCTGCCAAACAATCCCACCATGGCTCAGATCAAAGTGCATAAAGATAGGAAGGTCAGAAAGTCGAAAGCGAAAGCTTGTCTGTATTTTATTGTTTCTGAAACTATATTCACAAGAATTATGTCCCTTAAAACAGCCAAAGAGGTGTGGGACTATTTGAAGGAAGAATATGCAGGAGATGAAAAGATAAGAGGCATGAAGGTGTTGAATTTATTAAGGGATTTTGAGTTGCAAAGGATGAAGGAGTCTGAGACAATCAAAGAGTACTCAGACAGATTGTTGGGCATAGCGAACAAGGTGAGGTTACTTGGTACTGAACTTTCTGATTCTAGGATTGTTTAAAAAATTCTTGTAACAGTGCCCGAAAGACATGAGGCTTCTTTAACTACGTTGGAGAATACCAAGGATATGTCTAAGATTCCCTTGACATTGTTATTAAGTGCCTTACAAGCTCAAGAGCAGCGAAGGCTTATGAGGGGAGATCATTCCATTGAAGGAGCCCTGGCAGCAAAACACCAGCAAGCAGAAAGAACTAAGAAGCAGGAGTTGAGTGGTGAATCCCCAACAGCAGCAGACAACTACACTCAAAGGAAGGGCCCGAAAAAAATTTATCCACCTTGTAAGCATTGTGGGAAATTAGGTCATCCACCATTCAAATGTTAGAGGAGACCAAACGCGAAGTGCAGTAGCTGCAATCAAATGGGACATGAAGCTGTTATTTGCAAAAACAAAATGGTCACCACACGGGAAGCAGAAGCCAAAGTGGCTGATCAAGATGAAGAAGACGAGTTGTTTGTGGCGACCTGTTTTTCAACTCAGAGTTCTTCAGAATGTTGGTTGATCGATAGTGGTTGTACAAACCACATGGCTTTTGACCAAACACTTTTCAAGGATTTGCAACTCTATGAAGTCACAAAGGTGAAAATTAGGAACGGTGATTATATTGCTGCAAAAGGGAGAGGTACTATTGCACTTACAACAAGATCAGGTACAAAGTTAATTTCAGATGTTTTGTTTGTACCTGATATTTCTCAAAACTTGTTAAGTGTGGGCCAACTGATTGAAAAAGGGTTTAGAGTGTCATTTGAGGACAAGCATTGTCTAATATTTGACACCAATGGTGAAGAAATGTTAAGGATCAAAATGAGAAGTAAAAGTTTCTCATTTGATCCAACAAATGAAGAGCTGATAGCATACTACAATGAGGCCAATACCACGGAGATATGGCATAAGAGGCTTGGCCATTGCCATCTTCAAAGAATGCTGAAAATGAAGAGGGAGGAAATGGTGAGAGGTTTACCGGAAGTGGTTGATAGTTTACCAAATTGTAATGCTTGTCAGTATGGTAAACAACACAGGATGTCATTTCCCAAATCAACTTGGAGAGACACTCAAAAGTTGCAACTAATTCATACAGATGTTGGCCTCAAAGAACACCATCTTTACAAGGTAGCTTATATTACATTCTTTTTATTAATGATTTTTCAAGAATGTGCTGGATTTTTTTCATGAAATTCAAGTCAGAAGTTGCTGGAGTATTTTGGAGGTTCAAGAGAATGGTGGAAAATCAGAGTGGCTGCAAAATTCAAGTTCTCAGGTCCGACAATGGAAAGGAGTACACTTCAAATAAATTTAATTTGTTTTGTGAAGAAGCTGGCATTGAACATCAGCTCACTGCTCCTTATACTCCTGAACAAAATGGAGTTAGTGAAAGGAGAAATAGATCGTTGATGAAGATGGTTAGATGTATGTTGCATGAGAAAGAGCTACCAAAAGAGTTTTGGGCGGAAGCAGCAAATACATCAATATTTTTGCAAAATCGCCTTCCCACCAAGGCTATTAAAAATAAAACTCCATTTGAGGTTTGGTATGGATATAAGCCTTCACTAAACTTTCTTAAAGTTTTTGGGTGTATATGCTTCACTTATGTTCCTCAGGTGAAACGTGACAAGCTTGATAAGAAGGCAATTCCAAGAATCTTTGTGGGTTATAGTTCAGTTTCAAAAGCCTACAAGGTGTATCATCCACAAACAAGAAAGGTTTCTATTACTAAAGATGTTCACTTCAATGAAGATGAGCAATGGGATTGGAAGAATTTGCAAGAAACAAGTCCGCGCTCACCAAATGTAGAAGATCATCCTCCTGATGATCAACAATGGCACGATGAGCTTGAAGATGACCCTCCAATTAGAGGTACGAGGTTGCTTTCAGAAATTTATCAAAGGTGTAATGTTGCAGTTTGTGAACCAAACAGTCATGATGAAGCACTCAAAGATCCAAAATGGAAGAGAGCAATGGAGGAAGAATTGTTGATGATTCAGAAAAATGAAACTTGGGAGTTGGTCGATAGGCCAAAAAATAGAAAAGTCATTGGCGTAAAATGGGTCTATAGAACAAAGCTTAATGCAGATAGCACCATCAACAAATACAAGGCTAGGCTTGTAGTTAAAGGGTATGCTCAAATTTACGGTGTTGATTATTCTGACACGTTTGCACCTGTTGCTAGGTTAGACACAATCAGGTTGTTGCTAGCAATGGCTGCACAAAAGGGTTGGGTAGTGTTTCATTTGGATGTCAAATCCGCATTCTTAAATGGTATACTACAAGAAGAAATCTACATTGAGCAGCCAGGAGGATTCGTGAAGCGAGGTGAAGAAGATAAAGTCTACTTGCTAAAAAAGGCTCTATATGGCTTAAAACAAGCGCCGCGAGTCTGGTACAGTAAGATAGATGAACATCTGTTTAAACTTGGCTTTATAAAGAGTTTTTCAGAATCCACTCTTTATGTAAAACAGAAGGGAAATGATTCTGTCATGGTGTCCCTTTATGTTGATGATCTTTTGGTGACCGGAAATAATACGAGGTTGGTTGAAGAGTTCAAGGAGGAGATGATGCAGATTTTTGAAATGACTGATCTTGGTCTTATGACCTATTTTCTGGGAATGGAGATTCAGCAAAGGAGAAATGAGGTGTTCATCTGTCAAAAGAAGTATGCAGCGGAGATACTAAAGAAATTTCAGATGGAAGGTTGCAAATCAATAAGCACGCCAATGAATCAAAAGGAGAGGATGATCAAGGAGGATGGTTCAAAAAGAGTTGATGAAGCTTATTACAGAAGCTTGATTGGATGTCTGATGTATCTTACTGCTACAAGGCCCGATATTTTATTTGCTGTAAGTCTATTATCTCGTTTTATGCATTGTGCTAATGAAACACATTTAATAGTAGCAAAAAGGGTTCTAAGGTATATAAAAGGTACTGTTGACTATGGTGTAAAGTTTGAGAAATGTCAAAATTTCAAACTGAGTGGGTTCTCGGATAGCGACTGGGCTGGATCCATGGATGATATGAAGAGTACTTCAGGGTATTGCTTCAGCATAGGTTCTGGAGTCTTCTCATGGAGTTCAAAAAAACAGGAGATTGTCGCTCAATCTACAGCTGAGGCGGAATTTATAGCAGCAACAGCAGCAGTAAATCAAGCATTATGGTTGAGGAAAATTTTTTGTGATTTGCACACAGAACAGAAAGATGGCACTGAAATTTTTGTCGATAATCAGGCAGCAATTGCAATCTCAAACAATCCAGTGTTTCACGGGAAAACTAAGCATTTCAACATCAAGCTTTACTTCTTGAGGGAGGTGCAGCAGAATGGAGAAGTACTATTAGTCTACTGTAAATCAGAAGATCAGTTGGCAGATTTATTTACAAAACCACTTCCAGGCAACAAGTTCGAGCATTTAAGGAAGAAAATTGGAGTTTGCAGCTCTTAAAGCCAGGAGGAGTATTAGATATTTGCTTTAAAGATCTGCAAGTTTGTTATTTATTTATTTTTTTTTTTCAGTCAATAAGTGATTGCTATGGTTGCTATTCTTTAAGAGTAAGTTACTGTTCTTTAGGAGTAAGCTAGTAGTGGTTTAGTGGGTTGTTATCTATTTTGTTTTAAGTACTATAAATGTAGGAGGTCTCTGATGAATAAAATATATCCCTTTACAGAATATCATACTTTTATCATCTCTCTTTCATTCAGCTTTCAATTCTAAAATCTTAGGTTACTTGCTTTCTTCTTTTTCTTTAACCAACAAGAACAAGTAGCTGCATTAACCTTCACTTCAAACTGGCAAGAGTCCCAAACTTTCACCAACTTCAAACCAGCAAGAATAATTAAATCTTTCTATAAGTTAACATGCAAGGAGCGATTAACTAACATTTGACTGGTATGCATAAAAATTTAGTTAATCTTACATCATGCTTACTGTTTAGAAAGAAGAGCTTATTAGATGAAGGCATTTGAAGAAACTTCGTTGACAGCAGGGTAAATGATGTCCATTTGACAGAAACAAATTGGCTCTTCAATTTTCTTCTATAATCAAGCATGTTGTTAACAGTTATTTCAAACTCACAAGAACCTCAACACAAGTTAACATGCAAGGGATAAACCAATAGTGATGAAATATCCATAAAAACTTAGCCAAACTCGGGAAAAAAGTTTACCCTCAACCTGCTCCTAACCAGGTGCCTTGAAAGAGGATCATATATATTCTAGGCTATCCAAAGTGAGAAAAGATCCTTATCCTGGTAATTTTCAATATTGTACAGCGTTTGAATGGAAAAACATCAATGTCGGATGTCCTAGGATGGCTAGAGAGAGAAAATCTGTTGCCAACTACCAAGATCATCAAGTAAAACTGTAGAAGTATGAATACAAGCATAAAATCTCAAAATCATAACTACAGAAATAAGCACCAGTCTATCCACGTGCATAATTAAAGAAAGAAAAAGAATGCACAGGATATATCCAAAAAAAAGAAAAAAGAAATAAATGTATGCTTAAGGAGCTGAATTTTGAATATGATGTATGAAAAATGATCAACTAAAGCATTGAAAGTATACCAGGGACACGATCATATCCTGGCTACACTAGTTTTTTCTATTGGTAAAAAGGTTAGTCCTTGATAAGACTATTGCTGTGTGTATATAAAAAGCAAAAAAAGGAAGTTCAAAAAAGATCCTTACAGGTAGCTAACAGTAAGATAAGCTTGACAAGATTCCCTTCTAGGTTTCCACCTACAATTAAGCCCCAAAATTTCGCCTTCCAAACTGTGTTCAAGTAGCAGATACAGCTGTGCCCAAAACTGGGATCTTCCCCGCAACTTCAAAAAGTTACCCAGAACCCACCACTTAGGTTTATTCCTTTGCTTGATTAGTACTTTCTACCCCCTCTTTTCCCTTGATTTCCTTTGCATTCCTCCCCACTGTTTTTCTAGCATATGTTATTACTCCTTTGCCCTCAGTTTTTTTAGAATTCTCCAACACATGCAATTCTTCCTTAGCATTTTCTACATTCTCCACTGACTGGGCTTCTGTTATGACCTGAAGAAGTTCTGACGGCATAGCTGCAGGATCAAGCTCTCGGCAACCCTCGGGAACATTTTGAGCTTCTTGACCAGTCATCAAGTAAGATGGGACCTGATGAGAAAAGCGAAACATCTCTTCTCTGGGAATCTTCCGGCCTTCTTTCAGGTCCAAATTTTGATGAAACACCGACTTGAAGCCAGCAACTTTAACCAAAGGAGTAACAGTTATACCTTGCTCCTCTGTATAATCTTCAAGTACTTCCACCATCTCATAGTTGTGTATCAGTTCATCAGGGGTATGCTCGTTCCAATCAGGGGACCAGTTCCTATACAGGGCCCACACATCCCCCTTTGCCGGGAAAATTTGGATAACCCCTCTCTTTCCTTTGGTCCATTTAACCTTGTGAGAGAAAGCATTAAGTGTGTGATTGACCTCGTGCTTGCCTACTCGAAAATCCCCACTAGTTTTTGGAAATCCAGAACCAACCCAATTTATGGGGCCCAGTTCAGCATTGCTCTTGGAATTCAGCCAACTGATTTGCATCTTGAATGGCTTTTTAGATATCACGCTATGTATCAAAGCATAAAAACGAGGCATCCCATCATCATCATCATAAGCAGCCCAAACCTGGTTTTCACCAAAAGACTTCTCTGTCCTATCCTGATCGAAGTCATGAAAATCTGGATCTGGAACACTCATTGAGATGGTTTCAGCGGGCTCTACAACCGAATCAATGATAACAGCAGGCCTGGAAGACTGTTTCGGCTGGACTAAGTTCTTAATGTTAACAGATGAACGGTTCATGTCACCTTCTTTTCTCATACCACTGACACTGGGCTTTTTCATATCAATGATAGGAGCATCTGCATTCTCCTTTTCAACACCCCTACGCTCGTTCTGGGAAGCCAAATTCCATTCATCCAGCTTCTTCACTATTTCCCTCCTGGCTTTTGTCATCAACATAATTCGAGTTTCTGACTGAGATAATTCCCTCGTACTATTAGGCCTACTGCTGCCAGGAAAAAGGACCCTGTCTCCTCCTGCACTGCCCTTCCCATTAACATATACACTTGCTCCATGTCCCGTAGCCATTTGGTGTATGGAGTCGTTTCTATTACTATTCCACTTATGTTCATCTACGCGCCTCTTTTTTGCTGACCCGTCAGCTTTTCTTTTCGTCTGGAGGGGCCCCTCTCTACCAGCAACTGTCTCTGCCTCATGGCCTCTCTTCAACTTCACACTACTACCGGTGCCTGATTTAGAGAGTGGACCTCGCTGAACAGTCACATTACTAGTTGCACCAACTCCACCAACCGCATGAGCCGAGTTGTTAGCAACGTGATGGTTCGGAAATTGATGTTGCACATGAGGAGGCCAACCTGTGGGTGCGTTACGGTTTCCAGGTGGGACCGGCATCTCAACAGCCAAGAATGGCTGCTGACAGTTGGGGCACAGAAGTCTCTGGTTGAGGTAAGTTCTTAGATATTCATAGTGCATAAGGCATCTGGCACATGACGTCCAGAACGTATTGGGCTTAGATGGACGAGGATACACTGGAGTAGGCTGAGGATTAGAAGTCTTTTGCCGATTCACTACGCTGGAATGAAAACCATTTTTGCTAGCTGGCATTGATGGCTTTTGAATTACAACTTTCTCATACGTATTCCTCAAGTTTCGTTTCTGGTCATATGCAGTTTTCCTAGCCTTATCAGACAGAAGACTCCACGCCTCTGAAACGATTTTGAATGCCCCATCAGCACCAGTTGACTTGTTTTTATCGGGGTGAAGAGTGAGAGCAAGTTTCCTGTAATTTTTCCTAATCATTTCATCATCAGCCGAAGGATCCACACCAAGAATCCCATACCAATCTACTTCCCCATTTATCCTTTTCTCAGCAGAGGCGTACACGTCAAGAGTTGCTACAAGTTGAGAAAGACCCTCAAGACAAGGAAACAAGTTTTGAGCTTTGACGGCAAATTTTTGAGCTCCCACAATGTCTTTCTGTGTTAGTTTTGTCTCTGATATTTCTTTAGCTCTGAGGGCTTCATCTTTATTACACTCCATCTCGACAATGTTTCTTTTGTCATGCAAAGCAATTCTTCTCTCCTTCTGTTTTCTTTGAATAAGACCTCCAATTCTACCACCCGAATATTCTCACATGCAACACAGAGCACCAGCCTTTAAATTTGCAATCCCTAATACACAAAGAAAACAAATGCAGATAAAGAAAGTTACTTAAGCTAAAAAGGAAAACAATGACATGAAACTTTTAGCTGTAAAAGGTCACAAATGATAAGTATAAGCATAATGAAAATTCCACTCATTTCTATCTAATGCTTCCTACTTCCAAGTATTCGTGTCGAAACCAAATACCTTTCTAGTGGGTGAAGGGAAGAAACAGCAGAGACAGATATGGAAATGAACAACGAGATTACCCAATTTGAAGAAACCTTATTAAATTTACAGTTATCAGAAAGATATATATACTTCTGGTATTACATTCATTTGCCGTTCATACCTTTTGATTCAAAATAATAAGTCCAACAGAAAGTAAAAACAGTAAAACTCCATTAACCCTAATACAAATTTCGGTCAACAGATGCTTCAACTTGAGAACTAATGGTATAGCCTTAGTATATATACTATGTCACCCCAACCCATCAAAATGTGTCAAGTACACGTGTCCTACACTTACTAATCAAATAAGAGTATGATTTTGGTTGTACACTTCTCATTATATATCCTACTAGCAAAAGCATATATGTGAGCTCAATTATAGCACAAAAATTTGCTTAAACCAAGTGAAGTGCCTAGTTTAAATACTAAGTAACATGTGAAAAATAATGAAAAATGCATAAATATATGATAATCCAGCAATATCAGTCTATAGTGGAAATGAAATTTTGATCATCTGACTCGTAGACTCACACCCGTACCCGATACACATACCCAACCCACCGAAATGCATCAAGTACCCGTGTCCAACACTTCATAATCAGATAAGGTATGGTTTTGGTTGAAAAATTTCTCCTTGGATATGCTACTATAGCAAGCATATATGCTATAACTCAATTATAGCACAAAAAACTGCATAAACCAAGTAAAGTTCCCAGTTTAAACACTAGATTTCATGTGAAAATTAGTTTATCAAGAAATAAATGAAATATGCATAAATATATGATAATCCAGCTACATCCGCCTACCGTTGAAATGGAAAATTTGATTGTTTGACTCTTAGATACATACCGTACCCGATACCTAACCAAATCTGGTTAACATTGTGCCATATACAAGAACACAGGGAAATGGGAAAAGTACCAATATGCTCATATACACCCCAAAATGAAAAACAATGAACGAACTCGTCTATTAAGATATAAAATGGTAAATAATTCATTATTCAAAGTAATCAAAGTCAGCAAATTTATTAAACCCTAGAAAGATCCAATCTACAGAAAGATTTTACGAGCAAGAACAGCAAAGCATAACTTTGCAAATCCAGCAAAAATCAACGATAATTTGTAGTTATGAACAGATATAGATACACACAACAATAAGAAAAGAGATGTGAATTACCCAATACGACACGGAAGTAATGCCGCAAAATAAGGTAACAAATGATAGGTAAAAGCATAACGACAAATCTGATGCCAGCCACACGATAAATATCCATCCTTTCAATTTAAGGATTCCAAACATGCACGCACTATTCAAAAAAACCCTTCCTAACAGTAAAACCTGTCGAGCCAATCATAGAAATGAACCAACGAGATTACCGGATTTTCAAAAAAAAAAAAAAAAACCCGTTAAATTGGCGGTAACAAGTTGGAAAAAATTAGTTTAACCAGAAGCTTCATTCATACTTTCATACCCATCCCAAGTTATCAAAAGGAAATCAGCACAAAGTAAAATCGGCTGAACTCTAATTCTGCTCACCCTAACAGAAAATTCCTAGTTATCAGAGGACTAGAGAAAATTATAAATCTACTCAATTTAACCCGAAACGGTGAACATTAAACAAACCAATCTTTATAGAGATCTAAAACAGTCGATAATTCATAATCAAAGTAACCAAATAGAGTAAAATTCGCCTTAAACCCTAGAATGCTTCCAATCATATCCAAAGAATCTTCCAGAAAAAGCAATTTAAGCATCACATAACAAACCAAGCAAAAAATCAACGACATTGTATAGATATGAAATCAGATATAGATATACATATACAGAGAGATGATAAAATTACCCTAAAATTGTTCTGGTGCCGAAGAGATGCCACTGAGGAATTTCTTCGGCCCCGAGGAAATTCCTTCACAAAATTTGTTACCCCTTCCTGATCAATCACATGCACAAATGAAGACCCTCCTTCCTTAAACAAATTCCCACAGACCCTAAATGGAGTAATTTACAGTAGAAAAATCAGGGGAAAATTGTTTATGAAAAATAAAATAGAAAGGCTGCATATTGTTTTCTTTGCATTTAAAGTTTTTTTTTTTTTTTTTTTTTGTTAACCATAACCTACTGCTTTTTATAATGGGTTAAACCCTAACCATGGTTAAATTTAAACCATGGTTAATTTACCAAATTTATTTCCAATTTTGGAAAATTAATTATATTACAAAATATTTAAGAAAAACAAAAATATATCACTTTTTTTCTTTCTATTTTCTGTTTCCAAATATTATATTCTCATACTATACATTTTTTCATAATTGACTTTAAATTTTGAATTTTAACACAAGTAGTAATGTTGCAAATTCTCCAAATTACTGACCAAATACCATTTCTTGAACCATCCTTCAGAAATTTTTTTTATCAAGTCTATCTCAACATTTGAATTTCACTAATTTTTGTTAGATTAAAGCTGTATGATAACAGAGGAAAAACATATCATACTGGTATTTGCACTTGCAGCATTTCAGTTTGAGGGAAGAAAGAATTGACTAGCATGGTGTTTCAAGATTTAGCTTGAAACTTAAAAGGAATGCATTCATAATTTTTTTAGTAGGATAAGATTTCGACAATCTTGGTAAATCCAAAAAGAAAGAAAAGAAAAAAGGAAATCAATTCTAACGCTCCAACAGGCCCACGCAAAAACTGTTTTACGAAACTGTGTGCTTGTTATTAAAAGTGGTTTTTTCTGCGCGTAACGCATGCACGACCGTCTTTTAAAGTTGTGTAGTCTTGTCTACTTGTAATGCATGCATGCCATTTGGTAAAACCATTCTTACCTGTCAAGTTTTTGGAGGAAGTCAAATCAGATATATTAATTAATTAGATTATTTTCTAAAAAGAGTTGGATTTTGAATATCCAAGGGGTAGAAATGTCCACACTGCGGGATTATGAACCCAGATAGGTTGACTGCATTTGAGAGGCATGTACACTGTCATTGACCATCTCAAAAATGATACCTTTCTCCAAGAGACAGGCAGAGCCCACTGTTGCAGCGAGAATTTCTTCTGAGGACTGTAACTCAAGATTTGACATAAGCCACAAGTCATGCAGACATAACATAGCTCATGATTCAGTAGGAACCTCCATAACATGGAATGTGTTGACGCGACACGGCACGACATGGACATGTGTGTGGTGACTAAACACCTTCATTTAGTGTAAGAAACCTACCTTCAACGAGTCGGACACTGCCCCCATATGGCAATACCAATCCCCGACACTCGTACCTGAGTCGTTCTAAGTTTTTAACATAGGTATGAACCAGAAAGGGAACTGAAATAAGAAGATTCAAAAGAATAGTTGCAATTTGTATTTCTGTAATATGTAGTGGAAAAGAGTACAACACAGATGCCCTCAAGGTGCAATACTTCAAGCAGAAGGTACAATATTCGATCACTCACAATTGGGAGAGAAAACCTTTATCCTATTCCTATACACAAATGCCAGAAATATTCTAGGCTTAACTTCAAAATAAATTACAATCAATGTGATTTGGCAGTTGGCTTTCAGTTTTCAAGGAAACACATAAACAAGAATCTTTGCTTCTGCTCTTCAACTGCGAGAGCTTCCATAGAGTTGCGTGTACACCCTCTTAGTTCGATAAACAACAATCAAACTCAAGAAAACTGCAATAATGCAAAGACTGGATAAGATACCGCAAGTGAGAGAATAGCATATGTAGCCATGACAAGTGAGCGAGTCTTCCTTTCCAAGTAGCCTGAACAAAGTGCTTTGCTGCTTTGCTTCGTAGTCATATATGCCACTAGCAATGACCCCAGAAAAGATTAGAGAACCTGCCGGGCTTGCCAGTGTAAGGAAATTATACAAGGCACCGAAACTTTTCAATCCAAACAGCTCTGAGGCAGCTGCTGGGACGATTGCCCAGTGCGCCCCATAGCCAAGTCCTATCAGCACGGATACCACATAAATTGACCCAGGCCAACCCATAGCATAAAAGAAGAGCGCAATTGCCATTATCACTTGAACCACAGCCATTGCTACAGGTCTTGGGTAAGCATAATTTCTGGTACAAAAAGAAAAAATGTAGTGAGGGAAAAAAGGAATTGATATCTAGCAAGAAATTAATACTCCCTCCATCCCAAAATGAGTGTCCAATTTTCATCATCATTTTGGGATGGAGGCAGTAATACACTAGATGGGATAAAGTGAAATAGATAACGCAACCCTAAGAGGTGATCAAGTGGTAAAAAGGAGAAAAAATAACTAGATCATGTACCTTATGATAATCTCAGAAAAGTATCCGCCACCAACACGACCAAGAAAGTTCCAAATGCTAATCATTGAAACAAATATGTGTGTATTCTCATAACCCAGAGATTGGCACATCTGACCCAAATTATCAATTACTGTCAGACCCGAACCCGAAGCCAGTACAAGTGAGAAAAAAATGAGCCAAAAATCTGCCTTTACCAAGGCCTGAAATAACGTGAAATCCTCGCCTCTGCGTGGGCCCTTTCTTCTCTTGACCCTCACTGCTCCTTCTGCAGCTGCATGGAACAGCTTGGCTTGCAAATGAGCCATTCTTTTTTGCCTTTCTAATGCCGAAAGCAAATCTACTTCAGACGTCTTTTCATCTTCCACTTCACTGAAAATGACCTCGTTGTTCCCATCTTGATCAGATTTACTCGGTTCTTGTTTCTGAGCCTCGTGGAGAAGGCTTTCCTCTGTTTGCGATCTCGGTTCCGATGCCAACATAAAGGGAATTACTGCTGGAAGAAGAACGAGAATGACCAATAAAATCGTGAGTGCTGTGAGAATAGTTTGGTTTAAACTGAATAGATCTTCGACAACCAAAACTCCCAATAGATAAGCTGCTAGGACAAGGCAAACACTGTAGATAAACGTAAAGCTTGAAGCATCAGATTGTCTAGCTTGTCTGTGACCTCCCACAGGTCTAACTATGAACATGAGGGCAGTAATAATAACTGATGGCCCAACTGCAACCATAAAAACAAGTGATGCTTGATCAGGAATATTGATCATAATATAAACTTGGGTCAAAATCGCTCCACTCAGTCCGGCAAATCCTTTTAATATCCCTACGACAGGGCCACGGCTTTTAGGAAAGTTCTGCACACAAGAAACTAGAGCTCCTGTGTTGAAGTAGGTCTCGCCATTCGTTCCCACAAATATTAGAATGCAAAGCTGCGCGTGGAATGCAAGTTAATGATTTAGTAATAAAATGGTCAACGTACCAGGAACAAACAACTAGTTGGGAAGAACAATAGACATATATCAACAGTTCCATATCATAGCTACACACCTATATGAAAAGCAACCAATGGCTATGTTGTCATATACCTAATGCAAAAGTTAACTTGCAGGCAGCCTCATTGCCTAATACTTTCACAGGTAAAGTACTTATGTCTATACAAGCTTCGTCCATTCAACAGTCCCATCATCCCACTCTCAGAGACTATCTTCCCTTTTTAGATGTCAGAAAATAAATCCTTGATTGAACATTAAACTTACAATTACACTTCATATAGAAGCATGTCAGGTAGTTTGATACAGTAATAGCCCTGAATAATCACATGTATTCCTTAAAAAATTTAAATGTTGGAGACTTTCAACAGACTGTAGTAGCAGCAAGGGGGAAGTAAATGATTATACACATCATTAACTGAAAATGTTCGTACACCTAAAACCACTTCTTGGCTCAATTTGTTTACTCCAAAATATTATACATAGCATGATAAACTTAAATAAATCCACATATTTAACCAAAACCCTATATTGCTGAAATGTAGCAAGTGTAAGTCAGCATGCTTTCAAGTTAGGAATACATATCCGTCCCAAAAAAAAAAAAAAGGTCCACTTCCTATATTGAAAAGTGAACCTAGGACATTATCAAATCAATGTTTAACATAAATTTGCTATGATTTAGGTAATAAAATATCAATATTGAAACAATATTAGGAATACTACGAATAGCAACTTTTAAAATTTCCTGAGGACAAATAAATTTTTATAAATCTTTGAAAGTTAATCAAGTTGACCAAATAAAATCGAAGAAGGACTTATGTTTTGGGGATGGAGGGAGTATGTCTTGGTTCTACAAGAAGTTGGCATTACTCCACTTGTGAGCCGAGTTGACAATGGCGAAAAAAATGGGTTATACGAAGAGATTACCCAGAGGTTTTCTCCAAGTATTAACCCTAATTCCTATGATAGGTTCAGAGTTACAAAGCCTTGCAAACAGCATAGCACTCACATTTTCTCAAATATCATAGAAGACATGTCATGTGTTTTGTCTCTCATGCACAAACATGACATGCTAGACCTCATTATATAGCCAATGATATCAAGCCGTTACAAGGATTACATATCCTAATCTAATATGATTAGTACATCTTAAACCAAGTTTAGGAGTTTCCATGCATGCAGTATGTGAGGTATACGGAAACCCACTAGGATTAGGATTCTTACTCTAGTTAATTTGAGACATAATTTTTAACACCACGAGCTAGATTAATTAACCATATTTTCTTACTCCATAAAGGAGATTCTAGACTTTTTTTTCTCTTTCAACATGATTTATAAACTAATTCTGGCTGTGGTACCACCGCTTGAACCTTAGTTCGAGGCTCCACACCACGTGACCATGTCCATTAAACAACACAAGCTATATTTACTATTTGAGACATTCTCCAACAACAGCGATCTATTTTGATTAACTCTATTTTTTCCCCCATAGGATAGAATTCTAGACTAATTCTTTTCCTATTTTTTTCTTTCTTTCTTGTAAGTAATTTCTTAACTAATTTTGGTTGTGGTACCACTGATTGAACTTTAATTAGAGGCTCCACACAGTGTCCATTAAACACCTCAAGTTATATTAACTATTCAGATTAAACCCAAGTAATCTAACGCTTAAATTGTTGAACTTGAAGAAAATATTTCGCGTCAAAATGTGAACATTGAATAGCCACGCAGCCATCTTGAAGCCATAATATGAGCAAATTCATAAACTCTCACTAGATCCAACCGTGCCTCTTGGTAACTTCTCCCCCGTAGACGTCTCACTTCACCATTCTTTCATCATTTGTCAAATCTGAACACACACAAGCTCAAATCTTTCGGGTTCAAAGAAATGTGTCACATTTCTCATCTTTTCGGTTGTCTGCTTCCTTTTATCTAATATTGCTAGTGGATGATACCGTAAAGGGTAACCCTACAGTAAGCTATGCAAATTGCAAAGAACTAAACAAGTTTGAAGCAAAAGACTTGCATTAGAATAGATTATAGATTCAATGGAATAGTGGAAATTAATATTCCATTGGAGAAATCTAAACTTACTTGTCTTTACAAAATTATAAATGTTGCAATTCATTGCACTTTTAATGTAATTTTTTATGATTGAAATTGAATTACCTAAAACAGAAGAAATGTATGTTGAATATGATTTGACATATGCCAATGTTGACTTTTAAATATAGAAAGTGGACTCTTTCGGGTAGAACAAAGGGAGTAGTACTTGATCCAATCAATATACAAGCCAACGATAGACATTCTAGGATCGAGGTAAGATGAGAACAAACGTATCGATAAAGCAAGATCATTACAGCTCCACTGCAATTAAAACACCGGTAAGCCAATCTTGAACTCAATTAATCCCAATTGTACTAGAACCAGTAATTTCCCCTATTAATCCTATACATCCAACTGAAGTAAGAATTCAAAGACCACAACTACGTCATACATCTATAAGTGTGTGTGTGTGGGGGGGGGGGGAAGACAAATAGAGGGAGAGAGAGAGAGAGAAACTGACCAGCCAGAGAGGGAAAGTGGGCAAGGTATGAGTGACAGTGAGCCAAACCAGACCATACCCAACAAAATTCTGGACCACGCCAATGAACAAAACGGCCCAAATGGGCAACACTTCACACAAGCTCCCTGCAATGAACCCAATTGCATCCCCAAGATCTTTGGCCACACCCAACATAGCAACTTGTCTCTGATTGTAACCCATCCTGCTCTTGATCACAGGGGATAAACTTCCAAACAAATAACCGATTCCAGAACAAGATTGAACCCACATGGAAGCCACAAAAACTAGCCATTTGTTGTTGAGCTGAGTCTTGATTTTGTCAGGCAGCCTTATCATTGTTCTGACTGCTGATTTGTGTGTGTGTGTGTGTGTGAGAGAGAGAGAGAGAGAGAGAGATCCTTTTCCTCACCCAGTAAAATTTGTAATCTTTCTCAAAGTGGAAATGAATTTTCTCTGGTTTGAAACAAAAGACACAGTTCGTCTGCCAAGGGTGCCGCTCCGGCGTTCCGAGCCCAAACTGGCGCTTCCAAATCGAATTCGCAGAAAAAATCGCGAATTTCAAATTTGCTAACTTGACATTTTTCCTCCAAATCACCTTTAGTTAATTAAATCTATGGGGTCTAAAATAGCAATTTATCCTCTGAAACTTACTTCTCCATCTGATTTGTGATTTTTTTTAGACTTTTTGCAAATGAATTCCTTGAAAAAATGAAGATTTTCTCTATTCGTGGTTCAACTCATGTTTCGTTTATATTGATCAACAAATAGAAGTTTATCGTTTTAGAATTTTTACTAAATGTCTTAACAATCAATGTCTAGCTTTAAATTTTCACTAATACTCTTTATTTGGTTAATTAATGTATATTAAACTTGTAAATGATCAAAATTGAGATGATTAAAAAAAAAAGTAGATCAATATAAATGAGACGAAAGAAATATTAAATTTAGGGTTGGCTAGCATGTGCCTAAGGGCACATGGTAACTTTTGCCTTAAATTTAAAGCAATATAATAACTTATTCTAATTTTGTTTTCATGAATTTATGTGTTCTTTTATGAGGTTTTGAAACTATGAAATACTTTGGAAAATTTTCAATAGGCTGCAATTTTTTATGGTTCAAGAATAGGGAAGTATCCCTATTGATTAAACAAGTAAGCGCAACTTAGATGACAAGATGCTTCACCTATAATTGATAGATCTTGGATTTGAGTCACTAGGGTGTAAGTGGGGAATCACTTTTTAATCCTCTTTTAAAAAAATTACACTATGAGATTATATTTACATTCACGTAATGAACATAGTACAAAAGAAAGTAAGAAAGAAAGACAATATTTTGTTCATAGGTCAATCACCCTTTTGATTAAAAAGTCAAACATGGGGAAGGGAATAAACTGTCCCATATGCAAATCCCATAATCCGAACAAATACATTTGAGATTCAAGTATAATCGACAAAATCTTACTTATTTACATGTAATTTTACATAACATACTCGTAAAGAACAAAAACATTTTGCTTATGAGACAATATAAAAGAAACAGAGAGAATATAAGATAAAAGTTCGGCGCAAAGGATGAAGAAGGCTATCCTTTGCATAACTATGGTTGGCAGACCAATAATTGCATAAATAACTTTATTTACTAAAAATAAATATATTTCAGGATCAGGATAGTGATACGAACAAAATTAGAAGAAGAACAACAAAGACCAGAGGAATATGATTAGAGTAATTAGAAAGGGAAGACTTGGATAATTTTCTTTATATTTTATTCATAAGAGGGCAAACTATTTAAACAAGAACAAAGCCTACAAACTAGGCATGATCTCCACTGCTCGACTAAGATAACTAACATAAACTAACATGCATCATGAGTCACTAACATGCCAAACTCTAACTCTTCCTTGACTGGGTTGTAACCGTATCAAATAGTTAGAAAAGAGGAAAAAAAAAAAAACTTTTTGTGGAAAATAAAAATGCAGTACTCAACAATTGTATTATATATAGGAAATAAAAAAAAACGTGAACTTAACAGGTGCGAATTAATAATAATGCAGACATTATTAAAAAAAGAAAAAACTGTTGTGAGCTGTGCCATAGTATTGTTTGGGTTAAAGATGTTAAACTGGCTGGTTCTAGCGATTTCGGGCTAGTCCTAGTGGGTTATGACCTTAACGGGCTGCGGACTAAATGCTCTAATTTTTTCGGACCACTATTATTGCAAACTTAACCCTAACCCTAGCAGATTTCGGGCTAAACGGGCCAATATCGGATCACAACTAAAAAACTTGATGGGGGCAGTGATTGTTATTTACAACCCATAATTTAGATATGTTATTATGTTTTTCATAAGAAATATAAATTATATATTTTTTACATCACTGTATTTAAATTTTCATATATTTTACCTCAAAATAAATATTGAAATAACTCTACTTAGTAGTCCATTTAAAGAGTTTCGTTTATATTTCAGTATTTATTCACAAGAACACAAAGAAGACATGTAGTACAAATAATAAGTGTTTTTGACTTTGGATTAAAAAGTTGTGAGTCTAATTCTCGTGGTGGTTGTTCTATATATGTCCTAACTTTTTATGGTCTAATTAGTAATTAATATTATACAGGTCAGCCCTGAAATCTAACGGGCCACGGGTTAAACAGTTCGAACAAAAAAATCGAACCCTAAGTTTTCGATTTAATCAGGCCGCCCTACGTATCGCAGCACTTTTAACATCTTTGGGTGCACTGGGTGTCTTTTTAATCCTTTTTTGGGGTAGAGAACCTGTTATTGTGAACGAGATTTGGTTCATATTGTCCACTTTTAAATTAGTAGTTTATTTATGGGGTCTGAAATAGGATTCCAATCTATTCATTAAAAAAAAAAAAAGAAGAAGAAAACAATTGAGCAGCAAAATTTTTGAAGATGTCTCCCCCAAAGGCCAAAACCAACAGCTTCCCCCCCCAGCACCACTGTTCATTGTATTTTCTCCGTTTTCAAAAAATAATTCTATTTCATTGTTAAATTGTAGCTTAACTTATTTATAAATTCTTATTTTATAAATTCTTATTTATAAATTATTTTAGGACATATCAAAGCGGAAACTGAGTTTTTTTTTTAAATGGGGGGAGTATATCTGTATATGTTTACTTGGACAATCAGGGTTGGCCCCGGTGCAAGTCCAATGAGGCCCAGACCTTGGGCCCCAAAATTTGTGAATTTTTTGGGCCCTCAAATTATGAATCTTACTGTTAATTAATAAGGTTGAGGGGTCTCACTGAAAAATTTATTTTTTAACCCTTTATTCTCTTTACCTTCAACAGCTACCAAACATAAAGAATACAGCACGTATACACAGCCCTCTCCGGCTCTCCCAAACACTGAAACACGCACACACACACACACACAATTTGTGATTTTGATGTGGATTTTGACACAAAGTTTAAAGAAGTCGTTAATTGAAGCTAGCTTTTCAAAGAATTTTTGGTAATAAACATACTCTCTCTTCGTTGATTGAAACTAACTTTTCAAAGAATTTTTGGTAATAAACATACTCTCTCTTCATTGATTGAAGCTAGTTTTTCAAAGAATTTTTGGTAATAAACATACTCTTTCTTCCCTCTTTATTTTATCCGAAATTAGGGCTTTTAATTTAGGGTTAAATAATTGATTTAAATGATAAATTTGTATAGGAAAACAATATTTGGAGCTTTGGTTGAGCTTAGCTTGGAACAATTTGAAGGTAATATCAAATTTGTTGAAATTATTTGTTGGCTAATTTACTTGTGTGTGAATTTGGAATTTTTTATTTGGAATATTTATATGAAAATTTTTTATTTGGATTTTTTTGTGGGTTCATTTACAGATTTACTTGTGTGTGAACAACATTGCTTTTTATTTGAATTTTTTTTGGCTCATTTACAGATTTACTTGTGTATGAACAACTTTGCTTTTTATTTGAATTTTTTTTTACTTGTTGTTACTCATTTATTTGTGTGTGAATTGATATTTTAGAAATTTGTTTGTTTTGAGCTATTGTTGTGTGTGTGTGTGTGTGTGTATATATATATATATATATATATATATATATTTGTTTGGTAATAGAATATTTGCTGAAATTATTATACGTAGACCGTAGATAAAATATCATTACGAAAGTATCTTTGTGAAAATGAATAAAGAAAGAAGAAGCAAAAGCAAGAACAATTAACGCAATCTTTAAGTAGTTCTTTTAACAAGTATTTTACCTCTAGTAACTTGGGTGAAAGTGAAACTATTTCTACTTTGATATCTATTGAGATTTGAGAATAACATAGTTGAAAAAATTGATTATTCTACTTTGATTACTGATTTTGCTTCTAAATGTGCTAGAAAAAAGACGTTTAAGTAGTACTCTGTAAATATGTCATGTGTTATATCCATGATTTTGGAATGAAGTGTTTTGTTTATTATCTTTTATGTTTGTTTTTTTAAATTTTTACAAAAAATAATGCTACAAACTAGAAGGACTCCGTCTGACATTATCGACCTTGGGCCCCGAATTTCACAGGGCCGGCCTGTGGACAATTGGTGTAATTAGTCCCCCAAAAAAAAATAGAATTTCATAACAAATATTTTGATGCTGAATTGTGACATTATTTTAGTCAATTTAGCATTCATTCTAATTATATTGAACGCACTCTTAAGAATTATTTTTGTCATCTTTCTGTTTTGTTTAAAGATAGTTTTTCTATTAAATCACACCTATTTTGCCCTTTTTTTAATTTTTTTTGTTTTTCAAATTTATTCCTGAGCCTGAAAGCACAAGACTAATCCCTCAAGCTGGGTAGGAGTAGAACCAAAAGTATCGATTGAAACTCTCCCAAAAAAAAATTTAACACAGATGCATTCCCTTACCAATATTGTTGCTAAAGAATATTGATACGAAACCTTTTTCCTTATCCTTTTCCCTTTTCATCATAATGATGGTAAATTACACAACAAAATAACTTTCTTTATTCTGAATATTCTTCTTTTTTATTTAGAAGATTCGAAGCTTTAGTAGTATACAAATAGAAATGGACTAATTTAATGTAAGAGTTCGTTTGGTGCAGCATTTTAAATATGTAGTATTTTTAAAATGTGATTTTTTATTTATTTATAAATGTATTTGAAATATCACTTTAAAACATACTCTTTTTTTTCATAGCAATATTTTAAAACATGTGTTTTGAAAATAAAATTATAAATTTTAACGTTTTAAAACACAGTTGCATTTTACTGCAGCATTAAAATATAATTTTTATAAATAAATTATATTTTATTCCCCTGCGTTTTTACCGATGAGCTCTAAGTAGAGAAATGATCCGTCTCTCCTACTCCTCCTATAAGTCGTCGGAAACCAGTGATAATGAAAGTTATGATTGACTAGTAAACGCAGCAGACAACGTGTAGTTGTGTACAAATTGAAATTGTTTGAGTTGAATATTTTGTGATTGGGGTGATGTGATGGAGACGTGATACCAAATTATTATGCCTTTGGCTAATTAAACAATACTTGTCATCTCATGTTGGCTTTTGTTGATTGAGAACATATATTTCTCCCTTCCCCGCCTCTAGATAGATAATGAAGTTCTTTACTGCTCCCTCCCTCCCTTCCTTAAATATAGACATGCTCAAACGGTTCGGAACCGGCGATTCGAACTGGAACCGAACCGCTCAAAAAATTACATAAATCGAAACCGTGAAGAATCGGAACCGTTCCTGAACCGGAACCGCCGATTACACTGTTCGGTTTCGGTTTTCAATTTCTCAAAACCGTGAACCGCCGGTTTGGAACCGGGAACTGGAACCGCCGGTTCCAAACCGTGAAAAATCGCCAAAATTTAAAATTTTAATTTTGAAATTGCCTTGTTTACTCTATAATTTCAAAAATGAAAAGTTTACAAAGTTTCAAAAATTTTAAAAATGCTTTGTACAAAGTTTTAAGATGAAATCTTTTTTTAAATAAATTATAAGAAAATATTAAAAACATAATTAAAAATTACGGTTTGGAACCGGAACCGGAACCGTGATTTATCGGTTCGGTTACGGTTTGTTGTCTGGCAGTTCGGAACCGGAACCGGCGGTTCGAACCGTTTGGGCATGTCTACTTAAATAGTCAACTTTTTTTTTACAAAAATAAAAATATTATTAAATTAAATTAAAATTTTACGTACTTTATTTATATTTTTAAAAATAAAATTTTATTAATTAAAAAATATATTAACAATAATATAGAGAACAACTCTCATAATTTTATAAAAATAAATAAATCTAGTAAATTATCGGTGCATCTTATTTTGCAAAATTTTTAGTGATTCGATTGTCAAATGACAAAGATAATTATGGAAATATGTCCTACCCTGTGAGAACATCAAAATGATATATTTATTTGTCCAAAATTATATTTAGATGGTGGAGATATTAAGGCCTAAAGTACATGAATTAAAGTTGAATAAGTGAGTTTATCTCACATTGAAAAGAAAGCAAAAACAAAACTAATTTATATACAAGCTCCTTTCTTAAAAAGTAGTAAACTTGTATTAGCATAGAGGCTCTCTTTGGATTCAAAGACTTAAACAGACTTCTGAAAAGTCCGTGAACCCTCAAAGCACTAACGGTGGTAGACGTTCGAGAAGTCCGTGAACTCCTCGAAGCTCTAACGGTGGTAAACGTCCGAGAAGTCCGTGAACACTCGAAGCACTAATGGTGAGGGTAATACCATCGGCCTTAATTGTATCCTGGAAAACAGACGTAAGGACTCGAATCTTACAAGAAGAATTATTCCAAGACTTCAGTTTCTTTATATTGCATTTTTGTTATTATTCCAGTTAGAGATGTTAAATGGGTTGGCCCTATCAGTTTTGGGTTATCACCCTAACGGTCCAATTTTTTTGGGCCACTATTATTGCGGATCTAACCCTATCGGGCTTCGGGCTAAACGGGTCATAACTAAAAAATAAAAAACATAATGAATGTTAATTTTATCTTTATAAATATCCAGAAAAATAGGCAGTGATTGTTATTTACAACCCAAAATTTAGATAGACTATTATGTTTTTCATAAAAAATATAAATTAGATATTTTTTTTACATAACTGTATTTAAATTTCAACATGTTTTACCTCAAAATAAATATTGAAATAGCTATACTTAGTAGTCCCCTCCAAGAGTTTCATTTATATTTCAGTATTTATTCACAATAACACAAAGAAGACCTGTAGTACAAATGATAAGTGTGTTTAACTTTGAATCACAAGGTTGTAAGTTTAATTCTCAGTTGTTTTATATATGTCCTAACTTTTTATGACCTAATTAACATTACACGGGCCGACGGGCCAGCCTGAAACCTAGCGAGCTAGTCCTAACGGGTCACGAGTTAAACGGTTCGAGAAAAAAAAAAAAACCTAATTTTAAATTGGCCAAAAAAATTGAGTCCTAACCCCGTTTTTTTTCAGTTTAAACGGGCCAACCCTACGGGCCGTGACCCTTTTAACATCTTTAATTCCAGTTCTGTAATTTGTTATTTCCAAATTATTGCAATAGTTTTTTCTAACAGATAGAAGATAACTGCTTGTTGACAAAATATCTGAAAAGTTCTTTGATAGGATCATAGGAGCCTTCATAGTTCATATATACCACTATTGAACATAAATACCAAATGTTATTTGGGCTAATGGTCGATGGACACATGTTGAGGCTTGAGCATCATTCAGAACAGGCTGCATTCTTGAACATAAGGGCATCCACAACAATAACTCCCAATATATCTCTATATCACACTCTAAACACCTCGTTTTCCGTTCAAGTTTCACTTTTTTAACACTTTAAAAATAAATCCACTCCAACAAGCACTCTCTATACAACCCTCTAAAAATTAAATATCTCTCATCTCAACTAACAAACCATTATATTTTTTCTCTTTTATTTATATTTTTCTACCACAATTAAAATAAAATATTTTAAATTTTAAATTTTATATACTATAAAAAATATATTGTACTCTCTCCGTCCCTAAATTATTGTCTTATTTGACTCGGCACACGGATTAACAAAAATAACTGACTTAATTATTAATATTGATATAATGTATAGTTTCTTTTAATACCCATGTGTATATAGCGCATAATTAAAGTAGAGAGAAAAGTAAGGGTAAAATGGTAAAAATGATCTCCTAAATTATGAAAATTTCAAACAAGACAATTATTTAAGGACGGATAAAAAAAATAAGATAATTATTTTGGAACGGATAAAAAAAATAAGACAATAATTTAATGACAGAGAGAGTATATGTTAATAATTTTCATTCCAAAATATTAAACAAAAGTATATTGTACTCAAATAAAGTGATGAAAATGTAGAGGATTTGAGTCACTATTTATGTTAAAACCCCCCTATATTTAGAGGGTGATTTAGTTGATTTTAGAGATAGAGGGTGAACTAGAGGAACCACTGTAGGATCAAGGGAGGATAAAAATCTCTAAAAATCTCTAAAAGTGGTTTTAGGGAGTTGAAAGAGGAGCCCCATTGTGGATGCTCTAAGAGCAGTTGCTATCAACATGACGCCGTTTAATAATTATCCAACTCATGATTAGCTACAATACCATGTTGCAGATTCTCGACGGTCCCAAAACCTGAAATTTCAAAGCTATTCCAAAATTTTTGGCACATCGGTAATATCAAGTGTCAACTGATGTCAAAATTGTCTGCAAAATTATGAATTGTATTTGATGCCTCGGACAGCATATAGACAACCAAAAAAAATTAAGCTGAGAAGAGATAAATATATATACCCAAGGAAAGGATTCTATTCCATGGAAGTCAGACTTGGAGCATACCACCCTAACTGGTCCACAATCTTCTTCATCCTTTCTTCTTGTCCCTTTGAGTCCCCCAAGGCCGTGGTGAAAGGGTATACATAGGTGACTTTTGTAGCCATACATCGATAAACGACTACATCTCCCTTCACTAAAAATTCTAGCACGTCACGCCCAAACCCTCCATCAACCTCGGCCTGCAGATATTGGCCTGCATTTTTTTCGACGATCACTAATCAATGATCCTGCTATGAAATCTTCAAAGATCACTTAACTAATGCTTTCATTAGTACTACCAGACTAGAAACATTAATTTAACATTTGAAGAAGAGCTAAATGAGTAAACAGATCACCTACTAAATCTATGGTCTCTACCGAATCCATTTTTCACACTGTTTAGTAGTGCCTAAAGGCCAAAACTCAAAGCCAACATATTGGAATTATATCAAAATTCTCATAAAACTTAAAAGAAAATATTACGTGCTGAAACATTTATGATTCTACATTCATACTCTCCATGTTAGGACAACAGTTATTCTTCCTACTCACTCCATTCCGCAGTGAGAGTATCTTTTTGAAGGATAAAACAGTTCAGGAAATAAGAATAACAATGGGTGTGCTTATTGCATCAAGTCTACCACCACATACAACTAAATTACTTCTATAATGAAAGTCTAAATTTAGAAATTTCATGGAATTCTAAACTAAACTAGGAAACATGGGACTCATTGTAAAACATCCAGATGAGCAAGGAATAAAAATGTGTTTAATTTAAATTGCCCTGACCAATGCTTTTCCTGTTTTCCATTTCCAAAATGACCAAAACAAACATAACACGGCAAAATAGTCAAAAGTAAAACTGACTGGAAATGACCGAAAATATGATTTCCAAGCCACCAAAACAACACAACATACCATTTTAATCTTGGGGCAAAATGACTCATCAAAGTGGGAAAAACTGAGTATTCTATCATTCTATGTCATGTCGAATATGTTTACATCACTACTAAATTAGAACTTGAAGGTGAAAATGAGGCATGTGTGCAGATAGGACAACTTTGGCCCAACTGCGCTATTCACTAACTTCACTTTGTTGAATTTGGCTTCACCGCTTGAGTGAAAAATATAACTGGAAAGTCAGTTTTCATGAATATATGCGCTACTATATGTAAATTAGAGTTGGCCTTCAGTTTCTTTTGGGTGTAATTTGGGGGCTTGGGCTTAACACTACACTTCAAGTTTCCCTCTCTCTCTCTCTCTCTCTCTCTCTCTCTCTCTCTCTCTCTCTCACACACACACACACACACACACTATGTGAGCAGACATAGAGATGTATAAAACCCTTATTATAGGCTTTGGCAATAGCAGTTTATCTTGTATGGCTACTTCAAAGAACATTCAGAGGAGGAATTTTATCTTGGAAGAGGCCAATCAGAAGATAGTATGCAATAGTTGTTCTAGTTTTGCCGGGTCCTGTGGTATGTATGTTTTGTAGGATGTATGTCCTTTGACTTAGGTTTTAAGGGAATGCATAGTCACCTTCCAATGGAGCTGGGGCTGGAGCACGTTAGACTCGAAACGACAAATCTTCAGATTCTCATATATATTCGCATGGGGCATTGTCAATATAGATGTGTCCCTGCTTGCATTTGCACTTTCACTTTCACTTACGCCTCCAAATCTTGCTGTCTTAGACTCATATAGTAATAATAATTGCACATAGACATATATATATATATATATATATATATATATATATATAAGCTTGAATAGGTGTGACATTTATTCTTGATTTTGTGCTGTAAATTTGTTAAAATGTTACACTTTTTACTGTGTTTGTCATTGTTTTGGATAATTACAGGTGATTGAGTGATCTAGGCGGACAATGGACGATGAAGCTGAATGTGAGCAGAAGTGTCGAATGGGCATGTGCTAACTTAAGGTGGTCTGGAGCTGAAGAGAAAAGCAGTGTCACGTGCTATCAAAAGTGCAAAGCTATATATGTTACTTGAGGGCATTTCAGACATTGGTCACTTTGGAATATTAGGGAGTTGTTAATATCCCTAAAATTAAACTCTCATCTGTAATTATTTCTTTCTCTCTTGTAAATATTGAGGGAGTTGGGTGTTAGAGAAAAAATAGGTAATTGCTAGGATCATGGGTTAATGTCAGTTGTGGGAAGAGAATTCCTCCAGATTTTTTCATATAAATAAAGGGGAAAATCCTCAAAGGAGGGGGGGGACACATTTTCACACGCAGTAAAGACACACATACCGAAGGAAAGAAGGCAAAGACTGGAGCAACTCTTTGATTTCTACTAGAACACCTGCTGGGTTTTACATTTCTCTTTTGGTATTTGTAAGTAATCTTTAATTATGTTTAGTAGCTAGTTTCTTTCCCTTCCAGTTAATGAACAAGTAATTCTCTTCAAAATTACTACTATGAGATCTTAGTTTTATTTTTAATTCTCAATTATTTCCAAGTATTTATTCATTCTCTGATTTTCTAGTTGCAAGAAACTTGTGACTTATGATTATTCTGTTTAGTTAAATATTTAGGGCCCAAACTTTAATTAACCTAATAGTCTGTTGTTAGTTAGAGCCGCTGATTCGTAATTGTCTTCGGGTTCTAACCAATGTTCCCTAGGCGTCCGCCTAGGCGGTAGGCGCCACCTCCACGCCGCGATTAATGACAAATCGGACAAAAAAGTCGCCGGAGAAGAAATCGCCGACTAGGCGCCCTAGTCGGCCGAGTAGTCGTTCTATGTCTCTAATCGCTGACTAGTGTTCCCTTAGAGTAGATTCGAAAAGGAGAGACGAAGAAACTGGGTTAAAGAACCACCGCCGGTGAGAGAGAAGAAAAACGCCGGTAAATAGGAGAAAGAGAGAGCGAGAGTGAGAGAGAAAGAAAGAGCGAGAAAGAGAGAAAGTGTGAGGGAGCGAGATTACCGTGGGAGAAAGAGGCCGGATAGATCCCGTCTCTGTCGTCGTGTGTCGTCGGATTGTGTGAAACAGTGAGGACGGGTGAGGACAGAGGAGTGTGCGATGAAAATTGAAAATGAGGAAGTAAAGTGGGGGTGGCGTGTGTGTGTGAATGTCAGGACTCAAGGTGGGAATGGGGTTTGACTTAATTGGTTTTCAATTATGAAAAAGGCAAATTAAATGAGGGTGGTGCCGTTCATGTGATGTTTTTTTTTTTTTCTCTTTTTTTTCCCTTGAGAATTATTATTCAAAACCCCATTCTTTAAATATACACCCTCAATTGTTACAAAATATCATTATAAATCTTGACATATTTACTTTTATTCGATTATTACAAAAATAAAGTGTTTTAAAATGCACCTTAGGCGACAAATTTGGTCATATTTAGTTATTTATTATTTTAATGTGATTATTAATTTTAGTTTATTTGATCATTATGCCTCGATTTTTAGGCTCCGCCTAGGCCCCGACTAAATCCCGACTAGGCCTCTAGGCGCTCGGCCCTGCCCTGGCGCCTAGCGTCCGCCTAGCGATTTTTAGAACATTGGTTCTAACAAAGTAGCAAGCGACGCACCGTTTAGGCATGACAAGCATACTCGGGTAGTATTGTGGGAATGAGTAATCTAAATTAAATGATATTGATTCAATATGCACTGTTTAGAATCAGGTCTCTCTCTCTTAATGCTGTCAAAACACTAAATCCTACAAGCGTCTCGGGGGTTGTCTTTTGATTAGAGTAGTAATTAACGAGCTTCTCTTAATTATCGATACTGTAAGGAGAGATTGGGTGTTAGGCGTTTGTCGACAACTATAACCGGTTTATTTGTAGTTAATTGAGACAATTTTGCATCGATGATCAATAGTGAATTTTGGAATTGCAAGTAGTTCATTAAATGGAATTTTCTCGTCTTAAAAGTCCAACACAAATTCTTGCTTGTTTACTTTATGTATCTTAATTTCATTTTTTAATTACTCTGTTTGTTAGTCAATAGCTAGATAAAAACCTCAATTCACTGTTTTAATTACTTTATAAAATTCTTAAGGAAGTAAGTACAACGTTCTCTGTGGATACGATCCTGACTTACCCTATACTCGTTTATTGGGAAGTTAGGTAAATTAATTTTGATGGTTTGACACCCACCAAATTTTGGCGCCGTTGCCGGGGAACGTTGGAAATTTAATTTCTTTAGAGTTTTATTATTTCTTTAATATGACTATCTATGCACAACAATTTGGAACTAGTTATGATTGTATTGCACAACAAGTCAATGAGGTGAGTACTAGTTTGATTGATCGAAGATTGGATGTATTGACCTCTCTTGTGGAAAAGTTTGTTGTAAGTCAGGTATCAAAGACCCAAGTTTGTGGAATTCCGTCGGTTGCCAGTCATGCTGCATATGATTATCCTTCATGGCGAGGTGAGGTACAACATGCCAATGCAATTGGAGGATTTTCTGGACAATTTCAACAACCTCCATCACCAGCGCCCAATACTAGTTCGAGCACACCGTTGGAGAGCTTAATCATGAGTTTGGCTGAATCGGTTCAACAAGATAGACAAGAAACCAAGGCTAGCATTAAATCTCTTGAAAATCAGAATTCTCAGCTAGCCGTGTCCGTGAGCAAGATAGAAGCGAATCAAGGCAAACTACCTTCTTAAGTTGAGGAGAACCTGCAAGAAAGTGCTTGTGCAGTCACTCCTAGAAATGGAAAAGAGCTACAAGAGGTTGAGCAGAAAAATAGCCTTGTTGATAGCAGCAACAAAGAGAAAGTTGTGCAAAATGATGGTTCGTCAAGCAAGGAAAGTGGGGAATTGAGTAAACAAAATGAGAAAAATGTTATTCCCACACCTTTTTCGGGTAGATTTGCACGACAAAAGAAGGAAGAGGATACGAAGGCAATTTGGGATACTTTCAGTAAGGTCAAGATTAATATTCCTCTCTTGGATGCCATCAAGCAAGTGCCTCGTTATGCTAAGTTTCTCAAGGAACTGTGCACAAAGAAAATGAAAATGGAATTAGTGCTTGTAAAAAGTCTTACAGATAAAGATGTACCTTTCCAAGGCAATGAGGAGGTGCAAGAAAATATTATGGCACTCTATTCCACACCAGAGGTAACACCCAGGTTTGATTTTCCTTCTTTTCCATTACCATTTTCAAGTGCTAAAATTCTTCCCCCATTGCCAATTATCATTAGTAATAATTTGATTGAGTTGTAAAAAAGTGGGCATTGAGTCTAGCTACAGACGTTAAATAGCGGCGCTCATTGGGAGGCAACCCAATATTCCTAGTTCTTAATGCTTTGATTTTCTAGGTAATTTTTATTTAATTGTTGTTTTCATGTTTTGAGTTTTATTCTGTAGCAGTAGGTGTGTGATTTGAAGAAGAAAAGATGAAAAAAAAAAAAAAAAAAAGGTGTTCTGGATGAGTTGCTGGTAGCAGGGCTTGTGGAGCTTAGCACATGCCCATGTAGTATTATCAAGATAGGGTGCCAAAAAATAATAATGATAAAAAAAAACAAAAAAAAAAACGGGTGAACAGTAGCGAGCAAGAGGGCGAGGAGAAATTGAGAACAAAATCCCCATCGCAAAGCCCTACCACCAGCTATCATCTTCAATTGAAGCTTCGATTTGTTCCAGATCTCCATGGCTCCGAAAAGAGATTTCTCTCCCTTGGCATTAAATTGGTTAATGTCAACCACCACCTGACTCATCCGCATGATAGAGAAGTTTCTTCTATATCCTTCTCCTCCTTTTGCTAATCTGATTTTTGTGATACATTGGGGACATTGTATCATTTAAGTGTGGGGGAGCATGCATGTGGGGTGGGTTGATATTTTAGCCGTCTATTGCCTGTTTATGTTTTTGATGAGGGGGTGATTCGAATAATCTTCATGACATGGTTGGTTGAAATAGAAAAAAAAAAAAGACTTTGCTACGGTATTTGTGTTAGATGTGCATTCTCATGTTGAATTGAGGAATTCTTGATAAATGATGGGTATGTTGTAATTTTTCTAACTAGATTGACAAACATGTTTTTGAAATGATTCCTTCAATTGATATATGTACAAGTCTAAACTTTTTAGTCATTCAAGTGAGCTTTTGAGCCAAAAATGGAGCATTTCATTTACTTTGCTCTCGGTTATTCTTTGAGAGATTTTCATACGTGAATGTATATTCTAGAATTTGCACTTTGTATACATGTCAAGGTCACGTTAATGAGTTTGTTGCATCAATAGGATTAAGGCACTTAAGTATCACCCACTTTTGGCTTTCTTTTCTATCCTACCCATAAATGTTTACCCCTAGTTAACTCCTTCGAGCCTTGTCCATTTCTTTGTTTTAAACCTTGAAATTAACCTTTGGCCTTACTTTTATAACCTTCTTTTTGCTTAGCCCAATGTAAAGGAATTGCATATTAACCCTGTGGAATATATAGTCTCATTCTTATCTATGGTTTGAAGCTGCAAATAATGGCTAATGTGTTATGCAATTCATGTTCTGTGCAAGCTAAAGTTCCAGTGGAGTTGTAAAAAAAAAAACCAACTCAAAAAGGAAAAATATGCTCAATAGGGCTGCTTCGAAAAAAAGAAAAGAATAAGAAAAAAAAAAAAAAGAGAAAAAAGTAGTAGCTTTCGAAAAGAAGAGAAAATGTGATACAAGTAAAAATGCACAGTCCAGTTTCATTGTGATTAAAGCCATGGCTATACTTCATTTGTGATTATTGCTGGTGAATGAGTTGGAGATGACTTATGTGGTTAATTTTTTGCATTTTCTTTGACATCTTTTAACCCACCTTAAATTCTTTATATCTTACCTTTTTACCCCTAGCCCCATTATAACCCATGAAAGATCTTTTGATTGGTGCAATTGAATTCATATTTAGTGATGGAGATTTGATCAATTTGCAAGTACATGGTAATGTCATTCCGTTGTGTGATTTGAGTGTTGCATGATACATATCCCTCTTTAAACACTTTTGTGTGATTTGAGTGATCCCGTGAGGATAGTTGAGATTTGCATTTGTTGATGTTGAAGGATAATTTTGGAGACATGCGAGTCTATTTAAACTGAAACTTTATGGAATGCCCATTACTTTGATAGAATTTTGATTTTCAATTTGATAATGCATACTAGATGTCAAAGCAGTAGAGCAAGGTCTGTTTTTTCTGGGTTGTTGGAGTAGCAATGTCTTGTCTATACAGATTAAAGATGCTTGAGGGCAAGCATCGTTTAAGTGAGGGGGAAATTTGATAAGCTTGAATAGGTGTGACATTTATTCTTGGTTTTGTGCTGTAAATTTGTTAAAATGTTACACTTTTTACTGTATTTGTCATTGTTTTGGATAATTACCGGTGATTGAGTGATTTAGGCAGACAATGGACAATGAGGCTGAATGTGAGCAGAAGTGTCAAATGGTCATGTGCTAACTTAAGGTGGCCTGGAACTGAAGAGAAAAGCAGTGTCACGTGCTATCAAAAGTGCAAAGCTGTACTATGTTACTTGAGGGCATTTCAGACATTGGTCACTTTGGAATATTAGGGAGTTGTTAATATCCCTAAAATTAAACTCTCATCTGTAATTATTTCTTTCTCTCTTGTAAATATTGAGGAAGTTGGGTGTTAAAGAAAAAATCGGTAGTGGCTAGGATCATGGATTAGTGACAGTTGTGGGGAGAGAATTCCTCCAGATTTTCCCATATAAATAAAGGGGGAAATCCTTAAAGGAGGGAGGACACATTCTCACACGCAGTAAAGACACACATACTGAAGGAAAGAAGGCAAGGACTGGAGCAACTCTTTGATTTCTACTAGAACACCTGCTGGGTTTTATGTTTCTCTTTTGGTATTTGTAAGTAATCTTTAATTATGTTTAGTAGCTAGTTTCTTTCCCTTCCAGTTAATGAACAAGTAATTCTCTTCAAAATTACTATTGTGAGATCTTAATTTTATTTTTAATTCTCAATTATTTTCAAGTATTTATTCATTCTCAGATTTTTTAGTAGCAAAAAACTTGTGACTTATGATTATTCTGTTTAGTTAAATGTTTAGGGCCCGAACTTTAATTAACCTAATAGTCTGTTGTTAGTTAAAGCCGATGATCCATAATTGTCTTCGGGTTCTAACAAAGTAACAAGCGACACAACGTTTAGACATCACAAGCATACTCGGGTAGTGTTGTGGAAATGAGTAATCTAAATTAAATGATATTGTTTCAATATGCACTGTTTAGAATCGGGTCTCTCTCTCTTAATGCTGTCAAAACACTAAATCCTACGAACGTCTCGGGGGTTGTCTTTTGATTAGAGTAGTAATTAATGAGTTTCTTTTAATTATCGATACTATAAGGAGAGATTAGGTGTTAGGCGTTTGTCGACAACTATAACCGGTTTATTTGTAGTTAATTGAGACAATTTTGCATCGATGATCAATAGTGAATTTTGGAATTGCAAGTAGTTCATTAACTGGAATTTTCTCGTCTTAAAAATCCAACACAAATTCTTGCTTGTTTACTTTAAGTATCTTAATTTCATTTTTTAATTACTTTGTTTGTTAGTCAATAGCTAGATAAAAACTTCAATTCACTGTTTTAATTACTTTATAAAATTCTTAAGGAAGTAAGTACAACGTTCTCTGTGGATACGATCCTGACTTACCCTATACTCGTTTATTGGAAAGTTAGGTAAATTAATTTTGACGGTTTGACACCCGCCATATATATATATATATATATGTACATATACATAACAGGTATTTCAATAGCTAATTTACATGCATCAAAAAAGGTTTCAGCATGTGCTCATACTTATTAATGTACAACCACTTGTAACTATCAATTTAGGGCTCGTTTGGTAGTTACGCAGGGATAAATAGTATTATTAATCTCGGTACTATTAGCGCCCTCGCTATTAATCCTCACTTATATATCGAAGATAGTTTTGGGATTAAAAATATTAGTCACATATTTTTTTTTAGTGAGGGCATTAATAATACCACTCTCTTTCTTGATATTATTAGTGAGGGGATAAGGATATTATTCGGGTAGCTCGTACTATTAGTACCAACCACCTATTGCATATCAAACATCTGACAATTCTTCTTATTAATCCTATCCAGTCTTAATCCTGGCTATCAAACGGCTCCTTAGGGTACTAATACACGGTCCCTAAAATTCCATCCGATTATTGCCACCGATTGATCTGTCCATTGAATAAAATTGCTAGGTGTGGGTTCCACATAATGAGAAAATGCTCCTGTTAATACACATGGGTCGGATAGCCATTTCTGAACAGAAAATTTCGGACTATCAATTGTTGTGCACAGCGGAAGACTAGCAAACAAATTAACAGAGTATAATAAGATCAATCACAAAGAAGAGAGAGAGATTGGGGCCAACGGGCTGTCGAAATTTTATTAGACACACACACACCCAAACGTTCTAGGTATACAACTATTTATATGAATACAATAGAAACCCTAAAACCCGTCGCTATGCGGATGCACAATGCGGCCGCATACGATTTGCAAGACTTCCATGCGGACGCACTATGCGACTGCATGCTTTCCAAAATCCCGAATAGTCCGTACCGCAAAGGGCTAAACCCCCCCCCCCCCGCACCCCCCTTTGAGGTCCAATCAAGTCCTACTTCTTGCCCTAAGGGAACTGGCCTGTTGCCTGGGTAATCGAGCCATCCCATTCTCAACATCAATTTATACTTTCTACTCATCTCAAATCTCCTTGATTATTGCTAAAATTCGTATAGTATGTTTCTTTTCTTTTCTATTCTAAAATTACTTTTCAATCTTAATATTTTATTTTGATGGTTTTTGATCATTTTCGGATAAAGAGAGCAGAATTTGGTTATTCTTTCAAAATTATGAAATATGTGGATTGTTGTATTTTTGGGGTATTATTTTCAAAAGTTATAGTTTTATTTTCTTTAACAACATAAAAATGTGTGTAAAGAAAAACATGAAAAGTGAAAACTGTGACGTACAGAATAAAAGCCCCTTTACTGAAGAGTATATAATTAGTAATTACCATCAGGGGTATCTTCAACAACCTGAATCTTGGGATTCTTCTGTGTTTCCATTATTGCTTGCTGCAATTGCTGCCAGAAAAAAAGAAGAATTCATTAGAAAATTAATTTGGAGAAGTGAAATGTAATAAGTAAAAAATTCCGAGAAGAACAAGTGGGTTATTACCTGAATGGGATTTAGTGAAGATGTGTCGGGAATGGTCCAGGGGAATGTAAAAGATGCGGACATGGGATTAGTTGATATACACCCAGGGTTGATTGAAGGGCAAGCTCTAATATTCCTGATCGAAACAGTAAACAAAACAAAATTAAATGAAATGAATCGGTAGAGAAAATAGTTAATTAGGGTAAAAATAAGTACCCATTGTCCAATCCGGTGGCCAAGTTCTTGGATTGAGAAAAAGGAGTGGAGAAAGGGGGAGACTTGTTGAGAGAAGGAATTGCCAAAGTGGGTAATGGAGATGTTAGAGTAGTGATTAGAGCTATAGATAGGGATAGTAAACTGGAGCAGATAGCACTACTAGTAGTATTGCCAAGTGCAAATGTTGGGGAGAGAGGAAAGTTACAAGTTTTGATGATGATTGAGGATGAGTAAGTACAAGTAGGAGGAGGGGTGGTTGTGTTGTTCTTGGAAATTGGTTGGTGAAAGCTTGTTGTAGTTGTTAAATATTTGAAGCTCATCTTTCTTCTCCTTCTCCTTCTCCTTCTCCTACAGCTTTGGTTGGGTGAAGCTGCAGCAGGAGCAAGACACTGAATCTATCTATATATGCTAACTACATAATCAATCCACTTGATTACTGTCCGCACATCATCATAATATACTATAGGGCTCCATATATATTACTCCCTCCGTCCCTAAATTATTGTCCAGGTTGACTCGGCACACGGATTAAGAAAACTCAATTGACTTGATTATTAATATTGGAATAGTATTGAAAAAGTGTGTTGTTTTCTTTAATGCCCATGTGTATGTGGCCCATAATTAAAGTAGGAAGAAAAAATAAGGGTAAAATAATAAAAGTGATATTCTAAAAAGGAAAGTTTCAAACAAGACAATTATTTTGGGACGGACGAAAAAGGAAAGGAAGACAATAATTTAGGGACGGAGGGAGTAGTAGTTTCTTATCATTAAATAAATTTTTTTTTTTTAAAAAAGAGCCTTTACTCTTTTATGTGTATAAAATTACAAAAGACGAGAAATGATCTAGAGTTAGCCTGAATCACTCTAATCGATTGTGATTATTGGTTTATCCTTGAGAATAAAAAAAATTAGAAGAAAAACATAGTAATGTGAGAAATATAGACATTCTTATCCTCATAATATAGGTATAATTTTGTTTTGAACTCAAAATAAGGAATATCTTTTCAAAAATATAACAAGATAAGTGAACGTGTGTAGTTTTTGAAAATTTATTCATCTAGTGTTTTTTTTAAATTAACATAATATTGGATTTATAAATTTCAACACCTGGTTCAAAGTGTCGATATGTCCGAGTGGTTAAGGAGACAGACTTGAAATCTGTTGGGCTTCGCCCGCACTGGTTCGAACCCTGTTGTCGACGGTAATTTTATCTTTTTCAAATTCTTTTTCCTTCAACTATTAACCTCCTCTAAGAATTAGGGTTTAAAATCATCTTCCCCCAATTTGGGGGTTTTTGTGCTCTACCAATCAAGCACACAATACACTCTTTTCTTCCTTCCACAGTGAAATTCCCAATCAATGGAAGAAACGGGAACCTCCATCGGAGACCCGAAATCAACACAAGAGCTAGCAATGGAGGGACAGAAACACTTAGAAGACACAATTGAAGCAGCCTTTCAGATCTTGTCTTCCATGAACGACGAGCTCTGCAACCCTTCTTTATGGTCCACCGCCAATCCTTCTCCTTCTACTAATACCAATTCCGGTACCAGTAACGGTCATCACCACCCCTCAAACGGCGACGTTTCCTCTTCCGATTCCGGTCACCATTTCGAGATGGGAGGTGGAGCTCTAGACGAAGCCCGTCTCGGTTACAAATCGTCCGTCGCATCTCTCCGTTCCGTCCTTGCCGCTATCCCTCACTCCCGTAAGGTATACACTCTGTGATTAACTCTCTCTCTTCCTGTGTCCTTGTTGTGAATAATTTGTTTATGATGTGTTTGGTTGCTGGCACTGCTTCATTCCAACTTTTCAATTATTATGTTCCTAATGAGTTTAAAATTTGGATAAGGGTAGAGGTTCTGTTGCTACCTGCTTGGTTGCTGCCCTTTTATATTATGTTGTTAGTTTATCGTCATCATTTGTGACTTGTGTATATGATCTCTGGATAGGATTATTTATGATTCCCCTGTGGAAATTTATGTATTACAAGTATAATGAGTATATCTCCCTCCTGATTAATGCAGCAAATGTCACTGCAGCATTCCCAGACATTGATCTTTGAGCCCCATTTTTATAAGTAGTCAGTGATTTTGCTAATGCCACGGTGCCCTCTTCCATGTTTAGTACAGCAAAATCATGGCATGCCTGTGCTCCCGTTACCAGAGTTGCTGAAAAATTAAGTTTTTCAACATTTAAAATTTTCTATTGATCCTGCTATATATTTATATAGTGATGGATAGGATTAATTACTGTCTTAAACTCGACGGACTGTGGGTAAAACAGACAGTGTTCGAGTGTTAGTGTGCAATGGTGCAGTGAGGTAGATACATGTTCAAAGAAATGGTTCTCTTAACTGATCAGGAGTGTTTCATATCACTAAATATTCGAGGATATGACATTTAGTTTCCATAACTTGCTTTTTTCACTTGCTTTTTGGGGAATGGAAAGTGTATGATGTGCAACATAATCTCAGATTTGGTTTCACTTAGGCTCCGTTCGTTTCAAGGAAAATGACTTCCAGAAAATGATTTCCTGAAAACATTTATGGAAGAGGAAAATATTTTGCATTCCCTTCTTTGGTTAAACTCTTGGAAACATGTTCGAAAACATCTTCCGCTGTTTGTTTGGCGCACAGAAAATATACTAACCGAATCCCGATTCTCTTTCACACATCGGGAAATGGAATACGGGTCAGCGGGAAATGGAATAGGGCAGACATTGGGAAAACATGGGCATATTTTACTCCTTTTGGCTGAATTGATTTCTCCCACTCATCATTTTGTCACCAACAGATTCCCAGAATTTCTATGCCAATTTCAGAAAGAAAAAAAATAAAAATATAAATTTAGCACACGAACCCAATGCAATATCCTAGTTATTTAAGGTAAAAGATCAAACAGTTTATGAGCAATATTTTTATCAATAGAATTGCAGAAGTGTTGGATAAAAGTACGTAATGGAAGAAATAAAATACAAGGGAGTTCAAAGTTGTAAATACAGATTCGCAAAAAGAACAAGTTCCTCAATTAGACTAATCAAAGATAACTTGCATGAGCGCTACTCTAATCAGAACGATGACTGAGCAGAGGTCTTATGGTCGTTTTGAAAATAGAAGGGAGTTCAAAGTTGTAAATACAGAATTCGCAAGAAGAACAAGGTTCTCAATTAGACTAATCAAAGAGAACTTGCATGAGTGCTAATCTAATCAGAACGATGACTGAGCAGAGGTCTTATGGTCATTGTGATTCAAGATGGAGAGAGAGAGAGTTGGGTGTTAAAAAATTCAAGAGTTGGGTGTTAAAAAATTCACGCTGCCTCTCTTCCGGAAAATGACTTATGGAGGGGAGTAAGCTGTTTTCCGGTGGATGGGCCTTACTTTCATTTGACTTGTAAACTTTTTACATGGACCTCATTTTCCTAATATTACCAAACACCGGAAAAACGGGGAACATTTTTTTCGTAGAACAAACGGAGCTGTAGATTATCTTTTGAAGGAGAGTGCTTATCTATCCGTTTTGTATATCTTCTTTCTGTCGTATACTAAGATTGTAAGTTATTCAGTATCATGGCAAAATTACTTACTAATATATCAATGTATTATCACTGTTTCTCTACTGCTTGCTTGGTGTTGCACTTTGACCATCTATGTTTCATCTCATAATAGGCCAAAGCCTTTGAAATGGGTTCAGCAACTAGCAGTAGTGGATCCCCAGCAGCTCAAGTGGATGTTGAGAAGCTGGAAGAGCGGGCCTCCACTTTAAGAAAGGTATTTCTTAGTGTATCTGAACTGATAATACAACAGGGAGAAGAAATAAAGTTCACATAAAGCTAATTTCCTCTTGCTGTTTGTGTGTGTTTTCTTTTTCTTCTTTTGTTCTTATTTTCATCATCTTCTTCCTATTTTTATTATTATATTCTCGACTATGGTGAATCTTACAAGTTGCTATTAGTATAATTTCAACTTTTCTGCTGAAAATTTTATGATAATGGGATGTTCGAATTGTAGGAGCTTGAAAACAAAAACAAGTATCTCAAGGATCTTATAGACGAGCTTCGAGATTTTATTACTGACATCTCAACATGGCAAAGTCCTTGTTCTGTGTGAAGCTCATCACGGTGGATCTACATAAAGGCTCCTGATATAGAAACTTGACTACAAGATCTGCACTAGGTGATGATGCTTAAAGTCTTACAACGGATCTACATAAAGGCTCCTGATATAGAAGCTTGACTATAAGATCTGCACTAGGTGATGATACTGAAAGTTTAACATTGCTAGCTCCGTGGATCTCACTGTTACTAACTAAAGATTTCCTGTTAGAGAATAGTTTGCTCTAGCTAACTAACTGTTTACCTGTGAGTTTGTTAAATGACTGTCTGCATCTGAAGGTCGCCAATTCCTTTTTTATTGAACCTTTCAGAATATTGTAGATGGAGTTAGCCAATGTATCTACAAGTATGAAGACTAGCTTTTTAATGGTCATTAGGTGGATGATCCATTATTTAAATGATTTTCAAGCTACCAAGATCAATGGCATATCTTTCTTCTTGCAAATAGTGTACTCATGATGGTTTTGCTTCAATTTATGTGTTGATGCTTATTATCGTGGTCAATCTCAGTATATATTATGAATTGCTTGCCCTTTGTGGCACTCAATAAATTGTGAAGAAGGAACAGGCAAGCAGCCTCAGATGGAGCTACTCCTTTTATGCCACTTGTATATGGAGAGAAACTACCACCATAATGCAGTTTAGCAGTTTGATAGTTTCAGGTGTACAAGGATAATGAAGATTGTGTCTCACGTGGAGATGTACGTGCGTTGCAGAATTGTGAAGTGGATATGAGATGTGCGTGCGTTGCAGATTGTGGAGGTTTCATTGCTATTCTTTAGGCCAAATATGGGTTATACACTTATATGTTCATTTCATCATCTGAGCAAATATCTAATTGTAGCTTTTCAGTTATAACCAGGAAAGAAAATCTCTGGTAGGCAATCATTTACAAATATAAAATATAAATGGTCTATGGTAGGGGTGGCAATGGCAGGCACGACACGATTGCACGAACCAGCACGACACGATTATAAACACGAATTACAGAGACAAAAAACACGATAAGGCATGACACGACACGGCACGACACAAAACATGACACGAAAGCACGAAATTATAAATTTAGTTAAAATAATATTTATTATTATATTTATAATCAAATAAGATAGATAACACGAAAACACGATAGTGTGGCACGAACACGACACGAAGGCACGAATTGCCACCCCTAGTCTATGGTGGCCAATCACTTGGGAAGCTTTGAATTTGTACTAAACCTAGAAGCTGTAATGGCTACTTCCCCTGTCATTGCAGTTTCTAATATGAATTTGTTACAATTAGGGAAATCTTCATAACGCAGACATGTCTCTTACATGAACAAAAGGGGGGGGGGGAGGATACAATGAGAACTTCTTTAATTGTGACTTGAGGATCTTGTTGTGAGAGAAGCCCTCATGTCAACAATGGCAGATTCATCCGCACCCAAATTGAATGCTTCTTTGCTAGCCGTTATGAACCTTGAGACTGCTCCCTTCACGTACCCATGAGCTTCCTTCACGCTCATCTTCTTGCTCATTGCATCTGGGAAGCTGCTCAAGAAGTGGTCACCATTAAGCACAGCAGCAAGTTGAACTACTTCGCTCTGGAATTCAGACAGCCCCCTATTTTCATCTGCTTCTGTGGTTTTTAAAGGAGCTGCATCTGGCAGAAATTCTGCAACCAATTAATGGTACAAAAATTCTGTCAGATCTCTAGTCAATCAATAGCTAAAGAACTCTCTCACTCTTTCCCTGTTCAAAACTGTGGCAGGCAAATCTCGGAAACTTGACTTGAAGTCAAGGGAGTGCTTACCAGGGCAGTCAGTTCTGGGAGAGGTTAATTCCCCAACAACATGTTCGAATGTGCCAGCCCAAGCATCTCTGTGAGTTAGGAAGTTGGACGAGAGGTTGAACAGTCTCCTTATGGTGGCAGGGATTGAAGAATGCTCGTACTCAGAGCTTGGTGAAGGTCCTTTTGGCTTGCTTATCACTATATAGACAACAGAAAAAACCGCATTAGACATCCAAACATCAGTAAAGAAATTAATTAGAAACTGGAAGAAGAAGAGTGAAATGCTTCCCATGGTATCACTTCATTCAAACATTAGTTTTAAAATTGGATAGGCTGTTTAACGAAGAGAGAATTTCTAATATCAAAAACTATAAAAGCATAACTATGCATGGTAAAAAAAATGAAAACATATTAGAATCAAATGATACCCGTTCCTTTCTTGATCCAAGGAGAGACCATAATTGTGGGAATCCTCACGCCTAGCCGGTCAAACTTGAAGAAAGAAGGAGCAGGCCCAGTATTCCCATCCGGATTCGGAACATTAACATAAGGAGTCTGGACATGATCATAGAACCCGCCATGCTCATCATAAGTAATCACCAGTAGGGTCTCATTCCACTGAGGACTTGCCCTCAATGTCTCATAAACCTCCTTCACTAACTTCTGCCCATTAGCAACATCGTGTGATGGGTGATCGTCATTTGCAGGGAACCCCTTTATATCAAAGTATCGTGGCTCAATCACAGTCAAACTAGGCAGTTTCCCATTCTTGGCATCTCTCTTAAACTTCAAACCATACTCATGGAACTTAAATATATACTTCAATCTTCTCAAATTTCTGTAAAATAAAGTTGTGGGTATGTTTTGAAAGTAAACCCCAAAATCTTTTCCATTCTCATGTAGTGAATCAAATATGGTTTTCTGTGGGTAGCCTTTAGCTAATTGCTTTGTAACATGGCTTGTTGAGCCATGAGAAGTGGCCGAGTACACAAATAGCCTATTGGGTTGGGTTGGGCCCGGAATTGCAGAGAACCACCTGTCAAATACGGCAAATTCGCTAACCAATGTAGCATAAATAGGCACATTTTCAGGCTTAAATCCTTTCATAACTGTTTGAGAAAGATTCTGTGACATGGATAGTGCTTGTTCAACAAAGCCAGTCATTGATGGAATAGGATTAGAACCAAATACCTGCAGCTCCACATCCTCAAAGGAGTGACCGGGATCCGGATCCACAAACTGGGCATCATCCGTGAAACAAATGGATTCTGTTTCCTGGGCCTTGGTCGTGTTAGTTGAAACGGGGTTGCATTCTCTGCCCGTAACACCATTGATTGATGGGTTGATGGATTTCTTCATCCAACCAAGCATGTGGTCAAAGGATCTGTTCTCCAGAACCAACACCACAATGGTTTTGATGGGTTGTTCTTGCTGACCCGCCCCATTTGTAAAATGTGCTGTTTGGAAAGCACAAGAAAGAGTGAGAAATAGCAAGAAAAGTGGAGGTTCTCTAGTTCTAAACCTAACCATGTTTGGTTTGAAGGAATGGGTGTTCAAGATTTAAGGATTTCTACACTTTCTCAAGGCTTTCAACTAAAGTAATGGAGCTACTACTAATATGGAATTACTGAAATACAGCATAAAAAGGGAGGAGGAGAGTGTAATAGTGAGATTGTGTCCAAACTGAGCAGTGGGTAGATTAGATAGAGAAGGATATGGGTAACATAGAAAGCTGAATCAACCTGTTCACGAGATTCTCTATGGATTTATAATGTTCTGTACTTATAAAACATAGACTTCACTCACTAGCAGGACAGACAGAGTACAAATACCAAGAGAAGGAAGTTTCTGGTTCTGGTAGTATTTTTCTTTTATCACTTTGAGAAAAAAACAGAGAATGCAGTTAAACAAATGGACTGATTTTTCTTTCTTTTCTCATAAAAGGAAGAAAAAAAATTATCAAGATTTGAAAGAGGGAGGGGTGATGTGCAAATGGAAGTGAGGAAAAGAAAACAAAAGTAGAAGAAGACAGATGAAATCAAATCTGGTTTTTAAGGGGAGAGAGAGGGTGAAAACGTGGCTTTGTGGCCCATGTCCTTCGCGGATTCTGTTTTTCTGTGGCGGTAGACTAACTTATTGCCCCTGCTTTCTGCAAAAAAAAAAAAAAAAACTTATGCCCCTGCTCAAAAGGAATTACCGTACAATTATTTAAAGTTTGATCTAAATTAATTTTGTTGATTAATTTTAAAGAGTTGTTATTTACACTCCAAAAAATATTGAGTACACGTGTTCGGTACTCCTGTCGAACACCACTTAGTATACCCATTTTTGTGTTCGTAGGGGTGCTAAACATCATAATAGAGTGTACTCAGCATTTTTTGAGGTGTAAATAACAACTCTCTTAATTTTATTATTTTATCTCTACTTAATTAAAAAAAAATGATAGAGGAATAGAATATAACTATTGTCGATGCACTATTAGTAAATTATATTATTCAACACCTTAAAAAACTTATTGTATATTAATTCTAGTGTTCTAGCATTAGAAGCTCTTCTAATAAGTTTTTAATACAACTGTATTTCCACCGAAACCTATGGTTAAGTTAGAACATTCCCATTACCAATTGATCATGCTAGAGTAACAGAATTGATCTACAAATTTGGTTTACAACAAGCATTGATGTATCATACAGTATAACTTATCAATGCATTGGTAGTTGCATGTATCAACAACACTTTAATGTTTACTGTAAATCAAATTTATAAATTAATTCTGTTACTCTATCATTTTCGTTTGAAAAAATAAGAAAACAAAAATATAGCTAAAGATTTGATTTAAAGCAAGTATTATATTTGATGTGTACATTCTGTACCACCACCAAAAGAGTACTCCCAAAAGAATACTTCTCAAAAGATATGGGTCAAACGCATACACAATGCATAGATCCTGCCTATCGAGGTAAAAGGAATCATCTAGAAATTATAAATAGGGAGGTTTTTTTCTCTTTCTCACACACTCGCTGCACACACACAATCTAAACATGAGTGTATATTCTCTCTCTCTCCCTTTTGTGCTTCATCGCAATATTGATATCATAGGCGCTAAATGCAGTCTTCTCTCTGTACTAAACACAGCCCTTTTGCAAAATTACTAACTTGTCATTGGTTTTTTATTGTGAAAATATGCTCCACTCCATGTGAACATCGAAATCATATATTTATTCGTCCAAAATAATGTTTGGATGATGAAGATATTAATGTTTAAATAAGGTGGGTTTAATTGATAAATGAGTTTATCCCACATTGAAAAAAAAGCAAAAGCAAAGCTACTTTATATACAAGCTCCTTTCTTGTATAGAGTAAGCTTATATAGCATAAAGGCTCTCTTTCGCGCGCAAACCTGCAGGGGGTACAAATCCTGGTTCAATTTGAGATCCGGACGGGTGAACTCGTGTGCAATTGCGACCAACGGGGTTCAATTTGAGATCCGAACGGGTGAATTCGTGTGCAATTGTGACCAACGGATACGAATGTTAGACCAAATCAAGCCCCTTATACTACCCCACATTTTGCTATTTATTTTTTTTGCAAAAATTGCGCCTACGACTTTTTTTTTTTTTTCATGCACCTGTCAAAGAGAGACATGCGTCTGATATTGTCACATGTACCTTCTTTTTTTTTCAATGACAAATTAGTAATTTTATAGGGGGATTGCGTTTAACGCATCTCTATTGATATATACGTCAGAGGGTTTTGGAAAAAAACACCACCCTGCCCTCTTACGATTGTTCATCTTTTATAAATAAATATAATCAAATAACTTACTGTCTACAATCTAATCACACCAAAAAGCATCACACAAAGTCCTATGTTCAAGTTCAGATTTGGTACCAAGTATGAAGATTTTTTGGCATCTTCAATGTATTGTATAGTATAATTATTAATATATTAATAGATTATATTGTACAATACATTAATACTTATTATAAATTAATTTTGTTGCTCAAACATGACTCATTACAAGTCTTCGTCATGTGCCGACGTGCCATTACTATCTTTAATTTACTTATATAATTTTATTTTATTTGTAATTCTCCTCTTTGTGTATCCAATTCTTTTATTTTCTCTTTCTCCTAGTTGTTATGTTTTTCTCTCGCACCTTATCCCAAGTTTTTCTCTCACTCTTTCTTTTTCTCTTACGTCTTTTTTTTTATTCTTTTTCTCTTACGTCTTTAAGCCACATACGAATCTCACATCTACTCGATGTAAAATTTCATAAGTTGAGTCATTCTCACATTTACCCGATGTGGTGAATGGTGATAACGAGTGATCTCTTTATCTGAAAATGATCAAATGACAAAAAAAAAAGAAACCTTCAAAACAAACAACTGATAATGTTGAAAAGTAATTTTGGACGGATATACGAAAAGTAATTTTAGAATAGAATAGAAAAGAAAAGGAACATACTATACGAATTTTAGCAATAATTAAGGAGAATGAGCCTGGTAGAAGTATAAATTGATAATTATTACAAGTGGTTGTACATTAATAAATACGAGCACATGCACACAAATAAATTGACCCACGTAAATTTGTTATTAAAATATTTTATTTGTTTTAAGTAAATAGTTTACTATCTTATTTTATTTTAAAATTAGTGATTTAGGTCCGTGTCTATAGTACGGTATCAGCATGAGACCATATCAAAAAAGTTTTTTAATGTTGATGTTGAAATTTTAAGAATTAGAGAGATAATTGTGTAAAATAGAAGCAATTTGGGTTCAACTGAAAGACTTGAAGGGATCGTTGTGCAACAGTATAACTACCTTCACACATGTAAACTCTGAGATTAAATTGTGACCGTACAATTTTAGTAGAAGAAAAAATTCTGACCTTTAATTAACTTAACCTCTATTGTAATATAGATGTTTCGCTTGAAAAAAATTTCTTTCAAAATTTATGGCTACTATCTCTTTACGTTTTCAATTTTACAATTCGCATGTAGTATAAATATTTTGACTAAATTAAAATATTTTTATAATTATAACACTGATAATATTTTTATATTTATTAATTAATAGAGTTTGCATTTATAAACTCTTTGAGTAAAAAGTAAAAAATATGAAAATATTTTTGTAACGGTAATGATACACATAGTAAAAAATTGATCATAAATTTTAAAGTTCACACATGTGGTACAAAGAGATCCACTCTTCTCTCCCTCTCTCTAACCAAAATACTTGAATCTCTTTGTGGCACATGTGTGAATTTTAAAATTCATAATTAATTTTTCACAGTATGTATCATTACACTTTTTGTAATTATTAGTATCGAAATTAGATGAGTCTATAAGAGAGCAAGATTTAGAGGCGTGAGTAAGTGAAAGTGAAAGTGAAGTGTAAGAGCGTCCACAGTGGTAACCTCCAATATATCCCTATATTACATTCTAAACACCTCGTTTTCCGTTCAAGTTTCACTTTTTTAGCACTTTAAAAATAAATTCACTCCAACAAGCATTCTCTATATAACCCTCTAAAAATTAAATATCTCTCATCTCAACTAACAAACCATTATATTTTTTCCCTTTTATTTATATTTTTCCACCACAATTAAAATAAAATATTTTAAATTTTAAATTTTATATACTATGAAAAATATATTGTACTCTCTCCGTCCCTAAATTATTGTCTTGTTTGACTAGGCACACGGATTAACAAAAAATAATTGACTTAATTATTAATATTGGTATAATGTGTAGTTTCTTTTAATGCCTATGTGTATATGGCGCATAATTAAAGTAGAGAGAAAAGTAAGGGTAAAATGGTAAAAATAATCTCCTAAAAAAGAAAGTTTTAAACATAACAATTATTTAGGAACGGATAAAAAAATAATAATAATTTAGGGACGGAGAGAGTATATTTTAATAATTTTTATTTTAAAATATTAAATAAAAATATATTGTGCTTAAATAAAGTGAAGGAAATATAGATGATTTAAGTCACTATTTATGTTAAAATTTCCTCTATATTTAGAGAGTGATTTAATTGGTTTTAGAGATAGAGGATGGACTAGAGGAACTACTGTAGGATCAAGAAAAGGTAAAAAAATTTCTCTATATTTAGAGGGTGATTTAATTAATTTTAGAGATCGAGGATGGATTAGAGAAACCACTGTAAAATTAAAAAAGGGTAAAAATCTCTATAATTTTTTTTAGGGGGCAATGGGAGTGTCCACAGTAAACGGCCTAAGTAGGGATATGTCTATTCTGACAATGACCCATGGGAATCTGATTAATAAACACCGTCGCATTGAATCTTGAAGAAAAATACAAAGAAACCCCCGCCTAATAAGATTGAACATTTTAAGCCCTCTCTCTCTCTTACAATTACAAACACACACCTTCCTCCAAAATTCTCACTAGTAACAAGATAGAATGATGTCTTCAAATGGTATATATATATATACACACACACATGGTTAAACGTTTACCAAATGAGTTAGATGTAAAATAGATCATTCATTCGACGAAATGTATTTTGCGACTAAATCGGTGAAAGAGTTTTATAATTCTAAGAGAACAAAAAATGAAATTTATTTTGGACAAAAAGAATATTATTCCATAAAACACAAAAAGAGAATTTACGAGGAGAGGGAGAGGGAGAGGGAGAGGGAGAGAGAGAGAGAGAGTTATCGTCACTGTTTTCACTGCACTCAGTCTCCTACGGACTAAAATAAAAGTGTGGGGGGGGGGCAAGTATCCATGACCAAAAAGTAAAAGAAGAATTGTTGATTGTACATTACATTACATGTGACATTCCCGGTGGGCCCATAACCTACTACCACTAACAAAACAAAATATATTTAAGCGGGCCAGTCTTTGGCTAAAGAAAACACCTCGTCACGTTCCAATTGAATAGAAGGCCCCACTACACACACTAGACTAGTTTGTGCTTTTTATCGGATTCGGATTCTGATGCCCAACCCCCTTCCCTTTGTTTCGACACTATATTATATAGTCCCTCCATCCTTAAATTATTGTCTTTTTTTTCTTTTTCATTCGTTCTAAAATAATTATTTTATTTAAAAAAAATTTTTTAGAACATCACTTTTACTATTTTACCTTTACTTTTTCTTTCTACTTTAATTATGAGTCACATACACTGATACACATGAATATTAAAGAAAACAACACACTTTTTCAATATTATTCCAATATTAATAATCAAGTCAATTGAGTTTTTTTAATCCGTGTGCCGAATCAACCCAAACAATAATTTAGGAACGAAGTGAGTATAATTTAAGTCAAAATAAGGCACTTTGATTCTTCTTCAATAATCAATCATACATACATACATATTCATCCAATTATATTTGATACTGAGGCAACCAGATTGTAGAACAAGAGAGAGAGAGTTGGGCCAAAATTAATGGCATAGCGGATTAGCATAATCTCAGCTCCAGCACTCGGCCCAATTCATAAATTGCATGGACCTCCAATCCACCTGTATTTTTACAATACAAGGCTGCAGAATTCTACAAGCTCACACATGGCCCACATTCATTTAAAGAGAAGCACTTCCAATCACAAAAAGCAAGTGAAACAAGAAAGCTTCCTACAAAACAAAACAATTTCACTCAATTATTTATATATAGCACATTTCGATACCCTACCAAAAAAAAAAAAAAAAAAAGGCGATACTTTTTGTGTTATACATTTAAATAGATCCACAACCAATCACGGAACAACCTGCCCCTCCAACGAAATTCCATTTGTACTTTTTTGGTTTCGGTGAAACTCACTCCTCTCAACTGTTTGAACAAATCACGTATAAATTTGGATTGCTTTTTCAATATGAAATATAGACTAGTTACTGGATCTCCTCAAGAATGCTAATATTCCTAACCCAGCTACTAAGGCTGCCCCTGCCGCTACAGCACTGTATGCGGATGCCCATGCATCTGCCTGAGCATAATCCAGACTACCTCCTGCACTCGATCCTTTCCTCCGCCCAGGTGTCCCAGAATAATCTAAATGCAATTTTAATCCCTGTTTAGATTTAACATTCACATGTCAGACTTCATTCCTTGAGCTTGACAGAGAGCAACATAAAGTTCAAAAAATCAGCAGGAAAGTTAGTTCCTCAAATCTATTATCTAGTATGGAAAGCCAAACAACACAATGCTACCCCTTTTCTTGGGATTTAACATCAAAATATTATTGAAAACTGCCTGTCCTGACATATTATGTGCTAATATCCTAGATTTTGAAGCTTTAACTTAGAAACTGAAAGTAGACGACCTGGTGCAAATATTCCTAGGGCATAATATGACCATGTCTTTCTAATATAAAAAAAGAGTAACATCCCATGGCAAGGCCAGGGCAAAAGGCTAAATATACCTTCCAACCAAGTAACTTTGCATGCTCCACCGCTGCATTAAGATCGCTATCTGATGCAAGTACAACCTTGTCCTGGTCTTCATCTTCATACTACAGAAATAGGTCCATGTAAGCACAATACAACTTGCAATTAACAATGAAGAGATTAACTCCCATAAAATGCTGTGAGAAGTACCAGAATCTGTGGGAGGTTGTGGCGCTCAATGTCATCTCCTATTCTCTGAAGTATTGCAGTTATTAGATCTGTCAAACTTCGAGTATCTGACCTCAAGAACAGGAACATAAAGCCAAGTCAATTAAGTATCATTACAGCGAGTCTGTGAATTCTCTCTTTTCCCTCATTTATTTCATTTGTAGCTTCACCTGGAATTTCCTACTAAATTCTTCCTCCTTCACACTTTGAAACTATGATATGGAGCCTAAATTACACTCTAGAAGATCTCTGAAACCACCAGCCACTGTGCCGGATATCATTTGTACAACACAAGTGTAGTGCTAGTGTGTGCAATGAAACCAGTAAATTGAACAAAAGTGGCTTCAATCCAGAACCTAGTAAAACATGAGGTCTGTCTGGTAAGAGTCTTTTATACATCTCTCCGATAGAGGTGCAAAGGTCAAGTACAAAGATGCAAGCATCCAACACACATGGCCACATGATGGCTGTTTAATGTTAGAAATAGAATAAGAAGCATACCACAAATAAATCTATGCATTCGACCTCGTTTGTCTTGAATTTTGAAAGAAAATGTATTCGGCAGGCTTGGCGAAGGAAAGGGAATAGATCTCCCGGTCTCTGCCCCATCAGAAGGCAATCGCAGGGAATTCTCACTGAGATGTCATAAGCAATATTTAAGTAACCAAAAGATATAAATGCAGAACCAATTAATACAAGACTGGCATAGGCTATAACCTCCTTGTTTCTTCATCATCATCAGGAGTTAATTCCATGGCAGAGTCCCAAAATTTCTGCATCATTGAACTTGCTGCTTCATTACTAACTCCAGCAGTACTTCCCACCTGATTAAGTCCAAAGAATAAAATACCATACTATTCAGTACAAAATACAAAGAACTACACAAATTTGAGGAAGAAAACTTTTGATATAGAACTCTAGATACTTTTTTTGGTGATGCATCCAATGATTGATTACAGTGAACAACTAAATACTTTCTCCATAGACGAACAATCATGTAATCTAGCAAACAAAAAAGGGCAAACTACACAAATGGTCCCTGTAGTTTTAGTGTTTTCTGCAATTGGTCCTTACACCTCGCAAATGGTCCCTATACCGAGACATTTTACCCAAATGGTCCTTCCGTTAAACTCTGTTAATTTTCTGCCGTTAAGTGCGCACACGTGCCACTCACGTGCATTTGTAAAAGGGCAAAGTAGTCATTTTATCTTGAAAAGTACAGGGACCGATCTTGAAATATAAATATTAAATACACTTAAAAGTGATTGTAGCTTCACCATTTTTTCTCCCTTCTATCACAAATTAATTTTATTTTTTTAATGTAGAACCAAATCAAGAAAATAAAATCAATGAATACAATTAGAAAATCTGTGATGATGATAATGACAAGTACACACTGTGATGATGATAATGATACATTATACTAGTATTTCTAGTTTCCTTTCTTCCTCAATCATCATTTTCTCTCTCTTCTCTTTCCGATCTTAAATTGAGATACATCATTTTCTCTCTCTTCCTTCTTTGAATCTCAAATCAAGGTTCATCATTTTCTTTCTCTTTCCTCAAATTTCATAATCCGAAAATTGCATTTAGGACAATCAAAGGAGATTATTCAGAACGGAGTTCTTTCATCAGCCGACTCCATTGTTGCACCCACCGAAGGATTTTCAAACACCCGCTCTACCCACTGTTGGTGTTGACTATGTGTGTGTGTGAGAGAGATCTAGAGAGAGCAAAATTGAAAACCCAGTTAATAGGATCTGGGTGGAGATGAGGTTGAGATTGAGTGGAAATGAGGATTTTAAAAATTCAGTAAAATTAATACTTCATTTTTCACAACTCCTTAAGGAAAGAAACCAGTCTTTCTTTCTTTCTTTATGTCAACTCTGAAGCGAAAGAAGAAGGAGCTTGCAGACGAGACGGTGCAAAAAGATGAGATGATATAGCAGCAACCCTTCTTCCATATCTGTATTTACTATTTTTTTTTTCGAATCTGGGTTTCTCAAAAAAACTTAGAGAGACATCGTGTTAGTGGACCCAAGGATACTCTGTTATAATGGATGAAAAAAGTTGAAGAAAATAAAAATTTATAATTATAAATTTGTTTAATTGGTGTGGCAGCCATGGTTGATGGGTGGTGGCAACATGGTTGATTGCAAGGGAAGGGGATTTGAATGAGGAAGAAAGGGGTGAAAAATTAGATTGAATTAATTACCATGGTTGAGAACTCCGGTGAATCACAACGAGGTGACTGGTCTTGGCAAGACTTTGTGACTGAGAGAAAGGAGAAAGACGAAGAAGATGGGAGGGTCGCTGCCGGAGAAGACGAAGTGCAATTCCTTTTCAGTTGGACCCTTTGGGTTTTTAATATTGCAAAAAGTTTTAGTAATTCACGGTTGGTCCCTATACTTTTATAAGTGAAATGACAATTTTGCCCCTCTCCAAATGCATGTGAGAAGCACATGTATGGACTTAACAGATAAAATATAACGGAACTAGACGAAAGGACCAATTGCGTTCAATTGATTGGTACAAAGACGACTGGCAAAAAAATTTTTGTATAGGGACGAAATGCAAAAAACCCTAAAACTACAGGGACCATTTGTGTAGTTTGCCCAACAAAAAACTAGAAAAAAGGCTTAAGCAATATGGGAGTCTGGTACTAGAAAATATTACTTTGACTGGCATCCTAGTAGACAAACCATGAGCGACGTGAACATTTTGAACAGTTAGATATATCTAGACTCTTGAATTTTCACATTAACCATGAGCTTTAGTGGCCTTAAATTTCTTGATGTTACAATAGAAGGTTCTCACTTGTGAGTGTTACAAGATTTACATATCTTCTTTGCCATGCAACAATGCAAGACACTCTTTCCTTTCTTCACTTCTCCAAAAAGTTGTTTTTTTCCCATTAAAAAGAGAAAAAGGAAAATCGGGAGGAGGAGAAAGTAATTGTTGGCCGCAAACATTCACACAACAGTTCATCATTTTTTTTTTTTGATAAGTAATAATAGCATTAGAAATCGTCAAAACAGGTGACGAGTCCTTGTATACAGGGGGTATACTCTACATAAGCTACTAAAATCTATACAAACGAAATCCTGTTCACTAACATTCAGTTATACAAAGTAAATCATTAAATCAACGTTTCCTGATGACCTAGAATTATTGCAATTGTATTGGCTTGTGAGCAACTAAACCCCAAGAGGAAAAGGAGGGCATAAAGGTAACCAAACACATCATTTTTAAAGGAGATTTCTAGACTATAATGGAAACTATATGATAGTGAACTAGTACATTAAGCACAAGCCCTAACAAGAAATTCCTATAAAGCCAAGTGTATTTAGTACTGTAGGAGCGGTTATACCCACGTCACTTCAGGTGATTCTCATGTATTCACCCAGTCTTCCCCGAACTAAACCTAGCGTACGGGAACGTACTAGGCGGGAGATAACCCAAAGGGGGGCCGAGATTGAGTGCTTTAGACTAAGGGTAATGACACCCGAGTCTTTACGGCCGCACCCCGGCTTTATTAATTGTCTCCATGAGCAAGCTAGCCAAAGGTCCAAACGCTTCGTGCGGGGAACTTCTTGCCTCACCCTATACTAGGGAGCCCGGATCCCCAAACATTAAGGTTTCAAGGAATTAACTCTACGCCTCAGGTAAGGGGCAATAATTTACCACTAGCACTTGCATCCTTCAGAGATGACCCGGCTTAAGACACTATTAGGTGAGCCGGCGTAGGGTCCCTGAACCCCTGAAGGTCGAGCCGGTTCTTAGGAACCTCGAGGGTTATTGGTTTGGCGACCTCAAGAGAAAGTCTCACCCATTGTACACATATGTTATCATGCATGTGCAACGCGTGTGACCTAAATACCGAAGAGAGAAAGAAATTATTGTGGTCCCCGCTTACGGGACACGTGTCCTATAATCATTGTATGGTCAATAGGATGATGACACCTAGGAGGGAATCTTGAAATATTCCTTGTGTCATCTCATACTCATTATAAATAGAGGTCATAAACCTCAGTTTACAGAGATCGTTATTCGATAATCTGGAGCTAGTGAGTACTCAGCCTTTGCCCTTTTTCTCTTTATCTAATCAATCTTGACTTCAACCCCGACCTTTACTCTTTTGAGGTTCTTTGATATAGACGTATCACGTCAAGTATTAAACCCGGCACATATGTACAAGTACCTAATCTGTAAACACCAGACCTCAAAGGGATGGAAGCAGATGAGACGGGACATTTGACCTTTTATGCCACAAAGCTATTGCAAGACTAGATCAACCAAGTGATTTATACTATTTGAACACTTATTGCTCCCAGAAAGATAGAAACTCCACTTACTGTGGCTACAGCAGCATGAGTAATATGAAGAACATCGACAACAGCAACTACAATTCCATCTGCATCAACCATCCACCAATTTTAAAAATCTATATTAACTGTATAACATTATACAAACTGAATTCTCCTGATCAAGGAAAATTTACCTTTATCAACAACAGGAAGGTGTAAGAACTTCCCATCATGCATCGTATGCAGAGCATCAACAATGGGTGTATCAATTGTCGAACATTCCGGATTTGGTGTCATTACCTATATATGAAATCAGATGCCAATATGAAATAATAATCTTTCTCATTCACAAAAAAATCCACAAACAAGTATGCTGCCTACGACTGCCTGATAAACATGTAAAAATTTCTCTAAACTGGTAAAAGGATATAACATTTGGCAACAAGAGCCAAGGTTCAGAAATCACTTTGACAGAACACCAGACCTCAATGCAAATAGCACAAGGGAAATGAAAAATTACCTTCTCCACTAGGGTTGAATCAGGGGGGAGATCTTGTGCTATCACCCTCATCAATATATCCTTGGAGCTAATACAAGAAGAATTTATATGTTAATATATGGATTTACAATCTTCTAAGCTTTTGAAATTAATACGATTCTTTTTCCAGACATTAAAATAGATCTGCAACACATAATGGATGTGAAACTCACGTTAGAATCCCCCGCGGCTTGTTGTCAACTGTTACAACAGCCGAGCTTATGCGACACTCGAGCATCTTTTTTGCTGCCATTACTACTGTGTCGGAAGGGGAAACAGTTACGATCCTGAAAATGCACAATTAGTGCAGTAAAGTAACAACTTAACCAGAATAGTTTATCCACAAACACACAAAAATAAAAATTTAATAGTAATTGACAAATAAAAGTAAAGGTATTACCTACTTTGTATTCTCCGAAATGATAGTAGACAAAGAGGGCCTGAACATCCGCTCTCGAAGTGTTTCAATAAATGTATTAGGGCCTGTATAATAACCAATAAAAGACTATTGTATGAATTTCAGGTCAAAACAGGAAAAAGGTAAGCATGTATCATTCAAGTACATAATATGCTAGACATTTCAACAAAAAAGTTATTACAACTACAAATTCGGTAACAAGGGCTCTTCATTTCACTCCCCACACCAGTGTCGGACATGGTGTGGGATCTGTGTCGGATCCTTCAAGTTGTAAATGGACACTCCACCACTTGATTTCAATCAAATTTTTAAATTTTAAGATATTCAGCTATATCAAACTCTCAATTATTCTTAAAAAGACTTCCAACACCTTACTATATATCACCAATTTCGATACCATACCCATAATTCCATAATTTATTATTAGAACCCAATAGATGGAAAAACATAACACGATTAGCCGTGTCCAAGTACCCGCATAGTGACAATAATGTAACTACAAGTGCTAAAGAGAATAATTCCGGTGACATTTCCACTAACCAGAAATAGATGTTCCCCAGTGTTTTTCAACGCCTTCAACAGCAGCAGCTATGGCCTTGCCCTTTTCAGCTGCCCTTTCCATACGAGCAATAGCATCATATAAACATTTTGCTATATCAAGCAAAGCAATAACCTCTCCATTCTCTACAACAGGCAAATGTCTGAATTTTCCTGCAGGCAGCATATCAAATAATGACAGGATTAGAGAGATATTTTTGAAAATTAATAATGTATCTTTCCTGTTGGTACCAACCTTGCACCATCTTTTGAAGGGCTTCCACAGCGAGAGTGTCTGAAAGTACAAACACGGGGTTCCTGGTCATAACCTTTGAAACTTGTGTATCCTCAAGATTAAGCTCACGGGCAATCACTCTTGTTGCTATATCCTTTAATTCAGAAAGGCCAAGTTAAATATAAGTCATGTTCTAAATAAAGTAAAAAAATGAGGTAGGGCATTGCTATTTGCCATCCATCATAAATGAGATTCCACGAAAGTAATACCTTGTCTGTCAGGATTCCACACAGTAAGGCATTTGAGTCCGTTAACAATAAAGCATCAACCCTGCGGGAAGCCATTCGGCGGCAAGCTTCATGAATACTTGTAGTTTCAGGTACTGTCAGGGCCTTCGATAGCCGCAATCTCTTCACTGTACGCTCTCCAGTTAGTCCCCTGTTCCAATGCGGATTAAAATGGAAAATCAATTTGTAGAATCTGGTAATCAGTATGTAACTGCAAGCTCTAGTGCCTTCTCCTCTGTAATGTGGCATTGTGTATTTCCCTGTTTGCATGCATACGTGCTTGTGCTAATGTTTCTTATGACATATCAGAGGCGAACAAAGTAGTAAAATTCAGCCTCTTCGATTGTATTGTTTCATGACAGCTGTTTATGTTATCTACTTAAGAAACACAATGAAAGGCCTTGGTTCCTAAGCAATTCATCTAGTCATGCACACGTATACAGATATAGACATGCATATACTTAAATATACATATATACACACACACAGACACACATATAAGATTATCATATATTTGTAAATAAATAAACATATATACATATATACATACATATATACATATATACATATATACATACATATATACATATATACATACATACATATATATATATATATATATATATATGGGGGAGTATTTAATGGTTATTTTTTTATTTAACCATCAATGGTTACTCTCATTATCAACCATTGGATCAAAAATTAAAGGTTGAGATTTAATGGTTAGTTGGAAAATGCAATTAATGCAAGTAGGTGAGTCATTTAATGCATTAAATCTCAACCTTTAATTTTTGATCCAATGGTTGATAATGAGAGTAACTATTGATGGTTAAATAAAAAAGTAACCATTAAATACTCCCCCATATATATTGGTACAAACATTAACATATATATACTAGCACTGTTTATAACTCAAAAAACGAATTATGTTGTAGCGCAGGAATGAGTATAGAAATTTATGTTGGGTTCAAGTGAAAGTGTGAAACATGTTTAAGGGTATGTTTGAATACATGCCTAGACTATACAGGGTTTTCAAAAATTTGTGAGGGCCAGATAACTCCTCACCCTCCGCAACCAAATGACCCCAGACCCCCTTCCTTCTCTCTTGTGCGGTGACAGAGCAACAGCCCTTCAAGTAGCCACCCGCTAAAAGTTCCATAATACAATATCCACTAAAACAAAAGCATACTACTTAATTTATTTTTCTTTTAATTAACAGAATGTAGAAGACAGATTATATTTGCTTATTTTTCTTTCAATTAACAGAAGAAGACAGATTATATTTGCCATTATGAAGCTGAAATCTTTTATCCTTTGTTCTTTTTGAGGATATCATTCATGTAAAGAAGAAGATGAGCAAATATTTGTTGTTTACAGTTTTTTCATGGAAAATGATTTCCTTAAAACGTTTTCCTCATTTCCAGTGTACGGTAATGTTCAAAAAATGTTGCCAGCGCGAAATATTTTACAGGTCAATTGAAAATGAGCCACTTTCGCTGTAAAGTGACTTATAGAGGGTGCCTGCTGCAGCCTGCAAGTGATTTCCAAAAACAAGCGAGGCTATTTTGCAGTTTCGAACTCAACAGTAATTTATATTTCTCTATTTCTCTCTCCCTGTTCTTCGATATCACTGCTTGCCAATATGATTTGCTACCTAACGAGTTCATCTTTCCTCTTCGGTTTTTTTTTCTTTTGAGAGATTTTCCTTTTGGTTTCACAAACTAATCCAAATTTTCAATCATTATTGTTTTTGCAGATTTTATAATTTGATCTTTAAAAGTTTAATCCAATTTACAGTTCCGACCCTAGAAACTACATACAGCCCTAAGATTGTAGTAGCCACCACCTTCAATACCAAAACAATTTACAATCCTCCTGCCAATGAAGAAATTCCACCAAAATGCCAACACATCACAACACCCAAATCAATGAAAAGGTGGATTTGACTATGAAAACTCACTACTCGATCAGTCAATGCAGCGAACAAACCAAGCTTCATACGTAATGAACAAAGCTTATAAAAATAACTGACAAATTTGAGTTGTTGAATAAAAGAAAAAATGTAAATATTTTCAACTTCTTATGTAACTTCACTTTTTCTAATTAATATCCAAATATAGGTTTTCAAGCATATTTTCCATGAGTTAAGCAGATACCCAAAAGTCATTTTCTGATTCATTTTTCAGGATGTGAACCAAACAATGGGAAAAAAAATCTTCTCATTTTCCAAGACACATTTTCTAGAAATCATTTTCTGGAAATCGTTTTCCACGAAAGAAACAGTGCACAGTTGCATTTTATTTGCACGAGGATCATTATCAGCTGTCCAATGAGGATGCGCTTCCACTTTTATGTTTAGTAACAGTTCAACCAACTCAACTGTGTGGATTGCAGCTCTCTATGCCAACTCAACTACCATCCGGTGCTTGACGTAGAAAAACTAGTCCCCATGTTTATCAAGTTGTTTCGGTGTGTAAAAGATCAGGTGATATTTACAAAAGGAAGTATCCCTATGCAAACAACATCCCCAATTCATGGTGGGGGTTAAAAGAGCATTTGAGCTATTTAATTTAAGTCTTTTATATAAGGACACGAGCTATTATCTAATGAATACATGCCTGATTCAGATGATTTTGAGAAAGCAAATAAAGGCACACATTCTAAACATAGTTGCTCCTGAACATACTAACTCGGTTAGATCTAGATAAACATAATATATATATATATATTAATATGTTGCTTGCCTAAGAAGCACTGACACTAACACAATGACACGACAAGACTCTGATCGACACGAAATTTTCCGAAAACTTCTCACACAACACGTTAAAATATATCTTATAAATAAATGAGAACAATAGCGTAAAAGATGATGTTAGATTGTAAAAAAATGAGAACACTTAAAATATTATATAGCATCAACAAACAACACAATTTTCCCAACTATAAAATGGGTTTATCTAAACAAGGAGCACATCAATTAAATTCCTAAAATTTAGGATTTGCTTCCTTTTGCGCTTCACCCATGATTGTGTAATATACTTATAATTGTGTAATCATACCAATATATATAAGCAATATACATGCTAGCCCCCTATTGTTTTGGCCAAATTTCTCTCATTCCCTTCTTTTCATTTTCATTCTTCTTTGTCTTCTTTTACTTCTTACATCCAAACGTGTCAGATAATTTTTAAAAAAATTAATTCGACACTGCTAGAGTGTCCATAATGTGTCGAAGAGTGTCCGACACACGACATGTAGCCCTCCGAGGAGTGTTGGAGCTTCCTAGCTGCTCCCTACTAGCGATTCAGTGCAGCAATCAGCAATTAAAAGAAAAATAAGAACAAAATTTGATGGGTGCCAAGGTACATGAAATCCCAAATATTCCACCCAGATCACTAAAACATTGTCCCAACTGCTGTGTAGCGGCTGAATGAATCTTATTTTCAATCTTCTGTGTGCAACAGGACCGCACGCTTTGTTACCTTACATCTTATGGCCTTTAATTTCAGCTACATTTGTCCCTCCCATTTTCTGACATTACCGTTACTATCACCTCTAAACATGCCACACTATTCGTGCACACATGTTTCTCTTCTTGTAGACCCCTAACCCATCTTAACAATATTTTTATCCAAATACCTCTAATTATAGCTGCTCCAATGAAAATTTCCTAAATCATGCAAATCAAACATCACCAAGGAGTAGCTAAGATTTTTATAGAATATCAAATCCTGACCTCTCTTAAACCATTATAAACTTGTCTGTTCAACATCCCATATATTAGCAGTTTTAGCTTTCAATGCAGTGAAGTTCAAACTGACCGCAAAACTATTTTTTCTGGGTTTGAAAACTCAAATTTGCACATTGATAAAAGAACAACAATTCTTTTTCTTTTGGTACTTTCTAATGAGACATAATCGTTCCGGGCTCTGCCGGAAATCGGTCACGCTCACAGGGGTCTCCCCACTCCATGGTAGTCGGTCACTTGGGCAGCTGCTCAAGTGGTACTCATGTTCAAGTGGTACTCATGTTCCACAATCTATGGCTTTAACCTGGTGGTCATGGGTTCGAAACCAGGGGAGGGGAGCGTCCCAGTTTCAGAACACGAGGGAGAGCAAAAATCCACTAACATGGAGTGGGGAGACCCCGGTGAGCGTGACCGACTTCCGGCAGAGCCCGGAACGACTATGTCTCATCACTTTCTTATTGTAAAAAATTAGAAAGCAAAAGTGCAATTAAATTGATTGAATTGCGGTTGATTTAATGCTGAAAAAGATGCTACATATAAAATCAAGATTCAACAAAATAAAGAGCGCAAACACATATACACGTATAGTTAAGAGGGGTGGGTGAGGATACAACATACATGGAACGAGATGCAGTAAAGGATTTTTGGGGAGGATCAGAGGCTCCATTTTCGGAAGCTTTCTTCTTAGCCTTCGAAGATAAGCTTGAAAATGACATACTTCTCCTAGAAGAACCTCCTTGACTTGTCGTCATATCACCTATCTCTTATGTCTAAATCTCTGCAACAAAAGGAACCGACATCTATCAATCAATTTCACAACCTTAACATAAATACGTAGACTTGATTACGTCAAAATTCACGAAACTGACCTGATTAAAGCTCAAACATAAATAGGATTAGAAAACGGATTAAAGTCAAATGGATAATAACCCAATCTCCGTATAGCTCAACGGAGAGCTCTGTGCGTCGTCAAAGTAAAAGGGGCAATCGCGGATAGAATTCTGATCGGAGGATAATATTTTCCGGAAAAATCAAGATGAATTTTCCGGGAAAATGAACCGACCAGGAGAGTAAAGGGAGGTAACCCTAAGGTTTGGGAGGATGGAGGTGAATCGTGAGAAATTTGAATTTGTTCGGAGATGACGAATTTGGAAGCGTGCCAATAGAAGGCGTGCACGTATACGAATATGACGCAGTGAAAGGTTCCAAATTCAGAGGAGGAAATGAGGCGTTGAAATTGTGAGTTAAATTTGGCAAGTCATTAAGGAGCGAGATTCTGTTTTGCCATTTCTAACTAACCGACCACAGTACAGTACTCTATTTCCAGCCCAACGTATAACATCAATCTAATACTCCTCGTTCTCCCGCCGCCCACTTTTGCTTGTCAACTGCGTGAAAGTACTGGGTGCAACTATGCAAGTGTAAATGTGCCAGTATACAAAAAAAAACATTATTTTATCAATGCCCCAAATATATACGAAAAATAAAATAAAAAATAATAGTGTCAATCTTGTTATAAAAAAAACAAAAATCTTATTTCTAGCAAAGATACTCCCTCTGTCTTGTCTATTTTTTTTTTCCTCTTTAAACAATTTTTTAAAAATAATTTATCCATAGTACAATTTAAATGAAGTACAACCGTACAAATAAGTAGAGCTACAATGTTAAAAAATATATATATATATATATATATATGACTTGTCAAATTAGGTTTTTTTTTTTTTTAAGACTAAGAGAATAGAATTTTAGTATAATTTAATGAATGTACAAATAAGCACAATTTTAAAATATTTAATTTACTAAAAGAGACTATTTTTTAGGTCACATCCTTGTGGCGCCCAGTGACATCCTACTAACCCCATTTCAGGTTTGGACCCAATAGTAAAATCCTGCAAACAAAGCAAAAACATATGGACGGAGTACTTACTCTTTTATAAAATAAGTGTTTTCTATTAAATTTATACAAATTTTAAAAAAAGTGTTTGACTTGGTATACTGTTTTAAAAAGTTGCAATTGATCTCGATGTGTTAAATCAGTGGGATTCATTCTCTTAAAGGCCTCACGATTAAGATGTGCATAATAGATATAATTTGTAAAACTTTTCAAAAGAAAAAAATTATACTAATTTTCATACATTCCAAAATATATAAGAATTTGAAATTAAAAGAGTAGTTGTGGATGAAATGTGCTAGATAGTAAATACTAAAACGTGCATTTATTAAGAGTTCGATTGTTCGTGCGTTTTGGCTAAAACGCAGGGTTAAAACGTAGCGTATTCCTTAACTTAGCATTTCAATGCTGCGATAGACAAAACTACGTTTTTAAATCGCAGCTGCGTTTTAAAACGTTGGAATTCTTAGTTTTTTCTCAAAACGCAAATTTTAAAACGCAGTAGGAATAAAAAGTTGCGTTTTGACATAATATCTCAAACGCATTTATAAAGAAAAAAACCGCGTTTTAAATAATCTGCGTTTTAAAAACGCTGCATTTTTAAAATGCTACACCAAACGGGGTTTAAGAATTTTTTGCCATAGTTTGTTTAAGTGATTGATTTTGTGACTTGTGTTATTTTTCATTATTTTCACTTTCTTTCCTTTTGGTTTCTAATTTATAAATATATATTTTTTTAAATTACAACTAAAAGGACTTAAGTGTTACATAATATAAAGCAAGTGTACTAATTTTTATAATTCAAGATTCTCATGATAAGTATACCATTCAAAAAGAAAAAAAAAAAAAAAAAAGGAAATCTTTGAACCCTAACTTTTTTGAAAAAAAGGTTCTTAGCCACATTAAGGGTTCAAAAAAAAATTCTCTCTCTCTCTCTCTCTCTCTCTCTCTATGTGTGTGTGTGTGTGCGCGCGCATGTATACTATAGGCCAAAATATGAAAAATTTCTCAAAGTATTCACCCATTCTCACTTTGCCCCTCAATGTTAAAAATGTCTCAAGTTCGTACCTAACGTAATTTGTCGCATTTTACCCCGTCCCGTCAATTGCCATTTAGAAAACCACGTTAAGTTGCAAGTGATCATACACGTGCGGGTCAATATTTTCATTTCCATTCTTAGACCTCTCCACAACTTATCACTACGACTTCTAGTTCACTTTCTCAAAACCCTAATTTTATACCAATTTCAATTCTCGCTGAATTGTTCCATTTTTGCTTCCAAAATTCGAATTTTTATGAGTTTTTCTGGTTTGCTGTCGAGGAATTAGGGTTCTTAAGTTTTTCTTTAAGGTTAATTTAATTTGATGGCGAGTGTTGGGGAAGATGACGAGTATGAAAGTAATTCGGAGCAGGCCAAGTTGTCGTTGACGATGCGGCGGAGGGAAGCCAGTGATGATTAGGAGGAGGAAGAATAAGACGATGTGGAGGAGAGAGAATTGCTACTATCTAGGAGAGTTAATTCTAGGGTTTCTGATTGCGAATCGGAGGGTCAAGGTGCTGCAGCTAATTATGTTGATGAAAAATCTGATTTAGAGGAAGAAGATGAAGAGTACGAGGAGGAAGTTGAAAGAGGAGTACTATGAAGAGAGAGAAAGCGTCGGAGGACACGGCGGCGAAGTTGAGGCTCCGGTGGCTCCTGAGTTGGGGAAGGCATTAGATGGAGATATAAAGACGGAGGTGAATAATCAGGCACAAGAGGAGACTAGAGGGGATGAGAAGTTGCGGGGGCTAATTGATGGTGAGTATGATGTGCACAAGCGCTCTGGGAATTAAAGAGACAAATTTCACTAGTGCGAAGTTAAAATGACAAGAGAACTGCGTTGAAGAAATTCGTCATAAACCCACAAATTTCACTAGTACGAAGCTTACGATCGTACTAATGCTAAAGGGCCTTCAACGGCTTGTATTTTGACGGTCAAAGGTGATTTCTTGCACGCTATGAACATCGGAGACAGTCGATTTGTGGTGGTTCGCTGAACATTTAAAAAAAAATATACAATGTAGTGGTTTATTTTTTATACAACGTTTTTAATAATAAACGGTGTTCTTAACATTTAATAACAATGTTTTTATTGTTTATGTTGTATTAAGATCACAGTGATTCACAACGTTTGGTGAAAAAACGTTGTCTACAATGTAACTTTTAACAAGGTTTAGTAAAAAAAAAGGGTTAATTGCACCATAGTACCTTGACTATGGACTATTTCACCATTAGTCCCTTAATAATTTTTTTTTAATTTTAGTCCCTTGACTATAAAAATTAGACATGGTTGGTCCTTTTGTTGTATGTCGTTAGTATTTTTTCGTTAAGTCCGTCATGTGCCCATCACGTGCCTTTGGTTAAGGGTATTTATATAATTTCAAGTGCAAGACTTTAAGAAAAAAAAAAAAAAGGCCCTAATACCCATCTTCTCAAACTGCCAGTCCACCACCACCAAACCCATCTTCTTCGGCCAATAATTTAAGAAACCACCACTGCCAGTCCACCACCACCACCAAACTCAAGAAATCACTAAATAAATCACTCAAATTACTTCCAATTACTTCCATGAAAACTCAAATCACTCAAATTACTTCCAATTACTTCCTTTCAATTATCCAAACATATTTAACTTTCAAACCCACCGCTGCAAATGAGACAAATCAACATTGCTGAAAACCCTAACCCTAGCCGTCTAACCACCAAAGCCGTAGAGAGTACGACTCTAACAGCCGTCTGGCCATCTCCATTTGCTCAAAGAGTTTGGATGAAAACGAAAATCAAACCTAGATCTACAATCGAAACCCAGAGATGAAATGGAAATCAAAACGAAGATCTGAACCTATGGATGAAAGACGGCGAACAACGAAGATTTGAATCTTCGTCCTCAATTCCTATAACGAAATCGGGATCGACGAATCAAACGGGGAAGGCTGGGATCGGGACTTTCGACGGAGAGACGTAGTCTACAGTAACTGTTGTCAGGAAATCTCCACCGGCTAGATGAAACGGACTCTTCTTTAACAGAGAGTTTTAGAGAGAGAGAGAGAGAGATAATATGAGAGGGAGAAAGAGAGAGTTCTTTGACAGAGAGGTTCGCTGAAGAGCTGGAGCTGGGGGTGGGGGAGAAGTGATGGGTGCAATCACTGGTGGGTCTTCACTTCTACTAGTTTGGGCTCCAACTAGCTTGAGAGAAAATGGAGGGATGAGGGCTGGGATGCAGGAGCTGGGGGGTGGGGGGGAGTCAAAAACAGAGAGAACAAATGGAGGGATGTGGGCTGAGATGTTGTGGGGGGTGGGGGGAGAGAGAGAAAAGAATATATTATTTTAAGTATTAGAAAATATCTTTGCACGTGAAATTCCATAAATATCCTTAAACAAAGCCACGTGATAGGCACATGACGGAATTAACAGAAAACTATTAATGACATCCAACAAAAGGACCAACTGTGTCTAATTTTCATAGTCAAGGAACTAAAATTTGAAAAAAAATTGTTAAGGGATTACCGGTAGAATAATCCATAGTCAAGGGACTAATGGTGTAATTAACCCTAAGAAAAGGATTAATATATAATTTGGTCCTTGAACTTGCCAATATTTCCTACCTAGGTTATTGTACTTGAATATTTCCTAATTTCGTACTTAAACTGAGGTTTTGAGTAATCAGTTAATCCTTCAACTGACGGAAGTCAGTTGAGGCGTTAGTTTCTTATTTTTAAGATAAAAATGCCCTTAGTCAGTAAGTGATTGGGATCTGACGTGGACAACAAATTCTGAGATGATTTTTTGTGACCCGACCCGAATTTCTATACAAAATCACAAGGTCGGGTTGCCAAAACAATGCAATAAGACTAACATAACACGTAAACACCTGAATTAATATTAATAAACAAGTCTTCGGCGACACTACAGCCAGAACCCAACTAACAACAACCACGAGTCTACAACTCGGGAAAAGAAACAACAACAACAATAACATCATCGGCCACAACATGCTGGAACAACAACGTAAACCACGAGCCACATCATGCTCGGAAAAGACATCTGGAATAACAACCAATTGTATACACAAGCATAACATATATGTCGGCTACCAAAAGAATAATACAAATAACCAAGTATAATTCTACCCCAAAGTAAAGTCTATATAACTTTACAAACCAACTGTCCTCACCAAAATAAAATACTACAATAACTGTACAAACCCAAAAGCACAACCACGGGGACAACCTGCTAACTAGTCACGTCCTGACCGACCTCACCGAGAGTTGCCTGGCTGGTTCGGATCTAAGAAAAAATAGTTAAACAACAAACGGGGTGAGTCGAAACTCAATAAGTTACTAAATGCAACTACATGACATGTCATAATGCTCAATTATAATCGTAACAAGGTGATAGCATTTCTATACATCATAACTAAACATGAAATATCATCTTTGATATATAACTCACATTAAACACATAGCACTTTGATGTTCACATAAGTGCTTATAAATAAATCACCTAATAAAAGATATCGTCTCTCTTTATCCATCTTTGTGTTGCTCATGCAATACACAAAATAAACAACGTGTATCGATACTCGTGTGTGATGTATCGACATCCCCGAACCTGCCAGGTCTCCCCGAAAATCTATCGGATCTTAGCAACCAAAGTTACGTGTATTGCAACAACAGTGGGGCTACCTCCCACCTGCGGCCACAGGTGAGGTGTGTGTGAACTCCGCTACGGCGACTTATAGCGATTCCAAACATTGATTTGTCAAGGCTATATGTCGTCCCACCTTAACTCATTAACAAATGCCAGCTGGACTCAATGTGATGTACAAAATGCATGGTATCTAATTAATCTTATGCAAATTAACCCCAAGTTCAGAAATAATGAGCATGGTAAATATTAAGTAATTCATATTACTCAATAACATGTTAACATCAAGCACATATTTGCCAAAGTTTATTCATCAACATAGAGCTAATTTACAAGTCTCTAATCCACAAATATCAACCACTCACTTAACCAACTTGTTTGAGAGTTCATAATCTTACTCAAACAAACTAAAATTCTCGTAGGAACTTAACGTAATATTCAGTGTATATTGTTCTTCCCAAATTCTTCTTCAAGAGTTCATTAGTACAATTGTTCACTTTGGGTATAGTTGTTACATGCAACTTCCTTCCAACTATAGTCTTTGTTCTCCTCTTAGTTCAATTATAAGTTCAACAACGAAGCAATTATTTAATCAAACCATCTTATACCAAGCAACTAACACAATTAGGATTCTCACACATTCATGTAGCATTTAGACATGTAAATAATATCTTTATCAAGGCTAGCTAGTCTATTATGTAACTAGCATGATTTGAAGCTTTAATCATACAAAGAGGGGTGGTTAGTAACTTACCTCAAATTGGAAAATCAAACCACTAAAAATAAAATCAAAGCCTTGCAAATGAGTCTCATAGTCTTGAGCAACTCAAATCTGATCTTGGATTAAAATTTGGATGGCTAGATCTTGAAGAGATGTAAAACACACAGTAATCTCACCTTCTACAGCACACACAACTCTCTCTTGTGTTCTTGAGTGATCTAGGATGAAATGGGAGTATTATGTTCACTCTCTCAGGTGTTCAAGAGGTGGAAGAGGTGGAGTGAGGTTGGTTTACTCCCTAAGGACGTGTCTTCTCCTAAGCCAAAAAGTCTTGCATGTAAATTTTTAATATTAAAACACATACAACAAATCTGTTAACAGGGCGATCACCTTGTAACGAAGCAAGGTGATCGCTCTGGTATCCGTACCAGGCCACCAACATTCTGTCTACAAGGTGATCGCTCTGGGGTAAGCCAAGGCGATCGCTTTAGCCTTAGATCCCAGGTTCCAACTTTCTGTCTACAGGGCGATCGCTCTGGCCCTTGCCTAAGCGATCGCTTTGTTTCCAGATTACTAAATAGTAAGACCAAAGCTCTAAAATGTATCCAAAGTTATCCGAAATGATTCTTAAGTCATTTGAACAAGTTTACAAGGCCAAAACACTCAACAAGGACTTCCAAAAAGTTTAAGAACCTTGCTAGAAATATAACACAAGGATTACATAATTTGTAGCACAATCAATACATGTCAACTTAACAATTTTCATAACCATAATTCATACCAACACCATGGCATTCTATTTTTACCATGCTATGCAAGTAATCCTATCATGTATATCTAACATGATAATAAGACATATAATTATGCAACAACACATAGGAGAGCTAGAGTATTACATTTTTAGCCCTTTCTATGTCAAACAGTTTTCCACTTCCCATTCCACTCTAGTTCGACCTTCCTCACAATCCCCATAGCATCAATAACCTAACATGCTTTCTAAGGCACTGTTTGGGTGAACTTAAATTTGCCAACCCCAATTCCCAAATAATTAATCAGTTAAACCTCCTTCTCTTCTTTCTCACCCATGAACAAACCTTCTTCCAATCATCAGTAGCGCCACCACCATCTTTAGGACTCTCCAGAGCCCTCTTTTCCTGCTCCTCTTCCAATTCCTCCATCTTCGCCGTACTCCGCACGATTTCGCCTCAGGCGCGAGACCCTCCAGCGACGGGGAGAAGGCCAGAACCCCATTACTTTCGGCCAAGGTCCCCTGCTCTACCGCTCCAATTGCAAGTTATCTGTTTCCAGTCGTCTTCTTCTGCTCCAGCAACCACCACGCCACCGCCTCTCTCTCCAACGCCCAATCTCTGCGAATCTGAGCTTAGGGTTTGAACTTGGAAGCCTTCTTTTTCAATTTCAAGTAAACTATTTCCTTTAATCTCATAAATTGATGACATTCACTACTTGGATTAGCTGGGTGTAGACAAAAGTTAGCCATTTCAAATTGTTAAGGTGCATGGTGTTATCGATTGTGTTGGAAAGATCTCAATTTCTGTGTATTGTTGATCTGGGTTATTATTATTTTTTTTCATTGAGTTGAGAAAAGTTGGGGTGTTTGTGTTTTGTTCTCGTGACAATGCCTTCGCACAAATCTACCTTCTTTCTATTGAGAAAATTCTCAATCACAGATTTGGTCTTTTGGAGAGATAGAGAGGAGTACAAAGATGAGAAACTGAAGATGGGGTCTCTTTTTGATTCTTGCTTTAGATTTTGAAAAGATGAGGATTGGTGCAGTGGAGCACGACCGCAGTCAAGGAACATAGTAAATTTCTAGTAAAAAACAGCAAGACGAAGACTTCCTGAATTTCTTATTGTTAATTTTAAATTAAACTGAACAACTTGCTTCATTGTGGATGATGTCAATTACAATATTTTCGTTGTTCTCTCTTCCCCAATTTACTTGAAACATCACCGCCAGCAAAAATGGGTGGCCACTGGCCGGGTGAGTTACGGGAGGTTGATGGGTAGAAAGAGTAGTGTATGAAGGTTGAAGAAGAAGAAGGTGGGGAAGAAGGCACGTAGAGAGAGAAGAGAGAAAAGAGAAAGGAATTTTCTTTAAGTTTATTTTTATATTTTGCATTTGTTGTCCACGTCAGATCTCAATCACTTACCGACTAAGGGTATTTTTTTGTCTTAAAAATAAGAAACTAACGCCTCAACTGATTCCGTCAGTTGAGGGGCTAACTAATCACCCAAAACTTCAGTTTAAGTACCAAATTAGGAAATGTTCAAGTACAGTAAACCTAGGTAGGAAATGTTGGCAAGTTCAGAGACCAAATTATATATTAATCCTAAAATAAACTACTTTAATTTTTTTTTTCTTTTGACTAATATATTAATGATTTTTTTGAACTTTTATCATAATAATACAAGTTTTTTAATGTGCAAATTTTATTTTTTTTTGTTTTTTTGTTTTTGGTTGTGTGTGGATGGAGGGGCGGAGGGGTTACTGTTGACATGCCCATTTGGTTCCAAAAATTGGAATCGAACTGGTTTTGGAACTATCTAAACTCTGAACTGTCATGAACCAAAAACGATTAGGACGGTTCAGTTCTGATTTACATTTCTCAGAAATCGTGAACCGCTAGTTGCAAAACATCATAAAATCGTTCAAAATTTTAATCATGCCGTAGGAGAAGGCTTTAATTTTATGTTTTTTTTGGGTACAGCGAGGCTTTAATTTTAAAACCAGATGTTTTAATTAAATACATACATTCAGTGTATAATAAAATATAAAATGTATATTTGAATTATCCTATTCGTAAGATCAATAAGCTGCTAGATCTTTCCGAACTGAAAATGATTAAACTGCTTATGGCCTGTTGATCAAAAAATAAAGGGCAAACTACACAAATGGTCCCTGTAGTTTTAGTGTTTTTTGCATTTCATCCTTACACCTCGCAAATAGTCCCTGTTCCAAGACTTTTTGCACAAATGGTCCTTCCGTCTAACTCTGTTAGTTTTTTACCGTTAAGTGTGCACACGTGCCACTCATGTGCATTTGTAAAAGGGCAAAGTAGTCATTTTATCTTAAAAAGTACAGGGACCAATCTTGAAATATAAATATTAAATACATTTAAAAGTAATTGTAGGAAATTGAAGTCAATTTGTAGAAAATTTGGGACCCACACCTTCCTCTTTCTTTCCTCTCCTTCCTCCCACGTGCTTCTTCCCTCCCACTTATATCTATCTACTCCATCCTTATTGTAGTGAGGAAATCCATGGCACTAGTCCGTGAACGCCGCCAGCTGAATCTCCGCCTTCCTCTTCCAGAAGTTTCGAACGCCGCCTCGCTTCCCTTACCCTCCCTCCCACCACCGCAACTAACACCACCTCCACCGCCGCAACGAACTCAATAACCGCCGCGGATCTCGAGAGATTGGAAGTCCTCGGGCACGACAACGGTGGTACGGTATATAAAGTGCGCCAAAAACGCACCTCCACCATCTACGCTCTCAAAATGGTTCACGGTGACAGTGATCCGATGATGCGCCGTCAGATATTTCGTGAGATGGAGATCCTCCGCCGCACCGACTCCCCGTTCGTCGTCCCCTGCCACGGAATATTTGAGAAGCCCGACGGTGACATCGCTATACTCATGGAGTACATGGACGGCGGCACCCTTGATTCCCTCCTGAAATCCAACGGCACGTTTTCCGAACACTCACTGGCCAACATCGCACGTCAAGTGCTCAACAGACTCAATTACCTTCACGCTCAACGGACTCAATCACCTTTCCTTCTCTCTCATTCATGCCAACTGAATAATAGCAAAAACTTACGGAGTGAGACGCACCTTCATTCAATTTTCTCATAGTGAAACAGGTAAGTGGTTGATACTAGCTTTCAACTTATCCCTTGATCCTCGAAAAGCAGTAAGCCTAGTGTTTGATCCCACACGTGCAGATGACCTTCATCCACACATAATCTGCACATAATCGTAAACATCGATCCATAGCCATTTAACCATTTAGCTAAGCCAAATATCAGGTTCAGAGACCTCGAGCAGTTTACACACTTAGCTAAGCCAAATATCACGTTCAAAGACTTCCAGACCGAACGAGTTCCAAGTAACTTCCATTTTATGAGTAAAGAACTCCATAAAATGCATCAACCTGGTCTGCCACTGGCTCTGAAGGGCACAAGCAAGATAGATCAACAGACCATACGCTCCAACAGATTCACTTCCAACTACTCACAATTCAACACATTACCAACTTCATCCAATCAGATGTAGCCAGTCAATCAATCACCGAGCTTGAATGGAACAAACGAGAACGATCAGGCTGCTAATTTTACAATTTCACAATTGGTCCCTGTACTTTCAAAAGCAAAATGACTATTTTACCCCGTCCAAAATGCACTTGCAATGCACATGTCAAGACTTAACGGAACTAGACGGAGGGACCAATTGCGTTCAATTGGTTGGTATAAGGATGACTAGCAAAAATTTTTTTGTACAGGGACGAATTGCAAAAAACACTAAAACTACAGGGACCATTTGTGTAGTTTGCCCAAAAATAAAAAGAAATTAAAGTGACACCTTCCTAGCTGTCAATGGATCGAATTTTGATCCAAATTTGATGTTATTTTTAGGATATGAAATGAGTTATTCAATTCGATTATTCGATTCTGATCCGAATTCGATAACCTGATAGCTTAACAAATTGAATTTGTATTAACGGTGATCCGATCTGTTAACAACCTGATTCGATCCAATATAAAAAATATAGTAATATTATACATACATATGTTACTTATGTTGAACTTTTAACCATTAATAATTACAATTTTAACTAAATATAAATTCATCTGCACACTATAATATCTTACTAACGTTGTCATTTATATTTATGTAAGTTGGGAACATAATTTTTCATGTTTGTTTGACCTTTGATTGAGTAAAAGATATTTTGTTATTATTTTTATTCAATACTTTAATGCGGCTCGAATAAAATCAGAAAAAAAAATCCTAATCTGGTCTGAATCCAAAAATTTAGAATATAAATTGAGCTTTAAAATATTGAGAAATAATCCAATGTAATCTGAATTACCGAACAAATCAGATTTAAATTTGACATATTTATTGATAGGCCTACTTTCTTATTGGATAGAAAGGTCAAATTTATTCCACTTTGTCGTGGCAAAGAGTAATCGAAATCGGAATTGCTTTGGACCGTTGGGATGGGTCCTGTCCAATCCATTGCGTCAAATGTGGCATGCACTACTTTGTGGTCAGAACTTGGGCCTGGTCTTTTGGATTGCGTTTCGTCTGACCCAATTTATGAGCAGTCAAAAGTGGAAATAGGGCCCCTCCGTCTCGCCCCCGTGCTTCCATCTAAGCATGATACAGTATTACTCCATCCGTCCCTAAATTATTATCTTCCTTCCCTTTTTCATCCGTTCTTAAATAATTATCTTGTTTGAAACTTTTCTTTTTAAAACATTATTTTTACTATTTTACCCTTAACTTTTCTTCCTACTTTAATTATGAGCCACATACACATAGGCGTTAAAGGAAACAACACACTATTTCAATACTATTCCAATATTAATAATCAAATTAATTGCTTTTTCTTAATCCGTATGTCTGGTCAAATAAGACAATAATTTAGGAACGGAGGGAGTAGTATATACAGGAAATTGCTGGCCGGTTCACTTTCTGAAACTTTTTTTCTCTCCAGTCCACCATTTTTTTTTTAAATCGCTAAAAAATACTTTGAGAATTTTCTTCCTAAAATGTCCTCAACAACATCGTTGCTTCAGATTTGAGGTTCGAATTGATGTATAAATGATTTCATGTTGTTTATATAATCTTCCCTTATGTTTGGGTATCAATTTTCATGCATAGAACATGAATTTGATCACAATTTGATCAAATTTGATTTTTTTGACTTTTTTTTTTTTTTTGTTCTTGGGCTATTTTGGCCACTTTAATTTATGTTTTAAGCTTCAAATTTGTTTAAAATCAATCTTATATTGTTATCCTAACTTAGTACTACATTTGTGCACAATTTTTCTACCAAAAAAATACTATTTTCGAGATCCAAATCGAGCTTGGCAGTGTGCTGTTCGAAAACAGAGGGAGATGTTCTTAGACTGATTTTGGGACTTTAATCAATGATTTGAGTTTAAATTTTGTATAATATTAAAATCATACTGTTATAGGAAGTCAATACCATATTTGTATGTAAATTTTCCAACAAAAAACAATCATTTTGATCGATTTTGATATTATATTAAATTGGGCATCGGGATGCCTTTAATTCACCAATCGCAGTATGCTGGGCAACGCAATGGGGATCGACCTGGTTACTCATTGCGATGCCTCGGTTGCTCATCGCGATGCCTTTGTTGCTCATCGCGATGTCTGTGTTGCTCATCGCGATGCCTTGATTGCTCATCGTGATGCCTTGGTTGCTCATCACGATGATTAACACACGCGATGCCTTGGATTACTCATCGCGATGCCTTGGGTTACTAATGCGCGCGTGTTTTTCTTTCATTAATGACATAATCGTCTTTTTGCCCCAAAAATATATTTTTCTAGTTTAAAAAAAAAGATGAGTGGACTGAAGCGATTACAAATGTTGAAAAAGGGACCGGCCTGTAATTCACTCTAGTATATACTCCCACCCCTCCATTCCATATAAAGATTTCACATTTTTTTTTTTAAGTTAACATATTACTAAATTAAATCAAAATTTTACCTTCTTTATTTATGGTTTAGAAAATAAAAGTTTATTAATGAAAAACTACATTAACAATACTTAGAAGTGACAATTTCTGTACATATCTATATGACCGCCCAGTCCCCCATTAATTAATGGGTATGTGTACATATAAAATTGTTAATGGGCATCCCCATTTAATACCACTAATTTTGGTGGGCATATATAAACTTAAGTGGACGCTCATCTAACCCATATGTCATTCGCGGTGATACCCCTATTTGCTAAACTGGAACACTAATTGCATATAATGAATCTTAAGTGGTTGACTTGTTTTTTTTTCTTACTTCGGTTTACCAGTGATTGAAGGCCATATTCTTGTGTATGTATTCTTCCTTATGATGCTATTGTGGACATGGGATTGACCGAGTTTCATTCCTTTTTTTTTTTAGTTACTCCAAGGGTTTTTCTTGACTGACCCTCTTAAGGCTTCATAATGTCATCTTTGTCTTTTTTATATTTGGGGTAATTTTGTGTCAGTTTTTTTTTTTTTAACATTTTTATTGCTCTAGTCTACTTTTTTTTTTTTTTTAAAAATCGGAAAAAGACACTTTTTGGTTGAAAAAACAACAATACTCTTAATGAAACTAAAACACGCGCGCATTAGGCATCCCAAGGCATCAGGATGCAACAATTGGGCATCAGAATTCAATTTGAGATGCAAGAATTAAAAATCGGGATGCAAGAATTGTGTATCAGGATTCAATTTGAGATGCGACAATTGGGTAACGGGATGCACAAATCTCTGCATCGCGATTAACAAATCTTCATCTTATTTAGTTGAACTTATTAATTCCTTATAAATACGCATTCATATTGATTAACATCATGTAATGATAAACAAGATCATCAAATCTCATTAAAGTAATACTTTAAGAATTAAGAAACAAGAGAAGAAAACGAAAACAGCTCAAGGCAGGCGAGCTTCATTAGCATAACCAATCTGTTTATACAAACGCTTAAATCAGATAGTAATAAAAAATTTATCGTACTATTCTTGAGGAGGGAGTGTTTTTAACATAGTTGTGTTTTTGTAATAAGAGTTGCTAAAACCGAAAAATATTTATAACCCAATGCTATAGGTGGTACTAATTCCAGGTTGCTGGATGAATTCTAATTCAAAGTCAATTCTTGACATTTTTATGGAAAAAATCGGGGTATTTTAGGAACAATTTTATAAAAGTGTCTTTTAGCGGTTAAAAAAAACTTTGAAAAGGGGACTGGCTAGCAATTTCCCGTTTATATTTTCCTTTATCATGCTTACTTTTTCACCATCATGATTCATGGGCGCCCAAGTCCATTTGAGGCCCGCCCATTTATGCCCATGCAATTAATTGGGTACTTATTTACCCGCCCGTTTGAGCCCGTCGCCTATATGGGTGTTGCCCATACCCGTCCAGACCGTTTGTTTGCCACCTCTAACAATACTATAAATTATAACTTTTATAATTTTATAAAAATAAATAAATCTATATAAATTATTGGTTAAACATTAACTAAGTTGAAAAAAAAAAATTCAAAAGTGAACTCTTTCTGTAAAACGAATGGAATATGTATTCAGTACGGAGTTGTGTGGCAGATGTAAATACTTTGATTAAAAGAAAAATAATGAATGAGAGATACTGAGATAGATGAAGCTTGAGAAGAGGCTGCTCATTCCTTGGGCATGATGATGGCCTTGCCGACTCTAATAATTTGGATCTCTGCTATTTTGGTTGGGCCTCTGAAAACTATCCTGAATTTCCCTTTCAGCTAGTCTAATCTCTCTTTTATTTTTATTATTTTTTTTTATCTTTTTTTTCACCATTGTAATCTAGCAAATGTCGGTCATACTGTACAGTCAGAAAGCTCGTGATTAAATTGCGACATATTTCAAGGTTTGGGTTTAGACAGTGATTTTAAAGTTTTTCCAATACCTTGAGAGATATCAAATAATTGGCCGGATTTTGTCACATATTCTAAGTGTATTATTATTGGTTTCAAATATCTTTTGTCGACATAAACATTTTTCAAATGGGAAAAGTTTTGGTCCATTGACACAAGGATGCATTTCTTCGACCAAACGAAAGCAACTCAGACAGAGGCACATTTAAGCATCTGCGGCAGCAGGCATATCTGATTGAGTATTGGCCTAAAAAAGTGAAAAAAAAAAAAAAAAAAAAAGTAGAATAATAAAATATTTTAACAAAGATTGGGAGTGCAAAAAGAAAGAAAGAAAGAGATGCCCACTGCCCTTAATATTTCTTAACAAGCAACCATTTTACAGGACAATGCTCTCTAATTCTTACTCCCATTCCCTCCCTAGTGAACGTTTTAGATAAGAGTACTGGAGATTTTCAATTCACATCCATCTATTGTTGGATATCGACTTGACTCGACAATGTTGGATTGGGCGCCGATAATAATAGGGTTACTTCTATTCATACTGCTATCACCGGGACTCCTTTTTCAGTTGCCCGGAAATGCACGCCACGTTGAATTTGGCAACTTCTCCACAAATGGCAAAGCCATCCTAGTTCACACCCTAATTTTCTTCGGCCTCTTTACTATTCTCATTTTGGCTTGTGGTCTTCATATCTACACCGGCGGCAGTGGCAAGGAATAGGTGCATTGTGTTTTGTATTGCGTATGATGGGTGAATGCTGCAGATCAGCATCTGACCCCAAATTGAAAAGAAAATTGTTTTGCGAGTGTAAGTTATTTCCTTTTTTTTGTTTTAAATTCTTTTCATTTCTTTTTTTTTTTTTCTGTAAGTCAATTTCCAGGGTTAATTATGTCATGTTCAAATGAACTTCCATTTTGTTCATAATAATGTAGAGCTACTGTATCACTTTAAGTTATGTTTTTTTATCCCTTGATTTTAAGGTTGTACGGTATTTATGATCTTTGTAGTGATTTTCATGGGATTTCGAATCTCTACAATTGGTATAGGTGCAATTTTGTTGGAATTTTCAATTTTTAACTCGGCTTTGTATTAATGAAATATCTAACACTTGCAATTAAAACAAACAAGTCTATCACACCGTAGAAAACTCAGAGGTACAATTCATTTACTAACTTTGTTAGCAAAGTTGAAAAATTGAATGAAAAATAATAGAAATGCATATATTTTTGTTACAAATTTTAATACAAATTTAAATTTTACATATGAGATGATTTAAAGAATAACGTAACATGTTAAGTCAAAGTGAGGTCTGATTAAATCATATTATTGACATCTAAATTAGTAAAATAAAAAAATAAAAAATTTGTGTCTATATATATCACTACTTAATTAAAAATCACTGACAAAATACGATACGCAACTCCCCATAAAGTCTCAATTACAGAAAAAACCCCAATTCCTTTATTTCATCTTCATTAATACTCCACCCATCGAAAAACACACTACACCTGCAGGAAGGCCATATTCCCTGAACTGTTGGTTTGAAATTAGAACTGGGGATGGCGGATTGGGGGCCGGTATTGGTAGCGGTGGTGCTGTTCGTGTTGTTGACGCCGGGGCTGTTGTTTCAGATACCTGGTCGGGATCGAGTGGTTGAGTTCAGTAACATGCACACAAGCGCCGCCTCCATTGTGGTTCACTCCATCATTTTCTTCGGTCTCATTACCATCTTCCTCATCGCCATTGGCATCCACATCTACGCCTCCGCCTAGCCCTAGCCCCCCCCTCCCCCAATTTCAGTATCTCACAGTTTATCCCCTTTCATTTCTGTACTTAACATTAGTAGCCTAGACCGTACTCTTTTGGTTAGATTAAAATTAAATGTTGTTTCATGATCGATCTAGTTGTAATCAGGTTTTCTTCGGATCTTCCGGTTTGATTTTGGTGTTTGAAATTTTCTAGTATGTACCGTACTTTGTTATGGCAAAACCAGATTTTACTCTGTAATGTCACTTTGTACTTTGTACATTGTTATGATATGACAAACCATTGAGGATTACTCTCTTTTTCGTGTTTTCATTCTATTTCTTGCTATTAGATTCATTTGCATTTTGATAATTTTATGGTTGTTTTGACAAAGCAAACCTCGTATGGAGTGGATCCTTCAACGTTGTTAGTGCTCTCTCGTCTCGTCCCAAAAAGTGTTCTTCAAATCTCTCTCTCTCTCTCTCTCTCTATCTATATATATATCTATATATATATATATATATATATATATATATATAGAGGGGAGTATTTAATGGTTATTTTTTTATTTAACCATCAATGATTATTCTCATTATCAACCATTGGATCAAAAATTAAAGGTTGAGATTTAATGGTTAGTTGAAAAAATGCAATTAATGCAAGTAGGTGAGTCATTTAATGCATTAAATCTTAACCTTTAATTTTTGATCCATTAATGAGAGTAACCATTGATTGTTAAATAAAAAAGTAACCATTAAATACTCTCCTTATATATATATATATATATATATATATATTTATATTAAAGTTTGTGAGGAGGCCTATGAATTTGCCACTTACATCATTTTTGTTAATTCTTTCAAATTTTTGTTTATTAGGAGAGGATGTCATTAATTAATAATATTATCTAATAACAATAACTATTATAAAGAGTATACCGTATATAATAGTAAATAATAATAGGGAAATAATTTTGAAAAGCAAAATGATGTTTATAATGAGATTTGATCCCGCACTCTATTATATATATATATATATATATATATATACACCTTAAATCAACTCAACTAATTATATTATATATATATTTTTAGAATACTAAATATATTATAGTTAAGTGGGAGTCACGAGACCTATGTACGATAATATTTACTTATTTTGATTATTATTTCAGTGTATAAAAAAAAACTATTTTGTAAATATAGTATCCAACTAAACCTTCTCTAATCATTAAATAATTTTCAAAAATCATTTTATAAAATATAATTATTTTTAATCCTTAAACAATTCTACTTTGTTCAGAAAAAAATTATCTTTCTTTAATAAATCCCAAAGTAAATATTTTATTTTTAAAGAATTCTTCAAATATATGTCCAAAATATCTTTATTAAGTGCAAGATGAAAACAAAAAGAAAAAAACAAAGCAAAGGAAAAGTAACCTAACAAAAATGTATAAAAATAAAAGTACATCTATTGACCACCAATAAAAAATATTTATTTTAAAATAAAAATACTATACTAAACGATCATGTTTATATCTAATAATAATAATTTTATATATAATTATTTATAAAATGTATTAATTAAACATAAAAATTAAATTACTTTGCACGGGTTATATAACTTGTTGACAAATTACAAACAAAACCTTTCGGCTACGCTATCCAGATATACAAATTGAGGGGTGAGGCACGGGCGCCTCACATGCTGGGCTTGGCGCATTCATCTAACTAGTTGGCCTGCGTTTTTTACACTGTTTCATACTCCGTTCCAGAAAAATAGTCTGTGGACAAGTTGAAGTTTTTAATAATTATATATGTTTGTACACTTAAAAAATTATACTCTGTCCTAAATTATTTTCTTCATTTTTTTTGTCTGTTTTTTAAAAATTATCTTATTTGTAATTTTCTTTTTTAGGAAAGTAATTTTACCATTTTGTCTTTACAATTTCTACTTTATAAGACCTACAATAGGATCCACCCCTAAGCTATTACTGTAATACACCTATTTCAAATTTCAAAATTATTGAAGGGAAATCTAATAATCATGATTCTAAATTTGAAAAAGTAGCTTTTTTTTAGGGGCAAAAATGAAAAATCACACAAATACCAATATTAATAATCGAGTCAAATATAAATTTTTATAATTGGTGTGCCCGGTCAACCCAGACAATAATTTAGGAACAGAGGGAGTATTATAATTATACCGTATTTTTTTATTTTAGACTAGTCAGAGAGGAAAGATTTATTTATTTTTTGGACGGAAGGAGTATCATTTACTTGTCAGTCCAATAGTTAACGTCTTTGTATTTATTTTTAAAGGTTTTTGTAAGAATAAAGAAAGTTAATTCTTTCTTGAATTATTTTAATAAAAATGTTATTAATACCTATGTCATAGTATTTTGACAAAAATAATAATTAAAAAACATTGATTTATTTATGATGGAGGGGCATTTGGATTTGGTGTTCAATAATCATAGATAAAATATTGACACTCAGGGACTGAGCAAGGGGAGTGGTTAATTAGAACTTTTAGGACCTTGGGAGTGACAAATTGACATTCAGCGATGACTTGCATTGCTAGAAGAGTGATCAAAATAAACTCCTCACAAATGTATCTGTCACATTTCTACCATTATTAAAAACCATACAAGCGAGCTAAACTACAAGCTTGCCTTAGAACAACAGTACATGAACTTGATACTTCATGATCGTTAGACCACATTATATATTATATAGGTTATGTGTGATGCTCAAATTCTTCTCCTCTACATTTCATTCACTCTGATCGAATATTCAGTCATAAACATATCACTCATGCAGTACGTAATTAGAAAGAAGCATGAGTTGAATTTCTTAATCATCTGCTCCCTCCATTTGAAAAGTTTAATAATTAAAGGCTATATAACTATTATTAGAATTGATAAAATTAAATTTTAAAAGTTGTTAACATAATTTTTTTTAAAGTTGACTCATTCAGTAAAATATTTTAAAATAAAATAATACTCTTTCCATAAAATGGATGGAGGGAGTATATGACACATACTAGTATATGTATTACTTAATTGAAAAAGAATTATCTTGCGTCACGATCGAGCGAGTTGGCTGAATTAGTAGTGGAGCTGAGCTCAAGCCAAATGACCCATCCATCGATCAGCATAGCTAAAGCAGCGACTAAAACAACAAACCTTGCTAACCCGCCAAAAGCGGATTTGCTCATCAACATAGTATATATTACACTTTACTACTACATATAGCTAGCTTCTCACTTACAACTCTATATATAGAACGAAGTCACCATAGAACCATATAATTAAAGAACGTGGTCATCTCATCGCATAGTTGAAGATGTACATACACCACGATTTAATTAACATACGAAATTACAGATTTTGTCCTTCAGTAATTCTTACTTGCAATAATACAAACCGGTTAATTAATACTATTTGAAGAGCACATGATCATGATCATGAAATGGGTGTTCAATCTCTTAATTAATTCGTCAGGCTGGCCAAACTTGCATTTGGGTATTCACGCTTGGTCCAGACGTCACTCCTGATATTTGCTCATTCTGGTACCTGCATGCATTTGGAGTAGTAAATTTTATTAATTGGCTCCTTCCTACCGTAATATATGTGTGTGTGTGTGTGATTCGACAGCCATTTTATCATTCTTTTTTGTACTAAGCTTGAGAAAGCAAAGAGAATTACCCGATTTGCAATGTGGTTTCACAGCATACAGCAGGATGAAAGAGCATATCACCGGCAGCCTGAGTTACATGCTGACCATACATAGCTCCATTCGTGTTTGGATCCCAATGGAGAGCATGCATTTGGCTTCCTTCTTCTAACTGTCCACACAAAAGATTTTCTTTTTACTGTGTGATTTGTGGATGTGCTAGAAGAATATATGTGCACCTTTTGAAAATTGGTAATGATAGATAATGCATACTTTTACCCTAAGGTTTTTGTTAGATTCGTAAAGAAGGTGCTCCTGAAATAAGAAAGCAGATTGCTTGAGATAACGGTCAAGAGAAGATTAAACTGAACCCGCGAAAGAAACACAAGTCTTTAGCTTCAGTTTTGCACCTGCTTTTGGAGTTCATAGAGCTTATCAAGCATGGCTTGAGTCTGTGACAAATTGTAAACAAGCACCAGGCATTAGAAATGTTGATTCATAGCGGCTCATAATTCTTAAAAAGTATGGTTAATTAATTAGCTTGAGATTAGTGGAAACATACCCTGGTTGATCTGATCTGTTTCAGTGAATAATGAAGCTGTCTTTCCATTGATTCAAGCTCTTTGCTGGTCAAGGAGTCAATGTCCTCACCCATGAAATTCCTAAATACACAGTAAGTCAAATGAAGTTTTACACATGTAGAATCCTAAATATTGGAATCGTACTTATGAGCAAATATAAAGTTATACTAAAACTTGCCTTTCCAGACGTTTTAGGGAATCATGGCGTTCTTTAACCCTCAAATATTCCTGGTAGCTGCGCTGTTCCTAAACAGTTTGAACCAAGTTGTCCAAGCAGACATAAGCAGCATAATGATAGAGAATGGTAACCATGAAAATATGACTACCATCAAAGGTAAGTTACTGGGAGAAATTTTCAAGTATTGAGATGATAGCTTTAGTCAAGTGTTTGGACTAATAACAATAAGGCTTAAATCGCAATTTGGTCACCCTACTTTGACAGAAAATTCATTACGCTCACCCTACAATTATTTTTTTTCAATTTCATCACTATACTTGGCATAAATCCCACGTTAATCACTCAATCCAGATTTTTGGATGAAAAATTTACTATTTATTTTAAATCCTAAAAATACCCTTACTAATAACTATCAATTTAATCGCTGCACTTAGACATAAATATCAAGTTCATCACTTATTTTTGAATAAAAAGTTTAAAATTATCTTAAAAACCCGAAAATGTCATTACTAAAATATTAAAATTCATTGCAACCAAGAACAAACAAAAACCCAAAAATTGAGCAACTAGGGAAAAAGATCAAACACCCAAATCAACATCTTTTCATTCCAAGCTCAATCTGCACATACCCCCTAACTCCTTCAAGAAACACAAATCGATCCAATTTTTTGAAATCCAAATGGACCAAAATCATGAAAGACCTACACCCTTCTTGAAACACTCAGTGAAGAAATCATCAGAATCGTAACGCTAAGCTCAATTGCCACAACACACATATGTCAATCTAGCTGTCAAAATTTCACGGCAACGTCTGTTAGGGTTACCAAGGCCGCTCCATCGATTTCAGCCTAGTGTCGTACTCTTGATGAAAGAAAGTTTGATGAGCCCACTACTATGGTTAAGGCGATCGACCACAGTTTTCGGCAATGGCCCTTTAGCTCGCTTCTAGCCTAATTTTCCTCCTAAAATTCATCCTCAACTTGATCTTCGTCATTCTCATTTCTATCAATCGAAGATCCATTCGCATATTTAATAATAGGCTATTTCATACTGGTTAGAGAGATGATTCAGATCTAATCTACCCACCCAGAGTTGACTGGAATGAGAAAGTGACAGCTTGTGATTTGAGCATGCTGGGAGAGAAAGGTGATTCGGGATCGGAGGGGGTGGATAGAGTGATGGGAGCAGGATGGGATCAGAGGGTGGAGAGAGTCGTCGGGGTCATCGATGTCATCGTCACTGTCGAAGCCTTTGAAGTCGAAAATGGATTAGGGATCTTTGGAGCGGGGAAGTCAGAGACGGGAAGGAAAGTGATGGGTGAATGATTTTGATTGTTTAAGTTTTTTTTTATTTGACCAATTAATGTAATAGTTAATAATCCTAATTTTGTTTGAACACTATTATTAATCCTAATTAATATTTAATCTATTGCTAATCCTAATTAAATTAACATTAATATTTAATATTATAACTACATTGAGATAAATGACTAATACTTTTAATTAGATTAAGATAAAAATTTGTTATAATTAAATTTTTTAGGAATTTTCTATAATACCCTTGAAAAATGGCATGAACCACATGATTGACTTAACTGATTTTTTCTAGTGGTGTCATTAACCCTTATTTAAATATCTATAATTACTTATGAATAATTTATAATAATATTTTAAGCTTACTTTATTCTAGAATAATAACTATCTCATAATAATTTAATGCATTTGTTTAATATAATTAGTTTTATATATAAAAAAGTCAAGCTAAAGAATTTATTGCTTTAAAAAAGACCAGCATAATCTTTTATTAATTTTGATTAAGAATTTTGATAAGTTAACCTAATTTTTCTTTAATATTCTTAAGAATTAGTCTGAAATTATGTTATTTATTATATTTGAAATGACTTATTTAACTAATTTGATTATTTTAAATATTTTATACACAAAATTTTATATTATTAATCTTAATGCATTTACTGTTAAAGTAGGGTAAATAAATAGCGATTTAAGGTAAATGGCATTTTGGTCTTTTTGTAGCCCTCCATCCAACAAAACCAACAGAAGTCAAGTGCGGTGAGCTTATTGACTCAACATGCCAAGTATAGTGATGAAATTAAGAAAGAAAATTGTAAAGTGAGTTTAATGAATCTTCTGTTAAAGTAGGGTGACCAAATTGCGATTTAAGCCTAACAATAATAGTTGTGGAAAAGCTCCAAGTGACCAAACCAACATTGGCGTTGTACATGAAAGATGAGATGTTGGTCCAGTATAAAACTAGTGTTTGGGAGAATTACTAAAGCGTTGATCCTTCAGGCAGTTTATAATGAGATATGATGAGTGTGACATACTCACATTTTAAGCTATGCGAGATGGGTGTCTGCTCCAAGCCTATTCACCAATCTGATACCTATATGCCGACCGCATCCCCCTTCCCCCACCCACCCTTCACCGCAAAAAGAAAAAAAAAAAAAAAAAAAACTCACCTTATTTAAAGGGATTAATTTACAATCTCTCTCTCTCTCTCTTTGTGGTCAACAAGAATTTTTTTAATTTTTTTTGCTTAATTAGTTAAAAAAAATAAATTCATCTCTGTTTGTTTGAAGTAAACAAAAAATAAATTACACTCAAGCTATTGTTACAATACCTCAAGTTCTTCCAAGAAGCAGTTACAAAAATAATATCCTCGGTGTTTTATCCCCACAGCAGCGTCTATAAGGACATGGAGCTTCTGAAATATTCTTAAATTACTGGTTCGATATTTGTAGTTTGATTTCTAAGTTTGGGTTGGGGACTGCCTTTGTTTTTAGAAATTGGAAGCTTGTGATTCTTTATCCCATGTTCAAACATTGGCATGAGCAATTTTTGTGAAACTAATTCTCTTGTTGCAGTACGTTAACATTGTCATGAACATTTTTTGTGAAACGAATTCTTTTGTTGCACTATGTTGGTCATGATATCAAAGATCATCGCATGCACCTAATAATGGTATTTATGGCTAATAAAAGAAGAGCTCACGCAAGGTAGAGAACTTACGGAAAAACATAGGGTAATCTAGGAATGTCAACTACAATGTTACCTGGTTAAATAAACATTTTTGCTCTAGGTCAAGGGATATCAATTCCAAGTATTTCTAAGGTACAGTACTACAGTTGCCTTTTATGAACCAAGAGTATAGACTAAATTGACGAAATGGACATTAACGTAGAAAGTTAGGCATAGAAATGTTAATGGTAATCAGCTTAATTGGATGCAAGTAGGAGATTCATTGATCACAGATCAGTATCAAGGTCCTTAAAAGATTTATAAGGCAATTAAATAAGGTAATCAACTAAATACAACTATTTTCCATAGATATTTCCACAAACACGTCCATCATGCAAAAAATGAGCATGTACACATGAACAAGAGAGAAAGAGAGAGAGAGAGAGATAGTAGAGTCTTATTTACCTCATCCTCCTTAGCTGAAACAACCGGCTCTGGCGGTCCAAAATTGCATTTCTCATACCTTTCAAGTGTTTTCGGCATGCTTCAAAATTCGGTAATCATTAAACAAATTAATGATGTGTAGAAACAATAATTTGTTTAAGTGCTTCACTACACACTCTAGCATAAGTTGACATGAAATAGTTAATGACTCAGGGTAGTTTACTCTTGAGAGTGCTATAAGATCAAAAATAAATAAACACCTTAACTCGGAACTTTTCCCCAATTGTGCTACGATTGATTTAGTACTAATTTTATATTGCCATATAAAGCATGTTATTTAACTCAGAACTTTTCCCTTCTCACCCTTTCTGCTGTAGAAGTTTAAATCTTGAAATGTGCAAGGTTAAATGATCCTCCATATATATATATATATATATATATGCAGCAACTTGAAAGCATGTATTTTGCCATCCTTTGTAAAACAATTCTTTAAGCGTGGGAATCAAAATGACAAAAATCTCAAACGAGAAAAGTGATCATCATAATTTTTCTGTATATTTACGCTCAATGACATTGATTTGGTTCATCTAAAAGAAATCTGCACAATCACTTACCTAAGTGTGATCATGAATTACTTAAAGTAATCACTGAAAATGCTTGAATTGATACGTACGTGAAAAAAAAAATGCGATGATAAATGATAATATGAAGATTTTATTTTCCTAAATTTTCCGATTTGCGAGATAATTCATATAAAATTTTCGTCAAGGTTTAATCAAGTTAAGTTTGAAAAAGAAAAAGTCAAAGAAGACTCTTTACAAGGTACAAAGGAAGTATTTTCTTATCTTATGCACTCGTTGAAATTAGGTCTGTGTAAATGTACCTAATTTCGAAAAGAAACAATTTGATCAAGTATTAACGTTGCAATCCAAATCTATGTCTTCAAATGTATAAACTAATATTTTTCTGAAGAACAAAGAAAAATTGATTCTCTAGCTCTGTCTTCTTGTGTGTAACATTTAAGATCCAAAAGCCTTGGGGAGAGAGATATTGCGTTATCGATCCACGACCTTAGGGAGAGAGATATTTGAGTTATCGATCCACAGATCGAATCTATATCCATTAGAAAAGTCGTAAGCCCTAAGCAACCAACACTTAATCTCTTCCCCCCCCCCTCCTCTTAATTTCCCTCCTTCAAACGTTAAAGAAAAACTGATAAATCACAATACCTACACTACAGCTTTCCGCAACAAAAATAAATAAATAAATAGAAGAGAAGAAGAAGCCATCAAACAAAGTAGCACAGAGACATTGTTTAACATGACAGAAAACAGCTGATAGATCATATATATTTGGCTATAGCATATATTCAAGAATTGTAAGTGATGTAACAGTAAAAGCAAACAAGATAAAGACATTTGATTATCCCACACACACACACATACAAACCAGAGAGAATTAAGATCTTTCTTGTAAAGCTTTTCGTAGTGATATACTTATGTTAATTAGTAGTAGCAGAAGAGTTATATATATATATATATATATATATATATATATATATGTATGTATGTATGTACCTAGAGGTGCTAGAGAACTCATAGAGCTTGCCTCTGGTTGAGAAGATGATGAGAGCAACCTCAGCATCACACAGCACAGATAGCTCATATGCTTTCTTCAGAAGCCCATTCCTTCTCTTAGCAAAGGTCACTTGCCTGTTGATCTTGTTCTCTATCCTCTTCAACTCTAGCCTTCCTTTCCCCATTTCCCCAACCCCCAATTCAACCCCAAACCCTAATCTCTGATCTCCCTCTCCTTCAAAGTTTATAATGTGACATATATTGACCTACACGGAGAAAATATTCCATGTTTTTTTTTAGCTTCATGTCATGACATGACATAACATGTCATGAATACGGGTGCTCCATAGTTAATGAATATGTACGATATTACTAGTTCGAACTTATAATATTATTATAAGCTTTAGTATTAGTGTTGATGGATCAAATTTACTTAGATCTATACACCGTTTAATCAAATTTATTATATTGAGAATAAATTTGACCCAACGTTTAGAAATCTAAATAGATTTGATTCAACAACACTAATACGAAAGCTTGTAATAATATCACAAGCTCGATCTTGTAATATTATTTGTCATGAAAGACCATAAAGCTGTTGATGATGTAGATAACTTCTTCAACTACTAAACACTTAAATTTTTTGTATTAACTTTTGTTTTACCTGTGAAAAAGAGATACATATTTGCAGTTTTATTAGCTGGCCGGGTTAGGTTACAGTCACTTTTTTTTTTATGTGATTTTTTAAATTTTATCACTTATTCATCCCTAGACATCTTTCGTCTTTGATCTTTTCCTTCCGTTATTGTATAAAATTAAGATAAGATACTCCATCTAGGAAGCAAAACAAAAATAACATACCATATCATCAGATTCAGACGGACTCATAATCCCTCATTGATTTTAAGGCATCATGATAACGTGACACCAAACATTTTCTTGTGGACTTGGACATTGACATAGCTAGGGAACAAATATATATGTAACAGATAGAGAAAGCTAAGGTGGAGAGAGATTGGTAAGAAAGGAGCATGATACCTTAACATAATGGTGAGGTTGTAATGAACGTCGTGGGACCCACAAGACTGCTACGTGTCAATAGATCAAGTGATGAGGAGTCTTTTTGAACTTTTCTGTTTCAGTCTGTGGTTGGGTTGTGGGTCCCATCACTATGGCAGTGGGGACAGTGGTAAAAGGAGGACATAGATAGCCTAGGAAAGGGAAGGCCAATTACCCTTCAGCTATAAGGAGTTGTTTTTTGCAGTGTGAATTGCGATGCGTACTTTTATGAAAGACACCCTAATAATTGTTGGGCAATGGTCCAGTTAATGGGCCAGCATAGGAAAGAGCCCAATTAATCACGGGGGGATGGGGATGGGTATGGGTTTATCTTTGGGTAAACCATTGTCTCTTGTCTTGGAGAGAGTTAGGGCAGCAGACGGTTTTAGGAGTTGATGATGATGATGGGACCCAAAATCAATCAGTAATGGTCTTTATGGGTTGTCCACAAATATTGGTGGCTAAAATTAACTGCATCACCTCATTTGTGGAAAAAATGCTAACTTGATGCTGGATAAGTACTGTTCAAAAATTTACTCATCTAGGTAGCTTCGAACTCTCTCTCTTAGAGCTGGCAATGTTCTAATGGGACGGAACGGTCACACCAGCCCGAAATCTTCAGGCCAATCCTTGAAATCAGGGTTGGGCTGGGTCTGCTCGAATTTGCATCGGCTCTCTTAAGCTGATGTCCAGACCCACTCGATATTCGGCTTGTTCAGCTTACTCGTGGGCTGACACATCGGATCAAACTAATTTTCACCATTTTTGTCATTCCATACGTAAGCTCAACATGCCAAGTCCTAAAATCGGGTTGGGTGGGGCTTTCAAAACTGAAGCCCAGCCTGCCCTAATGTCGAGTTAGCTAGGCCTCAGGTCAGGCAGAATATTTTGCAAGTTCTACTCTCTCTTGTGAAAAAAGGAGTTCGAAGCCTCTAATGGTTACACCAGGAGTTCGAAGCCTCTAGTAGTTACTCCGGGCTATTTGATAGCTTATTGTTATTATTATGATGATTCATTCCAGAAAGTATTTAACATAATTTTACATTGATTGTCACGATACTTAACCTAAAGGGTTGACTCAACGACTTGTACTCTACTCAGTTGTGTGGATTATTCCATTTAAAGAAATGTCATGTGTTTCATTCTCAATAGGTATAAAATTCCTTGAACCAACGACAAGGTTAGTATCGAATACGGTAATTAGTCTTACATCCGTTATGGTATTGGGACACCTGAAAGACAAAAAGAAAAAAAAATTACATTCTTCCTTGTATACAATATAAAATTATCTAATTAATTAATAACTTTAATATCAATACTAACGTGTAAGAATAGATAATTCCTAATACCTAATACGTAGCGAAATAACAATAACCGAATTAATTACCAATATATGATTAACCAACAATCACAAACTAATAATTAGGGATGAGAATATTTTAATGTTATTCAAATCTCAACATGGAGGAAATCAACACCATGGCACGACACCATGCACTTTCACGCCGGCCCTCTTTCGACTTTAATTCTTCACACTCAATTATTAATTCTCATCTTCTTATAATAATGTTTCACAACTCATCTATTTATAATAGCTTTAAATAAATCATATTCCTAATATGAAAGTTCTATTTGACAAACTCATTCCTAAATTAATTAGGAAACACAATATCAATTGACAACTAAATAACAAATACTCCTAAACAAATAACAATCCTAATTGGATTAGGCTTGGTTTAATATCCAACAATGCCTCCCTTAAACCAAGCTCGTAAAAGTATTTGGCTCATCGCCATCTCGAGCAATAATCTTCAACGCGATCTCTGCAGTTGTCAAAAACTTGTACTCTTGTATTTAATCTTTGGTCTTCATCCTTACTCGCGGTTGAGGACGAGATTTATACTTGACATAAAACTTCTTGGCTTGTTCTTCATGATCAAAATAATCTTCCATGTTGACCCATTCATCTTCAAAGTCCATAAAACAATTATCCAATTCAACATATCCACTATTGCATAAACTTGAGAATTCATGAATCTTCAAATAATGTTCACTATTCACTTGAATAAAATACACATCTTCTTTGCTAATTAAATCTTGAAACTCATTAATTGAAGAACAAAAACAATACTTCAACAACTCAACTTTGGTAGCATTTGAATTAGGAGTAAGAAATTTTTCAATACCGAGAAAATGAATGGGAGTAGAATTTTTAACCTTCTCAACATATTGATCGACAACCTTCAAATCAACAAACTCAAAATCTTGAGTAACATAAAACACATTCTCAAATTTCATATTCTCTTCATTCACACTATCATCTAACATATTCATGCAAATTTTCTCACCCAATTTATCATCTTCAACAAATAAATTCTCAACACCACTTACTTGAGGAAATAACTCTTAAACATTTTCCATATCACCAAATACATGTGACATCCTAGTTCTTTTAATTGCATAATTTGCATGTTATATATCTTGTTTGCATGAATAGAAATGCCATGTTAGTATATGAATGGTAATTGGGTAACTACTGCTTGTTTTAGCTTTGTTTACTTGTGTTGTTCATACAAAAATGATTTGGTATGATTTTTAGTAACCAAAACGACTTTGTACTCAGTGAGGTGCATACTGGGTACAAAGCGATCGCCTTGTTTTTGGACGAGCGATCGCTTTGTACAGAATGCACTATTGAGAAACTGGGTACAAAGCGATCGCTTTGGTCCTTAACAAAGCGATCGCTTTGTAGGCAGAATGTCAAAGCGATCGCCTTGTTTCGTGGGAGGGCGATCGCCCTGTTACGCTGAAACTTTATTTTTAATAATTGTTGACTTGTGGACTGCTTGTTAAGTTGGGACACGTCCCTAAGTGAGAGACCAGCTCACTCATACCTCCCTTACTGCCTCAACACCTGGGAATGACCCTCCACTTCACCCACTTCACCCAAAACCTTCTTAGAACAAGTGAGAGAGAGACTGTGTGTGTTCTTGGTGAGATCACTGTGTGTTTTCACCTCCTCCATTTCCAACCACTCAAACTTGCATGCAAAGCCATATTTGTGTTCCTTGAGACTAGAGAAACAACTTGGGAGGCTTTGATTCTTCTTTTGTTGGGTTAAATTGTGTGTTTGAGGTAAGTACCCAATCCCTTGTCTTGTATGCTCAATATCAAGTATGCTCCCTTCATGATAGTTTTAGTTTACATGTTTAAAAAAGACATGCATCATGTTAAAAACTTGAAATTCCTTAAGTAAATTTTCTGTGAATTTTGGGTTAATGACTCATAATTGATAATTTGGACTTGTGTCAAGTATGAATAATGTTCTAGGATGAACTTGGAATAACTTTTGTTCTTGGACTTGTTATAATTCATCACTTCAAAAATTGATGGACATGTTAGGGTTCACAAGTGTGGGACTTAAATCTTGATGGACTAAAGGTCACGAATGACATATAGTCTAATTGCATATGAATCGAGAACTTAGAAAAGAGCCATGAATTGCACATAGCATTCATTCGCTACTTAGGAATATTTTAGCTATAACTCATCGGAGTTGCGTTAGAGAGTCATTGAACAATACCGACTCTACAAACAAATCCCTACGACGTTTAGAGTTCAATTGAATTGTAAATTATTTCTTGGGAATTATTGACATGATTGATCTATTGCTTGACTTGTACATAGTAGAATAACATGCCTACTTGATCGAACGAGTCGCTCTTGTCGACCTCGCTCCTTACTTGGTTTATTACGTGAGTAAACATCTACTTGACTCGGACAAGTTCGCTCTTGTCGAACTTGCTCCTTACTTGATTTGTATGACAAGTAAATATCTACTTGACATACCATTAGTCCAGTGGCATTAAGTGAATTGTATCGATGGTCAACGATGCATCATAGTCATGAATCATGAGGTTCATGATGATGATGGGTCGCCATACCATAACTTGCACACACCCTTCACTACTGATCACAGTGGAGAAGAGTACCATGTCGTAACCAAAAGGGCGCTTGGAATAATACTAATCGTGGTCGATGTATCTACACGTGCATCCGACAAATACAATCGTTATAACCTTGTCTATTTCAGGGACTACGAAGCGGCACCGGTTCTATAACATATCCTAATCCTATGTGATTTAATTACGCACCTATGTGAAAACAATGTGCATCGCGACATGAGAACTACGTGCTAACATGATCTTGCTTGATACGTGCTATGTATGCCTTGCATTATATCTGTCATGCATATTGGTTACTTACAAAGTCTTTATGACTTACCCCCTCCCTTTATGTTTTAGATCCTAGTCGTCCAGTCCGTCTTCTCGAGGTTGATCGTCTTCTCGTGCTCGTGATCGTTCACCTAGAGGTGGTAGCGTTGGCTTTTGGTTTCTTCTTTTGCAAGGACGTTGGGTTTAAGCAAGTCATTTAGACTTCGCTTGGGAATGTGTAATCATAGTAACTTGTACTTGTTGTAGACTAATGAATATTCTACTTATGTCTCTTGTTATTTGCCGGCACTTGTTGGCCGAGCCTCGTTTACATGTATATGGTTCACTTGTTAAGACTTCCGCTGAGCATCCTTTTAGCTCTTGTTTATTGATGTGGTTTTCTCCGGCATGTTTAGCCGTCGAGGTGTTTATGTATTAGCATGACTTGTTAGTGTTGGGTTCCTACTGTAATTTCGCCGATGACTTGGTTTACTTGTTATTAATTGTTATATCGGGTTTTGAAGTTTTATCAATATTCGGCTTTAATGCCGAGTTTTATTTCGTGTCCAATGTTGCGTCACGTTAGTTGTGATAATCGAGTCCTTGCATGATTGTAGTCCTTATTTGGACGGCTTGACCCGCGTTCCCATCTCGGGGTCGGGGTTGGGTCGTCACAGTTGGTATCAGAGCTTTATAGGTTAGCTATCGGCCAGGATAGGTTCCATGGCCTAGTTGGGTTAAGTTCTTGTGTGATGTTCTAACGTCGAGTGATTTCTTATAGGTGTATCATGGTGCGACCTAGACCAGGGGCTAGTAGCGGAGCCGGTATTGGTCGAGGCGGGCCTAGAGGGTTCTGCCGAGCCGAGGCTAGAGCTCCGAAGAACCCGAAGTTGAGGTACCCCACCTTAGAATCGGGGTGATGAGAATGCCCGTATGGCGGGCTTGTTTCGTAGAATGATGACGTTATGACCGAGTTGGCACAAGAGGGTCAAGCAGAGGTGTACCACCTCCACCACCACCACTGAACTGCAACCGAGGCGGAAGTTTCACCACCTCGTAACGAGGCACCGCCAGACCTAGAGCTAGAAATAATACTACTTTGGAGAGGTTCTTGAAGATGAAACCTCCATCTTTCGAGGGAGAGTCCGATGCTAGTAAAGCGAGTTATGGCCGGAGGACTTGGAGAAAATCTTTGCGGCTCTAGACCGCACGAAAGAAGAGAAGGTTGTCTTAGCGTGTATAAGCCGAGAGGCGGCGAATCATTGGTGGAGAGTATTGTTGGCAAGTGGGATCTTAACCGGGTTCCAAAGATTTGGTCTAATTTCGAGAGGAGTTCAAGGCTTCTTATGTACCTATGGTGGTGAGGAGAAAGAGGGAGAAAGAGTTCCAGGATCTAGAACAAGGATCTATGACATGGCTCGATTCACCAAGTTCACCGAACTGTCTCGTTATTGTGCACATCTTGTACCCGATGAGCCCATGAGGGTGCTCAAGTTTGTTAAGGGTCTAAAGACGAGTATAGAAGGCAGCTCTTGTCATTGCGGTTGACGGACTATAGGGTGCGCTTGATCGCGCCTATGAGATCGAGAGATATAGAGGAGCACAGCGAAGCTTCTTGTGCGATCCTCGCATCGCGATCATCGCAGCTATCATCTCGGGTGACCTCGCGGCATTCGGGAAGGGTCGCTTTCGGGTGTCGGTCAGTGGCAACCGCCGTAACGGTGGTCGCCTAGGCAATCGGATGGACACCTAGGCGTACTTCGATAGTCGTGATAATCGTACTTCGGCTTCGCAAGGGCAAGGCGGCGGAGTGAGCCTGTTGAGTGTTCTTTTGTCACAAACAGGGCATTCGTACAATGAGTGTAGGGTCGACTTGGGCGTGTTTGGGTTGTGGAGATTCAAGTCACCGAGTGAAAGATTGTCCCAAGTTTAAGACTACTCCCGTGGGTTCGGTTCAGCGATCGGGCACCAAGAGGGATAGTGATGGGCGTCCTAAGGCCCAAGCTCGTGTTTTGCGCTTGATCGGCGTGGTGTTCCGAGTCGACCTCGGTTATTGGAGGTATTCTCTCGTCTTCGGCCATAGGTCTCGAGTTCTTATAGATCCGGGTCTTCTCATTCCTATGTTGCATCGCATTTCATTGAGCATTTGTGCGTGTTACCTTCTCGGTTACCTTATGTGCTTGAAGTGTCTACACCGTTGGGTGATCAATTATTGGCGTCGGAAGTTTATAAAGCTTGTGATGTGCTTGTATGTGATCGGGTCTTGCATGCGGATCTAGTAGTTTTGCCTATTCGGGATTTTGATTTGATCTTGGGTATGGATTGGTTGTGCACTTATCATGCTTTAGTTGATTGTCGTCGTAAAGAGTTACTTTTGCCATGCCGGTATTCGGAATTTGTGTTTACGGGTGATCATGCCATGAATAGTATACATATCATTTCGCTGCGGGCTAGGAAACTTCTATCTCAGGGGTGCACGGGGTATATTGCTTGTGTGCTTGATACTAGCATGTCTATGTTAATATAGAAGATGTACCGGTAGTTAATGAATTTCCGGATGTCTTTTCAAATGATTTTGCATTACCTCCCGACCGAGAGTTAGAGTTTTGCATTGAACTATTGCCGGGAACTTCACCAATTTCTAGAGCACCTTATAGAATGGCCCCTGAGTTGAGGGAGTTGAAAGACCAATTGCGGAACTTCTCGATAAGGAGTTCATTAAACCGAGTGTGTCTCCGTGGGGTGCACCGGTATTGTTTGTGAAGAAGAAGGATGGTAGTTTGCGGTTGTGCATTGACTATCGCCAATTGAACCAGGTTACTATCAAGAATAGGTACCCTTTACCTCACATTGATGATCTCTTCGATCAACTTCAGGGATCCGTGGTGTATTCCAAGCTAGACTTGAGGAGTGGTTATCACCAGTTGAGAGTTCGGGCGGAGGATGTCCCAAAGACAGCTTTTCGGACACGTTATGGTCACTATGAGTTTGTGGTGATGCCGTTTGGGTTGACAAACGCGCTGCGTTTTCATGGACTTGATGAATCGGGTGTTTCATGAGTATTTGGATTGCTTTGTTGTGGTTTTCATCGATGATATTTTAGTGTACTCAAAGTCGCGAGAGGAACATGCTAACCATTTGAGAGTGGTTCTTTCCTTGTTGCGAGAAAAGAAACTTAGGAATATTTTAGCTATAACTCATCGGGGTTGCGTTAGAGAGTCATTGAACAATACCGACTCTACAAACAAATCCCTACGACGTTTAGAGTTCAATTGAATTGTAAATTATTTCTTGGGAATTATTGACATGATTGATCTATTGCTTGACTTGTACATAGTAGAATAACATGCCTACTTGATCGAACGAGTCGCTCTTGTCGACCTCGCTCCCTTACTTGGTTTATTACGTGAGTAAACATCTACTTGACTCGGACAAGTTCGCTCTTGTCGAACTTGCTCCTTACTTGATTTGTATGACAAGTAAATATCTACTTGACATACCATTAGTCCAGCTGGCATTAAGTGAATTGTATCGATGGTCAACGATGCATCATAGTCATGAATCATGAGGTTCATGATGATGATGGGTCGCCATACCATAACTTGCACACACCCTTCACTACTGATCACAGTGGAGAAGAGTACCATGTCGTAACCAAAAGGGCGCTTGGAATAATACTAATCGTGGTCGATGTATCTACACGTGCATCCGACAAATACAATCGTTATAACCTTGTCTATTTCAGGGACTACGAAGCGGCACCGGTTCTATAACATATCCTAATCCTATGTGATTTAATTACGCACCTATGTGAAAACAATGTGCATCGCGACATGAGAACTACGTGCTAACATGATCTTGCTTGATACGTGCTATGTATGCCTTGCATTATATCTGTCATGCATATTGGTTACTTACAAAGTCTTTATGACTTACCCCTCCCTTTTCTGTTTTAGATCCTAGTCGTCCAGGTCCGTCTTCTCGAGGTTGATCGTCTTCTCGTGCTCGTGATCGTTCACCTAGAGGTGGTAGCGTTGGCTTTTGGTTTCTTCTTTTGCAAGGACGTTGGGTTTAAGCAAGTCATTTAGACTTCGCTTGGGAATGTGTAATCATAGTAACTTGTACTTGTTGTAGACTAATGAATATTCTACTTATGTCTCTTGTTATTTGCCGGCACTTGTTGGCCGAGCCTCGTTTACATGTATATGGTTCACTTGTTAAGACTTCCGCTGAGCATCCTTTTAGCTCTTGTTTATTGATGTGGTTTTCTCCGGCATGTTTAGCCGTCGAGGTGTTTATGTATTAGCATGACTTGTTAGTGTTGGGTTCCGGCTGTAATTTCGCCGATGACTTGGTTTACTTGTTATTAATTGTTATATCAGGTTTTGAAGTTTTATCAATATTCCGGCTTTGTAATGCCGAGTTTTATTTCGTGTCCAATGTTGCGTCACGTTAGTTGTGATAATCGAGTCCTTGCATGATTGTAGTCCTTATTTGGACGGCTTGACCCGCGTTCCCATCTCGGGGTCGGGGTTGGGTCGTCACAATACAACTTCCAATAAATTAAAACTTTCTTCACCAATTTCTATCTAAACAAACTTAACTTCTTTTTCTTCTTCATATAATTGTTTTCTTTTTCAAAATTTTCTTTCTTACAACAATTTTTTTTCAAATCCTTCTCCTAAACATGAACTATCAATTTCAATTAAATTAGAAGTCATATTTGAATCTTCAATCGATTCTTCCTCCTTTGCACTACATATATCTTTGATTACTAACTTTTTCTCGTTTGTATCACTACCAAATTCAAAACTTTCTTTCTCTTCCAATTCATTTTCTTTTTCATGAAATACTTCTTTTTCTCTTTCTTTGCTTTGCTTTTCCTCATCCATCTTCCTCAAAATTTCTATCATTATATTTATTTTCTTTACATGTTCTCTTTGTTGCTCAAACGTAAATCTATCGTCAGAATAATTCGTTGCCCAATATCCAGTAGGTACAACCGAATATCCACGATATTTAAAATCACGTTCAAGTTTCTTCCACTCCTCATAATTTTTTAAAGTATGTTCAAGTTTTTCCCAAACCACCTTTAGAGATTCTGTAGTTCCCAACGCAACAACCCCCAAATTCCTTCATGTATTGAATCTTGTAAAATTCGACAAATACGAAAGTCTTTTGCTATTGAAAGTGTTTTTGACTCCGAATTATCAAATTGCTCAAATGCATCAGACCACAAGTAGCAATTTTTAAGATAATTACTAATATTGATACTCCAAGAATCATAATTAGAAAGAATTAATTTGGAAAAACGCATCCTTATAGTCAAGCAAACAATAAACTAACTCGCCTTCGATTATAGCCTCTTGTCCCTTGCGAAAAAATCACACTCCAACTATCGTTGACAAATTCTTCGTAGACTCCTTTTCAAACGAATCTGCACCAACACTCTGTTGACTCCTTTTTCAACGAGTCTTCACTAAATACTTTAAAATCACAACCTTTAGTAACAATATTTTCAACACAACTAACCAGGATCGAGCTTAAAGCTCTGATACCAAATGTAGACAATATAAAATTGCCTAATTAATTAATAACTCCGAAACCAATACCAACTTGTAGGAATAGATAATCCCTAATACCTAATACGAATAACCAAATCAATTACCAATATATGATAAACCAACAATCACAAACTAATAATTAAGGAGGAGATTATTTTAATGTTATTCAAATCTCAACATGGAGGAAATCAACACCATGGCACGACACCTTGCACTTTCACGGCCGGACTTCTTTCTACTTTAATTCTTCACAATCAATTATTAATTCTCCTCTTCTTACAATAAAACTTCACAACTCATCTATGTAAGAGTAAATTCGATCCAAATGCGGAATTAATGAGGAGGATCGAGACCAAAATTAAGCCAATACTCATACCTCCAGCCATTGACGTTCTAACTTCGTTTGTATTCCGATTTCTTCACTGATTTCCCCTTGGAATTCTTAGGTCTTAGGAATCTTCTAAGCTTTCCCTTCACTATATTAATGGTGTATTTAGAGGAGTCAGAAAAACTCTAAGAAGGCAAACTTAGGGACCCAAAAACCAGTTACGATTTCCTTTTGTAGCTTCCAACCATCATGGAAGTTACTAGCAATTAAGGATGCAGTTGAGATGGAAGTTATTTCCACAACATTAGGAATTGAACATGTGGACCAATTTTTGAACTTCAAGAGAGATAAAATTAACATTCTCCCACTTGGTCCATATGTTATTACATCCACCTCCATAGAAAATAAAACACATGAATCATGGCGATAGGTCCTCTAAAGCGAGTATTATCTTCCATGTATTACAATGTACTCTGATTCCTAAAACACTATATATCTTAATGAATAAACCTTATGTTTATTCTAGGTCCAAACAATAATGATATTTTTCAAGACAAAATATGTGCACAAAAATGAATTGAAAATGAAAAATATCAACTTAAATAAGAGTTTCAGTGGCAACAAGAAATGTACGTAGAACTGAAATTTACATTTCGGAACCAAGTCCCATCCGTACTACATGATCCTTAAAATTCTTTGGTGGCATGCCTTTAGTTAAAGGATCAGCAACCATTAAATCAGTGCTAACGTGCTCAATGACCACTTTCTTTTCCTTAACACGTTCTCTTATGGCTAAGTACTTGATGTCGATATGTTTACTTCGACTACCACTTTTGTTGTTCTTAGCCATAAACACTGCAGCTGAATTATCACAGTACATTCTCAATGACCTAGAAATAGAATCTACAACTCTAAGCCCAGATATGAAACTCTTCAACCATACACCATGACAAGTAGCTTCAAAACAAGACACGAACTCTGCTTCCATGGTAGAAGTAGCAGTCAAGGTCTGCTTAGTACTTCTCCAAGATACAGCTCCATCGGCAAGCATAAAGATGTAGCCAAATGTTGATTTGCGTGAATCAACACAACCAGTAAAGTCTGCATCGGAGTAGCCAATCACTTCCAAATTATTGGCTCGTCTATACATAAGCATGTAATCTTTTGTCCCTTGAAGGTATCTCAACACCTTCTTTGCAGCTCTCCAATGGTCAATACTTGGGTTACTCTGATATCTTCCTAACATTCCAACAACATATGCAATGTCAGGTCTGGTACAGACCTGAGCATACATAAGGCTTCCAACAACAGAAGCATATGAAATGTTTTTCAATTGTTCCCGTTCAAGATCATTCTTAGGGCATTGGTCCAAACTGAACTTGTCACCCTTCACAATTGGAGCTACACTTGGTGAACAATCTTTCATTCGAAATCTCTCTAAAATTTTGTTGATATAGGTCTCTTGAGACAAACCTAAAATGCCTCGAGATCTTTCTCTATGAATCTTAATGCCAATGACATAACATGCCTCACCCATATCTTTCATATCAAAATTCTTTGAGAGAAATTGTTTCACCTCATATAGCAAACCATTGTCATTAGTTGCAAGTAAAATGTCATCTACATATAATACAAGAAAACAAATCTTACTCCCACTGACCTTCTAGTATATACATTGATCCATGACATTCTCTTCAAAACCAAATGAATTAATGACTTCATGGAATTTCAAATACCACTGGCGGGAGGCTTGTTTTAATCCATATATGGATTTATTGAGCTTGCAGACTAAATGCTCTCCATCTCTAGAGAAGAATCCTTCTGGTTGTTTCATGTAAACCTCTTCCTCTAGAGAACCATTAAGGAATGTCGTTTTCACATCCATTTGATGTAGCTCTAGGTTAAAATGAGCTACTAATGCCATAATTATTCGAAGAGAGTCTTTCTTGGATACAGGAGAAAATGTTTCTGTGTAGTCGATTCCTTCCCTTTGAGTGAACTCTTTGGCAACAAGTCTAGCTTTGTATCTCTCGATGTTACCTTTCGAGTCCTTCTTTGTTTTAAAAACCCACTTACAACCAACGGATTTTACACCATTAGGTAACTCGACGAGATCCCAAACTTTGTTAGATGCCATAGAGTCCATTTCTTCTTTCATAGCAATGTACCATAAGTCTGATATCGCAGAACTCATAGCTTGTGAAAATGTTTCAGGATCATTTTTGGCTCCAATATTATAGTCATACTCTTGTAGATATACAACATAGTTACTAGGAATTGCTGGCCTTCTTACTCTAATAGATCTTCTTAATGCTATATCATTATTCTCTTGAGGAATTTGTTGTTCAATCGGTTGTTCAACCGGTCGTGCAACATTTTCTTGTTGTTCCTCATTTATAGCTTAATCTACGTGATCTAAATCGGCACCTTGTGAAATTACGATAGTTGGTTGTCTAACACCCATTTGAACTTGAGGGGTATGAATGACAAACAATCTATTACTTGAACTAGAGGGTTGAGGGTCATGATGATCTCTTTCAGAGACAATGCCCTGAAAATGATCTCTCCCACTGATTAAGTCATTCTCAAGAAATTTTGCATTTCTTGATTCCACAATCCTAATAGTGTGAGATGGACAGTAAAATCTATACCCTTTAGACCTTTCAGCATATCCAATGAAATACCCACTAATGGTCCTTGGGTCTAGTTTATTTTCTTGTGGGTTGTAAACTCTTACTTCAGACGGACAACCCCAAACGCGTATATGCCTCAAACTCGGTTTCCAACCTTTGAATAACTCAAAAGGTGTCTTCGAGACAGCCTTGGTTGGAACTCGGTTCAATATATACGCAGCCATTTTTAGAGCTTCAGTCTACAATTATTGAGGGAGTTTCACCTTACTCCGCATGCTTCTTACCATGTCCATCAAAGTTCGGTTTCTTCTTTCTGCCACACCATTTTGGTCGGCAGCACCAGGCATTGTGTGCTGAGCAACAATCCCATGTTCTTGAAGAAACTTTGCAAATAGACCTGGTGCTTGTCCATTCTCTGTATATCTACCATAATACTCTCTACCTCTATCAGATCTCACGATCTTAATTTGTTTTCCACATTGATTTTCTACTTCAGCCTTAAAAACTTTAAAGGCATCCAAGGCTTCATTTTTTGAATGAAGTAAGTAGAGATACATATATATATCGTGAAAAATCGTCAATAAAGGTGATAAAGTATTTTGGCCTATTTGCGTCCATGTCTGGACAACAAATATCTGTATGTATTATTTCCAATAGGTCCGTACTCCTCTTTGCACCCTTTTTGGACTTGTTAGTTTGCTTACCTTTAATGCAATCTATACAAGTCTCAAAATCAGCAAAATCTAAAGTACTAAGTACTCCATCATTTACTAATCTTTTGATTCTCTAAATGGAGATATGTCCCAATCTCCGGTGCCACAACATAGAGGATTCTTCATTTACAACACATCTTTTAATACCAACAGTATTTTGAACGTGCAAAGCCGTATTTTTAAAATCATTTTGCAAATTAAGATGAAAAAGACCATCAGATAAAATACCACATCCAACTACATTTGATTTAAAAGATAAATTAAAATTAGAGTTTGAAAAAGTAAAGCAATAACCAACTGATACAAGTCTAGAAACAGAAATCAAATTCCTAGCAAAACTAGGAATATTAAATGTCTTTTCCAAATGCAAAATAAAACCATTACTTAAAACAAGTTTGCACGTTCCAATTGCTTCCACATGTGAGGGCATCTTATTTCCAGAGAAGATACTTTGCTCACTTCCCACTGGTTTTCGCAGGTTTTGCAATCCCTGCAAGGAATTGGTAACATGGATTGTGCCACTTCTTTCCTGATGTTTCAGCCATATTCACTTTCTCACCTTCTTCCATAGCCAGTCGTCATTCCTCTTGAACACACATGGTCATCAATTCATTTATTGACCATTTGTCCTTATGTGTGTTGTAAGAGATTTTGAAAGGACCATATTGTGGAGGAAGAGTACATAGAATGAAGTGAACCAGGAAAGAATCTGACATCTCAACTTCCAGTGCTTTTAGTTGAGCCGCAATATCCCTCATGCGCATGATATGCTCACGCACACCTCTTATTCTAGTATGCTTTAAGGATGAGAATTGCATTATTAGGGTGCTAGCCAATGCCTTGTCGGAGGACACAAACTGATCATCAATTGCCTTCAATAAGGCACGAACATTGCTATATTGGTCGACTGATCCCCTAATTCCAGCAGATATTCTAGTCTTTATGAAGATAACACAGAGACGATTAGATCGCTTCCATTTTTCATAAAGGTCAACTTCATCTGAAATGCTGTTTTCAGTAATAGAAGGGGGTTCATCTTTTCTTATTGCATAGTCTATGTCCATCCATCCCAAATGGAGGAGAATTCTCTCTCTCCAAACCTTATAATTGTCTCCATTAAGATCAGGAATTTCAAATTTCATGTCAGAGATATTAACAGGTTGAATCACTGCATCAAAATAGTAAACATGCTTTTGTCATTTAAAAATGAAGCTTATTAAACCATATAACATGCTACTAATGTTAATCATGTTGAAAATATCAATCTAGTGACATAAAACTTGCCTGTAGGCTAAAGTATTATTCGATTAGATTAATTTAACTTTAAGATAAAACTATTAAATTATGTTCCCTTTTCTTAATTCCTGTGGGTAGATTAAGAAAAATAATTTAATATATATTTTATCCTAATTAATCATGCAAAATATAATAAAATTCCTGTGGGAAATGTTTTATTATATTTCATATAGTTAAATACAATTAATGTTATTTTATTTACGTGATCACAAATTGCATATATATATATATATATATATATATTTAATCAATCAAGAAAGCTGTGGCTATTCACAATTGATTAAAAGATATAAAAATCACATAACATTGAACAATGGCAAAAAGACAAAAATCTGGCACACTGATCCATTACAATATATAGAGCAAAAAAACGTTTTTCAATAAATAACTTCAGTAGGCTAGAGAGTAAGGTATCAGTCCTCCCACCTAATGGTTATAGGTTCAAGCCTCGGCAATACCAATGTTTTGTAACCCTTTTATTATAGAAGGAACTGATTAAATAATTGTCTTTACAAAATGGAACTGAAGAACACGAATGCCCCAGTGGTCAGTATAGTGTTTAGTTTGTCATTTAACCCAGGTTTGAGCATAGGTAACAACAAGTTTTTCCTTTTTATTATTACGAAGTTCTGAAACATATATATATGGGGGAGTATTTAATGGTTACTTTTTTATTTAACCATCAATGGTTACTCTCATTTTCAACCATTTGATCAAAAATTAAAGGTTGAGATTTAATGGTTTAAATGACTCACCAACTTGCATTAATTGCATTTTCTAACTAACCATTAAATCTCAACCTTTAATTTTTGATCAAATGGTTGATAATGAGAGTAACCATTGATGGTTAAATAAAAGAGTAACCATTAAATACTCCCATATATATATATATATATATATATATATATATAACTGTGATTTAAGAACAGAGGAAAGACCACAGTTTCAGTGGTCACAAAATTGTTCATAAAACATTCTAAGTTCCACACCCACGTTCGATTCATAACACCAACAAGTTCCCTTTATTTATTTGTTTATTTTTTTTTTACTAGTCAACTTCAACCTCCAGACGGGTCGACCCAAAACCAATTACGACCCGAAATAAAACCCGCCTAGATATTGATGTTTTAAGCATGGAAATTGATGTTTTAAATCACAGAAATGCTAGAAAATCCATTACAAAATGATTTCTAGTCTCAATTTCATCTAAAACTATCTAGAATCAAAACCCATTTGAAATCATATGAACACAACAATCAAGGCAGAGGCAAAACTCGCTCTGATACCAAATGTAAGAGTAAATTCGATCCAAATGCGGAATTAATGAGGAGCATCGAGACCAAAATTAAACCAATACTCATACCTCCAGCCATTGACATTCTAACTTCGTTTGTATTCCGATTTCTTCACTGATTTCCCCTTGGAATTCTTAGGTCTTAGGAATCTTCTAAGCTTTCCCTTCACTATATTGATAGTGTATTTAGAGGAGTCAGAAAAACTCTGAGAAGGCAAACTTAGGGACCCCAAAACCAGTTACGATTTCCTTTTGTAGCTTCCAACCATCATGGAAGTTACTAGCAGTTAAGGATTCAGTTGAGATGGAAGTTATTTCCACAACATTAGGAATTGAACATGTGGACCAATTTTTGAACTTCAAGAGAGATAAAACTAACAATCTCCCACTTGGTCCATATGTTATTACATTACAAACATTACAAAAGATCATTTCAATTTCAACTAATACCTTGGATGTTGTTGGTAACCGCCGGAGATTGTCACCGACGGCGATGGTGGTGGCCGTCGGAGGTTTTTGCCGGAGGTGGTGGTGGTCGACGGAGATTGTCGCCGGCAGTGGAGGTAGTAACCCTAATGTAAAACTGAAATTTCAATATATTCAAACCTCTCGTCTATATGTTAGAAACCCTAACCAAAATCTGACTGGGCATCCATGTGGAGTCTTGCGTTGCAATAGCGCAAGTTGCACCCTGATTTCCCTACATTTTACTTAGAGATAATTGCAAGAAAAAATATTGTACTATTTCACGAATTTCAAATTAAACCTTTATTATTATTATTTTTTTGCTTGCAATAGTTTTTTTTTTTTTTGGGTATTTATATATATCTTTCATCCTACTAGCTCTATTAAAATTCCTCATCAACTCAAACCCGCCCTTTTTCTTTTACGGAGTATTTCATTTTAATCATTATAAATAGAGCCCTTCTTTGTCATTGTGGGACAAAGACTATCATGACGACATCATGAACAGTTCAAAGTACACGGATGAGGTTTTTAGATTGTGAGAGATTTGGGGTAAGTATTGCTTTATTATTTATTTATCTTTTTGTGATTCTTAATTTTCTAAAAATCTAGAATGGCTAGATGTATAAAATAATTTCACTTACTGATAAATGAGTTTTATACTCATTTATTGGGTATTTTCTGGGCTTAAATTAAGCTATTTCTCGGTTTTTTGTAATCTAACATGGGTTGTTAGTGGTTGATGGAAGTTTCAGGGAATAGATGGTCAAACGATTAAGTTTGAAGCATTGTGAAGCTATAAAGGAAGACTGAGGGGGCCTGACTGTAATTCAAGGAAGCTGCAGGAGAAAAGGAAAATATCGGGCTAAAGGGTATTTGATAAATGAGTTTTATACTCATTTATTGGGTATTTTCTGGGCTTAAATTAAGCTATTTCTCGGTTTTTTGTAATCTAACATGGGTTGTTAGTGGTTGATGGAAGTTTCAGGGAATAGATGGTCAAACGATTAAGTTTGAAGCATTGTGAAGCTATAAAGGAAGACTGAGGGGGCCTGACTGTAATTCAAGGAAGCTGCAGGAGAAAAGGAAAATATCGGGCTAAAGCGATCGCCCTTAGGCGATCGCCTGAGGCGAAAGTGTATATCGAAGTAGAGCGATCGCCCTGGTTTAGACAAAGCGATCGCTTTGTTCCGTTTGGCCGTAGGTTTGTTTTGTAATTTTGGAAAGTAGGGTTTTCTTCCTTGTGACTTTGTATTTAAGTAGGCCTCCGTTTTGGGATAAAGGGAGGGATTTTGAAGAACTTTTATGCTAAAAGATTGGAGTTTAATTTTTCAATCGTGGATTAATGGTAAGTATGTTTTCATCATTGAATTGTGTTGTTTTGCAATCAATGATGAGCTAAACTCATCTTTCTAGGGATTGGATGTAAAATTGTACCAAATTCTTATGCTCTAATTTATTTATAATTCATTCAACATCTTGTGTTTCAATGGAGCATTAAAATTGAATCTCTTCGGTATTTATACGTGAAGGTATATTTTTACCGTTTTGATTATTTGGATATAGTGAATTGTACGACCAGAATACATAAGCTATATGTGTGCCATCTCCATTGTTACTTAAATTCTATTGATTCATGACCATGCTAAGATAGAATTTAGGTGTTATAATCTTCGTGTTCTTAAAGGGTTCTCGAATTGTTATATGGACGGACCAAGAAAGTATAACAATTTGAGAATACTAAGATTGCAAACCGTGACCCAAGCGTCCCAATCTTTATTCATGTGATTACCCTTGATGTTGATTGATACATTATTTGCATGAGCATAAGAAGGCGATACAATTGAAATCCAATTCCTAGATTCTTTCCATATTTGGTAAACTTCTTATTTACTTGCTTTGATAATTTAGTTGATTAATTTAGTTGATAAATTAGTTTAAATTTCGTCGTAGTTTTTAAGAAAAATCAACAAAAACCCCTTTTCTTTTATTTTTGTTTTTAAGTTATTAGTTAACAATATTCAATCATTCTCTTGTCTCTGTGGTTCGACCCTTGTTTTTGCGCAGCTATACTCCGGTATTCTCGTGCACTTGCGAGGTAAATTTTCATTCATCAAGTTTTTGGCGCCGTTGCCGGGGACAAGTTAGATTGATTGAGTAAGTTTAACTGGTAACGTCGTGGTGTCGAACTTTTATGTTCGGTCGCCGTTCACCGAATCCCACGCGGCGGAATTCAACGATAATATTAATCGGGTAGGTAGGAACGTAGAGGAAGAACTAAATCGGGAAGAGCATCGCCAAATCCCGAACGACTTGCGGTTGGATCAGAAACAATAACATGGCTGCACAAAGGTATATGAAGGATTATGCTCGCCTAGAATTGACCAATCACCCTCTCCTTTGGCCCTACTCTGCCGCTAGAATTATGAAGTTAAGGGTCATTACTTGAATCTCTTACCTTCCTTTCACGGAATGGCTACGAGGACCCTTTGAGTTTTCTCCGTGAGTTTCACGCCACTGTCGATAACCTCCCTCTTGGAGCGTTAACGGAGGAACAACTCAGATGCGCCGCATTCCTTTCGCTTTAAAGGATGCACCAAAGTTTGGTGGAACACTCTACTTCCAGGCGGTTTGCAAACGTGGCGCAAGTGGCGACACGTTCATTCGAAGTTTTATGCTCATCCCACTCCGAGATGAGAAAGAAAATTATAAACTTTTCGCAAGAGCCTGGAGAGTCTTTTCATGAAACTTGGGATAGATATAAACAATTACAATTTCAATGTCCACATCATGACTTTCCACCCTCTATCTTGTACCAACAGTTTTATGATAATATTTGCCCAAGTCACCAAGCTATGGTGGACAATGCTGCAGGTGGGTCGATTCTTGAGAAAACGCCCGATGAGGTGAGGGATTTGTTTGAAATGCTTGGGGCAAATTCCCAACAGAAAAGTGTGAGGGGTAAAGCAAAGGGAGTTTATGAGATTAATAATAACGTACCTTAGATAGGAATGTGCAATATTTGATGAAAAAGGTTGAGGAGCTGTCAGCTGCGAAACCTAATATGCAAATGCCTAATATTCATAATGCATGTTCTATTTGTGGTGTTTATTCTCATACTACTAACTCTTGTCCATCTAGTGCACAATTTCCTGAATATGTTGAGCAGGTTAATGCCATGAATTCGTATCCTCCAAGGCCTCGCAATGATCCGTATTCAAATACCTACAATCCGGGTTGGAGGAATCACCCAAATTTCTCATGGAGTAACCCGAAACCTCTTCATCAACCCCCACCACGCAAGAAATTCTCACCGACTCAAACTCCTTTGGAGGAGATGTTCCAGAATTTTATGCTTGATAGTCGGAGGAACCAGCAAGACAATGAAATGAGGTTCAAGCAGAATGAGCAGATGCACAAGCAGCATGAGGCAGCATTGAGCAAATTGGAAAATCAGATTGGACAGTTGGCCAAATCCCTGCAGGGCCACAAGCAAGGAACGTTCCCAAGTCAACCAGAACAAGCCCAGACAGTCACGGTGCTTCGCAGTGGTAAGGTGATAGGTAGTGAGGTAAATCCTGAACCTACTCCTGAGGTTAGTTGTGAAAAAAATGTGGAAGTGGGGAAGGAACAAGCTAAGGAAATTCCACAAGAAACTCAAAATCTCCTTCCCACTCCATATTCACCACCTATTCCTTTTCCCGCGATTAATGAAGAATAAGATGGATAAACAATTTTCGGAAATTTATGAGATGCTTTCCAAAGTAAACATAAATCTTCCTCGTTAAATGTGATCAAGAACATTCCATCTTATGCAAAATTCTTCAAAGATCTCACTACCAGGAAACATAGGTATGAAAAGAATGAAAAGGTAATTATATCGAGAATGTTAGTGCCGTTCTTCACAGAACCTCCCACCTAAACCGAAAGATCCGGTAGTTTCAACATCCAAATTTCTTTGGGGATTCGAAAAAGGTGAAGGCAATGCTGGATTTAGGTGCTAGCATTAATTTAATGCCTTATTCTGTGTATGAGCAATTGGGTTTGGGAGAACTAAAACCCACCACAATGTCCTTGCAATTGGCTGATCGTTCAGTAAAACATCCTATGGGCATTGTGGAGGATATTTTAGTTCAAGTTGATAAATTGATTCTACCGGTAGACTTTGTGGTTTTAGAGATGGAAAAACAGGTTAGTGCTAATCATGAAATGCCCATTCTCCTTGGGCGACCTTTCATGGCTCGCTAACACCGTCATTAATGTGAAGAATGGTAAGTTGTCCATGTCATTATGGATGAAACTGTTGAGATATCGTGTTTGATGCTATGAAACTGCCGGATGATATGACTGAATGCTTCTCTGTTGATATGTTAGAATCTGTGATCTCTGAGAATGTGGAGAATGAGCTGATTTGTGATGAAATCGAGGCTCTTCGAATGGTGGTGAGAACAGGATAATGAGGAAGTCCGTGAAATAACTTGTCTTCGATAAGACAAGAGAAAATTCCTAGTGACTTTCCTTTTCACCCCTAGGGCATTTTAACACAAAACTTGTGCCCTCTGTTGTATCCCTCCTAAGTTAGAGTTGAAACAATTGCCGCAACATTAAAATATGCTTTTCTTGGGGAGGGAATACTTTGCCTGTTATAATTGCATCCGATTTGACTAATGAACAGAAGAAAGGTCGCTTTGTGTTTTGCGTGCACACAAAGAGGCCATAGGTTGGACTTTAGCCGATATCAAGGGAATTAGCCCCGTCATGTGCATGCATAAGATAAATCTTGAGGAAGGTGCCAGCCTTCAAGGGAGCACCAAAGAAGACTTAACCCTCACATGGAGGAGGTAGTAAGAGCGTATGCTCAAGCTACTTGATGCGGGTATTATATACCCAATAGCCGATAGTAAGTGGGTGAGTCGGTACAAGTTGTGCCAAAGAAATCGGGAATCACTGTGGTGAAAAATGAAAAAGAGGAGTTAGTGCCTACAAGAACAATTACGGTATAGGATGTGTATTGATTTGCGGAAATTGAATGCCGCAACTAAAAAGATCACTTTCCCTTACCCTTTATTGACCAAATTCTTGAGAGCGGCAGACATGCTTTCTATTGTTTTCTAGATGGTTTTTCGGGATATAACCAAATTCCCATTGCACGGAAGACCAAGAGAAAACAACTTTTACATGCCTTTTGGCACTTTTGCATATCGAAGGATGCCCTTCGGTTTATGCAATGCTCCCGCAACCTTTCAACGATGTATGACTTCGATATTTTCGACATGATTGAAAGGTGTGTGGAAGTATTTATGGATGACTTCTCGGTTTTGGGGATTCTTTTGATAATTGCCTTGAGAATTTGACAATGGTACTTAGACGTTGTTGTGAGTCAAATTTGACCCTTAGTTGGGAAAAATGTCATTTTTAGTCAAGCAAGGCATTGTGTTGGGACACATTGTCTCACGAAGGGATTGAGGTAGATAAGGCAAAAATTGAAATTATTTCAAAATTACCTCCCCTGTTTCGTTAAGGGTGTTCGCAGCTTTCTAGGGCATCTTTGGTTTCTATAGGCGATTTATAAAGGATTTTTCTAAAATTTGCAAACCTTTATGTAACCCGCTTGCCAAAGATACGAGTTCATTTTTGACAAAGATTGTCTTGATGCCTTCAATCTGTTGAAGGAAAGGTTGACTTCGGCCCCTATTCTTGTTAGCCCTGATTGGTCCTTACCCTTTGAAATTATGTGTGATGCATCTGACTTTGCTATTGGGGCTGTTTTAGGGCAACGAGTTGACAAATCACCACATGTAATTCATTATGCAAGTAGGACACTGAATGATGCACAACTGAACTATACTACTACTGAAAAAGAATTTTTAGTCGTTGTGTTTGCATTGGAAAAATTTCGTCCATACTTGCTTGGATCAAAGGTGATTGTTTACTCAGATCATGCTGCCCTAAAATACTTGCTAACAAAGAAAGATGCCAAACCTAGACTTATTAGGTGGATGTTATTGCTACAAGAATTTGACTTAGTGATAAAGGATAAAAAGGGGACCGAAAATGTAGTTGCCGATCATCTGTCTAGGCTTGAAATGTTACCTCTTCTTGAACAAAATTTTTAAAGAATGTGAATCCGGTAAACGAAGATTTTCCGGATGAACAACTATTTGCAGTTCAAGTTAAAGAACCATGGTATGCTGATTTTGTGAACTATATTGTTGCAAACATCATTAACCCTGATTTTGGCTACCATGAAAAGAGGAAATTTTTGTCTGATGTTAAGCATTACATTTGGGATGATCCTTATTTGTTCAAATTGTGCCCTGATAGGATGATTCGTAGATGTATCCCTGAAGAAGAGCAAAAGAGTGTGTTGGCATTTTGTCATGAGCTCCACTGTGGTGGACACTTTAGTAGCCGAAACAGCGTAAAGTGTTGCAATCTGGTTTGTTCTGGCCTTCTTTATTCAAGGATGCTCATGCTTACTGCCAACAATGTGATAGGTGTCAGCGAACAGGGGGAATAAGTAAGAAAAATGAGATGCCCTTAGTGAATAATTTGGTTGTTGATATTTTTGATGTGTGGGGCATTGATTTTATGGGCCCTTTTCCCGTATCTCATGGTTTTACATATATCTTGGTTCTTTGTTGATTATGTGTCCAAGTGGGTGGAAGCAATTGCCACTGTACTAATGATGCTAACACTTGTTATCAAGTTCCTTTGTGATGTTGTGTTTAGCAGATATGGCATGCCAAGGGCAATCATCGGTGATCAAGGGACTCATTTCACGAGCCGGATTTTTAATTCTCTTCTGAAAAAGTATGGGGTGGTGCACAAGTTGGCGACCCCGTACCATCCTCAAACTTCTGGCCAAGTTGAAGTGAGCAACCGTCAAATTAAGGGGATACTTGAGAAAACAGTTCGACCCACGGAAAGATTGGGCTTTAAAGCTAAGTGATGCTCTTTGGGCTTATCGCACGGCTTACAAGACCCCAATTGGAATGAGTCCGTATGAATTGTTTTTGGAAAAGGATGTCATCTACCGGTTGAGCTAGAACATAAAGCTTTTGGGCAATCAAAGAGCTCAACATGGATTTGACATTAGCAGTGAGAAAAGAATGTTGGCACCGAACGAGTTGGACGAATTGCGGCAAGATGCATATGAAAGTGCAAGTTGTATAAGGAAAGGACGAAAAGTATCATGACCAACGACTTCAACCTAAGTTCATTCGTCCCGGCATGAAAGTCCTCCTTTTCAACTCCGGTTGAAGTTGTTCCCGGCAAACTCAAGTCCAAATGGACGGGCCCATTTGAGGTGGTGAATGTGTTTCCGCATGGGGCCGTGGAATTGAAGGACCTCAAAACAAATACAACATTCAAGGTAAATGGGCACCGTGTGAAGCCGTACAATGAAGGGGTCTCGATTGTGGAAACAATTGAGATGACCGATTTATGGGATCCATAGCTGTTGCCGTCTCAATCGGCGTCGAGCCAACGACATTAAACAAGTGCGCTTGTTGGGAGGCAACCCAACTAGGTAATCATATATATATATATATTTTTTTATTTTTTTAATTTATTTGTGTTCTTGTAGGTTAATTCAGTGGTTCCACTTCACACACTTTGGCATGTGTTTTTTTTTTTTTCGTTAGATCCAAGCTTTGAAGACAACGCATGTTTTAAGTTTGGGGGTGGAAGCCTGTTAGTTAGTGTTGTATTTATATGTTTTAGTTTGAGTCACTCTTTAGAGTCTCTCTGAGTTTGTGGGTTTCAAGAGAGTGTACATAGTGTCACCCTCCAAAAAGATTTTTGTTTTTATGTATTTATATGTTTGCTAATGCATACTTTAGTGTTTAGTGTATTTTTGTAGCTTTTTATGCGGGTAGTAGCGAAAATTTCAAGAAAATCAGAGTTTGGAGCTGAAAAAGGGACATTGAGGATTTTTGGCCAAAGCGATCGCCCTTCCAAAAAAGGAGCGATCGCCTTTGGGACAGAATCTTGAAGAGAAAAGCGATAAAAGCGATCGTATTGGAATAAAGCGATCGCTTTTGAGGCAGAATGTGGCACAATTAATTTTCATACAAAGCGATCGCCCTATCCATAAACAAGGCGATCGCCTTTCGGGCAGAATGAGTCAGGTTTTTATTTAAACCGAAGCGATCGCTTTGGTCAAGTTAGAGCGATCGCTCTGGTCCGATATAAAGTCTGGATGGACTCATTCACAGCGATCGCCCTAAAATTTTCAGACTCTTCTTCAGCCGCCGTCGCCGCCCCATCCTCATTCTCCGACACAAAATCCGACCAAGTTACATTCTCCGGCCAAATTCACCTTCCATCACCTTCCAAATCAGTCTCCAATCGTGCTTAAGGGCTAATTGTGAAGCGTCCAAGCCCCATCCAACCTAGGGTTTGCTTGAAGATTTGGGAATCCATTCAATTGCTTGATCTCTTCACATCCTCACTGCTGGGTTCAAACTCCAAGAGGGTTCAAAGCAAGTAAGATTCCTGATTGATGCTTTTTGATTCCAATTTTACAAAGCTTGGTTAGGTAGTTTTTGGTTCATATTACTGTTCATCAACCAAGTTTGGGGGAATTTGTTGTTTGTGGAGTTGGGTTGTTGAAATTGGTGTGTGCTTGTTCTATTGTGTGGCCTTGTTCAATCAGTGAAATTGAAGTAGGGGGTCGGTTGGAAGTTGGTTTGGAGTTTTGAATTGTTAGTCTTGTGGCTTGTATTGGTGATTATTGAAGAATGCCGAGAGCAAAGAAAGCCCGAACACTCGTGATGGGCAAGGTGCGAGCTCTAGTACTTCACTCCGATTGTGGAGCGGTTCTTGACGCCCGAGGCCGCAACGGCTTACTCCAAATGTCCGGGAACCAAGGGTTTATTGCCCGAGCGTGGTTTCGATTTTGATAGCTTTGGACTCGCGCTGATTTTCGGCGCAGATGGGAGAATTTTGTAATGTTCCCACGAGGCGGTGGTGCCCATTGTGCGGGAATTCTACGCCAATGGCCATGCCGAGATTGCGGATAGTTGGTCATGGGTGCGGGGACAGCTATCGACTTTGACGCAATCGCTTTGAACGAATATTTGGAGTTGCCGACGTTTCGTAACGTCGAAGATGATTATCAAAGAATATGAACCGTCGGTGCAAGCGGACGAAGTGCTAGCTTTGGCACAACCTGGGTCGGATTGGGTCTATCGGCAAGGGAAGCCAAGGAGCTTAAGTGAGAAAGTTTTGTTGGATAAGGCAAAAGGGGTTTATAAATTTGTATGTGCTAATGTCATGCCAACAAACCATCGAGTACTCGCCTTGGGCCCGAGCCGTATTGGTCTTCACCATTCTAACGGGAGGATCCGTTGACCTTGGGACTATAATTAATTTCCGGATGAGGTCCGTTGTCCTAGGAACTCGCCGTTGGGCTTTTGTTTTCCAAGTTTAATCACGGGATTGTGCAAGAAAGCGGGGTGGTTTGGGAGGATGATTTAGAGATTACCGGTGCGACCAAAGATCTCATTCACCTCCTTGATCTCTAATGCTCGTGATTTTAGTCGAGTGCGGCAGCAGTGGGCGAGGCAGAGGAAGAGGATGATGCTGACCCGAGAATGAATTCATTGTTCAGAGCGCTTGGAAGAGATGTCCACGAGAATAGAAGAGATGGCAATTCGCAAGGGCAATTCTACGGTGAAACTAGGGAAGTGCCGAGAGCCATGCAAGCTCGGGAAGAGCAATTTCGGGGTTGGACCTGCTTTTGAGCTATGGCAGCTGCACAAGGGTTCGAATTTGCCCCTTGGCCTCCGACTCCTCCGCGATTTTTGAACTTCATCCACATCGAGGACGTTGTGGACGTAAGTTTGGGGGTGTGCGTTGTCACTCTTGGGTATACGGTACTCCTGCTACTATTCTATTTACTGTTTTCTTAGTTTACTTTTTATTGCTTTTGTATAAGTAGTTTTCTTTATTAGCCTTTAGTAGTTTACTTAAAAAAAAAAAAAAAAAAAAAAAACAAAACATCGAGTCTTTCGTTTGGTTGGGGTCACCGCCCATGATGATATTTCCGTAGGTTCGAAAAGAGTAAATATGCTAGGAAGTGATGCTATGGAACAATGTGGATAGTAACTTGGTCACCGATTTGAACTTTGAGTCTCCACCCTTATACGCACTCAAGCCATGAATTGAATTGTTAACAAGTTTAGTTGACTTTATAGAGTTTATAGTACACCTAGCATTTCAATAAGTCAAGGTTTTGGGAAGAATTGAGAGTAGTCATGAAATTTTTAAACTAGTAATAATCCTTGAAGTTAGGCCTAAACAGAGTTTAAGTAATCCGAAACGAAAAAAAAAAAAAAAAAAAAATATCCTTGTGAAGACATAGTTTTACTTCGTAGCCTTTTAACTCGAGTTAGTAAGCTCGTTGGGGTGTTTACACACCTAATGCCTTAAAGCCATTTGGTTTGAGAGTCATTAGCCTAACACTCGTTACATGGGTTAATTAGAAAGCTTAAGGGAGTGGAACATTGCACCGTCCACAAGGTGTTCTTGAAAAAAAAAAAAAAAGAGAAAAAAAAAAAAACAAAAAAAAAAAAAAAAAGAGTTTCGGTATTGCTACTTATGTTTGTAGTAATGAATGGGATAATTATCGGTTTTACATTTCATGAAGTACTCGAGGGATATATGTAGTACAATTGTGTGGTGGTCTTGATTAGGAATGGAGGTGGTACTTGGCTCTATAACGAATTTTAAACTTGGGTACTATTAAGAAATGGCTTTGCACACACACACGGAGATTTGAAGGAATAAAATGTGATTATGTGACGTCTATGTTGGGAATTTGCGTTGTGAAGCATAATGTGATAGGGTGGAATCTTCGAGGCAATATGGTGACCTAGGCCAAATTGATTTGATTCGTAAAAAAAAAAAAAAAAAAAATGATAATATTTTTTTATTGCTTTTGTATTTATTAGTTTTCTTATTTTCGCTCGAGGACTAGCTCAAGTTTAAGTTTGGGGTATTTGATAAATGAGTTTTATACTCATTTATTGGGTATTTTCGGGCTTAAATTAAGCTATTTCTCGGTTTTTGTAATCTAACATGGGTTGTTAGTGGTTGATGGAAGTTTCAGTGGAATAGATGGTCAAACGATTAAGTTTGAAGCATTGTGAAGCTATAAAGGAAGACCGAGGGGGCTCGTAATTCAAGGAAGCTGCAGGAGAAAAGGAAAATATCGGGCTAAAGCGATCGCCCTTAGGCGATCGCCTTTGAGCGAAAGTGTATATCGAAGTAGAGCGATCGCCTGGTTTAGACAAAGCGATCGCTTTGTTCCGTTTTTTGTAGGTTTGTTTTGTAATTTTGGAAAGTAGGGTTTTCTTCCTTGTGACTTTGTATTTAAGTAGGCCTCCGTTTTGGGATAAAGGGAGGGATTTTGAAGAACTTTTATGCTAAAAAGATTGGAGTTTAATTTTTCAATCTGTGGATTAATGGTAAGTATGTTTTCATCATTGAATTGTGTTGTTTTGCAATCAATGATGAGCTAAACTCATCTTTCTAGGGATTGGATGTAAAATTGTACCAAATTCTTATGCTCTAATTTATTTATAATTCATTCAACATCTTGTGTTTCAATGGAGCATTAAAATTGAATCTCTTGGTATTTATACGTGAAGGTATATTTTTACCGTTTTGATTATTTGGATATAGTGAATTGTACGACCGAATACATAAGCTATATGTGTGCCATCTCCATTGTTACTTAAATTCTATTGATTCATGACCATGCTAAGATAGAATTTAGGTGTTATAATCTTCGTGTTCTTAAAGGGTTCTCGAATTGTTATATGGACGGACCAAGAAAGTATAACAATTTGAGAATACTAAGATTGCAAACCGTGACCCAAGCGTCCCAATCTTTATTCATGTGATTACCCTTGATGTTGATTGATACATTATTTGCATGAGCATAAGAAGGCGATACAATTGAAATCCAATTCCTAGATTCTTTCCATATTTGGTAAACTTCTTATTTACTTGCTTTGATAATTTAGTTGATTAATTTAGTTGATAAATTAGTTTAAATTTCTGTCAGTAGTTTTTAAGAAAAATCAACAAAAACCCCTTTTTCTTTTATTTTTGTTTTTTAAGTTATTAGTTAACAATATTCAATCATTCTCTTGTCTCTGTGGTTCGACCCTTGTTTTTGCGCAGCTATACTCCGGTATTCTCGTGCACTTGCGAGGTAAATTTTCATTCATCACTTACTTTTTTGTTTGATCCTCCTCTGCAACTAGAATAGCAGTTGCTAATGGTGTGAATAATCAGCAAACTTGAAGTATCAAGTTCACCTCCAACCGCAAATTAATCATGGCCATCATATGAACGGATCAATTATAAATAGAAATAAATTTAATTAATAAGTATAGCCATCCATCCATCCATCCATCCATCCATCCGTAGATAATGAAATGAATTTATTTTTGATAACTGTTAGTATAAAAAGAAAACTACACTAGTTCCCAAAATAATATCAATGTTGAATTAAATGATTTAAAAACTCAGTTGGTATGTGCCAAATGTTGTAGTATTTAATTTTTTATTTTTATTTTAAATCTTAAAAAAAGTGTATTGATGGGTTTTAAATCAATTTTGATTATCGATCAATTAAATGAATCAAAATAAAACTTCATCAATTGAGCATAAAAAAAAAAATCAGAACTTTTGTTTAAAAGTTTTAGGATATATGTAATATGTGATATGAAACAATGTGTAAGCCATTTTCGATTGTTTGAAATCAATTCGACAAAGATTTAAGGTTGCTTGTTGTTTTGGTCAAATTTCTACGAGGGAAACTAGTGATAAGAAAGATGACAAAAAGGGTTGAATCTGGGTATAATGATTATGAAATGCTATAGAAATGAACTCAAAGGATTTTGTTAACTAGGGAAAGCCCTTGAACAACTTGTTCGCCGGCACAAAACCCCGGGAGGTTTTAGGGAACCTGCCTTGACCAAATGATTTATTAACCAGGTTGAATACAAGACTATGAGCGTATATTAGGGAGCTAAAACTAGTGAGAATGTGTGTGTAAAATACATGTGTTCCTCCCTTTTTATACCTCAAATACAAAGAAACAAACAAGCCTAGAATATAGGAAATTGGTTGAAGTTGTTGAGGTATTCTCGCCACAATGTTGGTTGAAGAGATAAGGATCCCTTGCTGGCTTTGTTTGATGAAGGAACGTTTGTTGACTCAGTCTCCTTTATCTGGTGACATACTTCCTAAAAAATAGGTTGTAATGTAACAATAATTCAACCTGCAAAAAATGTCAAGGTGCAGTAGGAGAGCTCAAGTTGTAAGTGTCAAGATGATATATGCAAGTTGTAAACAAGTTGACTAAAAATGTAGGCCTAACACTTGTATAAATAAAATTTACACTAACATTGTATTAAAAATTTACTCGAATGAAATAAGGAGAACATATACTAACACCATGCTAGGAGTCTATTTATCAATAGACAAGTAATGCTTCAAAATTTTAATACGAAAAAAGTCCACTGTTTTTTGAGGATGATCATACTAGAGGAAAAAACCATAACCCCCTTCTAACCGCAAGAACAAACAAATAAGTAAACAAAATTATTTTATACATCTAGCCATTCTAGATTTCTAGAAAATTAGGAATCACAAAAAGAAAATAAATAATAAAGCAATAACTTACCCCAAATCATTCACAACGTAAGAACCTCCTCCCTGTATTTTGTTCTGTCCTTAATGTCCTTATGTCAGTCATTCTCTCAAAATGACAATAAACTGCTCTATTTTTGCAATTATCACAAGCAAAATAGAGAGAAGTCAGGTTGCAACTTGTGGCAATGCCACGTAGGATTCCATATAGATTCCCAATCAAATTTCTTTTAGGATTGCATAAACGGAAAGTTTGAATTAAAATTTTAGTTTTTGATGAGGTTTAATAGGTCAACAAAAAAAGATTTAATTTGAAATTCATAAAATAGTACAAAGTTTTTTTTTTTTTTTTTGTTGCAATTCTCTTGCAAATGAGAGAAGAACTTGGAATCATCTTGTGTTTTTCATGTGGTTTGGAGATTTTGCTAGGGAAGCTCTCACAAAAGAAAGTTTTAGAGAGGGAGAACGCGGGGGTGGGTGTGTGTGTGTGGGTAAGGGGACTGGGAAGGGAAATAATGGTCCCCACACTAATAAAAATCTCTTGGTTGGTGTAGTTTTGGAATTTAGTACAAAAGAAAAGGAAATGACTTGACAATGTACGCAACGCAAGTATTGTTCTCAAGAAAAATATCAATATTTCCAAATTAAAAAGTTTATTCATTTTTTTTTTTTTTTAATTTTTGGTTCGAAGGATCGGAGGGCCAGAGCCCAACAAACTAACTAGCAGAAATTCTAACGTTACAATGATCCATTACATCCCTAGACAGTAGAGCCATTACCTAACACATGCCGGAGGATCAACGATGATTTCCTCCCTCCCTCCCTCCCTCGACACCCAATCTCTAGCCAAAGCAATTGCACACTCGTTGCCTTTACAAAAAACTTGAACTATTCAACAGTTCCAATCTCTCCTCAAAAGATCTTTGAGTTCTTCACCACGCAATTCTATTAATCATTATAGAGAAATTAAGTACTCAATAATATTATTCCCTAACCAAAGTCAAATTGATAATCAAAATGATTTAGTTAATTATTAATTTGTACTCAATATTTGGGATATGACAAACTAAAACGAATAATGACACTATTTCCTTGAATTATACTATTTTAAAATGTTCCATTCAAAGAGTCTACTTATAAAAAATTATGGCTATAATATCCATAAAATTTTCGACTTTACCCTCCACATGTGGTACAAACATATTAACTATGCTAAAATATTTTTGTAATTATGACCAACTCAAATACTAATTATATATCACTTAATTATTAAATTTTTTAAATATGCACTCTTTGGGTGGAACAGATGAAGTATATTACTAATACTTTTTGTAAGTATCAATATATGGTTAAATGATGCTATACATAATATTTGAAATTTTAAGACTACCAGAGATTGTCATCGGTGACTACCAAACAAATATGTAAGTACTAATTACATAGAGCTAAACGTAAAAACCTTATGAAATACTCCCCTCTTTTAGAAAGAAAAAAAAAGTGCCATATTTCCATTTTGAGTTTGTTCAAAAAGAGAGTCCGATTTTTTTATTTTTTTCCAGTTTCTTTATTTATGTTTTGGGGAAACATGATTTTCTCCAAAGTGCCATACAAAATTTATATAATTTTAGTACAATCTAAAAAATGTATATAAATTAAAAGTATACTTTATAAAATATAATTTTTAACACTTTTTAAAAATGGGTTAGGGAATATATATATATTAAAGTTTGCATGGGAAGATATGAATAAGTATTGTGTGGTAATACCATTTTTAGTATGAATTTTATTAACTTGTGCTCTAAAATAACATGTGTTAACATGTTAACAAATACTCTCTCCATTTCACCCAATGAGTTCACGTTTAAAAAATCTAATAATTAAAAATTTATGTGTACAATTAGAATTCGTTATAATTACTAAAATGCTTGAACATAGTTAATATGTTTATATCCCATGTGGAAGGTAAAGTTATAAAATTATGAAAATAATATGTATAATTTTTAAAAGTTAACTCTTTATGTAAAATGTTCTAAAATAAAATAGTGAACTTTTTACCTAAAACAAAGGGGGGTATTAATTAGACTCTAATTTAGAGTGATACCAATAATAAAATGTCGTGTGTACTCCCTCCGTTTCACCAAATAGTCCATGTTTAAAAATTTTAATAATTAAAAAATACTCTTTCCATTCCAAATTATTGTCTTGTTTGACTCGGCACACGTATTAAGAAAAAATAATTGGTTTGATTATTAATATTGGTATATTGTATGTAGCCCATAATTAAAGTAGAGAGAAAAAAGTAAGGGTAAAACAGTAAAAGTGATGTTCTAAAAAAGAAAGTTTCAAACAAGACAATTATTTTGGGACGGAGAAAAAAGAAAAGCAACACAATAATTTAGGGACGAAGTGAGTATACAACTAGCATTATAATTGGTTAGAATCACAAAAGTGCTTGAGCATAATCAATATATTAATATAACAAATGTGAAAGTTAAAGTTGAAATGTTATGAAAATGATAGACATAATTTTTGAAAATAAACTATTTAAATAAAATATGTCTTCCTTTTCTTTTTTGTCCGTCTCAGAATAATTGTCTTGTTTAAAATTTTTCTTTTTTAGGACATTACTTTTATCATTTTACCCTTACTTTTTTTCATATTTTAATTATGGACCACATACACATAGATATTAAAAAAAATTACATATTATACTAATATTAATAATTAAATAAATTATTTTTTTAATTCATATATCAAATAAAATAAAATAACAATTAAAAGACGGAGTGAGTATGACGGAATGCTATAGTGAATCATATCTCGACAAGTGTCGCTCCATCTCCTGAAAAAGCATTGGCGAGACCTTGGATATACAAATTTATTCAAAAAGGTAATGATAGGTGCTCAAACTCTTTATGGGAAACCTCAAATAAAGCAATGGTCCAAAAGTCCAATCCTTGGTCTGAATTGGGGATGAGAGATGTGAAACTCGTGGTTAAATCAATGGTTTATCCTTTTGTACACGCGTCTGTCCTTCATTAGCTTATATGGTATCACAATGTTTTTTGTACAATGCTCTCGTGTCAATATCTAATAGACGCTGTGCTACCCACCCAAATGATTTTGAGAAGAATTTCAAAAAATAATGAAATAACCTTGGATTCATTTAAAAATGGCAGAAATAAAGAGGGAGAGCGGGAACTTTACTAAAATTAAAAAAATTAACACGTGTTTAAGAACATATACTCCATAAATACTCATTTATAATTATTTTTTTGTTTTAAGAAATCATTTCTGTAACATTGAAATTTATGAATCGGTGCTCATCGATATAATGCTTAATATATTCAAATTTCTCTAAATTTAACCTTCAAGTAAGTTAAACCAAAAAATAAAATCAGAGAGCAGCTCACTTACCCATAGACACATAACATGTGAATTTATTCATTTTCTCTCTTTAATTAATTGTATTAAGTGAATTCCTTTTATTCTTATTCTCGTTCGTACGTTAAACTCATAATTTGATTCCATTTTCTTGCCTTCGTTCCTTCATCCATCTATAGGCATAGCCTTAGAATTTTGCCTTGATGAACAGTAACATAAAAATTGTTGATTGCAATAGCTAGCTCCATTGACAATATATCAATAAAATAAAATTAAATTGTTAACAAACATTCAAACTTTAAAAGAGTGTCATTCTCTTGAGATGGTCAAATGAAACATGTGTCGTGTCAGCAAGTTCGTTAAAATTAAACGGGTGTTGATGTTTTAAGTTTAATTTAAAGAAAAATTAGGAGTATGCTAGTTACCAATTACAATGTTGATGGTATGATTGTCACCACGAAGCACATAAATCAGTTGGTAGGAACTGTTCTATCTTAGTTATAGGTCTTGAGTTTGAGTCTTGGGAATGCAGCTGAGTTAGGATTTGGTAGGGAGAGCTTTACCGCTATGTGGTTCTACCTAATTCGGAAATTAGTCTTGAGCCTTCGGGTTTGAGGATGACTTGAAAAACAAAAAATAAATAATAAATAATAAAATAATCTAATTGTCAAATTGATATTTTTCAAATAGTACGATGATCAAAAAATAACTTAATTTCCTATGTGAATAAATAAAATTGTTGGCAATGGCTTAGATTGTTCTTTCTTGGTGATGTTGATTATGGATCAAAATTTGTTATGTTTTAGATTAGTGAGTTAAAAAAAAAAAAAAAAGTGTTCACAAACACGGTTGGTTTTGTGGTTTGTAATTTTTACTAATTATATTTTTCTTTGGTCCACTATGTATCCCTCTCTTATTTTTAATTAAATCATTACATAACACAAATTTCAAAACAAACCATCAATCTGAACAAGACTTTTACTAGTGAAGAAAAGATGCTTGCCAATAAAACTCTTGAAAGGAACACGTACTTTAAGCTCAATTCCAAATTAAGGTTTTGTTGTTTTCTTAAATGAATGAATGTAACGTTTAAATAAATTACATAACTGAGTTAATTTTACTAGTAAGAAATTTGGTTGGTTGGATTATGACAAGTTGTAATGCAATTAACTTAACAAAATTTATACTCCATGAAAACTAAAGTGACCGTGGGAGGATCCATCGCAGGTCAAATGCAAAGTATTTTTAATTTGGCCTCCAAATTAAAGGAGGGGTGGAGGGGAGCATGATGTTTGAAAAATGAGCACCTTGTCTGAACTCAAGACATGAAGTAAGTAATATCACGATCGAGAAAAACAAGTGGGAACATAAGTTGTTGGTCCCGTCATTTCATTAGGAATAACAACAATTAATAAAGATGCTGTGGCCACACCTCTCACAACCCAATTAGATGTACCTCTATCATAAAATATTTCTAATTGATTCTTAATTAAGTATGGAGTATATATATGATTTATATAATTATTTGGTTCTTCCGCTTTACAAAAATAATGTGTTTGATTCTCCCTCATCAAAAAAATTCATTCTCATCATTTAATTTACATTTTAATTCTTGTGAGATTCTCCCTTTATGCCATTAACGTTAAATTTTTCATTTATTTTTTTAAAAAATACCTAAACTACTCTTAATGCTTACCTACTGCCCGCTTCATCTTCTTCAACTTCTCATTCTCTCTCTTTTCTTTCTCTCCTCTCTCTCTTTCCCCAATGAGCTACCTATATCTCACCTATTCATACAACCCACTGTATGTATTCATCAAAAATATGTATTCTCGATCTTAAAAATGTAAGCAATTGTATCTTGGAACTATGCTAGGGTTGGGTGATACGCTGGTGCTAAGGCAAGATATTTCAGCCATGGAAACACCTCTATTTCTGATGATGACGCCATTTACGAGCACAAATTGAATACATACAGTGGGTTGTATGAATAGATGAGATCTGGGTAGCTCATTGTCTTCCCTTGCAGCATCTTGACATAAAAAGGGAAAGCTCTAAAGCAAGTACAATAAGTACTGCAACTAATCCAGCAATAGCGATCCCGACAACCTTTGGTCTTGCCATTGGCTTTTTTCCTTGTGAAGAATATGTCACTTCTGGAGGAGATGTGGGTAACTCAATGGGGAAAGAGAGAAAGAGAGGAGAGAGAATGAGAAGTTGAAGAAGATAAAGCGGGGTAGGGGAAACATTAAGGATAGTTTGGATATTTTTTTAAAAAACAATCGGAAAATTTGACATTAACCAAATGAAGGAGGAATTTCACAAGAAAATTTAAATCGAGTGACTAGGATTAAATTTTTTATAAGAAGAGATCAAACGCATAGTTTTTGTAAAACCAAATAATTATACTCCCTCCGTCCCTAAATTATTGTCTTCCTTTCCTTTTTCGTCCGTCCCAAAATAATTGTCTTGTTTGAAACTTTCCTTTTTAGAACATCACTTTTACTATTTTACCTTTACTTTTTCTTCCTACTTTAATTATGGGCTACATACACATGAGCATTAAAGGAAACAACACACTTTTTCAATACTATTCCAATATTAATAATCAAGTCAATTGAGTTTTCTTAATCCGTGTGCTGGATCAACCCAGACAATAATTTAGGGACGGAGGGAGTATAATTTTATATATATTCCATTCCCGTCTGGAGGAGTAGTATATATTTATTTCCACATAATTAAGCTTTTTCAAAGGCATTAGTGAAGTGTAGTGTAGTGCAGTGGAGCTATATATAGAAATGCCTAGGAATCACTTACTCAATTAAGAGGGCTAGGCAAAGGATGGGGAGAGGGAAAGTAGAGCTAAAGAGGATTGAGAATCCAACAAACAGGCAAGTGACCTTCTCAAAGAGAAGAAATGGTCTCCTCAAGAAGGCCTTTGAGCTCTCTATTCTCTGTGATGCTGAGGTTGCCCTCCTTGTTTTCTCTGCCACTGGCAAGGCTTATCAGTTTGCTAGCCATGAGTAATTCTCTCTGGCCATCTCTCTCTGTGCGCGCGCATGTATCTGTTTGTCTGTATCAATATATATACTTAATTAGCGTATATATGTGTGATCTCTACCAAAAAATTATATATGGCACATATATATGTACTAAATAAATTGTTTCGTGTTGATGATATATAATTGTGCTGCAGCATGGATAGGACCATAGCAAGATACCGGAACGAAATGGGACAGTTTGAATCGAATAGCCAAGGAATTAGATTGATGGAGGTAATGTCTATTTTCTTTATAATAGTCTAGTTTGTGTCAATTAACCTAATTCTTTATTCTTTTTCTTTTGGTGAACGGACTTTGTTACTTGTTTAATTAGCCTGAAATTATAATTGCATTATGGAGAAAAATCTAATATTAATTCTTAATTAATTAAAGAGTTAAATTAGAGAGTCAGACACCATATATGCACTTACTTTAATTTGGTAGATTGAATCAAATTAATTAAATAGAAAAGATTTGCACGGTATTTGCCAAAGAGTTGCCGATGGATGAATTGAATGGTCTTGATTTATCTATTATCTTTAATTATTTTTGGTCTCATCAAATGTTGAATAGAAAATTAAAAGAATTTTAATTTCTAAAAGTTGTATTCAATTTCAGCGTGTTATATATATATATATATATATATATATATATATATGTATGTATGAATTGTTGGTTTGGACTTTGATCGATCTGAAACAGGTGTGGAGGAGTGAAATGGATGAGATGAAGAGAACAATAGAGACCCTGGAAGCCAAACACAAGTAATATATATTTAATGACATAAAATCATATGTAGGGAGTAGTAAATGACAGTACTCCGGTCTCCTTAAAATTACAGTAATTTGTTCATCATCATCATCCAAATCAATCACTTTGTTTTTAAAGGCACTTTGCTGGGGAAGATCTATCAACGTTGGGCATGAAAGAGCTTAAACAATTGGAGCGTCAGATTAGGATTGGAGTCGAACGCATTCGCTCTAAAAAGGTAGCATAATAGCTCAGCTAGCCAGCTCGTATCTTTTTAATTAAATTAATATAAGAATTACTACTTAATAACATTATATATATATATATATATATATATGATCAATTAATAATTATAAGTTCTTAATTACTTCTTATATATATGGAGTAGCATTTTCTTCACGTGCTGCGCGCAATATCGAAATTACATAATTGTTCTGATTCTTCACCTATATATGTATTGGGCAGCTGCGCGTAATATCTGAACACATCAACATGTTGAAGAGAAATGTGAGACTCTTACCTCATCAATAAGTAAAACACTAGTTTTTACATGAGCTTGCTAGCTTTATAACTTGACTCAATTTGAAGAACCTAATTACTTCAATTGTGGATGGATGCAGCATAGAACACTGCAAGAAGAGAACACTCACCTCCAAAAGAAAGTGAGCATCAATTTACAAACTACAGTTTATAATCTCCTACTATACTTATTTATTTCTCTCGATCCCAAGAATTCAAGATGCATTTTGTTCTTTCTGTTAATTAAATCCTCAAGTAAGTTATGTGATCACGCCAAAATAAATATGGGTGACCATGTCGATCCACGTGTATAGCTAGTAAGATGCCCCGACTCTCAAAAGGCTTGTGTGGTGGTATCTCGATCATCGGATGTTGCCTGTGATATCAAAGGAAATATCGTTAGGGGAGCCAGACCGTGGTCCGACTCAAGCCCTCCGATGTAATAATCAGTACCTCATTTTTTTATTTTATTTTTCTCTACTCTCACACACACACACACATGCACGCACAGAAGCGCCTAGGAGATAAATCCTAGGGAGAGAAAGCCTTCCCTCTAACTCCTGGGGGGATCGAACCCATGACCTCCAGATTGGAAGCCATGAGCTCAAGCCAGCAGGCCAAATCCCCATGTGCATAATCAGTACCTCATTGTATATAGGAGAGAGAGTAAAGTAGAGAGAGAGAGAGAGAGAAGACTTAATCAAGAAGTCGTCCCTTTCTTTGTAGGTGAGCCCCTATTTATAGGGGGTGTTGCTTCCTGGGCACACTTCGTGTGTATGGGCTTGGTCGTACATCTTTTAGGATACTCTTCTGGGAGTATACTTTTGGGGGTAGTGTATTTGAGCGTATCATTATGTAAATTAATTTGCTTTGCTTGTGCTTTGAGATCAAGCTGCAAGAGCTAAATGAGGGTAAAGGAAGCTCCGGCGTACTTGGATTAGATTCATCTGATCATGAATTTGAAAGGTACGTAATGCATGCTGCGAATCATTATAATTGATTCACGACTTGTCATGTACATTTTTTCTATGCAGCAATCGATCGAGACGTTAACATTATTAATTAACTGTTAGCGACTTACACTAACCCAGCTTCATATTTGTCGTTAACTTGTTCCAATAATTTTGGATGTTTAGGGTTTCATCATGGAATTCTGTGAGCTTCAGGTAAAGATCTGTTCAGTTATATGCTAGCTTTTGGAAACATAAATATTGAGAATAAATGAAATGAAATGTTGTTGAAATTAATGCAGGTTTGTTCAGGACAGAGCTCACCCCTAAACAGGCAACAAAATGGTCTTCCAGCAGTTGTTTATAACAACTGAAAGCTTTTGTTACTTGTATGGCAGTTTTTGACTTTTCCATCATCGTATGTTAATATCATGTACGTTCGAAGTAAATAGGTTGTTGACTACATAGACAAGCATGTGTAATTGCTTTCTAGTGTCTTTACTATACCGCATCTATCTTTCAGATTATAAATCTTTGTCAAGGTTTTTCAGAGATCGAATAGCTTTGTGTTCCATATGTAACATTACAACTTGTGTATCGTAATTAAGTGTTATACAAATTCTATAAAATGTTGCTACTATGAATTTTCATTTTCTCTTATACTTTATTCATAACGATGATAGACTACAGTATAATGAGATAACTCCTTGTTATTATGAAACTCTCCAATCTTCACGAGGCTCATACTTACGACATTCAAATTTACAATCACATTATGGGCGGATCTAGGACCAAACTCTTGCGGGGTCCAAAGTATTAAGACAAAAATAAAGCTAAGCTAATTTTTTTTTGCCTTATTTAGGAAAAAAAAAAAAAAGAAACTACAGAACAATAACCCATTTAACAACTAACTCCCTCCATTCCGAGTCCAAATTTGTTCACCACCCATTAGGGTTGGTGAACATCACCATCTATCTCATTGGTCTAATTAATTTTTGTATTGTTTTAATATTTGGTATTTTCTTTTAGTTAAAACTCTAACAATTTCAAATCATCTAAAATACTCCCTTCCCAAATAAAAATTAAATTAGGGTTAATTACTTTGGCTTGATTAACAATCAATCCATAACACGTGAGATGACTATTCATAAACCGTGCACTTCAATGGAGGAGAGGAAAATGTCCAATTGAAAACTACTGCTATGTCTTCTTTTCCTTTGCTCAATTGTGGTGCTTTCCAACTACATGTGACATTATTTGGCTTTCGCTTTCTTAATCTCATTAAATTAGTTTACGTGATGAACACACTATTGTCAATTTTATGATTAAACAGGAAATTGAGACTTTTAATCTTTATTTGGGAAGAGAGTATTTTAGGTAGTTTGAAATTGTTAGAGTTTTAAATAAAAGAAAATATCAAATATTAAAACAATACCAAAATTAGTTGGACCAATGAGAGGGATGGTGATGTTCACAAACCCTAATGGGTGGTGAACAAATTCGGACTCCTCCATTCCACACAAAAAGTCTATGTTCGAAAAGTCTAATTATTAAGAAATATGTAAGTACCATTCGAGTTGGTTATAATTACAAAAATACTTAAGCATATTCAACATATTTATATCACAGTTGGAGAATAGAGTTAACAAATTTATGGAAAGTGCATAATTTTAGAAAGTGAACTTTTAAAATGAAACATTCCAAAATAGTATATGGAATTATTTGCTGGAACAGAGGGAATATATTTTTAATTTGTACTAAAAAAGTCAATAGATGAGTCTCACTATCAAGAGTAATGATTAAAATAATTAGTTTTTACTCTCGTGCGTTAAACGCACGACATATATCTTTTTAAATTAATCTATACATAAACCAAATGAAGAGGAAAAACAAAATTAAAAGAATAAATTAAGGAAAAAAGTTTTAAGAGAAATATATCATTGTAAGACAAATCATACTTACAAACATATTTGATTTAATTAAAAAAAATTGGACCAAAAATTTATAAAGACCAATAAACCATAAGCCCAACTCGTATTATTTAAATTTAATAATCAAGAATGATATAAATAAAAATTATATTTCATATTCAACTGATTATGGGCAATGAAAAATGGCTCAAATAATATAGATGAGTTCAAAAACATTTCCCGAATGTATCTTCTCAAAAAAGTTTCCAACTTGTTTCTCACTTAAAAAATTAAAGACTTGTATTTTCAAGTTTTTTTTTTTTCCGATTTATTTCCTCATAGTTTATTTGTTCAAATTTTGTTTGATTTCTAACCATTTTAATTTTTTTACATAAACATAGGGATAATGCTTTTGCTAGTAAGTTTTACTTATACTTACTTTAGATTTGATGAAATAAAATTGACTATTCGGTAACGAAACTCTATAAAAATAAATATTGTATTTCCTTGTTCGAGCTGTGCTATATTTTCTCATTTTTAATTTATTTGTTACATAAATATGGCTGTAGGATTGATTATTGAGAAATTTGAGCTATTTACCTCAATATCAGCCGTAGGATTAAATGTTAAAAATTTTGGGTTATTTGTGTGATGCATTTAATTTTACAATATTATTTTTAATTTTTTCAAATACAAATTTTACAATATTAGTTATTTTCGAAGACGTTTTCACTGATTTATATGCCCAAATTTTCTTTTCTACAACAAATTAGTTCCAATTCTAAACTAAACTTTCCGAAAAATTGACTAAATCCTAGTCTAAAGTAGATATTTTCTTCAGATCTAAAAAAATTGATTTTTAGGAAAAATACGGTTTAAAAATTATAAATCGTATTTCCATGTTCGACATCTATTAGATTTCCTTATTAATTATTTTTTCGAATTATTGAGATTTATGTCGACCAAGTCAACATAATCGAATTTTAGTAAGTTTTTTATACTATTATTTTTTTAAAGTTTGTTGAACAACCAATATAAATATTTTTTTTAGTTAGATCCTTTATTTATTATTGTTCCTTTCAAATAGAATAAGAGACTTATTTTTAAATTATACATTTAAAAGTATAATTTAAAATTTTTAACTTTGGATTTATTTATGTCACGCCCCGACCCGAGATCCTACGTGGAATCTCGTCCGGTTCGTGAGACGGGACACAAAATGCATAATTAAGAATCACTTTTCGTGCAAAAACCCTGTAATCAAGTTTATGATTATTTTAAAAACAAAACATCACTTCACGGCCACGCAAAAGCTGGAGAAAAACACATGAGTTAACCAACAGACCCACGAGCTAAGGAGCTCGGAATATGCATATAACATTAACAGAGTGCGCGGAATAAAAGAGTTAACAACATTTACAAAGCCTGACAACCATGTCGGCGTCTACAAAAGAATATGAATAAAATGTCAAGTGCGGGACATCTACCCAACTTTACATTGTTTAAGTAACATGTATGCCCTCGTCCTCACCAAATAAAATACAAAGGCTCAAGGAGCACTACCCAAAAGAATGACCGTCAAATACTCCAGACGACGTAAGATCACTGGGGGTTTCTTGCCGGCTCAGGATCTAAGGAAAACAAATAAACAATGGACGGGGTGAGTTATAAAACTCAATAAGCTACTAATGCAACAATATGGCATGCGAGATGTGAACAGTAATAAGAATCAAATATCACAGGATTGACATAACGAGATAATTCTCAAAACATCATAGAAGGTAAATATCTCATAGCCACGTATCACACAGCATACATCTCACGTAGGAGCAATAGGTAAACACATATAAAAGGATACCGTCGAGGTACACCTCCGACATACACACTTCCAACCAACCAACCAATAATACCAATGTAGGAATCGTTATTGTCGTACTCGATCATCGAACCAATAACCAAGAATCATAGTGAACTGTTTCCCGTATTCACGTCGACGTGAAGACTCGGTCCCCACGACCCGAGAAACAATCACGGTATAGCTTACCAAGGTCGTGTTTATTCCATACAACACTTAGCGCTATAACCCCTACCGTGGCCAACGGTAGGGCGAGGCCCAGTGTATTGGCCTTCGGTTATTACGTAGCCCCGGCTCACGCAATAACCGAGCATCAATACACCTCCAACAAATATGTCATGGACTTAACAAATGCTCAAGTAGATGTTTACTCGACACATTAAACCAATCAACCAAATGTTCAAGTAGATGTTTACTTAATCATTTAAATAAAACGTGTCATACTCCAAAGTAGGGAGTATAATGACCACAACAACAACATGTAATGTATGCCAAATGGTTCTACTACACATAGCCATACACACTAATATCAAGTTTATCACAATACCATTAAACGTGTAACGCGTAACCAAAACACACGCGTATCCAAAGAGCTCACAAAACACACACGTGGTCACATTCGTTATCGAACCCTAACCGACTCCGCTAGAGTCATTTTAGGTTACTAGTGATGTCGAGTTACGAAAGTGGTCTTGCATTTTAACCTAGCACATTAACATCCAAATTCGAGTTCCCAACATCAAATTTCAAGATATAACATTTTTCACAAGTCCACAATTACATTTCATGGCAAAAATCATATGTTCACAATTCTAACATAGTAACTTCGCACATTTGAAGTCTAGGATGTCATATGAGACATAAAACAAGAAGAAGAGGGGGTAGTAGCTTACCTCTTGACGAAAAAGATGGGAGGAGATGAAATCTAATCGGTAGGAAAGCTTCTCCTAGTCAAGGCCTTCGCAATGGTGTGTTTAGATCATCGAGATTCCTCCAAAATCTCAAGATACCTCAACTTCTCTCACTAAACCCTCACTATTCACTCTCTATCCTTCTCTTGAGTTCTAGGTTGAAATGGGGAAGAAGTGGGAGAGTTTAAACACTCTTTGGTGTTTTCAGTGGCTAGGGAGAGGGGTGAGACCGGCCTTGGGACGTGGCTACACAAGAGCCACTCAAAGTTTCAAGTTGAGAGAAGATGAAATTTCTCGGGTGAGCACTGCTGGGCGCAAAGCGATCGCTTTGCCCATTGACAAGGCGATCGCTCTGGACTCTGGTTTAAGGGCGATCGCTTTGCCTCATCACAAGGCGATCACTCTAGGTCCAGTGGCTACGAACTCTCCGAAAAGCCCCGAAACACTTCCGAAATGACCCTAAGTCTAAGGGAAGGCCCTAAACACTCGAGAAAGGTTCCGAAACATCCAAAAACAACGCTGTGAATTCAACGCACCTCGAGTACAATCATTTACAAGAATTAAGCAATGATTTGAAGCATACGAAACACATGGAATGCAACACGAACATGCTATATTTCATATGTATTATGCTCAAGAAATGTTTATAGTGTTAATCAAGGCGACACGTGTAATATTCGTGAATGATATGAATGACGTGTAAGATGCAAATGAAGCGGGTGTTACAATTTAAATCCTATCTAACTTTCTATTTATACAGATTTTATTAAATTAACTGCACTCTAATCAAGCAAGACCTTTAATCTGTAGAGCTCATACAGATAAGTTCAATTTTATATAATATTTAAACTTTAGTTCGTGGCATATAATCTAGATATTTTACTCTTCATTTCTCATATTGTTTCAGATTAATTTTTTTTTGAAATACCTGTTCGGATTTGAGAAAGAATCATGAAAATTCGAACCAGATTTTTAGTCATTTGCTAAAAAATATGCTTCGTTGGTTAATTTTTACTCTTCATGGCTTGTGCAAGCGTCTTTTTGGCTGTCTTTCTAGTGTGCATATTTAGGATGTTTATCAAAGCCACCAAAAGAGCCAAAAATTGCCATAAAGATCAGCTATATTTTAAGATCCGTTCAACTTGTTCATTTTTTAATTTTTTTTATTAATAAACTAAAATCATGCTGAACTTTTTTTATGTTGGTATGGCTGACCAAGAAGGTAATTTGGGTGAGTCTTTAACAGGTTAGTATTTCTTAGAGCCCGTTTGGTGTAGGGTTTTTAAAACGCAGTGTTTTTAAAATACAGCGTTTTTAAAACGCAGATTATTTAAAATACGGCTTTTTTCTTTATAAATGCGTTTGGGATATTATGTTAAAACACAACTTTTTATTCCCTAATGCGTTTTAAAATCTGCGTTTTGGGAAAAAGCTAGGAATTCCAGCGTTTTAAAACGCAACTGCGTTTTCAAAACGCTGTTTTTTCTATCGCAGCATTGAAACGCTAAGTTAAGGAATAGGCTGCATTTTAACCCTGCATTTTGGCCAAAACGCACGAACAAACGGGCTCTTAATTGTTTTATCTAACAAATGATCAGTTAATTTTTTCTGCAAATTGAAGAGATTCCAAGCTCATATCTGTTATTTAATTAACATCATTTATCTAATTCAACATGACTACCTTACCTTTTTTAGTAGTGTTAGAAATTCTAAATTTACATATTAGCTCGTATAATTGTTTTCTTTAATTTACATTATTTGTCTAATTCGACTTTACCTAAACCAACCATTTAATAAAAAAATTTATCTGACCAAAGACATATCTTCATAATCTTGGCAACTCATATTCTTCATCGTCTCTAGCTCTTCCAAGTAGTTTTCTAACTGTCATATGTGCTATTCCTAAGAAATAAATATCAATTAATACCAAATTTGTTTTTAAAACAACAAAAAAAGAAAAAGAGAAAAGAAATCAAAGCTGAAGAAGGAATTGAGAACTTATAACCTGGTGTTACCTCTAAACTGTGAAGTTCTTTGACCAAAGGGGTGTCAAGGGACTTCCTGCGGACAGGCTGCTTTAGAACTACTTTTCAAGAATCCCTCATCTTGATTTCAATGGCTAGACAGTGTCTCTGTTTCAGTGAGTGAGATTTGAGTAACACAGCTTGATTGAAAGCGAGGACTCATTGTTTGTGGGGGTCAATTGAGTAAGAACTTGATGTATGAATCGAGTTATGTTTGGCACCAGGGTTGGGATTCAGGGGAGGGACTCTCTATTTATAATCATTGTAGTAGACGAATTTCAAGGGCCATTTTTGTAATGGTAGAATTTCAAGGGTCATTTTTAGATGCCCAATGCAACTCTTAATTTATATTCAATCCATTTATAAACTGGAAACTCATGAGTTATTCAAAGCAGATTCATTTATCGTCAATTACAATGTACTCCTAATACATTCATTCAATGCATCTGATGTTCTTTATTTAACAACTTATTTTAGGCCGAAAATTGCTATAATTGGCAGGCAAAAGTGCTTCTGGCATTATATATATATATATATATATATATATATATTGATATATAATGGTGTTCTTGAACTTTTTCTGGAATTGTTTTTATATTATTATTATTATTATTAAAAAAAAAATTTTGGAGGGGGGAGGTCTCATGTTTCATTTAAACTTTATTCATAAAACTTTTTTTTTTTTTTGAGTATTTAGGGGTCATGTGTAATTTTTTGAAAGCTTGGGGCATGGCCCCTATGGGCCCATAGGTCCGCCATTGGATCACATTCAGAGAGTGGCTCCAGCCATTGTTGCTCTAGGGGGTTACTTGAGCCCCTTTAGTTTCAGAAGAATGACATCTTCTTGCCTTTAAAATGAAAGGAAATGAATTTCTATCATTAAAAATAGCGTAAATTACAAAACCCCCTCAACTATTGGTCAAGTTTGAGTTAGCTTCCTCAACTACTAATTGAAGTAGTGTGTCACTTCAACTATAATATTTTCTTAAATTACACCTTCTATTTAGGCACTACCATTTGAATTGACGAAATTTGCCCATCTAAGACTCACATGACAATTGTACGTATTATTTTTACAATAATATTCAAAATAAAGATAAGTAATTACTTTTTTGACTATCTTTTGGTACAAATAGAGTTTTAGAATAATAAGGGTAAAATAGTAAATTGAAACACTAATAAGGCTTTATTATTAAAAAAAATACTTAAAGATGGTCACATGAGTCTCAGGTGGCCATTTTACGTCACCTCAATGGCAGTGCCTAAATAACAGTGTTCGAAAACTCGGGTTAGGCGCCGCCTAGTCGCTAGGCGGCCTCCAAACGCCGCGATTACTGTCAAATCGGCCCAAAAATCGCTCAGGGAACGGAGAGAATAGAGAAAGATCGGAGAGCGAGATAGAGACTAAGAGCTTACCTGAGGCGTGAGAGATGAAGCGCCACCGGTGAGAGAGGGAGAACGTTGGTGTGTGCCTGCGGTGAAAGAGAAAAAGAATGCCGGTGAGAGAGAGGGAGAACGCGTAAGAGGAGAGAGAGATCTAGAGTGAGAGAGAAAGATAGAAAGAGATAATGAGAGTGAGATAGAGATCTTGCCTCCAATGATCTATTCCTCCATCACTCAATGGCCCGCCGCAGGCTCCTGCCGTCTGTGAGAGTGAGAAGCCTTTAGAGTTTTCACTTTTAACTTTTCAAAATGACAACTATTCAAGTTATTCCCCCTCAAGTTATTAAAGTATTTCCCCTCAAATTATTAAAGTATTTCCTTTCTCCCCTCCTTTTTGAAATGATATTGAATTTAATTTTAATTTTTAACTTTTAATCTTGTAATGTGATAATTACTTATAGTTTATGATTTAATCTTGTAATGTGATAATTACTTCTAGTTTATTTGGTCATATTTAGTTATTTATTATTGTTGCAGCAGGTATGGTATATCTATGGTGTAATTATGTCTCGATTTTTAGGCCCCACCTAGGCCCCAACTAGGCCCTCTGTAGCGCCTAGAGTCCGTGTAGCGATTTTTAGAACAATGCTAAATAGAAGTTGTGATTAAATAAACTATAGTTTAGGGGGCACATTGCTTCAATATGTGCTTGAGGGGGATATTTTGAACACAACCCATAGTTGAGGGGGTCATTTATAATTTACCCTTAAAATATGGTAAATTACAGATAGCCCCCTGAACTATGGGTCAGATTCTAATTATCTTCCTCAACCACCAATTGAAGCAATATACCCCCTCAACTATAATATCTATATATTTATAAAACCTAATAAGTCTAAATAAGGAAATATCCCGCCAAAATTGCCATACCAAAAATAGAAAGTCTTCTTAATATGCCTAAAATTGATTAAACATTTTAAAATTTTCTCAAAAATACAAAATCATAAATATAGTATAATAACACAATCTTTAAATATAAAATAAATCAATTCTCTCAAATTGCACCTAGAAAATTGCACCTAGCTATACACCTATGAAGTGTGCCCGTTCTTTGCGCCAAATTACAGAAAGCCCCCTATTTATATTATGTTAACATATCACCCCTTAATTTAAAATATTACACCACCAGATAGTAAACCCTCTCAAACAACACACTTCACTAATTCCATCCAAACACAAACAGAAAAGAGGCCATGCAATTGGCACATGACTCACATGAGTACATGATTGAAAAAGTAGAGACAACAATGACATTGAATTTAGCAGCAAATTACAAAGCCATCAACTAAGCAAAATTTAAATCAAAAGTATAATACTTCTCCGATCCACCAAAAAGTCAACGTTTGAAAAGTTTAATTATTAAGAGATATATTAGTATTATTAAAATTTGTCATAATTACAAAAATACTTAGAACACAACCAAGATGATTACAACACAAGTAGAGGATAATGATGAAAGATTATGATTACATCCAAACTATGAGCTGAAAAAAGTGACAGACTCACTCATTATGAGGTGAAAAAAGTGCATTGAAAAAAGTGGCGCACTCAATCACACACTCTCTCACATTTTCTCCCTCTCTCTCTCTCTCCTTATATATATATATATATATATATATATATATATATATATATATATATATACAAGCAAGTCTTAAAATAGTAAAATTCGCAAAAAATTACTTGCTAAAAATAGAACATTTTTATAGAGCATTTAATATGAATATACATCCAAACTATGAGTTGGACAAGTGACATTGGAAAAAGTGGCAGACAAAGTCCGCCACTCACTCTCTCTCCCCTTCTCTCTCTCTCTCTCTCTCTCTCTCTCTCTCTCTCTCTCTCTCTCTCTCTCTCTCTCTCTCTCTCTCTCTCTCTCTCTCTCTCTCTCTCTCTCTCTCTCTCTCTCTCTCTCTCTCGTATTATTGTTTTCATTTGACAATATTTTCAATTGAACCGTTGTCAATGAAAACAATATCTTTTAATTTTTTTTCTTTTTTTCAAATTTATGTAATTTTAAATTGAAATATTAATTATTAATTATGTAAATTTCGAATATACGAAATATTAATCATTAATTTTTGAAACAAAGAGGAAAAACAAAATACAAAGAATAAACTAAGGAAAATTAAATTATACTCTATAAAGATGTTATAAAGTATTACATTAATAAAAACAAAGAGGAAAATTAAAATAGAACATTTTTTCTTTTTTTTCAATTTATATAATTACCTGAAATTATACAATGACAACCAAGTCTTATAATTATTTTATAAATTTCACTATAATTATTTTTCTTTTTTTTTTCAATTTATGTAATATAATTTAAGGAAAAGTAAATTATATTCATAAATAATTTAATTAAAAAATATGTGATAAAGAGGGAAAACCAAGAAATAAAACAACAAATTTTGTGTATATGAAATTTTTTCAGAATCTATAATATTACCGATATATCATTGTATTTCTATTTAATTAGTTGCCTCCAAAATTACTTTACCTCCATTTATTCTTTTTATTTTGATTTTCCTCTTTATTTTGCTCGAGTGTTATTTAGTTGAAAAAGATACATGTTCGTGCGTTAAACGCACGGGTGTAAAACTAGTTTTCTTTAATTGTTACTTCTGTTTAGGCAATGCTTATTGACAGAAAATATGCCCATCGTTCAAATTACTTATGTTTAATTAATATGCATGTATTATGTGTAAGGCAACAAAATTTCAATCATTAATACAAAATTAAAAGTACTATAGTAACATTTTTTAGAATTTTATAAGTATAAACAATTTTTTTACAAATTTTTGGTCAAAATTTAATTTAGTTAATAAAAAAAAAGGTCGAAATGAGACTGTTTTTTCTTGGAACGGAGAAAGTACTATATTTTCGAATTGAAGAAAGGGAGAGAAACCCTAAATGATGAGGTTTCCTCTCCCAACTTTTACAGTTGATGCTCTAATAATCAATAGTTTAGGTAGATGAATATTTTATGAACTATTAGTAATGTTTACTACGTAGTATTTCCTTCATCCCGATTGAGTGTCCCTTTTCTCGAAAGAAGTTATCTCAAAATGAGTATTCGTTTTTCTATAAAGTTACTAAATTCACCTTTATATATCTATCATGTATGATGTACTCTTACAATACTATCTGAATATCTGAGAAGTCAAGTTGCTTCTCGGTACAATTAATAGTTTCTTAATTTTTCTTGACCACTACTCTATTAAGGTTAAAGGTGTTGGTAATTTGTTTCATAATTGGTGTTTGACCAATATTTGACCAAGTTTCTAGTTTGGTACTATTTATTAAAAATGAAAATAAGTTGCAAAATTGAAATCTACGTTTCGAGTAGATTAAGTTAGTATATTTATTATCTCAAAACTAATTTCGGGTGAATGAGATATTAATGTTTAAAGTATGCAACTTAACATTGGTAATTTAAGAATTATGGAATATGAAAAATCATATCCCACATTGAATAAAAAAGGTGATTAAATGCACTTTATTAATTGGCCCACTCTAGGAGGAAGCATTCAAGTGGTCTCCTCCAAGGTCTAACCTGGTGAAGTCTCTTGAGCTAGCCTTTGGCTAGCACAAGCAGCTGCGAGGAGGGTGCGAAGCACCATCAAAGCCTGAGCCCGAGCCCGAGCGCGCACGCTCAGGTAACAATGGGCGCTTTAGAGGCTTCAGTATATATAAATAGACCCCCCGGGATTGACAGTTCTTTACATCGAAATTCTGAGCATTTAATCTGTTAGTGAGAATTATCATATTGCTGCATTAATTCCTTCTCAAGTCTTAGAAGTTCTGAAACACCTATAAGTTCACCGGAATCTGCATATTGAAGTGCTGTCTACGCCGATTGAAAATTCGTTGCATCTTAGGGACGATTGCCAAGAACCGTTAGTACTAGTACGGGGCAATTTTGTCTTGTGGAGATTGTGTCCAACACAAGCCTCGACTTCAGTTAAGTTAATTAATTCCTGCTTCATCTTTTTTCTGTCCGCTGATATTTCTGAGAAAGCCAAACACAAATATCCTACAAACAAAAGACGAAATTTTAGTTTTCTTGGAAATGGCAACCGAAACAATGGCTACTCCTACTTCTGCTTCTGTTGCTTGTACTCCTTCTCCTGCTCCTGCTCCTACTCACCCCGCACACGGTGAGAAACCGGCCAAGTTCACAGGTAAGGACTTTAAACAATGGCAACAAAAAATGTTCTTCTACCTCACTTCTCTCAGTCTGCAAAGGTTCTTGAAAGCGGACCCCCTACAGTTGCAGAAAATGATACGGATATGTAAAAGCGAATTGCTGTCGATGCTTGGCATCACAACGACTTTCTATGCAGGAACTACATCCTGACGATGATGAACTCTATAGTGTATACTGTGGAGTCAAAACTTCTAAGGAGTTATGGAACTCTTTGGAAAAGAAGTGCAAAATAGAAGATGTTGAATCAAAGAAATTTGTCATTGGTAAATTTCTTGATTACAAAATGGTTGACTCCAAATCAGTGGAACGTCAAGTGCGAGAGAATCAGATCATACTTCACGGTTTCGCTGCTAAAGGGATGATACTAAATGAATCATTCCAAGTGGCTACTATTATTGAGAAATTGCCGCCGATGTGGAAAGACTTTAAGAACTACCTCAAGCACAAACGAAAGAAAATGGGGCTTGAAGATTTGATAGTTCGACTTCAGATTGAGGAAGGCAACCGCAAAACTGAAGGAAAGTCCAACAAAGCTGGGATGGAGGCCAAAGTCCATATTGCTGAATCAAGTACCAGTAACAAGATGAAGCACACTGGAAATGCCAAAAAAGGAACTACAAAGAAGTTCAAAGGAGATTGCTACAACTGTGGCAAACCAAATCACATGGAAAGGATTATCGACTTCCGAAAAGGATAAACAGAAAGGAAAACAAAATCATGCCAATGTGATAGAGGGCGATGATACGCTTGATCTTACTGCAGTGGTGTTTGAAGCCAACATTGTAAAGTTGGAAGATAACCCAAGAGAATGGTGGATAGATACTAGAGCCACCCGCCACATTTGTGCTGATAAGGAAGCTTTCTTATCCTACACTCCTATAAGTGGAAGAAAATTGTTTATGGGAAACTCCTCAACTTCCAACGTCGTAGGACTTGGGAAGGTTGTGCTGAAGATGACCTCAGGCAAAGAGTTGACGCTCGTGGATGTGTTGCATGTCCCAAACATCCGCAAGAACCTAGTTTCCGGCCCCTGATGAGTAAGGCCAGATTTAGACTAGTTTTTGAGTCTGATAAATTTGTATTGACCAAAAATGGTTTGTTTATTGTGAAAGGGTACTTTGATAAAGGACTCTTCAAAATGAATGTAATGAATGTTTACCGCCCTGAGGCGAAGAATAAAGATGTTTCTTATGTTCACTTGTTGGATAGTTCTAATTTATGGCATGATAAATTAGGACATACAAATTTTAACACAATTAAAAAGTTGGTGAATCAAAATTTAATACCTATGTCTAAAATCGATTCATATGACAAGTGTGAATTTGCGTTGAAGCAAAAATGACTAAGTCACCATTTCCTTCAATAATAAGAAACACGACTCCTCTTGAATTAATTCACACCGATATTTGTGATTTAAAATTTGTGCAAACTTGAGGTGGGAAAAAATATTTTATTACATTTATTGACAATTGCACTAGATATTGTTATGTATATCTCTTGAAAAGCAAAGATGAAGCTTTAGAAAATTTTAAGACTTATAAGAATGAAGTAGAAAATCAACGTAATTAACAATTAAGAAGATTCGTAGTGATAGAGGTGAAGAATATGTTACTCCGTTTGAAGACATATGTTGGGAATCTGGCATAATTCATCAAACGACGGCTCCATACTCACCTCAATCAAATGAAGTTGCTGAACGCAAGAATTGTACTCTTAAAGAGATAATAAATACGATGTTGATAAGTTCAAACTTACCCCAAAACTTGTCAGGGGGAAGCCATTCTTTCAGCAAATTATATTCTTAATAAGTTACCACACAAAAGTAAAGATAAGACTCCATATGAGTTATGGAATGGTCAACATCCATCTTATAAATACCTTATAGTGTGGGGGTGCCTGGCTAAGGTTGAAATACCTAAACTTAAACAAGTCAGAATGAGACCTAAGACGATTGACTGCATTTTCATTGGATACGATAGCAATAATAGTGCATATCGGTTTATAGTGCACAAATAAGAAATTTCTGACATGACTGAAGGAATGACAATAGAATCAAGGAATGCTGTATTCTTTGAAAATATATTTCCTTGCAGCGAAAGGAAAGGAAAGAAGCAAGTTCTAGTAAAAGAATTTATGAGAATGCAAACAGTTCATCTCAAGAAGAAAAAGAAGAAGAAGAACCGAGGCGCAGTAAGAGAACAAGAGTTGTTAAATCTTTTGGACCTGATTTTTTATCTTACATGATAGAAAACTAACCTAGAACTGTTCAAGAAGCTTTATCCAGTCCAGATGCTCTGTTCTAAAAAGAAGCTATAAACAGTGAAATAGAATCCATAATGCACAATAATACTTGGGAGTTGGTTGATCTCCCTCCAGGATGCAAACTGTTGGGATACAAATGGATCCTTAAAAAGAAGTATAAGGCAGATGGATCTATTGACAAGTTCAAACCCCGACTGGTAGCTAAAAGATTTAAACAAAAGAAAGGTTATGACTTCTTCGATACGTATTCTTCTGTCATGAGAATTACGTCCATTCGTATTCTCATTACTATTGCAGCTTTGCATAACCTTGAGATACATCAAATGGACGTAAAAATAGCCTTCTTAAATGGAGAGCTAGACTAGGAGATTTATATGGACCAACCCGAGGGGTTTGTTGCCCATGAAAAAGAGCAAAATGTGCGTAAACTCGTAAAGTCACTATACGGACTAAAACAAGCACCTAAGCAATGGCATGAAAATTTTGACCGAACAATGTTGTCAAATGGTTTTAAAATTAATGATGTAACAAGTGTGTCTACATTAAGAGTACAGCCAATGCTTACGTCATTGTATGTCATTATGTAGATGACATGTTAATAATGGGAAGTACTCATGATTTAATCATGAATACTAAAAACATGTTAAAGAAATATTTGACATGAAAGATATGGGACTAGCATGTTATATTAGGGATGAAGATTTCTAGAACATCTGATGGAATAGTCTTGTCGTAATCCCATTACGTTGAGAATGTTTTTCGAAAATTCAATGTTTTTGACAGCCTTCTGGCTAAGACACCAGTAGACTTAAGTCTACACTTAGCCAAGAATAAAGGAGAACCAGTTTCTCAACAAGAATATGCAAGGATAATTGGAAGTCTAATGTACTTGACCAATTGTACACGTCTTGATATTGCATATTCAGTAAGTAAACTAAGCAATCCCAGCGCGGATCATTGGAAAGCCCTAACAAGGGTACTTAGATATTTAAAGTATACATTGAATTATGAGATATTTTATAATAGATATCCAGCAGTATTAGAAGGATATTGCGATGCCAATTAGATATCAGACACGAAAGACTCCAAATCCACAAGTGGTTATGTGTTTACAATAGGTGGAGGAGCGGTGTCATGAAAATCATCTAAGCAAACATTTATAGCTCGATCCACCATGGAATCTGAATTCATTGCTTTAGATAAAGCTGGTGAAGAAGCTGAGTGGCTTAGAAATTTCTTGAAAAATATTCCTTGTTGGAATAAACATGTGACTGTTGTACTGATACACTGTGATAATCAATCAGTAATAGGTAAGGCATAGAGCAACATATACAATGGTAAGTCTAGACACATTCGTCGTAGACATAATACCATTAGACAATTGATCTCAAATGAGGTTATTTCTATTGAATATGTAAAATCAAAAAAAACCTAGCTGATCCTTTCATGAAAGGAATCAATCGAGATCAAATTTACACATTGTTAAGGGGGATGAGTTTAAAATCCACAACAAAAGAACAATCATTGCGGTAACTCAACCTTGAGAATTGAAGATTCCAAAACCTTAGTTCAATGAGACAACAAAGTTATGAAAGTTCAGATGAAATACTTGGAAACGTGTCTCAACTCATTCCTAAAACATCCAAGTGAATAGACCTGCAACAGTGGTGAGGTTAGGTTGAACCTTTAATGATTTCTATACCTAAAAGGTGGAGTGTTGCAGGATACTCTTTATTGAAGATCACCTATATAAGTGAGAAGTAAATGGCCGCTTTTACTAGAACACTTATGAAACTAAGATATGGTCTAGGGCCAAAATGGACACAACGTGAGAATAAAAAGTGTTAGAATTGTTATTGTGTAGGTACTATTATCTCGGTTTACATTATACAGATGATTAGTTCAAACCATCGCGGTACTAAGCGACTAGTAAACCCGATAGTATTTTACTAAGGAAGGTTCAAAGCCAAAAACTACCTATCCTGATGCAATAACGATTTGCCAGAACTTTCAAGTGAGTTTACACACATAGCATGCATTAATTGATGTTTGACCAATATACTATTTATTAAAAATAAAAATAAGTTGTAAAATTAAAATCTACGTTTCGAGTAGATTAAGTTAGTATATTTATTATTTCAAAACCAATTTCGGGTGAATGAGATATTAATGCTTGGTTTAAATCGCAATTTGGTCACCTTACTTTGACAGAAAATTCATTACACTCACCCTACAATTTTTTTCTCAATTTCATCACTATACTTGGCATAAATCCCACGTTAATCACTCCATCCAGATTTTTGGATGAAAAACTTATTATTTTTTTAAATCCTGAAAATACCCTTACTAATAACTATCAATTTAATCACTGCATTTAAACATAAAAATCAAGTTCATCACTTCATCCTGATTTTTGAATAAAAATTTAAAATTATCCTAAAAACTCGAAAATGTCATTACTAAAATATTAAAATTCATTACAACCAAGAACAAACAAAAACCCAAAAATTGAGCAACTAGGGAAAAAGATCAAACACCCACATAATACTTTTAATTAGATTAAGATAAAAATTTGTTATAATTAAATTCCTTAGAAATTTCTCATAATACTCTTGAAAAATGACATGTACTATATGATTGACTTAGCGAATTTTTCCTAGTAATGTCATTAACCCTTATTTAAATATCTATAATTACTTATGAATAATTTATAAAGAGAAACCCAGCAAAAATTAGGGTGTCTTCAACCTCTTGAAACCCAGCTAAATTTCTCTCTCTTCAAATCTTCCATCTCCATCTTCAAAACCTCCATCTCTCTCTTCAATTTTACCCACCTATTTCCACTCAACAAAACTTAATTAGAGAGATTATTAAGAATCTATCATTGTTCTCTACCTTGCCTAGAATTCGTGCGACTTTGTTTGTGTGCAAATTTACAACCTATCAGCAGCAGGATTAATAAGTTTAAGAAAGGTTGCATATAGACATATACCCATGCATATAAAAAAAAAGTTATCGACCTCACTTTGATACCAAGGAGGGTTGCATATATGATGAAGTTGGAGCTTTCATCAAATAACGCGTTGGGTTGTGGGGTATTTTCTTTTTTTAATTTCCTTCTCCATAGCCATTCTTCGTCCAAAATCAATAGCTTTCAGCCGGTATAAGGGAGCATCACTTCTTTGAAGATCTTGCGCTTCCTAATCCACGGGGGAGGTTTGGTTATACCGTCTGTGACCAAAAAACAAAGTCTTTTGGGATAATTTATGAACCTGACTTACGGATACAAAATTACCTCCAGAGAATCATCATAAACACGTCTTAATTTTCCCGTTTTAAACCAAAATATACGTATCCTGCGATCAGGCGCGGTAATGGAAAATTGCTTACCATCTGGGCTCACCTATAGAAACATTCAAGGATGTCATAAGAGAACAGAATCACAAAGAAAAATAAATACAAGCAATATTGTTTATTTAAGAATCTTTTTCATTTATACATTTAAAAAGTAAACCAATCGAGTGCAAAGAAGTTGTATGTTATTCCTTTCTGTTAATAGTCTGCTCCCTTCGGTTCAAAGAAATTAAAACTTCTGCTAATATTATCAAAAAGGAAATCCTAACAAGGATCAAAATGTTACCTCAATAGCAGAAACAGTTGTTTTACATTTGACAATTTCAAAAAGATTTGTATCACTCTTCAATTTGAAGTTTACCCTACATGAATCATATAAAAGAAACATTAATTGAAAAGAATCTTGCATAGGTTACCCCTGATGCATACTACAGATATAAACTACTAATATCTTGACACATAAACAGTACAACCGCAATCTAGCAGCAGATGATGGAGCTATGAACCATTTATAGATACAGGACAGTACGATAAACGACGATATATCAAAACAAAAAATATATAATCCAGGTACAGCAACGATACTGTAAAATTTTTAAATAGAAATACATGTAACCTAATTTGATTAACAATGATAGATTATTATTGCTTTAGAAAAGACCAACATAATCTTTTATTAATTTTGATTAAGAATTTTGATAAGGTAACATAATTTTTGTTTAATTTTTTTAAGAATTAGTCTGAAATTATGTTATTTTATTGTATTTGAAATAACTTATTTAACTGATTTGATTATTTTAAATATTTTATACACAAAATTTTATACTATTAATCTTAATGCATTTTATGTCAAAGTAGGGTGACTAAATAGAGATTTAAGGTAAAGGGCATTTTGGTCTTTTTGCAGCCCTCCATCCAACAAAATTAACGGAAGTCAAGCGTGGTGAGCTTATTGACTCAACATGCCAAGTATAATGATGAAATTGAGAAAAAAAATTGTAGAGTGAGCTTAATAAATTTTCTGTCAAAGTAGGGTGACCAAATTGTAATTTAAGCCTTAATGCTTAAAGTATGCAACTTAACATTGATAATTGAAAAGTTATGGAATATGAAAAATCATATTCCACATTGAATAAAAAAGGTGATTAAATGCACTTTATTAATTGGTCCACTCTAGTACGGGGCAATTTCGTCTTGCGGGAATTGTGTCCAACACAAGCCTCGACTTCAATTTAGTTAATTAATTTCTGCTTCATCTTTTTTCTGTCTGTTGATATTTCCGAGTAAGCCAAATACAAATTTCCTACAAAAGGTTCCCATCGAGAAATGAATGGATTCAAGAAGCCTTTGCCTGCTTTGATTAGGACTTTGTCCCGGGAAGATATCATTGGGGAAGAAGTAAAAAAAAGAAAAATTTAAGTGGAAGTAAGGCGGATTCGCTAGCCTTGGGGGTTAGTTCAGACTTCTTTCTTCCTGCCTTGGTCACATAGACTTGACCTGCACCTGGGCAAGAGAAAGAGAAAAGAGCTTCCTTCCTCTAGAATAAGAGACAGTCTTCGCTATCCTTTTTTGGTTATAAAACGATTTATTAATTATTAGAGTGGTAAATGTAAAAGTTTAAAAGTAACTCAGACAAGGTTACGACAAACTATAGTATATCACAAACTGTCTATCATCTCGGTTGTTTGAGCAATTGCCTTGTTGCTTGACATCGCTAGGCACAATCTATGTTATTCTTTGTAGGCCAAGGTATAGTACAAATGGATTTTTTTTTTTGGGTTAAAGGCTGTGACCGCAGATCAGATCGATCCCGTCCCTTGTATTGACAACAGTAACTTAATTTTTGTCAGGATTAAGCCACAGACGACTATGTTTAATAATAATTTTTTTTATAAAAATATTTTTAAAATATTCTTCTTTCGTTTTATCAAAAAGTTTACGTTTGAAAAGTATAAATATTAAAGGATATATTAATGTGATTAGATTTGGTAATAGTTACAAAAATATTTAAGAACAACTAAGATGATAGTGAAGGGTAGAAATGAAAGAGTAAATATCCAAAAATAATATAATGAACTCTTTACCTAAAACAGTAAGAGTATCAATCAAAGTCAAATTGCATCCGTGCAAACTCTATAATAGTATCAAATAATTTTTGGAGAATCGGAGAGCATTGAAATCTCTTCAAAAGCATTTTTCTTTCAGGAAAAATTCTTAAAAGAAAAATAATCAGAAAAACTGATAAAGAAAAAAAAGAGGGGGTGGGGGTATTTTTGGCTTTTTGGATTATGTTAACCAAACAAGGCCTAGCCATAGACTTGGTCACAGTAGCGCGGCTCTCCATTTCCGTAGTCCGTTCCAGGTTCCAGGTTTAAGCCATCGAATCACCGATCTCTAGAATCCGAAAATGGCGACTTTGGCTCGATTATCGAGAAAAGCCCTAACCTCATCCCTCACCTCCCACCTCCAATTCCTCCGCCGCACGCTCGCCACTGAAGCGGCGGCGAAGATCACGGAATCGCCGGATCGAGTGAAGTGGGACTATAGAGGACAGAGGCAGATCATCCCGCTTGGTCAATGGCTTCCGAAGATCGCTGTTGATGCTTATGTCGCCCCCAACGTGGTTCTTGCCGGTCAGGTCACTGTTTGCGACGGTTCGTCCGTTTGGAACGGGTCCGTTCTTCGGGGTGATCTCAACAAGATCACGGTCGGGTTCTGCTCCAATGTTCAGGAGAAGTGCGTTGTTCATGCGGCTTGGTCTTCCCCCACAGGTTCCTAATTCTGTGCTCTGAATTTGATTCAAGGTTTTATTTGCTGCTGACATAACCTGTAAATGAAAAATCAAAATTGAATTTAAAAATATTTCACATTGTTGGATAACAAGGAAACAATTCGAAAACTCAACTTAGCAGATTAATCAGTTCAAATTTTGCAGTATTTTAAGCTGCCAGTCTCTCCGATTTTATTTTCATTTTCAACAAGTTGACTATATTTATGGTTAGAAAATTGTGGTACTCCGTATTTGATTAATATGACTTAATAGTGTCAAATGTTGTTTCTGGATAATTCTTACCCAATGTTTGGGAGCATGGAGTCCTTGCCTTAGAATTTGAATGGGAGCAAAATTAGCCTAAAATTTGAACTATGGAGCCCCAATGCCAATTCCATGGCTTGGATTCTATGCTCCCAAACACTATCTAAGGTAATTAAAAGTTGAATTAGGCACACAAATCTCTGTCCTCATTATTACATCTAGATGCTAGGATGTATTGCTGGAAGCGTCTTTAGATTAGTATCAAGGAAGATGGGTTTTTGGAGGATTTTCTAAGTGGGAGGGGGACTCCCCTAGAAATTCCCTTCTTGGCTTGTAGAAGGATTTTATGATGATAAGGATACTCATTTGCAGTTTTTGGAAGATAAAACCTTCTGTGTTTCTTTTTTCATCATTAAATTTTTTTTGGCCCTATGTTTATGGAATGTTGAAACATGTTTTGAAATCTTAGCTTCTGGCTGTTCTTAATGTTTGAGAACTCCACAAACGAAATTGCCTACTGTGAAGGTACCTACCATTGATGTGTGCGTGAATAAAAATTAGAAAAATCATGTTTGTATGCTGGCAGAATACCAATCTTGAACATGGGTTCCTCCCCCCCACCTCCTTTTTTTTTTCTTGCTCACTTTCCTTCGGTATATGCACCTAAATCTGATGCATCTTGAAGTCTCCAGCATTTCTGTGTGGGATAGGCTATATATTTCATTTTGTGCATTCGGTTAAACCGTATGCCTTAGAAAAATCTTGGTGGTTTCATGTAATAAGACAACTTAATCTGAGTTATGCTTTTGAGAAGAACAGTGAGTCTCTGACATGGAAAACTTGTGATGAATAGGGAGGAGTCATCTGGGATGGGAGAAACTTGAGTGACCAATGCTAGCGTGTAAAACAGGGAGGGGAAGAGTGTTAGAAGTATTTTATCATATTTGGTTGAGTGTAAACGAGAGGGTTCCAGGACGATGGAGCTTCCTCTTTATCGTTCATTTTTTGGGAGAAGAATATGGTGTCCAGGAGGAAAAGGAAAAATGGAGGGTGCCATGCCCCTCCGAGTCCACCATGTTCGGAAACTCGTGCAACCATTATAATTTGTTAAAATTGACTATATCATTCATTGTAGGGGTGATCACAATACTGTTTCATTGGTTTCTTGCTAAAACCCAAAAATAGTCGTAAAGACCGATTTCTCTAAGACCAAAATCCAAACCAATCGTGGTTTTTGGTCTTATGCGGTACAGTTTCGATTACGATTCCAGTTTCACTTCATTAGACTTACCAAGGAAGAATAAAATCCCTTGCACACTTACAAAACTCAATAACCCAATAGTTCCAAATAACTATTATGAAAATTTCACACAATTGTAGAGTACTTTTACATCCTTTTGTCATTTCATAATGTTTGGGACTAATATATGATGAAATTATGTTAGAGAAGAGAGAGGATAGATGGATACGAGAGAATCAATTAACATCAGAAAAATGGACCGGGGGTTTGCCATGTTCAGTTTGTGGTTTTGGTAAATGTAAGAAGTCGTCTTGGGAAAGAGAGGATGGAGAAAGAAAGACCATACAAATTGGATTATTAAACTAAGTTTACACACACACACACAGACATGAATCTATTTAATAATATAGCATTGACCATTTATGTTTCCTGTTCGGTTTTTGGAGGCCTAAAATTCAAAATCGAAACCATGGCCTTGTTTTGCAAAACCTAAAATCTGATCCCAAATCGGAAACCAATAGGAAGGTATTTTAGGCTCGATTTCAGGTCAGTTTTTCCAGTTTTGGTTTTATGTTGCACACCCCTAATCTATAGGAAAAATAACTCGATTTATGAAAATAATTTTTCCAGGGTATAATGGTAAAACTGCAACTAATGTCTTCATTCCCCTCTCTTTACTACCCAGCCAAACATGGGGGAACGTGTCCTTTCCCCCATCCCTCTCTTTGTACCACACAAAAGTCAAAGAGGAATGTTACCCCTCCTCTTCCTCAACATCATACAAAAAGGAATGTTGAGTCCTTTCCCCTGTCCCTCTCTTTGTACCACACAAAAGTCAAAGAGGATTGTTAGCCCTCCTCTTTCTCAACATCATACAAAAAGGAAATAAGCAGGCATGACTCGTAAAGGTGGGAGACTTTCTAAAGACCTAAAGAGTGCATTAGTCCCTTGAAGGCTTGAATGACATCGTTCAGACAATTTTTTTCATTTTTTAGTGTCACATGTATTGTTGGATAAATACTCCCTCCATCCGAGTGGCGGACGCAGACAAATTCTTAAGTAGGGGCACAAATTTAATAATATTGTCTTACAATACAAAGCTTAGAAATCATAATTGTCCCTTACGCACATAGTTATTAAAGGCGAAAAGCGAGAAGCGGGCGAGAGGTGCCTTTTTCGGGCGAGAGGCGAGGCGAGAGGCGGGCGAGCAAAAGGCGAACAAGTTAATAATTAAGAAAAAATACTTTTAAAGTGTTATATCTTGTAATTTTTTTCATAAAATAATTATAAATAAAAGTAATTCATGTAACTCAATCCACAAATGGTAATAATAACACTATTTTCAGCTTTAAGGTTTTGTATTTATACAAAAAACTACATTTTTTTTCTTGAAAATCAAAATGTAATAGGTATATTCTAAAAAATATAGACAAAAATCTTCTAGATCCACTTCAAACTAGGCAAACACTTTGGATCTAACATCTGCAGGTGCCGGCGACCCTGTCTGTCATCTCCGGCGAAGATTCCGGCGAAGATTCCGGCGCCGGCCAAATTTTCCGGCAAGATCCGGCGGTGAAAAGTATAGATCTGTGAGCGTCTCCTCAAGGCGAAGACATCTGTGGCCTTGGATTGGATAAATATTAGGTTGATTTGTCTAGATCTAAGAAAATACGTTGAGATCTAAAAAAGAAAAATTCAAATCTGGTCAAATTTTGGTTTGGGTTCGCCTTAGGTCGCCTTTCTTCGCCTCTCGCCTCTCGATTAGGCGAGAAAGGCGTACGCCTGGGGTCGCCTTTGTCACATCGCCTCGCCTGAGTACCTCCGGGCGACATACCCTCGCCTCGCCTCGCCTCTCGCCTCAGGCGAGCCAGGCGATCGCCTTTAATAACTATGCTTACGCATTTTCATACTTTGAAAACGTTTAATTACATCATCATTTGTAACCCTCATAAGCAAATCTTCTTCAATAAAACATACAAGAGAATCATTTAAAAATTGATCACCAATTCGATTTCGTAAATCTGTCTTGACAATATTCATTGCGGAGAAGCATCTTTCCACGCTTGCTGTTGCTACCGGCAAAATCAATGCTAACTTCAAAAGCCGATTCACCAATGTGTACGACAAGTATTTTCTTGTTTGCACTAGCAATGTAGATAGATCAGTAAGCCCCTTTAATTGACTGAATATGTCATCTGATCGCACATCCATAATATATGTTTCTAGTTGATTTGCAAGAATCAGACGTTCAAGTTGAGAGAAGTCATCTGGATAAAATTGAGTCAGTCTTACCAATTTTGCTATATTGAAATCAGCAAAACCATAACTTGGATTTAAACTAGCAACACAAAGAAGTAACTCAGAATTGACCTCATTAAACCGATCATTAATCTCTAAAATCTGCTGATCCATAATGACATTAAAGCATTCCACACGATAATGAAAATCGTTAGTAATGTTTGTTTTACGCCGAGGACGGTGACGATTAACATATTCATCGTTCATATCCACACAATCAATCTCATTCTCATTGCAAAAAGTTGTGATCTTACCTAGAAGAGATCCCCATCCATCATTTCTTGCCATAAGCAATCTCTCCCTAGTTACTTTAACAAGTGCCATAGCATTCAAAATATCTGTATCTTTCCTTTGCAAAGCTAATGACAACTCATGTGTGAACGCAAGTATAGTCAGCATCAATTGCAAATTAAAGATAAAATCAAATGATTGCAAATATCCCAATAAACCAACCGCTTGAGCTTTTTTCGATGAATCTGTCGCATCACACGAAACAACTTCAAGAACAGAAGAAAATAAAGCAACCAAGTTCAACAATGATTTATAATGATACCCCCAACGTGTATCCACAACCCTCTTAAGACTTAACTCTTGATTTAATCCCTTCCCTGTCTCAAACTCACTACTATTGATTCCTTGCGCCACTTTTTCTGCTTGTTTTTGTCGAATCATGTCTTTACGCTTACAAGATGCTCCAACAACGTTAATTAAAGTGGAAATCATATTAAAAAAGTCTACAATATCAAGATTTTTTCTAGCCACAGCAACAAGAGCTAATTGAAGTTGATGGGCAAAACAATGAACATAATATACAGACTGATTTTCATTCATAATCAAAGTCTTCAACCCACTGAATTCACCCTTCATATTACTTGCCCCATCATATCCTTGACCCCGAATTTTCATTAAACTCAAACCAAAATCAGCAAACACATTATTAATGGCAGATTTCAAAGATAAAGCAGAAGTCTCCATCACATGGACAACACAAATAAACCTCTCCTTCACATTCCTACAAGAGTCAACAAATCGCAAAACTACAGCCATTTGTTCTTTGTCAGATACATCACTAGACTCATCCACCATCAGTGAAAAAAAATCATCTTTAAACTCCTCAATTAAATTTCGTACTATCTCTTGTGCAAAACAATGAACAATATCCCTCTGAATGTGAGGAGAAATCATTTGACAATTTTTGTTTTTGATAGCATTTCCCAAAACAACTTTTCGAACAGATTCATTTTTTTAGCAGTATACTTAATCATTTCAAGAAAATTCCCTTTGTTTAAAGAATCTTCACTCTCATCATGACCACGAAAAGCTAACCCTTGGTGCAATAAAAATCTACAAGCATCAATTGAAGCACGTAATCGAATTTGATATTCATTTCTCACAATGTCTGATTGTCTATGAAGAGCAACCACAATAGATTGTTTTTGCCTCATTAGATCCTCACACTTCTTTAATGACATATTATGAGCACTATTAACCGCACCAACATGGACATCCAACCTTTCTTTTTTATTCCAAGCACAAAAACCTTCACTAACAAATGCTTCACCACCACCTTTATTGTTGATTTGATGTCTAAACAAATAACAACACAAACAATATGCTTTATCTTCTTTCATGCTATACTCTAACCAATTAGCATATTGATCAAACCAATTCGGATTAAAACGACGCAATTTAGCTCCCATCAGTTTCAGAGGAAAATCATGGCCACGGGGTTGACAAGGCCCCTTTAACAGATAAACTCTTCTAATTTCATCAACTTGGTTTGGGTTATATTCAAATATCTTTTTTCTTTCTGCGGGATCTGAAGGAAGGCTATTCAAATCAACATATTTTTTCGCAGCTGAAGTAACGGGAAGAGAATGTTGAACACTAGCAGATGCACTACTAGAAGCGCCCACCCTTAAACCAGTTCCAATTTCATTGGATAGTTTTGGTTTAAAAAATCTCTCCATATTCACTAAACCCAAATTCCTTCAAAATCCACCTCAATTTGAAAATCTACAAATAAAAAAAAACATCTCATAAATCAACTACTTAACCTCAAATTAAATATCCCAATTTCAGATTAAATAAATAGAGATTTCCAACCAAGATTTTGAACACACAAATGACAAAACCACATAGGCAGTTAAGCACATACAGTAACACGATATACAAATTACAAATAGGGCTAATTTGTGGAAATAACCCTAATTTGAAAATTGAAATAGCCCTAATTTGAAATTAGGGCTATTTCAATTTTCAAATTAGGGCTATTTCCTCTAATCATCTATTTCATATCACTATATCAGAAAGAGAGAGAGAGAGGCAGAGAGCTACCTTAAGAACTGCTTTGCAGCCTCTGCTTCATACGGTGGACTGGTGGAGGCCTGCTGCTACTAGGCCACTGGCCGACTGGTGTGGTGTGGTCGTGTGGGTGCCGTGGTGCGGTCCGTGCGGAGCAGCGGACGTGCGGTGCGGTGCAGCGGTGGCCGGCCGGTGGTGCACTGGTGCCTGGGAGTCGGAGATAGGGAGAGCCGGAGAAGGAGAGAGAGAGAAAGAGTTTCTCGTCGTCTGAACTCTGAAGCAAAGGGCTGATATTACTCCATAATATTACTACTACTAAATTTTTTTAAAAGTCAAGTGGGGTCACGTGACCCCACTATATAACACGTCCGTCCGCCACTGCTCCATCCTTTTGACAAATTCTTTCCATCAAGGCTTAGGTTCTATATTTTCTTTCATTTTGCTAAAATTAATTGTAGGGAAAAATTAAACCCTGCTTTCTCCAAAAACTATTTTGGTTCAAGAAATTTAAAGAAGCCACCTTTTTTAGGTCCTAATCTTGGAATTTGCAATTGTTCTATTATGTGGCACTTAGATCTAATTTAGTTAGCGGGATTCGGGAAACATTTTAGGTCTGTCCTTCAAAAAAAATTGTGTTTAGTGCTCAGTTTTAGAGGTCCAAGGGTATTGGCAGGAAAGGTTGTCGAACTAAAGCTGAACCAAACTCATTTATTCACATTCTTTTGTAATGGAGGTTTTTGGTCCATGCAACTTTGTAAGTTTCGTTAGTCAATAAACCTACATTGAAAGGACACATAGTTGAGACTTGAGAACTCGTACTCAACAGGGCATGGATAGAGAACATTGTTTTGGCCAAGGGGTCACCAGTTAAAAGAAAGGATTTTTTCTTTCTTTTTCTACCTTATCCTTACTGTGATTTCTTAATTTGCAGACAAAATTGAAACACTCCCCCTCCACTTTCTGTGGGTTGAGGGGTGGATGGTGGTGGGATAGGGTTAACGTGGGTTCCCATATTATTTTTTCATAGTAGTGTCACACCGTCATGTCTTCTAGGTGCCTTCTTACATTCACTTTTCTGTAATCTCAGAGGTTGCCTATAAGTTTGTGGTATGTTCAGTAATAACATATATAATACTTGTAGTTGCACAACTGAGTTGCTTATGGACTTGGCAATATGTGTGCTTGGTAAGGATCGGTTGAGAAAGATGGTATCGAACTGATAATTTCTTCCATCCACAAGAAGTTGAATCTGGAAGTTAAACTTTGTGAGCTTCCTGTTGCAGGAGATAGTTGGATTAAAGGATGTATCATTTCCATGAAATGATGACTGAAAATAAACTTACAGTGAAAATAGTGTAAAATCCTAAAAGGGACACTTAGTTTTGAAGGAGAAAACAGACGTAAGTGTGCAATGAAAGTAGACTAACACTCTGTGTTATGGATACAACTCATGGGTTAGTGCACAATTTTGTTGATTTTGCTTGTTGGATAGAAGTCTTGAAGTAGGATACCCAAGGAGATGCAATATCTTGATTGTTTTTCTGCTGGTGATGTATTTAGTTAGGGTGCAGTTGGTAGATGTTACTCGTTAAATTTGAGAAGATACCAGGTGCTTTCAGAAGGTTAGAAAGGTGAAAAGCAGAAAAATGGAATGTAAATTAGATAGATAAAAGTGAAAAGAACTTTTTTGATATCTTAAATTGAGAATTCATGGGAGGCTTTGAAAAAAAGTTCTTCGAAAGCTGGACTAGATGGGCAAAATGGACGAGCGTTTAGGGGTTACCATGTTGATGACTCCCTATTGTAATAAATAAATAACTGGCTTTTTGTTGGAAAAGGAAAGATATAGAGGTGTGCATCCTTTACATGTGAAATGCTTCATACTGCTAGTCAGTTTAAAGTTGCCATATGTTAGCAGTAGTGTAATAGTATAAGCATTAGAAGAAAAGATTGCTTCAGAGTAAGAAATAGATGCATTGATTAGAATCTGGACATTAAACCATTCTGGAGAAGATGAGCATGTGTTTTAAGATGGTACAGTAGTCTGGTAGAGTCCCAATACTACGCCAATGACGTGGTTCAAGGGACCAGTATGCAATGAGTATTCAATGACTGCTTGGTTGAAGCTGTGAGTAAACTGTCGACTTTCGATGGATAGTTGTATCTTAAACAAAGCTAAACTACAATAATCTCTGGTGTGAATTTTGACAAATAGCCATATCCTAAACAAAGCTGAATCAGAATTAACATCTCTAGTATGTGAGTTTAAGGAATGAATTTTTTTTTTTTCTTTCCCTTGTATTATAATGGAATTTTGGAGCACCTGGTGCTCTGCTAGTAGCTGTAGAATTTAGCTGTTAGTTTATTTGATGTCAGTGGTGTAATTAAGCATATTTCTCCTTTCTAGATACTCTGTTCATATCATTCATACTTCTTACGACACCATAACTTGTGCCTGTCATCAAATCTCCTAATTTAATGACACATGCAGCAGAATTTTCATGTAGTTATACGTTTCTTGTTTATGTATCTGGATAAACTATTATTCACGTCAAACAAAGGTAGTGTTCAAAATGGACAGTTTACTTAGTTTTAAGCAATTCCTTTTTGAGTTAACATTGAGTTGGATATGATTGCTAGTACTGTTTCTAATGAGAAATATCCAACCAAAACCCAGACCTTGACCTGAGTGCCGATGCAGACGCGGGTACTTGAGCTATTTTGAAGCTATCATAGGTTTTCCCTATGTGATCATTAAGAAATGTTGTCCATTTATATCACTTACCAGCTGTTGAAATGACAGACTGACTGCGTTTCTATATCACTTGCACACTTGTACAAAAGAAAGGCTAGAGCATGGACATTCGACAAGACTACTTTTGTTAATGGGAGCAATGTGAAAACGTAGAAGGAAATGAGAGTCGGGCAATCATTGAGAAATTCGAATAGGTTTGGGCTAGACCCGCAGGCACTGGATCTTGATGCCCTCTGATCTCTTCCAACGGACTATCATTCCCCTTGATTCCATGCTTTTTCCAGGCTTTCACCTGAGATCAGATTCAGACTAGACTCCAAAGGGCCAAACACGCGGAAGAGATCTTCTCTAATTCTCTTCCTGTGGTCTAAAGAGAAGACTTTGAGATGGCATCTAACTAAGGCGAATAGAGACTCAACTTAATAGCTTTATTCTAAAGTGCAGTCTCTCATGGTTTAATTGAGTTTTGCCTTCGCTGGAGTCCTTGTGTTGCCAGTTCCTTAGTCCATTTGTATATTGATGTTTCCAAACATGCAGTTCCTTTAACTATATATGCATCTTGATTGCCCCCATTAAGGCACTTGCATTTTAAATTTTATTTGACATTGAATTTTTCGGGTTAGAAGGGAAAAGGAGGAAACAAAAAAGGTTAGTATATGGGAGTTAATGGAAATATTAACTGTGCCAAAACCTTGTGTCACTGATTCCAAAATTCATTGTTCAGTCCAAAAATAAATCAGAAATATTTGATTGCATGTAACGTGTCTATACCAGTAGGGCTCATTCTACTCTAGCCTAAAAATGTATAAAGATAATTAGTCTTTAAAATGAAAAGGCAGTTCTTATATCTGATTGTATGTTGTTCCATGACAGGTCTACCAGCAGAGACATTGATTGAGAGGTTTGTGACGATTGGTGCATACAGCCTCTTGAGGTCCTGCACAATTGAGCCAGAGTGCATAATTGGGCAGCATTCCATACTCATGGAAGGGTCCTTGGTGGAGACCAACTCTATTCTTGAAGCTGGATCTGTGGTCCCACCTGGAAGGAGGATTCCCACTGGTGAGTTGTGGGCTGGTAATCCTGCAAGGTTTGTAAGGACTCTGACTCATGAAGAAACCCTAGAGATTCCCAAACTTGCTGTGGCCATTAATGATCTGAGCATCAGCTATTCCTCAGAATACCTGCCTTACTCGACAGTATATTTGGAGGTTGAGAAGATGAAGAAATCACTAGGGATTGAAATTTGAAAAGGTATTTTCCCATTTCATTTATGTGTTTAAAATGTATCGGGTTTTACTTGAAAAGGGAATAAGAAAGTGTAGGACTCTCGTATGAGAGCCTTTTTTGAGTTCCTTGTTTTGTATCTGATTTTAATTTTAATGGCCAGCGGGAAGGAACTGGTTTCTGAGATTGATCAAATCGGAAATAGTATTTGACTGAACTGATGTACTCTGTAAATCTCATTTCTACGCTTTTCCAACCTATTGGATATTAAAAACACCACATGCCTCCGTACTGCCTCTACTCCCCTTCCTCTCGGTTTTGAAACTCGGGAAGTCGTTTTCAAAATTCTTTCCCGGTCTGAAATCCCATTGTGGTAAGAATATTTGTTTTTTTATTTAACAAATATTACATCCGTCTTAAAATAATTGTCGTTTTAGCAATTTGAAAACAGATTAAAGAAGCTTAAAATAAAGACTGATGTACCGTTATTTAAGTTCATTTATTGTAGATAAGTTGTATGAGTATTTTTCTTTTCTTTAATCTTAACAATCCTCTTTAACGAGGGTAGTAAAGAATGATAGTTTTGGTAGAATATGAGCAAATGTTTCTTGAAATCCTATAACAACAATTATTATGAGATAAATTTTTTTATTACAAACGATAATTATTATGGAATGGAGATAGTATTGATTTAGCTATGGAGGTAATTGAATGTTTAACTGGCTTCAAGTCAGGGCTTTGAATTAAAGATGATTAAGAAAGAAGATTGTGTTGTGTGTGTGTGTGTGTGTGATGATGATGAGGTGAAAAAAATATTCGCACTTCTCTTTTGGTGCGAATGCGAATATTGGGGCCACCAATCAACAACCATGCAAAGCTTAGCCCACTCAATGAATTAAATAGGCCATGACACATGAGAAGGAGATGCACATGTTTGCATGCCTCTGTTGCTTGCGATTATATTCATAATTCCTTTTTTTTTTTTTTACTCGTTGGTCTCCATGTTTTCTCTCTATCTCTTTTATTCTTTTATTTAGTCTTATAAAAACGAACTAAAAAATAAGGGTTGCTATTTACACTCAAAAAATTACTGAGCACACCTCATTACTTAGTTCACCACCCCTAAATATTTTTCACCACGCAAAATGCTAAGTACACCCTCCCTTAATTTTTTAATATATCCTTACAATTTTTTTTCTCAAAATTAACCTACCCAATATTAAGTACACCACACCCTCCTTCTTCCTTCCTCTCACCCAACCCGCCCTCTTCCCTTTTTTTTTTTTGAACACCTCCTTCTTCCTCCTTCCCACCACCACCACCACCCGCCCCTTTCCTTTTTTTTTTTTTTTTTTTTTTGAACACCCCCTTCCTCCGCCTTCCCACCACCACCACCACCAGTCAAACCCACCCTCCTTCGTCCCTCCTTTCCCGCCTCCCCTCCCTCCTTCCCCCACCACCAATGAAGCTCGCCTCCCCCTCCTTCCTCCTCCTCCTTTCTCCCCCTTCACCCACACTAGTCAAGCCCACCCCCTTCCTCCCTCCTTTCCCGCCTCCCCTCCCCCACCCTCCTTCCTCATCCTCCTCCCCCTCCACGGGCACACCACTCAAGCCCACCCCCCTTCCTTCCTCTTTTCCCACCTCCCACACCAGTCAAGCCCACCAGTGCAGCCTGAATCCAAAATTAAGCATGTTTTTTTTTTTTTTTAAGTTGTTCGGTACCTTTACGGAACACCCATAGTGGTGTTTGGCACCCTTACGAAACACCAACAGTAATGTTCAGCACCCTTACCAAACATCAACAGTGATGTTTGACACCCTTACCAAACACCACAAAGGACATTTAAATTAAAATTTATAATGATATTTTTGTAATATATATATTAATGTATACTTAATAATTTTTTTAGTGTAAATAATAACTCTCTTAAATATATATATATATATATATATATATATATATCACGAAACGAAAAAGAAACCACGTATCCAAACACATGTAATATGAGGAAGTAGTTATAGGGCACATGGCGTTGCAAGTTTTTGTTTTTGTTCGCAAGTTATGTCAAATCCACAACTTTCTTGTAAAGCTTGAATTTAACAATTACACACAACGCACAACATTTCATCCCTAGTATATGGGCTCAAAATTTGCATAAAAAATAGGGTTAAATTCGGGCCAGTCCTTTTTAGATAATTTTTATTCGTTAAAGTTAATTGTTTTTAATTTTTAAAGAACATTTGTTGCGAAATGTCATCTATGTCCTTTAAAAATACGGAACAGTGCACGCTATGCATCGCAAAAATAAAAAACGATGCGTTTCAATACAACACGATACACATAAAAACACGGAACGACAAACTGTGCATCATAAAACAAAAAAACGATGCATAGCAATACAAGACGATGTACAAATTATTTGTGCATCGCAACATAAGACGATGCACAAATTTTGTGCATCGCAACACAAAGACGATGCACAAATTTTCGTAATACATAAATCAACCACCCTAAAAAAAAAAGAAGTGTTAAAAATATGACCCTCTTCAACGAGACACTCTTTTAAAAACAGACCTTCTCTATGCGTGAAGTCTTTGCCACTTTCGTTATTATTATGTAAAGAATTCTAACCTACTGCCCATTTCAAAGGAAGGCAGTTTGAAAACCTGTTGTGAGTGTTGACGATCGATCCTTGAGGCTCTTCGTACTTTGATTTGACTAGTGTGACTTGAGTGTGAAGTATAGCTCACTTAGTCGTTAAGGAACTAAGATCTATGGCTTTGAAGGGGGTGGTTATAGTGTTGAGAAGTAAAGGAGGTGATTGTAGTGTTAAAGAGATAAATTATAATTGATGATGCACATTCAAACTAAATGATGATGTACAAAATATATTTAAAAATATCATATATTATTACGAGGGTAATTTTAAAATAAATACTCAATTTATCACTTAAAAAGAACTTAAATGATTGAAACAAATATCTTATCTTTTAACAGTTGAATATTCTTTAAAGGGACCGGCTGCAATTTTTCATAAAAAAATAACCAAGTAGAATTATAAATGAGTCAAGCTGAATTGTGATTTTAGTTGGGATCAACATAATGTTTAATGCGCTTGAACCAAGCTTGCTCAGCTCAGTTCTTTCACGTCATGGATCGAGTTGGGCTTAACCCAAATCTGACTACGTCGACAAGCCATATGATAATAAATTAATTCTCCGTATTAAAACAAAGATAAAACACAAATTATTTTGGTATGATTTGCACCGACCAAACTTATACTGGAATCATTTACTTACTTGTCAAGTCAAGTCAAACACAAACTCAAATCAATAAATTTTATCGGGTGAATTGCATGTCGGTCTCTTTTTTAATATTTATAATCACTTTAATTTACTATATTTCTTTTTTTAAATCGAAAGAGACACTTTTGAGGTAAAAAGATAACCATACCCTTAATAAAACTAAAATACGCGCGCATCAAGTATCCCAAGGCATCGGGATGCAAGAATCGTGCATCAGGATGCAAATTTGAGATGTAACAATTATTGCATCGGGATACAACAATTGGGTATTAGGATGCGGTGCCACTTTCTAAGATTAATTTGTGCATCGGGATACAATTTGAGATGCAACAATTGGGCATCGGGATGCAGTGCTACTTTCTCAGATTAATTTGGGTATCGAAATGCAAGAATTGTGCATCGGGATTCAATTTGAGATGCAACAATTGGGGCATCGGGATGCAATGTCACTTTCTCAGATTGATTTGGGCATTGGGATGCAAGAATTGTGCATCGAAATTCAATTTGAGATGTAATAATTAGACATCGAAATGCACAAATCTCTGCAACGCAATTAACAAGTACAAGTTTGGGGGAGATTCAGGAAACCGCGAGGATCACATCAATGAGTTAATTAGTAAGATGAATTAGAGTTACAACACATGCTGAAGTCTCCGTTAACATCACCATGATTCTGAGATTGTTATTTAGCAGTAGCTTTATTACCATTAAAGATTGACTTTCACAATTTCAGGAGTATTGTGAATCAAAGTGCCCGAGCCACTATGTCGAGTACAATTCAATATCATTACAGAGGCGAAGTGTTTTAGATCGAGTTTTCAACAAATGTCATAGGATTTACAGGAAAACCATAGTTGTTTTGGTTTGGATGAAAGAGGCGGGGGCATTTTAGAAAGAAAATTATCAAAGTGCCTTTTGCCGGTTAAGAAAAAAATAGTGGACCGGAGAGAATAAAAACTACAGGAAATTGCTAGCCGGTACACTTTGAAAATTTTTTATTTTCTCTAGCCCACCCTTTTTTTTTTTAAATCAGAAAAAAGCACTTTGAGAATTTTTTTTCCTAAAATGCCCCCGTCTCTTTGATGATGAAGATTGACTTTCATAGCCCAGCTCCCACGCTTGAAAGCTTCATAGCATTTAAATCTGAGAAATATAAAAACCTTTGAATGAGATGCCCAATTCGAGAGAGGAATTTGGAAAGAAACCTTTGTTTGAATGTGCAACAAAGGTTGTTTGCAAGTGAAAGTTAGAAAAACCAACTCAATGAAGAAAGGGTGGACGAACAGGACAGATGTGGAGAAATATTTTCAATTCCATTAAAAGCACATGTTAGACAATTCAAATACTGGGCAACGCAGTATGCTGGGCAACGTAACAGGGATCGAAAGGTAAATGAAAATCAAGTCCCCTTCAGCGGTTGAAATTCAAACGGAGCATCGCGATGCACAAAGTATAGCATCGAGATGCACAAAGTGGAGCATCGCGATGCACAAAGTGAAGCATCGCTTTTTGTCTCTGTGAATAAACTGAAATGGATGGCTTGAGCAACAGCTCGCCTTAACGAGCAACGAAAAGCTCGCCCTAACGAGCAACAACAATTCAATTTTTTTCAGTTGGCCTCCCTGCTCGCTAAGGCGTGCACCGATTGGTTCCCTAAGGAGCGCTGCAATGATCGCGATGCACCACTTGTTGCATCGCGATACCCTAATTTACAAAAGTGGTGCATCATGATGCAGAAGTGGTGTATCGTGATGCCTTGGTTGCTCATCGTGATGCCTTGTTTGCTCATCGCGATGCCTTGGTTGCTTATCGCGATGCCTTTGGTTGCTCATCACGATGATTAACCCACAGGCCCGGCCCTTGGGGTGTTCCATTGTGTTTGGTTGAACAGGGCCCCCAAATTTAAGGGGCCCATTTTTAAGAATTTTTTTTAGCCCAAATATAATGCTGTTCTATCACTCAAATTTTTTCCCGTGGCTTGTAGCTTGCAGCATCTTTCTCTCTACCTCTCTCCTCAACTTCTCCCTAAATTTATTAATCTCATAATTTGAAAAAAAATTCTATTTTTTTAGTACTGCTTTTACATATGATTGATTGATGCTTTAGATTTGATTCAAGAAAACATAGAAACAAGGGAACTAAACTGCAATTTGTTTGGTGTATTTAACACAGAAATAGTATAATAATTGTGTTAATTTTTTTCAAAATTTGTACTATAATTATTAAATACCTCTTTTGTTTGGCATGAATGTATGAAGATCAATTCCTAACATTTCCATAAAAATATTTTCTCTTAAATTTGTGTGTCCCAAATTTAAGGGGGGCCAATTTCATGGAAATTTGTAGCCTATCTTTATTTATTTTTTTCTGAAAAAAATTGATTATGATGACCTAATTGAAGATTTTGGTTCAAGAAATTTAAAACGATAATACTTTTCAAAGAAAAGTTTGATACTAGTTTGGAGTTTTAGGGATTTTGGTACTTCATTTTTAGGAAAATAATTTAAATATGATAATATTATAAAATATGTAACTTATCTTTAATTTTTGGTACTTGTCTTTTATCAATTTTTGGGGTCTAGTTTTAAATCTTGCACAGGGCCTCAAAATGTCAGGACCGGCCCTGTTAACCCACGTGATGCCTTGGATTACTTATCGCGATGCTTTGAATTACTGATGCGTGTGTGTTTTTTTTTCATTAATGGCATAATCGTCTTTTTACCTTAAAAATGTCTTTTTTCAAATTTTAAAAAAAATTGAGTAGATTGGAGCGATTATAAATATTTAAAAAGGGATCGACCTATAATTTACCCTAAAATCTAGATATGTAGGTGCTAACAAGTCTTATTGGGCTTTGCTAAAGGGCTTACAGATCATTGAGTGGGTTAAATATGAGCAACTGGTTGAATTGAGCTTCTACTTGTCTAGATCAAATCTAGCTTAGCTTCATCTTTGTGCAGTGTAGTGTTTTCTTTATTTAAATTCGTTTTAAAAATTAAACTTAAGGTGTAAGATATAGAAAAAAGGTAAAAAATTTAAAAATATAATTTTACAGGTATTTTTTATAAGATAAATTGTCTTGATCCGATTCATCGTATGTCTGTAGGCTGAGTTGTAAGAAAACGAAATTTTATTTTACAAATTAGAATACGTAAGACGGTCTCCTCTAAAAAAAAAAATAATAATAATAATAATGGATCAAAGGGATTAGGTGGATGGGGTAAGTAATATAAATGGAAAGCTGAAAAGGTGTGGGAATCTAATGGTGGCTTTGTGTCCTTTAGTTGCCAACCAACCCAGCCAACCCCCATTTTATTTAAGCAGACTTTCAGTGTAAATAATTGAATTATTGTTGTATTATTTCCTTCCAAAGATAGCTAACAATTTTAAATTACTCGCACGAGTGCAATGATTTCAAAAACTTTTCTAAGAAAAAGAAGAAGAAAGATAGGCATTAATCAAACCAACCCATAGTGCAAATATAAGTGTAGTCGTCGTAATTACAAAGGTAACTCAACCGATGAAGGAAGGGACTTCAGTTCAGAGACAGTGAGGTAATACTTTGAGCTTTCCAAGTCTGTCTCTTTTGAGTTTGAGGACATGATAACTTTATTTCTGGGGAATCACAATTAAATTTGACACAGATAGATAGATAGATAGATAGATACTTCCCTTATCACTCAAACAAATAAGTGTTACTACTCAACAAGATGCACATAAATCAACCCCACTACTTCCTCAGCCTGCCTGACCACCGAATTATAAATAAATAAATCTATCTGTAACTTGCCCGTACAAATGTTTGCGCCCATCGAACAATAATGGGGAACAGAGCAAAGTAGATGGTAGGGTTTGCTGGCCAAAGTCAGATTTTTTTTTTCTTAATCTTTTTTTATACTCGTTCTGATCTTAAGTTATCGTTACGTTTGATTTTTATTTTTTTGTCAAATATGATTTTTTTAAATGTAAATTAGACGTTTATTTTTTATTTTTTTCAAAATCATAAATATGTAATTCGTAGTATTTTAAAAGTACTACAAATTACGTGTTTTATGATTTCTTACAAAAATAAAAAAATATATGTCAAATTTATATTTAAAAATTATTTTATTGACAAAAACAAAAAAATTAAACAAAACGATAATTTAGTAACAGAGAGAATATTTGTTATCAATAAAATATATATACTAGATAATAAGTGGTGTGGTGTGGTGTGATGTGAGTAGAAATATTATTAATTTTATTATCACGTGTTAGCATTATTCTCATGGCAAAAATAATAATCCCCACAAAAGGTAAGCCACCCTACCAACCAATACTTGATGTGGAGCTACCACTACTCTCTCTCTCTCTCTCTCTCTCTCTCTCTCTCTCTCTCTCTCTCTCATTACGTAGGTGTAGATTATTTCTATAATGACAAAGAAAGGTGTATGTATTCTATGCTAAAAATCCTACAAATATCATATTTTATATTCTCTCCGTCCTAAAATGAACATCTATTTTTTGTTATTTACTACTCTCTCCATTCCAGTTAAAAATCACTTTTTATTTTTAAAAATTAATATATAACTAAATCAAATTAACATTTACATACTTTACTTATGTTTTAAAAAGTATAATTTTATTAAGAGTTAATTCCACCATTGGTCCCAGAAGTTTGGGCTTATACACTAATAGTTCCTGATCTTAAACTTGTATCACCACTGACCAAAATAGGTCATTTTCGCACACCACTAATCCATGAGATGAATGACGTTAACTCAGGGTCCGTTAAGTGAGCACATGCTCACTCACGTGCATTTTTGTCAGGGCAAAATGGTCATTTTTATTCCCCTCATGTTGTTTACCCTTCAAATGAGATACTTTGTTAAAAAAGGGGGCCATTTAAAACTTTTACTAAAAATAAGGTGCCCATGTAAAACTTTAATCACCTTCTTCTCCTTCTTCTCCGGCAATGGCTTTGAATACGAACAGAAAGAGGTTATGACATTGTCACTGGCCTCAGCTTCTGGTGCTCCAAGACATCGCTAGCCTCAACTTATCTCAAGGCTCTCTCTCTCTCTCTCTCTCTCACACACACACACACACACACACATACACATAGCTCTTAAAAGCTCTGTTCAAAGACCAATCGCAAGGATTGTTCGATTTCATGGCCAAATCGAAAGTTGCAACCTAAGTAGGAGGTCACGAAGGCCATGCCTTTGCCTGTAGCATCGACAGCCATGGGGAACTCCGATGAGTTCGCCGGACCTTAAAATGAACTTTGTTATCGGAGAGGCTGTAAAAGTCATGGCGAGAGGACGATGAGGATGATTGGTGATGGTGGGACCGGCTAGGAGGGAGCATTAACCATGAAAGTTGACAAGGGAGATGTTTAGGGGTTTTTGGGATGGAAGAACGCCAATTCAGACAAACAGAACGAAATCAAATATAGTCTTTGTGGATTTTGATCTTGTTAGCTATGAATTCAACTAATTCGGGCGGAAGATCCGACCAATCGACGTCGACGGTCAACTTCACCTCATCCATTTTCATTTTCTAAGGTTTTAATCATTTCCAGGGAAATTTAACACCAAGAATTGGGGGAGAAGAAGTGAAGGGTAGTAAATTTGCAAATGACCCCTTGTTTATGTATATATTACACAACATAATAAAGAAAAAGATAGTATTATTTTCACATGGCCCCCTTATTTTTCCAGAAATTGTGGTTCATGAAAGTGAAAGTGGAAAAGACAGTATTACCCTCACTAAAAATCACGTGAGTTCGCATATGCCCACTTAACGGTTTCAGCTCAAACGCTGTCCATCACAGGGACCAACAGTGTGCAAAAATGATCTACTTTGGTCAACGGTAATACAAGTCTAAGATTGGGGACTATTGATGTATAAACCCAAACTTTAGGGACCAATGGTGAAATGAACCTTTTTATTAATTAACAACTATATTAAAAATACTATGGATTACAACTTTCATAACTTTGTAAAAATAAATAAATTTATGTGGATTATCGATCAAACTTTAACTAAGTTGACCCAAAAAGTCAAAAGTAGCATCGTTGACTAGAACGGAGGGAGTAAGATTTATAAAATTAACTTTTGAGTCATTTTAGTAGCATATAATGTTTTAAGTGTTCGCATATAAAATTACCGGTCACACTAGAACATGATAGGTGCGAAAAGTTAAATTAGTAAACTTATATAAAAATGGACACTCATTTTGAGACCAAAAAATTTCAAAAATACACACTCATTTTGGGACGAAGAGAGTAATATTTAAATAAATAAGTAAATGAACATCAAAATTTTACTTGCGAAAAACTAAATGCCACTATTTTTTTTTTATTTGGACGTGAGAGTACAACCTAACAAAATATAGTCGACACGTTATCATGATGCAATAATTAGTCACAAAAATGGCAGATATTAGGTAAATCTGGTGGTGATCTACAAATGACATTAGATAACTAAAAACATTAGGGTTTGTTTTCACATTTTTTGTTTCTCTTATTAATTTTTGGTAAAAAGTGAAAACATAAATGTGTTTGACAACCATTTATATTTTTAAAAAATCTGAAACATTTATTATTTTTTCTCAAATTTCAAAAATATTCTCACAAAAGAGAAATGACTCTCGTCTAAAAACACACATGTGGCAAGTTAAATGAAGTCGGGCCTTCAAACTTTGGTCACGACAAATTATCAACCCAAATTTTTTTTCCTCCGTATATATATATATATATATATATATATATATATATATATATATATAAACCCTTGCACATATTCCACCATCTCCACCTCTCTCTCTCTTCCTCTCCTCTATCTATAACCATGTATGGAGAACTAATCCCTCGCAGACTTGCCCCGCTGGGTTTGGAATCAGTCTATTAGCACATGGACTGACCCATTAGAATAATCCCTACAATCCGTCGTGCTTAGGCTCCTTCTTCATTAGCTTGGACAGATTGTATCCAATAAACAAATTATTATCCGTCGTGCAAAAGGGTTTTTAATTCAGATTGAACAGGAAAACTAACAGATTTGCAAAATAAATAATAATAATTAACAGATTGAAAATTATAATTTTGCAGTGTGATTACAGTCTTTCCAGAAATTGCATAGGGAAGATTTGTTGTAGTCTCAAGATAAGTGATTACAAGCTTTTGTGAAATCGGAAATATGTATGAAGTGGAGAAATTAGAAATGTTTGGGAAAAGAATTTAACTTTGTGAATGAAATATAAATGTTTGTCAAACATGATATGTTTTTGTTTCTTTTTCATTACATAAATAGAAACAGTTATATATCAAATGTATTTTTATTCTTAATTCAAAATTAAAAATGAGACAGAAACAAAATAAAATAGAAACATGTGAAATCGAATGAAAAAACAAAAATGTTATCAAACACTACCTTAGTTTCCTAATAAGTATAATAACCTAATATTCATAGCGGTAGTCGTGTAGAACCATAACGACAGTAGTTTTGCTAGGTTTTTAACTCCTACAATTTTTGCTACAGCTAAACCTTGATAAAAGGCAAAGTTGTCTTTTACCAACACAACTTTTCCCTTCATCAAGGCTTAGTTATAGCGAAAATTGTGAAAAGCGTTGTAAACCTAACAAATTTCCTAAACACGTTAAAGCTCTTTTACCAATTTTAACAACAGCTGCATTCCCTTTAAATGAACCTGAGATTAATTTATAGTTAAGCTAGAACATTCCTCTACTCGTTGATCTACATACTTCGTGGTGGTATTGACTTATTTTTGGTTTCTTGAAACTTAGCAAACATTTCTACATTAATACCCAAGAAAAAAAAAAATTCGGTCAAGTTAGGGTAACGTACGTATTCATAATTTGACCCTTCTTAATTCTACATAACTTCTTTATATGATGGTTTTTCTGTGAAATATTTCATATACTCCAATGTGCTCCATAGTTTTTGTCCAAAGAATATTTTGCTCTTAAAAGTCAGATTCTTTCAAATTTATTAAAACCGTGGTGATGACATCGTGGAAGTTGTTATTATCATAATATTACTATTATTAATTGTTGTGATTATTAATATTATTACTTAAAATATTTAATAAATAGTCTTTATTAATTGTTATAATCTATAGTAGTGTTAATGTAGTTTTTAATTAATAAAATTTTATTTCTTAAAACATAAATAAAGTATATAAAATTTTGATTTAATTTAGTCACATGTTAATTTTTAAAAAAGAAAAGTGGACTCTTTGTTTAGAATGAGGAAGTATTAAAAACATTATTAGAGATGAAAATGGAAATACTATAGAGGAAAAAGACCCCTCCTTTTTTTTTTGTGTAATTGTGTTAAATGTCATCAACCACTACTAGTGTCGTGGAAGACCTAAATGGAAAATAAGCTCTTATATATATTCTCTCTCCTCTAATATCAAGCAAAGACTTGGACATATCAACCATTTTTGCTTTAATTTCTCTCTCTCTCTCTCTCTCTCTCTCTCTCTCTCTCTCTCTCTCTCTCTCTCTCTCTCTCTCTTTCTTGCTATTATATCCAGGTTCTATATCTCTTCTCTCCTTTCTTCTTCTTTCCCCCCCTACGTATGTAGCCCCTCCTCAACCTATTCTTGGTTGCCACCATAGATCTTCTTTCAACTAGTTTGCTCATTATGCACGAATTCATCGAAAGACATGAATTGGAGGTGAATTTATAATGTTTATTTCTTTTATTTCTTCTTCAACATAATTGTCTCTAAAAAAAAAAAAAGATGGAATTGGAAAGAGATGATATTGGAATGGCTCAATCAAATCAAAACTCCCAAGGGAATGCTGGGTCCTTTATTTTGATTGAGCCGTGCCAATATCATCTGCTTGGCTGAGCTGAATTAAGCTCAGTTGAACGACTTCCATGTGTGTGTGTGCATGCCCGTACATTTCTAGGTTTATTTATATATAGTTGATCGATGAAGTCCCATTTATATATGTACAAGCCTTTCAATTTTTTATAGATACTGCAAAACATTTTCTTTAGGGTTAGTAAGTCTGAAAATCAAGGGAAGAAAGGTCTAAGCTTAATTTTAGGGTTTACTTTCCGCTTAGGGTTTTCGATTCGTTTGATATATGTACTCATGTGGTGAATGGTGATGTTGATTTAATATGCATTGCAGATCTGCACTGTAGGAAATCTTCTTTTAAATGCACTTCCGATTCCCTATTAACAAAAGCATTAATTTTTGTCAAAACTTGATGAATATTAGTATGATGATACTGCTTCAAATTAAAAGAAAGAATTTGTGCGTTTTGGCTAGCTACTGATCGATTGCCCAATATTTGCGTCAGCCGGTACTAGATATATAAATATAATGGCCGCGACACCACATCCAGCATAATGAGTATTCAACCAGTTTTGTATTTGGTTTACAGTTAATAAACCTCTTGCCTTTATCCATGAGATTGAGTATTAGAGAAGACAAACATTATTTTAAGAATATATAAAAACTGCAGGTAGAAAAGTAAATGTAAAAGTATAGTGTTATTCATTTAATTTGATATGTTCGAGAAAGTATGGGTTTGCATTTGATATATTGTCCTTAAGGGTAGCCCAGTGTAGAGCTGAGACTTCCCAATGTATGATTTCTCAGGTTCGATCCATTTCACGTACGCCTTCTTAGGACACACACACACACACACAAAAAAAAAAACCTTGATATATTGTGCAATTTGTATTGGATAACTCATAACTAGCTAGCTATTAACATTCATAGGTATTGATCATCGATGTTCATCCCTAGCTTGTGCCAAAATGAAACCATATAATAGTCTGATCGAGTTTCTTTCCATTTCATCTTGAAAAGCATGCATATATTGTGTTCTAACAATCATCTTAATTATCTATATCGTGTGGTGTGACTTCAGCTATATGTGTATCATGTGTATGAGAGAGAAATTACATTGATTAGTCCAAGTGGTAGGTAATTGGTTTTACTTGCTATTTCAATTATTGTGACCAATACATGAGAAGTAATTATCAAATGCATAGATAGAGCGTAATGGGTGCGTGCTTTCGGACTCATAACTATGAAAAATTGGATTAAATCTTATTTTATGCAAATTGACCTGAAAAAACCATCCCAATAGCCTCCAGCCTAATCAGAGAGAGGGAGAGATCTGTAGAGAGAGAGAGAGAGAGAGAGAGAGAGAATGGTAGGTAATGGTTAGGAATAATTATTATGATGAATGGCAAGTAAATTTGATGGATTGACTTACAGATAGGTCAACTTTATATATGGTGTGGAATGTTTTGTCTTAGTTGCAATGAATGGATATAATGGAGGAGAGCTCAACTCTCTTGATGGAAAAGCTACAGGCAAACATATCATGTCAGGAGGATGGCTAGCTGCATGGAGTATTATAATGATTAATATTCCATTAAGTGTTCCGTATGTTTCATCTATTGCATATTTTAAAGCAATCTCTATCATTATGTTGGTTTTTTTTTTTTAATATCTTAAGGGCCGTGGGAAGGGATTGAACGTGTGAACTCCAGTTTTGTGGAGTAGCTCTACCACTGGGTCACCCCTTAAGACTTAAACATATATTATTAAAAAAATTAAATAAAAATCCAAGTATTACTATAATTATCGTTATCAAACAAAATGCAATTAAGTATTAAAAAGTTTGGAATATGTCCTACTAGTGTAGGCAAATCTACCAAGTTCGGTTAAATATTTAACGATTCTGTTAAATTTTTAACGGAAATATTAATTTTAGTTGCTGAAAGTGTAAAAAAAAAAATTTGACGAAATAATGGATGGAATTGAGATCTGCCTAGTCTAGGTGGATTTTTGAATTTTGTCCGCCTAGAGGTGGCAGAGATATATATATATATATATATATATATATTTATTTATTTATTTTTCATAGGGGGTGTTATATTTAGCATAAAAGGGGTGTTGTATGTATATAATCTCTCGGTGCTAGCCCAAGTCAGTTTGCACTTTAAATTAGGACAAAGTGCGGGTCGGTCCGTTTGATAGATTTTTAACCAGTTTAATATCTTAAACTTGTTTCAAACCAAAAAAAGGCACATTTCTTGCGAAATATTATCTATGCCCTTAAATAATACGGAACAAACACACTATGCATCGCAAAATAAAATTGATGCATTGTAATTCAATTTTATGCATCGCGATGCAAAAATAATGCATTCGCGATTTCCTTAAGAGTTGAAATGGGCACCACGCCCATAATTTTGGGCTTCACGCCAGTTTCAAAATTGATGTATTGCAAAACAAAATTGATGCATCGCGATGTACAAAATTGTACTAATACTGTTTTATTGTATCGCGATGCACAACATTACACTTGTGATGCATCAAAGTGTGCATCGCGATGTACAAAATTGTACTAAAAAAACTATTTTGTTGCATTGCGACGCACACATTTTATATCCGAGGTTAATTGTTCATCTTAAAGATCTCGCATTAAGTTTTTTATCTTAGTTCAGCTTTTTTGCTTTATAACAAGGGTTAATTACACCATTAGTCCCTTGACTATTAACGATTCCACGATTAGTCCCTTAAGAATTTTTTTTCAAATTTCAATCCTTCGAGAACCAAAAAGTCACGCGGCTAGTCCTTTTGATGGATGCCATTAGTATTTTTTCGTTAAGTCTGTCATGTGCCCAACACGTGACTTTGATTAAAAGCATTTATAAAATTTCACTTATCATCTTCATCGACAATTCTTCAAATCCTAATTTTCAGAATACCCAATTTCAATTAAAGAACAAAGCAATCATAATCCATGGTCAATTGCTAGCAATTCTATCCACTAACCGAAAACCCAATTTTCTGATGTAAAATCACATCAATTAAAAAAAATGATGAAAGTAATGATTTCACCCATTTTCGGAGCTCGGTTTGGGGTCGCCGAAGCTTCGATTTCATAATCTTGGGATAATGGCAGAGATCGATTTGGGGTCGCCGAAGCTAAGATTTCGCCCAAACGTGGTGCTGAACTCGCTGTGCTCGGAGTTTCATCAATGGCGGGGGATCCCAGTCAAGGTCTTCAACAACTTAGAATAGGCGAGGTGTATGTAAAATATTATGAGATCCAGCGGTATTGAGAGGATGATAAAGGACGAGCAGATTTACCACATCAAGAACTCCGAGAAACGCATGCTGGCCCGCAAGAATCTCATTCGTAAACTCAGATCTGAAGACATGGCTCGCAAGCTCCAATCCGTTTTCAAAAAAGTCAGGTAGAGCTAAAAAAAATGTTAGCTATGCCTTGCTAGCAAATTGAACTTGCTTTGAGTTCTTCACTAGATTCCTGTGGGTCTGTGGGTTCAAACAACGTATAAGGGCAATTAGATGTCATATGAATGCAATTGCCTTGAATTTCTGTGTGTAGGACAATGCCTATATCAAATTTTTACACTATTAGGATTACCGCGATCGAGTTTAACCTCGATTTATAAGATCTTTCCTTTCTTCCCTGCTAGCTTATCTCTCATTATGGTCAAGAAAGAATCGACACACATCACAGAAACTTTCAATAATCTATAATTCTTTCATGTGTTGCATTTGTTTTGTTCTTTAATTGAAATTGGGTATTCTGAAAATTAGGGTTTGAAGAATTGTCAATGAAGATGATAAGTGAAATTCCAAAATGCCCTTAATCAAACTCACGTGTTGGGCACATGACAGACTTAACGGAAAAATACTAACGGTATCCATCAAAAGGACTAGCCGCATGACTTATGAGGTCGAGCTTTATAATTGCTTAGGCTCAACATGTAAGTACTTGCTTATTAACTTCAGTGTTGCACGCAACTCCCATTGTGGATGAGAAGAGATTCTAGTTCTGGTTTTGCTAATTACAGCATTACATGGGATGAGATGGGATGTCCTTTGTCCCGTAAGAAGTAAGATATTAACCCCTCTTAGATATTCTCTCCGTTACACTCAAAGAATCCACGTTTGAAAAGGTCTTTCAGCCTTCATGTCCAAATCAAGGATGTGCTAAGGAAGTCTAGGAGGTCAATTGAAAAGGTTAGGTCCGTCCTAGCTCGATCATCATAAGATCTCCCAGCACCTCTCTAATCTACCCGAGTGGAAAAGATTGAATAATTAAGGATATGTAAGTACTACTAAAGTTGATCATAATTACAAAAATATTTGATCGTAGTCAACATGTTTATAGCATATATGTTGCGTAAAGTTAAAAAGTTAGGAAAATTTGAAGACATAATTTTAAAAAGGCCAAAATACTATTTACCCCCCAAAGTATACACTAAATCTCAGTTTGCTACACATATTCCGTTTTGTCCCATTACAGTATCCAATGTTGCCATTTGTCCCATTTTCACCCCTAGGTTGGATGGACGTTAAGAAAATTAACAGAAGTTGGTCATGTGCTTTGCACATGACAAGTAAAATCTGAAAGTTACTATATTACCCTCTAACCTAGTCAATCTAGTCAATGTCTAAACTAGAAGTACATTGTGCGCACTTGGAGCTAGCTCACGACGACCATGGCCGACGAAGCCAAGGCCAAAGGCAACGCCGCCTTCTCCGCCGGTAAGTACATTGAAGCCATCAGACATTTCACCGAAGCCATCAATCTCGCTCCAACCAACCACGAGCTCTCTCCAACCGATCCGCCGCCTACGCCTCGCTAAATCAATTCGATGACGGCAAGAAGGTTAGCTGGCTTTTGAATGATGATCAATTTTATTCGATTAAGGGTAAGACTAATTAAGCATCGGTTATGGTTGGAGTTGTGCGATTTGCTTATAAAGCACACAGTGGAGATTTTCGGGTTGAATGTGGATGCGATTATTAGGGGTGGGATAAGGAAGTTTACAGATGAGGTGGGTAACCTCTGGACTTCGTTGGCGGATTATTATGTTCGACAGAATTTGATTGAGAAGGCTAGGGATATGTTTGAGGAGGGTATATTTACTGATGTGACTGTAAGGGATTTTAGTGTGAGTTTTGATGCGTACTCGCAGTTTAAAGAGAGTGTGCTTGCTTTGAAGATGGAAGGAGCTAGTGATAGTGATGATGAGGAAGAGGAGAAGGGCGGTGGTGATGGTAATGCGGCTGAGGATGATGAGGAAGAAGTAGATGACCAGCTTGCACCCCAAGTGTTTAACAAAATGCATGAATGAACTTTTTTTATTTTAATCTGTTTAAAAAAATTTTTAAATATTTATAATTTAAAAATATCTTAAATATCAAATGAGTACCAATTTTTATTTTAATTTGTTTTAATTTCTCTTAAAATTTTATTAAACACCTATTTTAAATACTAATAATACATTTATTGATTTGAAGTTTCATTTTAATTCTACTATTAAAATTGCATTAATGAATTTAAAAAAAAAATGGACCAAATCTCAACACCCCTGATCAAAATAACCAAAATACCCCTCACATGACATGCACATGTTAACTTCCGTTAATTTTCTTAACATCCATCCAACCCAGGGGTGAAAATAGAACAAATGACAACATTGAATACTGTAATGGGATAAAACAAAATATGACTAACAAACTGAGATTTAATGTATACTTTGGAGGGTAAATAGTATTTTCGCCATTTTAAAAAACGAATGCAGTACAAAAATAGACCACTGAAAGAAAGCAGACCAACGGGCAACTGCAACAAACTTCACTCTTATACGTCTGCAACAAACTTCACTCTTATACGTGAACTCTGCTGCCAGTGCATTGACGGTTGTACCATATACCACTTAGAAAACATTCTATTTCAGTTGCACAAAAGTTAATTTCCTAATAAAGACGACTAATAAACGGCTGATTATTGCCGAGTCGCTGTGCTATGTTACTTGAAAAAAGAAAAAAAAAATACTACTCAGAAATTTAATTTTACAGAGAGATGCATGTTGAGTACTATGAAAGGGAGGACCGCATGATAGGTATCTCCTTCCAAGTGAATTCCTTTGAATCCAAAACCAAACCTAATTCTCCCGAGGAGGAGAGTAAGACAAGACTAAATACACAGAGCTATAGACATGCAGAAAACAGCGCACTTTTTCTTTTTCTTGAGATTCTTGACTATATAAGCTTAAATCACCACGACCAATTTCCCCACCACAAAATAACCCAGCCACTGGAGCCCCCGGGAAGTTCTCCAAGAATGGAGAGCTGTCAACATTAGTTTGTCCGAAAAATGGCTCGCCACGACCACAGCAAGAGAAGATAATACCTCCAAAGACTTCCCTCTTATCAGGATTAGCAGCAGCACCCCTCCCGCTATGAGAATTATTCTTGTTACAACCTTGCTTCAAAAGGTCACAGACTTTTCTACAAGAAGATAGAGCAACGCCGGAATCTGAGTGGTAGAAGCGAAAGGAATCACCAGTTCTGATCCCAATGTCACCAACAAACAGATACTCTTGGTTATCTCTGCATAAAGGAAAATGCATCAAAGGAATGAGTCAACCTGTTTATAATAAAGTAGCCTAGAACGATGTCAGCAACAGCCGACAATGCAATTTAAGTTATCAAGAAGCAAGAGCAATCAGCAAAGCTCACTAATGCATACAGATAAAGATGACATGAGAACTCTTTCTCCAATTGTTTCATATTTTACAATCAGATAGTCTTTATGCAAGGGTGGTACATGCAAACTCAAGAAATGCTACTTTTAAATACTAACTTAAGAAAATCAGTAAAATAAGGATGGTAAATATCTGATTCTCTATAGAAACATTCCCGACATGTCTTAAGCTTTCCTTGGAACTGAACAGCTAGTGACAACATAGCAGCAGAACACTTGTATTTCAACTTCTGGTTCAGAAAATCTTAGCTCAACTCTGTGTTAAAGATAAACTGCCAAGCGAAAAATGAAAGTGCATTGCTAACAGAGAAGGATGTAAACAGGAATTATGGATGGGCTAGAAGCCTCGAACACACCAATACTCCTCTCTATATGAATAATCAAAACCGTCACGATAAGATCAGTAGAGTCCAAGCAAATTAGCTTCCATCCTACCTTTGGCGGAATGAAGGCTTATCTAGAACATCCATATGACAAGTCAATGAACCAAAAACCTAAGATCAGTACTTAGCATGCAACAGGAGCTCAGAAATATCTTGACTAATGCTTATACCATGAACTACTGGAAATTTGCATTAACAAAACTTTATATAATAATATGGAAGTTCTGACACTTACCCCAGAACTTCATGGAAAGACTGTGACGTTATCCATCCCACTTTATCCAACCCAAAATAGTATTTTCTTCTTTTTGTCACCCCAATGTAGAAAGAAGGAAACTGGATACGATGTCCTAACTGTTACATAAAATGATCACTTATATGAGGCAAGCATTCAAGAGCAAAAATGAACTGATTACCAGTTTGTTAGCACACGCATCACCAGATGAACCTAAACGAGACGTTTCCCAACCATAGGCATCACCGCAGCAGGTTCGTTTTTTTAACAAGAAAAAATATATTTTTAAGTAGGGAATACTGGTTCCAATTCTTATCATATACTTCCTCTGTCCCAAAAGTACACATTCCTTGTTAAGTTGTCGTAAAGGAAGAGGGATGTTCTTTTAGGGGAAAGTTTCTTTAGCATACTGACTGTGATCATCATTTAGTTTTCTGAAAAATGATGTCAGCCCCTAAACTAGATGAGACCAAGAACAGCAAAATACAAATCCAGCAAAGCCACAGATTGACTAGAGGTATATGTAAGCATACTTCATCAAAGACTTGACTTGTAATAGTTTCACCATCAAGATTCTCACGGCGCCCTTCTCTTCTTGCAGTGAGCCATGTTAAACCTTCATTGCATTTCTCTCTAACAGAAGCTGCCTTATATGTGGGGCCTATGGGTGATAAACCACTTGATAATGTAGCCTGGAATTGTATTTCTCCAATCCCTGCTCATGGAATCATAGAAGAAGTGACATCAGGTACAAATAAACTTCAAAGATAAAAATAAATACACACACACACACATATATATATATATATGAGCAAAAGCACACTATCAAAAACAAACAATATAAGAAATGCCAATTGATAAGAGTTGCAAAAACAAAATCCCACAGGAGCCAGATATTAATACCACTGCATAATTATTGGGAACATCTGAAGAAGAATAGCATAGGATCATGAACGAACAAGAAGCACCCAATGTAGTACAAGCTTCTATGCAGACCAGTTTCCTAAAGAGTAATGCTAGGGACACAAAAAAAAGTTGCAAAACTTTGGGCACACTCACTGTTGCCAGTTATTGATTGGGCATTTCATCATTAGTGCCAGGACGCGCATATTATATATACAACTACAAGTTGGCAAGTAATTTTGAGACCAAAATTTTGTGACTGTCATTACTCTTTCCTAACCAACCCCCCAAAAAAAAGAAAGAAAGAAAGAAAGAAAGGCACCTGCTATGATCATCAACTCAAAATTTCTGGAAGCACGCCAATATTAAAGGCCACACACAAACATTTCATACAAAATGTGATAGCCAACTCAAATTTCTACAAGGAAAGCCAGGTAAATTTTCCATTGAGACTGCCTGAAAATGAAAATCAAGATTTGAAGATAATTATGTAAGATCACGCTACCATACTCAAACCATTCAACGGCCAACAGAACTGTTACTCAAAACAGATTTGAATGCATTGAAACAACCCTGAGATATATTGACATGTAAAAATGTCAGTCACACGACCAAAATAAGCGACAGTAAATTCTGTTACCACGACAAAAGAACATGTACTCCCTCCCCCCAAAAAGGAGAGGTACGCTTTGACTTATTTATCAAATTAAGAGAATGTTTGAAAATCCATTGTCTTCCTAAAATACCCATGCATTTTGTGGCCACAATTTAAACATGCTTTAGTTCATTTGACTTGAAAATGCTCATAACTATTAGGGTATCATAATAATAATGCTCAACATACTTTCCTAAAAAGAAATGTACCACTTCTTTTGGGACAAACTAAAAGGAAAGCATACCACTCCTTTTGAGATGGAGGGAATATCATCAGTTAGTACAGGAAAAAGCTCCACTGCAAAAGCAACTTGGAAACAATACCAAGCTGGGAGTGGGAGTACGATAATCAATCAACCGTGACTCAAGCCCTTCCTTGATTGATTAACAAGAAGTGGATGCTTAAAGCGAACACATGCAGGCAAAATTAAAGTCATACATGTTAAGCACTGGCAACTGCTACAGCTTCTTTTTACGAGATGACAACTGATATCTCTACGGCTCAAAAGAAAGTCCCACTATTAAAAGTCAAACTTTTAAAATATTTTTTCAGTTCCACAGATACCCTTTAGATTGTAGTAAAAAGTCTACAATATAAAATTTTCATATGCTCGTAAGAGCAACACGTTATTGGAAAGGATAAACTTGGGAGAACAACAAAAAATTCTGGCTTAATTTTTGATATGGGACTCTTTTACTAAGACACTAAAATGAAAAGTATGACTCTTATTATGGGCGGAGGTAGCATGGGTTTAGCGCATCCAACAAACTCACTCAGATAAGCTCATGCTAGTATCCTGGACTTTCTCAGTAAGTATCAATCTTGCTATATGATACAATATTAACATGATAATAAGAATCATGATATTATCATTTCATCTTTCCTTATTTTACATACTCTACTCCTCTGTCCCATAAAAAGAATTATAGTTAGACTTTCCCAAGGAAATTTGACCTTTTTTCAAATTGGTATATCCTATGATTGAAGCACCAATACACCAAAGACCTTCGTGGCGGTATCCGATACACTTGGGATACGCATAAGGGTGGGATACGGCGGGATACATATCGGATAAGTTTCATACGTATCCAATTATTAACATTTAATTATTTAGCTAGGATACGCCAGGGATATGGCTAGGAAATGTCAGGGATACGGCTCAGATACATCGGGGTCAAATTTATAATTTTTCATTTGTTAAAACAGGGGCTTTGATGCAAATAACATAAATTGTTAAGTGATAACTCTACCGAGATGTACTAAATAATTTCCTAAAGATAAAGAGCCCAAAATCTTGTGTGAATAAAAAGATAACTGCGTTAGTAGTCAAACACTATTACATCTTTCTTTTTTCTTTTTCTTTTTTTTTTCTGGTTTGATATTTCTTTCTGTTTAGCATCTCTTCAGCTCTCCTTTCTCATTTTCTTTTCTTTTTTCACATATATTCTTAGAAATGCTACCCAAACGGCCAAACCCCTTCTTTTCAAATATATTTTCTTAGTATTTCTCTTCATCTCTCCCTTCATCTACTTTTAGATTCAGTGTTTCTTCAATGTATTGCTAATTGAACTTTCAATGCTTTTGGAAATAGAAATATATTCCTAGAAAGCATATTGAATTAGTTTTTAATTGTCTTGTTGACATGTAAGAATAGAAGGTAATATTTCTCTATGATGTACTTGTCTACATTTTTCTTATGTGAATTATTTAGGGATGAAATATAAAACATATATTCTATATTTTATATATTAAAAAATTGTCGTATCCTTGCCGTACCCGTATCTTATATTTTTGGATTTTGATGTATCGCTGTACCACACTATATCGCACTCGTATCCCGCACCCGTATCAGTGCTTCATGGGATATATCACATACATTTATTTGTTTTTTAAAGCGTAAAACTAAAACCACTATAAACTACTTAAAAATTATATGAACCACAACTTTTATAGTGTTTGAAAAAAATATATATATATATATATATATATATATAATTCTTATGTGAATTATTTAGGGATGAAATATAAAACATATATTCTATATTTTATATGTAAAAAAACTGCCGTATCCTTGCCATACTCGTATCTTATATTTTTGGATTTTGATGTATCGCTGTACCACACTACATCGCACTCGTATCCCACACCCGTATCAGTAATTCATGGGATATATCACATACATTTATTTGTTTTTTAAAGCGTAAAACTAAAACCACTATAAACTACTTAAAAATTATATGAACCACAACTTTTATAGTGTTTGAAAAAAAAAAATTTATATATATATAAAATTCATATCAAAATCTCATTTGACAGATGTTCAACTGATTTGAAAAATCAAAGTAACAATCATTTTATGGGACATGTTGGATGGTGAGTGTAATATGTCATTCTTATAGTAACATCACTAACTGCAAAGATAGTATGTTTAGTTATGTGATCGAATTTACCATGACGCGTGTCACTATCCCGTGCAAATACCAGGGCAACAGCAGCAGAAGTGAAGTCGTTACTCGTGGTGGTGTTAATACCTCTATATAGGAACTGACAACTTGCATCACCCACAATGACAGTCTCCTGAGACATGGCATAATCTGCAGTAGGAAAAGATATCAACAATAATACACCATGCAGCAGCTCTTTCCCATAGCTCAGAAAGATGTAGGTTAACATTGAAATCGATGGTTTACTTAAAGGGAACACGTTGATAAAGCCTTTTAGTCAAAGCCATGATAACATTACCAAGGCATGAAACAAGAAGGAAAGAACAATTCAACTTACAAATAATGTACTGTTCATGCAACATATATACTGCGTTACATTCACAATCCAAGCTCCAAAAGGGATAAGAGAAGAATGTACGCTCAAAATTTTGTTAGGGACATCAAACTGCAGTATTCAATTTCCTTGAAGACAACATCAAAGCTAATTTAAAAAAGAATTACGTTTGAATGAATTAACAGATTTATACTACGTATTTCAGTATGGTACTCACCCATCTTTTCAAGAACAGGTTTCATGCCGGTATGGCAGTCCTACCAATATATTCAAGTAACCCGTTAGAATTGCAAAGAGAACCAAAGCTTACTTAAAAATGAATAAAAGTATTCTAATAAATGAACAGTGCAATTAAGAAAGTAAACTTACACCAAACATTATAATTGCAGCAGGGGATGTGCGACCAGAAACAGTAGCTGTGTACTCCCTAATGTCCATCACAAATTTGTCAACCATGGGAACCTGCAGTTGCTGATGTTTGTATGTAGCTCAAGTCAATTTCATCCATCCCTTTAAAATCTACAAAAAAACTAAGGCTGCATTTGGACTTAAAGAATGAAATGGATAGATTTGAAGTTTGTCGCACAAAACACAAGCTAACTTTTGTAATATGTGATATTTAGGTCATTAGGTGTACATTTAACAGATGTGATTCCACAATCAATCAAAAGATATTTCTACTTATCATATGTAGCTTTTCTACAAATGGTAGTATCAAGCAGCTATCTTCCACTTACCCCATGTTTACCCAACATTAACAACTTTCTTTATATTTATGACAATTGACAACAATGCATATATCTACTAATTTGTGATGATCCACATATCACTTCATTAAAGTTTTACTGAGTTGTATGATTAGAAAGACAAAAGTCCCATAGAAGGAATCCAAGAAGTTCATCAATTTCCACAAACAGTGGAACTCCCATCTAATTATTACGCTTAAAACAGTATTTTAGACCTAAAGACGATCAATTTACCTCATTTGGCATTAAAAGGGGGATTGCATCGACTTTCAACCCTGGCATGAATCCAACAATCAACGAAATCGATTGATTCGCATTCTCATTTACATTCACAGGAGCATCAACATCCTCATCCTCATCCCCAGTTACTTCCCACTGAATCTGGACAGAATTTTATTCATTATTTTAGGCGAAACAGAATACTAATAAGAGATGTTTTACCATAGTGTCACAGGTAAACAATAATTAGAGAAGTAAATTGAACAAGGTTGACGTAAAAAATCAGACATAAAACCTCTTTAAATTCATTTGAAAGTGCATCCCTTCCTATAATTCCAGCCGGTATCAAAGTAATGACTGGAGTTTTAGAGCCCAATTTTCCGGTTATCTGCACAATAAGTATTCATCAAATCACTAATCGAGTGCACGCACGTGTGTGTCAATGTAATTGAGCAGAGGAATTCATACAAGTTGGTGGGCCTGCTGCCAGTCAAAGTAGGGGCCGACGGAGACAATGGCAAAATGTGGCCGGATAGGCCCAGATAAGACCTTATTTATCAACTCTTCCACGGCAACCTATACATAATTCAACAAGAGGTCGACAAAATTTTAAATTAGATGCCCTAATTTCCAAAAACCAAAATCTATCCACTGGATTGGAAAGTGAAAGCAGGAGTGTTGAGAGTTGTATACCTGAAGAGAAGGATTGGCGGAGATGGCAGCGGAGAGCTTGGGGCGACATAGAACGCGGTCGCAGACGAGGTTCCAGGTGCGGCTAACGCAAGCTGCCGATGCGAAGGATACGGCTGGAAGCCTCTCGAGTAAATTCTGAAGGAGGTCTTCGCCTAAGAAATCAAAGCTTCCTCCTCCGGCAAGACGCGGCTGTATCAGCATCGGCGTCTCCATTTCCGATTGTTCAACTGTGGTTCCCGATGGTTGTTTTTGCTGCTCCTTTTTTTTTTTTTTTGAAAGAAAGTGCTGCTCCCTTATGCCGCCTGGAATTTGAGATGTAATCTTACGACTTACGGTGTGTTTGTAGTTTGTACTAACTGAAAGCGCTTTTGTTAGTACACTTAAACTTGCGCTTTTTAACCCTTACCCGGTACTAGGAAAAATAGTAGAGTTGGCAGTATATATTTTGCCACTTTACTAGTAGTGCTTCCGCCCTAAATTATTGTCTCGTTTTTTTTTTTATCCATTTTAAAATAATTATTTTATTAAAAATTTTATTTTTTATAAAATATGTTTATTAATTTATTTTTATTTTTTTTTATTTAAATTATGGGTGATATGTACATAAACATTAAATAAATTATATATTATACAAATATTAATAATTAAGTCAATTTTTTTTTTAATTTGTATGCCAGATCAAATAAGACAATAATTTAAGCACGGATTTTTAGCAAAATTAAGTTGTAGTTTGTAATTTTGTCATTAACTCTAATTCTCATCCAAAATAAAATTACTTTCAATCACTTCCCCTAAAGTACCGTAAATAAGTTGGAAGATCGTTAATGATAGGTGGTGTTCGAAATTAGGGGCCTAGGGAGTTTAAGCTACGTTATTGTGGACGTTAATTTTCTATACGAAAATTGAACTTTTATTTTAAAGTAATATTGATTCAATATCTAAATAAAAATTTAAAAATAAAGTATTGTTAAAAAGTAATTCTTATAAAAGAGATAATTATTCATTAAAAAAAAGAATTTATAACATGACATAATTTTTATGTTGGTTATAAGATGTTGAATAAAAACTTTTTATTTTTCTTGTAATCTTATTTATATAATTTTAATTAAAGTAACATTTTAAAGAATGTTAATACAAAAATATGTTTAGTGTTTTAGTCAATCTCTTTACAAGAAGTGCATTACATTCTATAAATAAGTGTTGACAACTAAATTTCATGGATAAACTTTTTTAAAAATTAATTAATTGATTGGATTTCTACTAAACTTAACATATATTTTTTATTTTCTTTATTATCATATTTTGATACAATAAGATAAAACGTACTGAGTAATTAATTTAAATATTTTTTCTTATTTTTCTATTTAGTCAATCTATCTTCTCCTTCTTGTTTTTATATTTTGATTTCATTCTTTCTTTTCATTTTTGGTTCGTAAAATATATTCTTTTTTTAACCCTAAAAAAAAAGATTGAGACTCCCTAATAATTTAAGAAGCTAAAAGTATCTATTTTCTATGACCGACTATGAGTAAAGATCTCTCAACATTTTAAAAAAATCTTAGAGGTAGTGACTAAAATTAATTATATTAAAAATTAATGACAGATAGGGATAATGACAAAATTACATCTCACTTTAAAATTATAATACCATTTTTTTCTCGAAAATAGCATAGCGACAAAATGTGAAGATTAGTTAAATTACAGTGGCAAAATAAATCATTTTCGACAATACTCCATACTCTTTCAACGCAGGTGTGCAACTACACTTTCTAAATGTAGAAAAACACTGCCTTCCTTCTATGAACTCTTTTCAGAAATGGTAATGGGACCGTTCAAGAACGAGTATACCTGATGTCATACCCATTTTCTAATTTAATTTTATTTCCTTACCTACCCCTTTTCGTACCGAGGAATTAGTTTCTATTCCATATCCATTTCCAACGAATAACTAATTTCTACCCATACTTTCATTATATTCCCTCCTTTCCGAAATTATTGTTCTATTTTGATTTTTTGTGGTCAAATGGACTATTTTTTAAATACAAATTTGACATATATTTTAATTTTTTTAAATCATAAACACATGTAATTCGTAGTATTTTTCTTGTACGAATTACATGTATTATGATTTTGAAAAGGTAAAAAAAATACAGGCCAAAATATGAAAATCACCCTCAAGTATCCACCAAATTTCATAATGCACCCCGATGTTAAAAATGTCCTAAGTTCATACATGATGTTGCCATTTATCCCATTTTGCCTCCTGACCGTGACGTCCGTTAGAAAATTAACATTTTTCGTCACGTGCCTTGCACGAGGGGAGGGCAATTGGGTCTTTTTTCAACATATGCATAACACAAAATAAAAGGGATTAAAGTGTCAAAAATAATATTACTTATTTTCTTAGATTAAATTTTCACTTATTTCTTCCTTCTACAAACCCACTATTCAAATTAAACCCACCACCACCCACTTCTCATATCACCACCACCACCCACTACCCAAATCAACAACTTTGTCCCCTCTCTTTTATATTCTCTCTCTCTCTCTCTCTCTCTCTCTCTCTCTCTCTCTCTCTCTCTCTCTCTCTCTCTCTCACACACACACACACACACACATATATACACATCGAATTCAGTTGCTCTGTAAATCCACCCACTTGCTTAGACTCCAAATTTATTGATACCATTCATTAGAAAATTCCCATGCCTGATGCCAACAACGAGTTGAAATTGACTAATTACCAAGGACGATGACGTTGTGGGGAAAGTTGTTGACGTTGAAGATGAAGTTGAAGTTGGAGAAGGAAGAGAAGTGGGAAATCGTTTTGGGTTTCAAGAGCGCTTTGTATTTTTCGACTACTATAAATCAACCTGTTTTGGGATATTAAGAAGTGTTGTTTGAATAATATCTGGGGCATTTCAAATTGCTTGGATTTTCCAGGGAAAATTTTCAATCTTTTTCTCGCGATCGAATCAGGTTTAGCCATTGGGTTTTCAAGAAAATTGTAGAGGCATGCGGTGTTAATGGGGTTTAAGTTAAAATGCCTGTGTCAAAAAGTTCTTAAATCAATGTCAGCCCAGATGAATATGAATATCCAATCAAGACCTTAGAACCTGGATAAGGTTAGATCAAGAAGACGTAAATATGAATAATCAAGCCCTTCATCAATTGAGAAACCCACACTACTGATAAAAAGAAAAGATGAGAGCTTTGATCCAATTTTTTGAGCAGCAAAAGAAAGCCTCCATAGGTGTTAAGAACCCGCCGACGTCACCCATCACTGATAAGAACAATAACAACACTTTTTTCTCCGGCAAAGAAGCATCATTTTTTGTTAAGAGAGAGAGAGAGAGGTGGGGGGGAAAGTTGCATATTTGGGTAGTGGGTGGTGGTGGTGATTTGGGCAATGGGTGGTGGTGTGATTTGGGAAATGGGTGGTGGTGTGTTTATTTTGAATTGGGTTTGTAGAAGGAGGAAATAAGTGAAAATTTAATTTAAGAAAATAAGTAATATTGTTTTTGACACTTACACTTCTTATTTTGTGTTCTGCATGTATTGGGAAAAGACCCAATTGCCCTCTCAAGTTAATTTTCTAACGCCCATCACGGCTGGGGGGTAAAATGGGACAAATGGCAATGTTATGTATGAACTTGGGATATTTTTAACATTGGGGTGCATTATGAGATTTGGTGAATATTTGAGGATGGTTTTCATATTTTAGCCAAAAATATACATCAAATTTACATTTAAAAAACCGTCCATTTGACTCCAAAAAATAATATAAGACAATAATTTAGGAACAAATGGAGTAACAAATTTTATAATGAGTTAGAAAATAAATACTCAATCTAATTGCTTCGTACCCTCAATTAGTGTCATAAAATTTGTGTGGTTCTGAATTTTTCTTTAGGAAATGGTAGAAGAAAAGGAATAGTTCAAAAATAACAAATGAGCAAAATACCCTAGCTTGTTCATGTGCCTGCTCCATGGAAAATTATACATTTAATCCATCACCACTATATATCTTCTTTATCTTTCTTGCTGATGTGTTCCGCGGAATATTCTGTATACGGTTAGGCAAGTGAACATATCCTCTAGTAAAAAAATAAATAATAATAAGAATGGGAATACCTTTAGCCTTTAGGTTCTTTGGATCTAGGCGGTCATAAAACTCTTAAACAACCACCCACCCACCCGTAGGGCCTGAGGGTGATATTTGCGTTGATACACCACACTACATCACCATATATAGTATAGCATCGAACAACAATTGATGAAAGAAGCTAGATGAAGAAAGAGAGATGGCAACGATCATGTCGAATTACAAGGCTAAACTTCAACTAGCAAGGAGGATTAAATACAAACCAGAAATCGAAATGAAATCCGTTTAAGTTTTCCACAACAATAGCACTAAGCGACAACAAATTTCAAACATGATCACTAAAAAGCATTTGTTAGCAAAAGCCAGAACAAACCTCCAGCTTTATTCTATTCCCAATAAAATGGAAGTGTTTGTGGGGTTTCGTTATCACGAGAAGCATGAGGCGCCATGCGAAACATTCCCTGGCAATGGACATCTGCATCGCCAGCACCATTATGAACCAAAATGGACTCCATGGGCTCCAAACTGCTGTAAGTAAGGCCAGAGTCTAACAGATGTCCGCTTGGGATCAAATTGGACCGCATCACATGGCTTGTGCCCATACAAGATGTCTGTATAGGAGATGATGACAGAAGAGAGAGAGCACAGTCTCGAGACGGGAACCCATCACAGAACATTTTGTCAGTACTGCTACTACTAGTTTCTGATGAAGCAAGGGTGTTGAGAAGTGGTTGACATGTAGAAGCTTTGCGAGATGTATGGTCGTTGTTGAGTTCAAGGTTAGTGCTGTGGAAGAGGTTGAATTGGTTTACTGATCCTTTGTTGCTGCAAGAGGAGTCGGGAAACGAGCTATGTTTGTGAGGTACGGGAGACTGCGCGTGGCGGTTATAGAACTTGACATCTTCTTCGGTTTTGACAAGTCCAGCCCAGAACGGGTTTGTGACAGCAGTGGTTGGATATACTTGTGGACTCGAGAACTGCAACATAGTGGTACCTGAAAAGGAAGCGAATATAATATCTTTTAAGAATTTTCGATTCTTTTAGTTTACTAAAGCCATGTTATGGGTCAAAGAAATAAATAATAGCACTCCAACTGCTAATTCAAACCTTGGTTAGGGGAGAAAAGGCTTCCAGAACGTGATAGAGTTTCTGGTTGAGGCTTCCTTCTACGACGGTTATGCCCATCAAGACGTTTCCTGCAACTTCTCTTTCCCTCGTCAAATTCTTCTGGTGAATGAAACCTATCGGGAAAAGAACGTACAAGGATCTTCAGGTACTTTGAAACCATGCACTACAGTGGGAGTGAAAAATTTTAGTTGTTCAGATGATTGAACTCAGTAGATGTACACGAAAACCCCATCCAGTTATGAGTTGCAACAGAATGAAAAGGAGAAGTTTATTACTATCAAGAGAAGGCCTGTCTATATTGATTCTAGAGGAAGAAGCCGGAAAAGGCCACCTACTGGATGCTGTTTGAAAATTTCTGAATTGGTACAGGTTATTCTGGTGGGAAAATGAGAATCAAACAATAATTGTATGTAACTGCCAAGTCCAGATATTTTTTCGTTGCTAAGATAAAGTTCTATCAAGTTCATAGGCACTTTTTCTTCTTTTGAGTAATTATCTCCGAGGAAAAATTGAAGAAGCAAAAGATAGAAGCGCTAGAAGTGTTGAAGATAGATTAGATGGAAATAAGTAAATGATAATAGGGGGTTTAAGTATTCAATCCCTAGAAGGTGTGTTATTAATTACCGGTAAGAATGGTCCAAGTATTCAGACCAGATTTGCATGTGATGATGTGACCAGTAACCAGCCATGAGCCCCAAATGGTGAGGAGCAACCACTACCTCTCCGGCTGCTTCAAGGAAAATAACTTTCAAAAGAAGATTTTGAGATATCATGATTATGAAGATAATTTCCATGTAAGAAAAAAATCTTCATTTCTTACGTTAGGTTAATAAACGGAAATTGACCTGAAAAGACATCTTCATTTAAACAAACAGGGGAATATCTTTCAATAGAGGTAAGTAGAGGCAGGAAGAGGGCTTCATTTTTTGAAAATGACTTACAGAGCTCAAATACACAAGTTTTTTTGTTCACAACATTGGATGATTTTCCATTTTGTAAAATATTCTCATCTTTTCGAACAATCAAACGCTAGAAATTCGGAAAATGTTCTGGCGAAATCATTTTCTGTGCACAAACCGAGCGGAAGTAATAAAAATAGCATTCTAAAGGTCAGACGCCATGAGCAATAGCCACCAACTGGCTGAACAAAGAAGCATATGGGCATGCGAACAAACTAAGCTCCATTTCATAAAAGCAGTCCCTTCTTGTTACATAAAAAAAATAATTTTTTGAATTGGCCCGTTGCAGAGACCTATAAATGACCGAAAATATCAGACACTATAAACATTGGGTAAAAGTAAAATAATGAAAATACAAGCAGCACATTAACTAAAACAGGAAAAGAACCTAAGACCATTTAGGGAAAGTAGACAGTGGTTCATAACGACAATTATCAATCAAATGAGGTAAGAGAATAAAAACTAATACCTGCTACACTGCTGGCAAAATCGCTGCTTGTTGCCGTTAATTGCAACCTCAGGAGTCTTAGAGTGGACTTCACAAACCTTATGCCTCCTATGATACTCTCTGCAGTTACTAAGGTCTGCGTTGCACCCATCCACGAGACACGACGCTATCTGAACTCCATTACCAATAGGGCGAGCTCTCTTGGAAGATCCTGAAGGCGATAAGGCCATTTTTGAAACATTTGTTGCCTTTAAACTGTCCTCTAACTCATTTCCTGTGTCAAATACCTGACCAAGCTTCAAATCTACTGAAAAATCCCCCTTATTAATCCCATGACCTGTAAAGCTACTCGACCCACTCACCCCATCAATGTTTTGAATGGTTCCCTGTTCATATTCAGTAAAATCCCAGTTGGGTATCTTCAGATTCCAATCCATTACCCTTCTTCTTCTTTGTTAGCTAATTTACACTTTGATTACTTGAAATATCCGATCTCTAAAAACCGATTTTCCGCTAAAATAAGCTTCTATTTCACACCCCAACAATCAAACAGTTGAAAATGAAATTGGGAGCTCATTTGACTAGGGAGCTTGAAACTGTCAAAATTTACAAGAAACCAGCAAAAGTAGAATAAATGGGCGGTCCATGGAATAAAGCAGAATCTCAGAATTAGTTAATGGCAAGTACAAACAAATTACAGCTTAAAATGGGAATTTGAGACTAAAAAGGTAATAACCCAATTTAGAAACATATCTACCGAGCTTAAAAATTATTGATAATAACTCCCAAGAAGATATGGTATCCAATATTAAAAGAGAGAGAGAGAGAGAGAGGGTGCACTTACGGAAGCAAAAACAGACGAGGACTTGTTTGAGCTTCCCAGCCATTTGTTTCCTGACAGGAATTCCGCTTTAAAATTGGCTAAATTAGGTTAGTAAAAGAGGGCATAGAGAAAAAAGAAAAAGAAATCACAAAGGCTAGGATAAGAAGAATTACTCTACCTATTCCTTTTAGCCAACACCCTCATGGGTTCGTCTTGGATTCTGAAGAATCATATAGATAATGTATTGAAATGGAGATAGAGGGAGAGATGTGTGTATGAGAGAGAGAGAGAGAGAGAGAGAGAGAGAAAGAGAGAGAAGTACAGTAGTACTAAACAAAGGACTCCAAGAAAGGAACTTGGCAGAGAGCTAGATTTCTTGTGATTGTAAAAGCACAAATATAATTTATAATGAATTTCTTTATTAGGATGGGGGGGCTTTGTTTTGTTTGAAAGCTGTGCAAGTTTGCTAAAGAGGGATAATAGGGACAGGCTTGTTTGTTCCTTTCAACTTTACAGACCCATCAGAAAAAAAAGTACACTAGTTCAACAATGGATGATGATGCCTTAAGAGTAGTCTAAGAAATTAAAATGCATGTGACATTGTGTTTCACATTTGATGAACATGTTTTTCTTTTTGGCATCTCTTAGTTTAAGTAGAGTAGTTAAACCAAGGTTTTCCATGCTACTATTAATAGTGGTAAACTACTACCAAGGTTTTCCACGCTATTAGTAGTAAACTACTACTACTCTTTTACCCACAATTCTAAGTTCTAACCTACATTTTATTGTAATATTTGAATAACTTAAGCCGCCTCTTAGATATTATTAAAGTCCATTTGTCTTCTTTTTTTAATTATCTTTCGCCTATGGTATTCGTTTTTTTGTGCTTAGCTCCAATTCAAAATTAGATGGGTTTATAGATCTAAAATATGTTTAGAACCAATATTTAAATATTGTAACATGTGTTTTCTATCCAATTTTGAACTGGATAAGTCCATTGATCGAGAATAGTTTTGGGACCTATATTAAGATGTTTTCAAGTAGTCAAGCTTTATTTTCTTGGGTGAATTACAGGTCGGTCCCTTTTTAAACATTTATAATCGCACCAGTTCACTCATTTTTTTTAAAAACCGAAAAAAAGTATTTTTGGGGCGAAAAGACGATTATGTCATTAATGAAAGAAAAACACGCGTGCTTCAGTAACCCAAGGCATCGCGATGCACTACTTTGGCATCGCGATGTATCACTTTTGCATCGCGATACACCAAATTGGGGCATCGCGATGAGCAACCAAGGCATCGCGATGCACCAAATTGGGGCATCGCAATGCAACAATTGATGCATTGCGATCATCGCAGCGCGCTTTAGGGAACCAAAGCATCATGATGAGCAACCAAGGTATCGCGATGCACTACTTTGGCATCGCGATGCACCACTTTTGCAAATTGGGGAATCGCGATGCAACAATTGGTGCATCGCGATCATCGCAACACGCTTTAGGGAACTTGATTTTCCTTTACCTTTCGAGGGCGTTGCCCCTGAGGGACGCCGTCCCTCGACCCTCGCGACCGACCGGGTGTCGAACCCCGTCGTTGCCCAACATTCGCGATTGGCGAATTAAATCACCCAAGAACATCTTCTTCTCTGACAGACACCGTCAAGCTTAATTTAAAGCTCAAAAATAGTATTTTTTTTGTAGAAAAATTGTGCACAAATATAGTACTAAGTTAGGATAATAATATGAGATTGATTTTAAACAAATTCGAAGCTTAAAACAGAGATTTAAGTGGCCAAAACAGCTCAAGAACAAAGAAAAACGAGATGAACTCAAAAAATTTGAATTTGATCAAATTCGTGTTTTATGCATGAAAATTGATACCCAAACATGAGGAAAGACTATATTAACAACATGAAATCATTTATACATCAATTTGAATTTCAAATTTGAAGCAACGATGTTGTTGAGGGTATTTTAGGAAGCAAATTTTTAAAATGTCTTTTAGCGGTTAAAAAAAAAAGGGTACACTGAAGAGAAAAAAAGTTTGAAAAAGTGGACCGGCCATCAATTTCTCATATTTTCTTTACTATTACTAGTAAATCATACTTTTATCCAGAATCCTATTCTCTAACGTACATTTATGGTTTTTCATTAGTAGTAACTAGTTATTGAGCCCGTGTTTTGCATGGTTTTAATTTTATTTTGATATTAATTGATACATTTTAAAAATATTTTTAAAAATTTTATTATTGTTAAATATCGGCGTTTGTTGACTTAATGTCTGACAAAAGTTAAGTATTGTCAATATATGCAAATTAGTGGTCGTTTATTATAATATTTCATTTCAGAATAAGTATTTCTTATTGGTGGTAAATATATGTATTTTCGTTTCTAATTTTTTTTTAAGTATCCTTTAATGATATAAAATTGTTGGGTTTCTTTTTTTTTCTTTTTCTTTTTTTTTCATCTTGCACTTAATAAAGATATTTTAGACACATATTTGAACATTTTTAATAAAATAATTACTTTGGGACGTATTGAAGAAAGATAATTTTTTTTAAGGATTGAATATAATTATATTTTTAAAATAATTTTTGAAGATCATTCAATGATTACAAAATGTTTGGTTGAATACTATATTTACATATTTTTTATACAACGTCAGTGTGAAAAAAGAAACTTACACAAATATCAACAAAAAAAAAAAAACCATCAATTTTGAATGAAATTATTTAAAAAAAATTATTTATCACATATTGGACATTATTTTTAGTACGTCTAAAATAAAAATATGAGATCCATAATTTGACAAGGAGAGAGTAACATTTATAAAATTAAAAATTAGTTGGTTTAAATAATAAAATGACTTATATAATAATATAATATTTTCTTAAAATCATTACATATACTGTAGTATCATTGGTTTATTTGATTTAATGTGTATATTTATGATTGAAAGAGTGTGTGTTCAAATTTCATTGACAACATTATTTTGTTTTCGTTTAGGAGCAGATATTACATAATAGTGTTACCTAATAGTAATACTTATTGTTAAACCTATTATTATTAGATATAGTTATTAAGTAATGACTTAGAAATGAAAAATCATCTCACTCCAAAAGTCAAGCTTACTTAGAGGCTTGAAAATTGAGATAAATCAAAGGATGGTGAGGTGTCACTATGTAACACATCCTCACCAACTATATATATATATATATATATATATATATATATATAGAGAGAGAGAGAGAGAGAGAGAGAGATTTAAACCATATCTTAGAAGCATTAAAAAGGTCTATTGTCATTTAAAAAAAAATCTCTGTCTTGTGGTGTTCATTTGTTGTGTGCTTCGCTCTAGTAATCAATTGGATGGATTTATTGATCGAGAATAGGTTTGGGACCATTATCAAGATGTTGTGACTTGTGTACGTTCTCCTTTTAGTTCCAAAGTTGGATGAGTTTATTGATCTAGAAAAGGTTTGATACCAATATCAATATGTTCAGACTTTTGTTCTCCTCTCAATTTCAAACAGGACCGGTGAATCCGCAGGGATTAAGTTTGGGATGTTGTGACTTGTGGGCTTCTATCAAGTTGTGACTTTGCGTCCTCCTCTCAAGTTCCAAATGGGTTCATATAGATGGAGAGTAAGTTCTAGACTTAGAGCCGGTTTGGTCAAGCACTTAAAAATAGATTTGAGACAAGTATAAACATCAAGTGTTTGCTTCAATTAATGCACTAAGTATAACAATAAGTTAATGTGGAGTATTAAACTTGGTTGATGTAAAAACCAAGTGTTGAAGAAAAGAAAAAGAAAGAAGGCACTGATGTTCAAAAATCAAACTAGACCAAAGCATAACTTGAGGAACTAATGATTAAAATATATTGGATGGAGGTGACAACAACTTGTTGTGGAAACAATTAGTATTGCTAACCTTTACTAGTATAAATTAAAAAACAAACTAGGAAATGCTCCTCTAAGAGCACTACCAATGGGCAATTCTTAGCCCATTCTTAGCTAAGATAGGAGTGTCTCTCCATTACGAGCAATTCTTAAATTAAAAAAAAAAATTGTTGAAAGTTGTTGCAGAGAAGAGTTTAAGAATTTTTGAATGGAAAGATAGGTCAGCCGCAATAGAAGGGAGTGAGATGCACAGAGCTTGAAGATCGGGCGCGTGCACCTCACGCGGATGCTGAGCGTGAAAGAGGTTTGCTAACTTTTTGCAGACTTTCTGTCATTATTAAATTTTTTTTAAATGTAAAAATAGAGAAAGAATTAAAAATTATTGAGAAGTTAAATTTAAAAAAAAAAATTTAATAAAGAGGTGATAGTAGGACCAACTAAAAATGAGGGAAGAATTTTTGAGCATAGGAGCTCTTAGACCATGAACAACGGAGCATCTACAGAGTAGCATGGCGGTAGCTTTTGATCCAACAGAGTCGCTACACGGGAGCTAAATTGGGAAAAGTGGGATTGGGTAGCATCTTAAGCTACCGTAGCTTAAGATGATTCTTTAAAAAATAATTCTCCAAAACGACATAGTTTAGTTTTAAATGAGCTCAAAACTATGCCGTTTTGCTAAAGTTTTAAAAAAAAAAAAATTCCTGACAGCACAGCATCACCGTAGCAAATTTGTTTTTAGCTATTTTTGGTCATTTTCACCATAAAAATCATTTTTTATTTTATTTTTGATATTAAAGTACACATTTTTATCTATAAATAGAGACTTGGTTTATTTCATTTGGACATCAGATCAATTTTTATGAATTTAATATATAAATATATAAAGATATTAATTGAATGGAGATAAAGATGGTAGAGTATGTAAAAATATTAGAGTTTGTACCACCATTAGAAGAAAGTTTTTGATTAAATAGTTAATGGGTAGTATTAAGGATATTTTTATAATAAAATTAATTAAAAATGGTAAAAAGCTCCCCTTAAACTCCCCACCCATTGTACATGCTCTTACATTCCAGTTGTTTAACACCACACAACAACTGCAATCAAAACAGGATGGAGAGTGATGAGTTTTGAAATTGCCACCTCCCGCTTGATTCCAAGTGTTACTTACCAGTGGGGCCATGAAAATATCTCCCTCTAATCATGATGGGATCTGGTAAGGGGTACCCAAAAAGTTGCTGAACCACATGTACCAATAACATTAGTTAGCTGTGTAAGACTGTAGCTGATATGGACTATTAAGGATTGTTTTACTAGAAATAATACTCCCTGCCATCTTAATTATTATCTTATTTAATTTGATACATAAATTAAAAAAATTAATTTAATTATTAATATAAGTATAATATATTTTTTTAATATTTATACATATAATTTATAATTAAAATAAAAATAAAATAATAAAAATAATATTCTAATTATTTTTAAATAAACTAATTATTTTAAAACAGACAAAATAATAATAATAATAATTTAAAACGGGAGAGTAGACCCATAGGAGGACTACTTTATCAGGTTTTGGTTATATAAATAAATACTACTAGTAATTTTTCCGTCTGTTGAACAGTCAAATAATGCAAGTTTTATTGTTAAACAAATCAAAATTAATTAATTTTATTATAATACATAATTTTATTTTTTAATGATGTTCATTGAGAGTAAAATTCATTAATTAATAAATAAATGTAATATAACAAAAAAATGAATATTAAAAATAAACATGTTCTTTTGAAACAATCTAAAAGGAATAATAGATTTTTTGATAAGAATGAAGGAAATCATTAATTACAAATTTTACATTTTATAAACAATCAAGAGTTATCAAGGGTTTGTATGGACAAATTTTATATCCTTTGCCGTTTATTGCAATGCTAGTATGTACTATTACATTTTTGAGAAAATATATCGAGTTGAATGTTTAGATTTTTGGCTCAACACTTGGCAGTTGACATTCATTACATGAGTTTCCTATAAACTTGTTTGAAAACTGTTTTCAGTCACATGGTAACTTAGTCTTTTGTTATGATAGATAACATTACATTAATGGAAGATTCTAATTGAAAAAAGTTTGTAGGTAGAGATTTAAATTATTAAAAAAAAAGTTTAATTCAAAATTTGTAAAATAGTTCAATATATATATTTTTTCAACTTTCTCTCGTGTTGGTTGTTCAGGTTTTGAGCTCTGCCAAGACCCTTGGCAGTTGTCATTGATTACATGAGTTTCCTGTGATTTTGGATTTTAATTGGCCTTTTCTTTAAGTACTTGCTTTTTGAAAGATTGGATCTATTCTTACCAATGAAAGCTGTGTTCTTTTGTTCTTTTCATTTCTTGGTTAATTCATCCTTTTCAACTATTGGCAAGGCTACAGTGGAAATATTGGGCACATAATACTACTTACTACTATTAACATAATTATTATTGTTAATAATAATAATAATATTACTAGTATAATAATAGCAAAAATATTACTACTATTAATGCTTTAATTATTTAAAATATATAAAAATTCATCCAAATAAGTTATTACCTAATGGTGTTATTTGGACTTTTTGTATTAAGAGTTTTAACTATGGTTGAACTTTTCTTCTTCAAAAAAACAATTCTGGTTGGACTTTTTGAAATGTAAAATTATTTTTAAAATTTTGGATATGAAAATTTTAAGACTTTTAGTATCTTTTCTCAAAAATCTAAGAGCGTCCACAGTGGCACTCTTCATCAACCCTCTAAAAGTAATTTTAGAGTTTTTTACCCTCCCTTGATCATATAGTAGTGTCTCTAGTCCACTCTCTTCCTCTAAAACTAATTAAATCACTCTTTAAATATAGAGTAAGTTTTAATATGAATAGTGATTCAAATCCTCCACATTCTCCTCATTTTATTTGAGCACAATATACTTTTGTTTAATATTTTAGAATATAAATTATTAAAATATACTCTCTCCGTCCCTAAATTATTGTCTTGTTTTCTTTTTTTGTCCGTTCCTAAATAATTGTCTTGTTTGAAACTTTCCATTTAAGGAGATTATTTTTACCATTTTACCCTTACTTTTCTCCCTACTTTAATTATGAGTCATATACACACGAACATTAAAGAAAACTACACATTATACTAAAACATTAGTACTATAATTATTAGTTTTGTCACAGATGTGTTTTAGATAATTGAAATTGAAATTATTAAAACATAAGTACTATAATTTTTATAGAATATAAAATTTAAAATATTTCATTCCGATTGTGCTAGAAAAATAAAATAAAAATAGAATGGTAGTTAGATTTGTTAGTTGAGATGAGAAATATTTAATTTTTAGAGAGTTGTATAGAGAGTGTTTGTTGGAGTGAATTTTTTTAAAGTATTAAAAAAGTGAAATTGAAACAGAAAATAATGTATTTAAAGTGTAATATTAGGGTGGAACCACTCTGAATGCTCTTATACTAAAATCCCACCTCATTTGCAAAACATAATCCAATCCCTTTCTAAGCCATGTCAAACAAAACGCAAGTCAAGACGGTTGATCTGTCTGTCTTCCATCCACGTGAGAAATGACCGACAAATACTTACTCGATCCATTGTAACATTCCTATTAGTCAAATGTAGAACTCCTCCATGTCGACAGTGGCTGGCTGATCCAAATATTACCAATCGCGGGGAGGGGATAGTATATTAGGCAAGTAAAATATTACAAAATCTTTAAAACCATAAATGTTGTAGCTAAATTGTTATTTTTTGTTTTTGTGAAAATCTCAATGAAAGTGGATAGGAGTATTTTTTTTAAGAGATTCAAGGTCATATTTTTGATAAACATAGACTCCATTCATCTCGTTTATATTTGCCGTAAGACAAAAGCTTGTCATTTTAGAAATCATAATAAATTCCTCAACAACCACTTTAAAATTTTTGAAATTCTATTTATACCCTTTATTTATACCCTTTATTTTGCTAATTAATTACATTTAAAAAGTATATATTTGAAATTTTTAATAATTAATGAATATAAAAATATCATTAGAATTGGTAAAGGTAAACTCTTTATTTGTAAGCAATAAAAAACTTTGAGACAAACAGCTCAAAAAAAAAAAAAAAAAAAAAAAAGTAGACCAATATAAAGCAGACGGACAGAGTAACAATTTTTGTGACATACATAGACAAATTCCAGATAAGGATTGTCAAAGATATTATTTAGCTGAGGCCAAACTGTACTTGTAATTTTTTTGGTTAATTAAATTACGAAGAGAAAATTTGCATTTTCAAAACTTCAAGGAGGCGTGGCCCCTCCAACCCTTTCCAGATCCGCCAATGGCTGGTGACATACCTCGATCTTGGTACTTGACCTGTATCCGCAATCTATCCATGGTAGTTGTTGGTGGCTCATCAATTTCAATCTTTTCGACTGAGTTTTGCCTTTTGGATTTTCTGCAATTACTCCAAAAACCCACTTAATGTCAAGACTATGCTCTCTCTCTCTTCTTGTGTGTGTGTGTGTGTCTCGGAGACGGCACATCTTTCGATTATACTAGATTGAGGGTAGACCTGGACGTTGTTAACGGTGGTGCGAAATGACCAGATTCACAGTTGTTGTCGCTAATCTTATTCCTCAAATTCATCTTCGATTTTTTTAGTATGTAAATAAAATGTGGGAAATAATCTAAACTTAGATTATGTGAATTCATTTCTCTCTTATTTCCTTAATTCCTAAATTATTGTTCTGACTTTTCGAAATCAAACTAACAGATTCTTAAATAAAATTTATAATTTATTAATTTTAAAAAAATAAAATAACACAAATTGTGTGTTTTAATTTTAAAAAAGATAAAAAAAATTATAAACTAAATTTTTATTTGAAAAACAGTTTTTTTTTAACTCAAAAAAATCATAGAACAATAATTTAGAAAGAGTAATAGTACTTAATTGGATGGAGTAAATGTAATATTACTCCACTAATAATTTTCAGCTTTCACTCTCACTAACTTTCATTGTTTAGCTCTGTCAAAAAAAAATTTTTTTTTAAATTTTCACTTACTTTTTACTTTAATTAGAAAAAAAAATCAATCTTAATACTAGTTTTAATTAGTAAAAATTGGTATAGTAAAAATACAACATTACAACGAAGAATGATAAATAAGAATAAAAATGACATGCAAATAGCTAGATCGTCTGACAAAGAAAAGTAAAAATGAGGTGCAAGTAGTAAAAATTGCTATAATATCATAGTAATACTAAAAGTGTCTTTAATTAGTGGAGTAAAAAAATGGTATAGCTATTGACCGACCCGAGTTATATAAAGCGATCTCTGTGACTAACATTCAGAGGAACAAGAAATTTTTCAAAATAAAATACTCCAATACTTTAGTAAAGTAATGGGATCACATTCACATTCACTGCTGACAGCAGAGGAATGAGTAGAGTCAAAAAACCATATATATGGAATGGAACTCCACTCATATAATCAATTTGAATCCCCTATGGCTATATATTCCATTCCTCGTTTAAGCAAGTTTGGGATTTGCTTTCCTAGGTTTGATTTGAACTACTACAATGCAAGTCTCTCATGAAAAACACATGCATGCATGGGGGTGTGGTTGGGTTTGCAGCTTTTATTAATTCATAGGAGTAGCATTTTCATTTCATTTCATTACATTTCATTTTGGTGGCAACTACTTACTCCAATAATCTATAATCATCATGCATATATATTCATGGGTGAGGGTGAGGGTCCCCCATTCGTTTTATTCCCATCCATCCATGCATCTTTACCATTATTAATTTCTAAAAGCCACTAGCTACTTATATGGAGTACTAGTTACTTTTTAAATCACTTACCGACATAGCACAAGTACAACCCTCCACTAAACATTGTACTTCCTCCGTCCATTAATTATTGTCTTGTTTGATTCGATATACAGATTAAGATAAAATAATTAATTTAATTATTAATATTAATATAATGTATAATTTTTTTTAATGTCCATGTGTATGTGATCCATAATTAAAGTAGGAAAAAAGTATAGGTAAAATGAAAATTTTTTAAACAAGACAATTATTTTGGAACCATAATTAAAGTAGGGAAAAAAGTATTAGTAAAATGAAATTTTTTTAAACAAGACAATTATTTTAGAACGAATAAAAAAAAAAAAAGACAATAATTTAGTAACGGAGGAAGTACAACCTTTTCATCCTAATCTACTTTATACTAGTAGTATAAAAATTGTCCCCATCATAAGTAATAGTGTCATATTTTTTGCTAGCTTCTCCATACATGTACATGATACTACATGCTTCTGTGGTTTAAATGTTCATCAACCAAAAACAGTCAGTCAACCCACTTTTCACTTCTCTCTGTGTTTGGGTTAGGCAAACTCTCACTTTTTTAGCAAGAAGATCCAATACCACCCACCACTGTTATCAAACCATGCATAATGTTATGACATCTTCGCTTGTTTTGAGAATAGATTAAGTTACCTAGGGCCTGATATACCATGGAAACAAAGATTGCAGAGTTATCTCACGTTTAGTAATTGAAGGGAAGAGACCGAATATTTATTTGATAGGTGTGAGAGAAAACAAGCATAATTTCTCTTTTTATATCTCTCTTACTTTCACACAAAAAAGATACTACTAAAATATTAAAGAAAAAAAAAAAACTTTTGTCACTGGGCCTGTGTAACCAGAGGCAACGCATACTTATGGCAGGCCCCGAGATCTCAGTCAGAAGACTCAAAACGATTGATGGATCAAAAGGAGTTTATGGGAGTGCATTAACCCACGTTGTAAGCCCAAGACTCTTTCTGGGAAACGGCAACGTGCATATAAATTCTCATTTGTCTTTTGGGGTTCGAGGGAAAATAGCCTAATATTATTATTACTCCCTTCGTCCCAAATAAATGTTTTTAGTGGATAAAATACAGGAATTAAAAAATATAATTAATGTTTCAAGTGGATAAAACACAGAAATTAAGAAACATAATTAATGATATGTTGTAAAATGTGTTCTAACAATAATACTCATAAACATTAATTGAGTTCAATTATTTTAAATAGTTGGGTTAAAATAGTTGGGTTTCTTTGGGATATGTTATAATAAATGAAGCTTTAAGGGTATATTAGGAAAAATAGTAGAGAATAGGTAAATCAAAAGTCTTTAGGAACATTAGTTGGTACATCTCAAAATAGAAAGCAGGAACATTTATCCGGGACGGAGGGAGTATTATTTTTTGTCTTAATGGGATGTGGGAAGAGAACTTGGGGCCCTACACTTTGTGAAGACCCAACTCTTCTACTGACCACCCTTTAAGGACTAATAGCCTAATACTGTCATATCGACCTACAATAAAGATCCTTTAAATTTATCAATCCGACCTCTCTATTAAAGTACTACGGAGTATAAAAATTCAACTAACGTGTGTCCTAAGAATATATTTCAAAAATCATGATACAGTGAATACCATTTTTCTTTGGGAGATACTATGAATGTTGGTTTGGTCTAAACATTCTTATACCAAAGTGACCACTCAACTTCTCATAATTTATTCGTATTAATGACCCCTAAGTTATTCCTTTTTTTTTTTTTCCTTTTTCTTGAAACTTCGTGGCTCTACAACGGGAGGAGGACAAGATCGTTTTGTGGTTGATGAACATGTTAAGAAAGTTGAAGCAACAACATTCTCAGAGTTTTGGTGAGTTCCACCTTCACTCACTTTCAAAGCTTTCTTCTTCTTCTTCTTCTTCTTCTTTTGTATTTCCTTAGAAACACACGCAAACGCACACGCACACGCACACGCACAAAAATGACAACGAATCTCTCCTTTGAATATGCAGGGTTAAAGTCACTATTGTACAATGTTGAGGAGAGAGGCCAGTCTAGCACGCAGCATATAGTATCAAGGAACCACCTGATTAATTCTTTGCTATCTAGGCATCTTACTGCTCCATCCCTATTCCCTTTTGTTTTTGAGTTTGCGTGTATTTGGATTTTTCTCTTTTAATTCGTGACAATATCTCTAATTTTAATCCAAACTCTTCATTTCCAGTATGTTCTTATTCAATATAGTACTCCCTCTGATCAAAAGAGTCTCGTTTAACTTGACACACGAGTGAAAAATGCTAACGATTTTGATATAAATATTAGAATAATGTACCATATGCAGACACATCAATTGAAGTAGGAACCAAATTGAGGATAAGATGATAGAATTAATTATATTGCAAAAAGAAAAGGTTCCAAGTGCTTCTTGGTGTGAGTGTGCAATTTTTTTCTTCTTGAAACGACCTAAAAGTAAAAGGAGAATGCATGAATTTTATTTTATTTTTAATAATAAGAAAAGGAGTTTTTGAATCATCTCCTTGAATTGAAGCTCAGTGAGACAGTGACTACCATTTAGATACTATTAGTAAACCTGTACATAAAGATTGTTAAACTAATTATTTATTTATGAGTTTCTGGTTAAAGTTTCATTACATTAAATTTAGAGTTAGTAATCTTTGAAACTAGAGCATTAATTAATTCTTTTATAACTTTCATAAGTAATTTTTTTATATACAAGCGTTAACTAATTCTTTTATAACTTTCATAAGTAAATTTATTGGCTTTTTGAAGCAAATAATTGGTCGCTTCAACCAATCTAGAATATCACAATAAGATTGGCCTCTCTCTCTCTCTCTCTTTGGGGCATTGGCATTGAGATATCGCATTCAAATAAAAGATTTGGACATTGATATATGAACTGATCTTAATATTGGTTGTAGCCTTGAAGGTCTATGCATTGGTTTCTCTTTTATTTATCAGTATTCTCTTTTTTTGTTTTCCAGCATTCTATGAATTGGTAAAATCTAGTAGTTTGTTATTTTTGGACAATTGAAGTAAGCTAGCTGCCTGGTAATACGAAGGGAAATCAAAGAGTGAGCGTAAGGGCTTTATTTTATTTCTTGATTTTTAGATTTGATCAACAGTAGTTAAAGTGGTATTTTTTTTTTTTTTTGGTCTTAAAACAAAACACTTGGTTGATATGTGCATCTTACATGCATAAATCTGTTAGTTTCATCAACAGTCAAACCCCTAAGAGTTTAAATATTCAGGAGGTATACTGATATAATAATATATTAAAAAGCATCTAGTCAAATATGAGTCATAGGGTTCACTGTTTTCCTTTTCCTTTTTTAATCATAATAATACACACAAGTCAAATTCTACCCAATGGTTTTAAGCCCAAACAACTTCTAGTTGTAGCCCATTTCCAGGTTATTGGGCCCCAACCCCAAAGAAGTTTCCAAATTACTACCAATTGAGATCCCCAATTTCTGAGTTAAACCACTGCGCGCACACATCCATCATTACAGTCGGTCTAGTTTGCTCTTAAAGGCCTTTTTCTTGCCTTGTACTCTCTCTCTCTCTCTCTCTCTCTCAGGCTGTAAGCCTGTAACAGTATCATAGTGAATTTCTCAGGTTGAATTTGGGAATGGACGGGGAGGAGTTGACGGAGCAGGAAACTGCCTTGTATGATCGCCAGATTAGGGTTTGGGGTGTTGATGCTCAACGCAGGTACTTCTCTTTCTCTATCTATTCCATTCAGTTACTCTCAATTTTCCTTGCTTTCCTCCCAATTCTTTTCAATGCTTTTTGAATTTGTACTAAAATGACACCAAATTGAATTACCATTTTTGCGTGCCAAATAGCACTTAAATTTATTGTAATTTTAAGGTCAATTTTGCATATTTCCAATGCACGGTTCTTTATATTTTCGGCATATAATTGTGTTTAACATACTCGAGACACACACGTTTATGCTTACGTTTAACTTTGTTTCCTTCCTTTAGGCTCAGCAAAGCTCATATATTGGTTAGTGGTCTCACAGGGACAGTCGTCGAGGTATTTTTCACAGACTTTTACCTCGATACCCTCAGCTACGTCGATATATTTCTTCATTTATTGCATTGTTCTGAAATTTAAATCATTACAAAGTGTTTCATCTAGGGTAAGTGGTGGAGTAGCAAGACTTCCTACTCTGGGGCCCAAGTTAATTCTCTTTAGTTAGCATCCAATATAAAAAATTCATGAATCCAATTGAATCAAGATATTGAATAATCTAGACTAACATACTTCTTCCGTCCCAAAAAAATAATAGTTTCATTTGGCAAGTCGAACTTTTTAAGATTGTAGCTTTAGTTGCTTGTACCTTCTTCAAATTGCACTAAAATTATTACTCTATCCGTCCTTAAATTAGTGTTCATTTTTAGTTCTTCACTAAAATTAAGGAAGTTGACTTTTACGCCACATTTGTAGCACATGTACATTGATGCCCCTAACATTCACATTCAACATTAGATAGAACTCCATACTAGGACATGATAAATGCCAAATGTGAAATTAGTGAACTTACACAAAAGTGTACACTCATTTTAGGGACAAGAAAATTATAAAAATGGACACTCATTTAAGGACGGAGGGAGTACTACTTTTAGAATGGAGACTATTTTTTCGGGACAAACTAAGAGGAAAGCGGGACAAATTTTTTGGGACGGAGGGAGTATATGGATTTACTACACCGTGTTATTCTTTTTTGCTTTTGTAACGCATCACTTTTTTATTTTATTGGCATGTAATGTTGGATTAAATTGTATAATTTTGTGAATCTATGTCAAACTTACATGATTTTATCTTCCACTCCGGTCAATGAGTCCATGTTTGAAAATTCTAATAATAAATGGATCTATTAGTATACTGTAAAAATGCTTGAGCATACATAAGATGGTTATATCACTTGTGGATGGTAAAATTGGAAGGTTACGGGGATTGAGAAAGTGGACTCTTTAAATGGAACATCCTAAAATAAAATAGTGGACTCTTTCCGTGAAAAGGAGGAAGTATCAGTTAATTGTTAAGTATTTTCTAGTTTAAACTTGGAAGAAAGAAAAATATACCACATTCAAGTTTTCATATATTTGTAGAATGTCATGGTATTGTGATACAGTTTTAGATGTGCTAAAAATATTTAAATTTTTTAGTTTAAACTGTATAACTAAATTGAATGACTACCTTTAACAGAATGCAATGTGGAAATTGACATTACAAAGGAATCAAAAATGCCATCCATAGAAGCATTTATTTAACAAGATGCCATAACTTTGAAAATACTATTTAAATGATGTTAGAGAAATACTGCAATTGAGAATATCCTAATTAGCTAATACATAGAACTCTAGGCGGCCATGATATAGAACTACGAAGTCAAAAATTATTATGTGAGGGGGTGTAAAAGGAGAATATCAAATGGTATGGGGGCAATGATATAGAACTAAAAAGTCAAAAGATTACTATGAGAGGGGGTGTAAAAGGAGAATATCAAAAGCTATAGGGGCCGTGGCTCCCCTTGGCCTTTGACTTTATTGATTTGAATTTTGAATTTGTCATACACCGTGTTAAATTAGAAGGTTTCGAGTTTGAACTTGATCTTATTTGATGCAGTTCTGCAAAAACATAGTCCTAGCAGGGGTAGGCAGCTTGACCTTAAATGACGATTGCCCTGTAACAGAAGATGCGTTATCTGCGAATTTCCTGATTCCTTTTGATGAGAATATGGGTCGTGGGGGAAGTCTCGCTGAACTCTGTTGTGATTCTTTGAAAGATTTCAATCCTATGGTTCGCGTTGCTGTAGAAAAAGGTATGTTTTATGTACCATTTCTGTGGATCTCCGAGTTAAATCTCCAATTATGGCCATGGATATAGGGATCATAAAATTTTCCATCCTCTAGGTGTTATCTCAAATCCCATTCGCAATTAAAATCGCATCTGATTTTCATTCTGGAACTCCGATAACACCAGCTTCTGTAATCTTACAGGTGATCTGTCAAGCTTTGGGGTAGACTTCTTTGAAAAGTTTGATGTTGTGGTTATCAGTTCTTGCTCCCTTAACGCTAAAGTATAGTACTAATACTCACTTGCTGCTTGAAATGATGTCAAAATATTTTGTTTCCTTTATTAATGAAGTTCCACTATTCTCTCTATACATTAATTCTCTATTTTCTTTACATCTTTCCAAGTGATATCTCTTTCTTTTCTTACTTGATGCTATTCTGCAGAAAATTGTTAATGGAAAGTGCCGGAAGTTATCAAAGCGTGTTGCATTTTACACTGTAGATTGTCGAGACTCCTGTGGTGAAATATTTGTTGATTTGCAAAACTATACTTATTCAAAGGTTATAAATCTAACTGTCTTGAATGCCTACTGTTTCTAGTTGTGGAACTTCTTTTTCTGGTCTCTGTATCTGATTTCCAATTTTTCAAACTTATCATCATATTGTTCAAAGGGGAAGATTACACGATACAGACATGTTATGTGGACACACTGAACTAAAGTCCTTTTACCACTCCTTTACACATTTGACCATGTTAAAATTGTATGTCAATGAAAAGATCATCATTTAAAGCTGCATAAGCAACAGGAACCGGGTTCACATGCAGTGAATCATCAATCATGTGGATTGGATGGTGGTAGCCTTGAATAGGTCACATGGTATTTCATGAGTTACTTCAGAACTTAAAGTTATTAATTAAGCGTAGATGATTCTGAGCTTGTGAGTACACAGCTTGTCTGTCCATTTTGAAATTTGTCATTTCTTATTTGACATGGCTTTGGATGCGTGCACAATAACAGTGGCAGATTGACCTAATCTGAGACAGGGCTACATGCGCAGAACTCTGGTCTTGAAGGCCAATTCGTGCTTGGCTCGTGTCTAAGCGGTGAGAATTTAACGAGCCAAAAGTAGCCAGGCCAAGCTTGTCTCGCTGAACAACCTTTTTGCTCCGGAAGATCATGGTAATCTTGTGATGGACGGAGTGATTGAGTATCTAATGAGATTTCTTCTAAACCAAATTCGGGGACATTCTTATGACGAAACAATTATGATATTCATCGAGTTCTTTCTTACCGTATTGTACCATCCACACCATTCCTAAAATTGAAACTTAGAGCATGTGTAATAAAGCCCTTCCTTCTGAATGAAGCTGATTTGACTTCTTTAAGAAAAAGAAGGGGAGTTTTATCTACAAATGAGATTTTTTTTTATTAAATGAGTCATGTTGACTGATAGGCTAGGAACTAATGAATAAGGGGGATGGGTTAGAATGTGGTTGTTGACAGTGGTGGAATGTCCCATCGTGTGTTTGCTTTCACATAAAGAAAGAGGTGGCACCTTATAAGGAATGGTCCTTAGAACACCAGTCGAGTTGTAAATGACTTTGAGCTCGAGCCCAAGTGAAAAGTATCATAAGATGTATAAACTATAATTAGCTATAAATGAATTGAGCTTGAGCTCAAGTGAAAAAGTATATTACATTAGATTAACTGTACATAGTATCTATTTTGTGAATTTCGTGCTTGATTTTGTTGAGTTGCACTTGGCTTGTTTATTCACTGAGCCTAACATCATGAGCTGTAACCTGATTCCTTTTAAGGAAAGTTTTCCTGTAACAAATTTTCTATTTTTCATTTTAATCATCGAAGGAATTTTTTTTTTTGGATTAGTAATCTTTTTGTAAACTAGGTGTGTATTATGCTTCAGAAGTCGGAAGCCAGTTTCTTGAACAAAAACTTTGTTGGGCAATACACTCTTCTGCATATCTTCTGATTTTTATTGCTTGGACAAAGAATGCCACTGTTAAATGGAAATTGCATGGTATCTTGAAGAGTTGTATAGTGTGAATTTGTTCATTTTTGTGTTGCATGTGTAAATTTGTTCCTTTAAACACGTTTCTGCTTAGTCTTGGTTCATCATGCGTTTGTTAACTGGGTTATTCCTTGACAAATTTGATTGCTTTTCTAATTCTTTTCTCTTCCCCCTTTTTTTTTGCAGAAAAAGCTTGATGAAACGATTGAATGCCGAATGCAATATCCTGCTTTTGAGGTATGACGCTCAAAAGCTCAGCCATAATAATATTGTGTTTTGTGTTGCATACTTGCATCTTGTTCTTGTAGCTATCCTTTCTCATTGATTGATTCATGTCTTTACATGTACATTGTTTTGTCAACATGTGTGTGTACGTATGGTATTGACGTCCTTGTTGATGCAGTCTAAAACGTAAAGTTCCACTTCTTACTTTGTTAGTCTTATTTGTAGAATGGTCTAGAGCCTAGAGACTATGTATACATAAGCTACGTAATCAATAATACCTGTCACAATATATATATATATATATATGTATGTATGTATATATATATGTGTATATATATATATATACACACACACACATATATGTGTGTCTGTAAGGGATAGTCACTTAAAAAAGGATTACAAGTGTTCCTTATCATAAAGCAAAGGACCTAAAGGTAGATAATGATATCCAAGATCCATAGAGTATTTTTTTCTGTTCCAAATCCAAGGGAAAATTCTTATCAAAAAAAAAATCCATGAGAATTTTTTTTTTCTGCTACCTTATCATCCTTCCAGCCATCTCTTTTAAAGGACCTAATGGTAGATATCCAAGATCCATAGAGTAATTTTTCTGTTTGAAATCCATGGGAAAATTCTTCTTTTTAAAGGACCTGAAGGTAGATATCCAAGATCCATAAAGTAATTTTTTCAGTTGCAAATCCAAGGGAAAATTCTTTTTTTGCGGCCGCTTTTGAGACTTGTACACCATGTACAACATTTTAGCATGTTAAAATGAATTAGGAAAATAAATCTTCCTTCTCTCTTCCCCCTCAGCACAATCGTTCTTTTTGTAGTGTTCGCTCTCCTTCTCTCCCGCCATTGATCACAACTTCCCCTCCATCCTTGTCATAGTTGTACAAATTGGACAACCTATAGATCAGCCCAAAACTCCAATTCTATAGAACAGCCCACACATCAATGCCGAAGACTCAGAATCATATGAACTCAGAAGGAGATTAAAACGAAGTGATTTTTTCTAATGAAAAGATGACCAAACCCTTTCTCTTAAAGCCTCCATCGGCCACAACCTATCCGAAGTAATTTATTCAATTCTTCAATGCAACAAATATTGGGAGGGAGGATTTTTTTCTTCCCTTCTAAAAGAGGGGATAAATACATAGAGTTGCTCTATGAAATTATGGATATCTACCTTAAGGTCCTTACCTTTACGATAAGGCACACTTACTACCTCTTTTAGCTAATTATCCCTGTATAATGGTTGGGCCGGCTGGAGGGGCTTAGTTTTAACATTATACTTTAACAGTTAACAAGGAAGGTAAGCTTTTTTGGTAATTGTATCCTTTCACTTATTTAGAAAACCTGCGATCCTTGCGTCACAGGAAGCCATTGCAAGACCATGGAGATCTCTTCCTCGGAGAGTGTCAAAGCTTTACTATGCTATGAGAGGTAACATAAACTACTTTGGCTTTTATATGCATCTTCTTTATCTATTATTTCCCAGAGACGTCTTGGAGTTGCAATATGAACATACAATCATTGAGAAAGCATAGGTTGATAACTAAATAACTGCCTGGAAGAAGAGAGGGTACTGGGAGTAGGGGAATGTATTTACATTCTTAGAAGCATTTTTATTTGGGTTAACTAGAAACGTAACTGGTGTTAGCTTCTCTTTGCACCATTTTGGTCAGGCCTGGTGAATTGAGCTTAATGGAATCTAACGCGGAGTATATCTTATAGTAACCCCAGTGGAAGATTTTGCAAAATTTGACCTCCTTAAAGCATGTTAAATTGTAGGGAGCATTATCTTTGTTCTACTCGTGTTGGGGAAATAGAGTAAATAAGTGGCCCACCCACCGCATCATTAGATTGCATCAAAAGATGGACATGCTGCGTTATTTAGCCCTTCTTCCCCTGATTTTCATGTTGCAACTAAAAAAGCTCATGGAGGCATAATTTTTTCATCATGGTAAGAACAATAATGCAGGCTGAAGCACACCCTACTGAAGGAAAGCATGTTCTGAATACCTGGCCTGAAGAGCCACTTGGAATCTCGCATGAACGTCCTCCCCCCCCTCCACACCCTCTCTTCTACAAGGTAGAGCTACTTTCTCCTTCCTAAACAAATAGGACTGCCTTTTAAAAGCAACTAATTTATCTGTTTGGGTGCCAGTAGCATCCAGAAGGAATAGATGATTAGCGGCTGCAAGATCCTGCTCAACCTATTTGTACTATGACCATTTTGAAAAGCAACACATCTTTAGTTCCTGATGGAGCTAGTGAGCTGGTGTTGTTTACTTCTTTAGTGTACTTTCTCTAGTTGAGAAATAGTATCACTGCATTTTTCAGGTTGGCTTGAATATCTAGTTGGTGTGGGAAAACAATATTTTCCACAACTCCCCTGCCCCCACCTGAGTTGCACCAAAGGAATGTTGAATATCAAGAAAGAAAATAACAAATGGAAAGAAATTAGGTTCACACCTAATATGTGATTAATCCATATTACCCACTTGATGGTAGTGTTGAGACGATTTCTTCCTCTTTTGGTCCATTACTTCTGCTTCTTCAGGTGTTGAATGATCCTATTCATTTTTTTTTTTTTTGCAGTTTTAGAAAGGTTTGAAGACGCTGCGATGCGTAACCCTGGAGAGACTACAATTGCAGACCTCCCTAATGTCCTGAAGCTGAGGAATGAACTTTGCCAGGCACATGTATGTTTCTCACATTTTCTCGTTTAGTCTAAAATAATATGAAGTCCTGATATAGGCTTTTCCTTGCCCTTGCAGTCTTTGAACGAATCACAGATTCCTGACTCTCTTGTAAAGAGGTTGGTGGCTTCTACAAGAGAATTTCCTCCTGTTTCTGCAGTACTTGGGGGAATTCTTGGGCAGGTGAATAATTGAAACCAATCTATGTGTGTGTATCAATTTATTCTTGGTTTCACTTATTCCAAATCGCTTGGTATTTACAGGAAGTCATTAAAGCGATATCAGGCAAAGGGGATCCCTTGAAGAATTTCTTTTTCTATGATGCCGTGGATGGCAAAGGCATAATAGAGGACATTTCCGCACCCAACACATAAGACGACGCACTTTGAGGTTAGAATTTATGTGTTTTAGTTGAAGGTGGGTTTGGTGGCCACTGTGTCCTAGGCTAGGCTAGGCCATCATTATCAACAACGGGTCTGGCAAACTTATTTAAGGGGATTTCATATGGCAATGTAACTCAACCATTGGTATTAGCTCTGTACCTTTTATTTAAGAAGAGAAAAATCCTGTTAGATGTGTTTCTGACCGTATGATACTATTTTACCGCAAATTGGAAAGTAAGTTGTAATCATCCATTAGTATTCCATTTTAAGCAATTGCAGATGCTTTGAGGTTTTCTTTGGTAACCTAATTAATGTGTTGGATTTGAAATTGGAAGAAAAAATTGAATTCTATGGTAGAATAGTGGTAGAATAGAGTTATCAAACAAACCATAATACCATACCACAGTAACGATGCCCAGAGTTTGGCATCGGATGTGCAATAGCCGTCAAATTTGCAAAAGTAAAAGTAAACAGATAAGAAACATAATTATTGTTAAGGTTGAAAGGAATGAAAAGCAAAGATCAAAATTGCTTTGGATTCTGTTAAAAATAATAGTATTAGATCAAAAGGTCGGTAGTTCCTCCCTCCTCGGGCTTGAACATGCTTTTATACCCCTCGATTTCATGCAAATAGTTTATTATTTTATTTTGAAATATTGTATTTAAAGAGTCTATTTTTATGTTTATATTTTATATATTTTTCATCCTTACCTTTTATATATGATATAAACATCTTGGGTATATTCAAATGTATTTGTAATTATTAGACTTTTTAAACTTAAATTTTTTGGGTGGAATAGACGGTTGAATTATTATATAAAGGGGAGGTAAGCTTCTAGCTCGAGAAGTTCCTTCCCTCCACAGACTCCAACATACTATTATAAGGAGTGTGTAGTAGGTAAAACTAATCTGTTATTAGTGTTACTAGGCATTAACCCGTGCGATGCACCGGGATGTAACGAAAAACATTATTTCTTAAAAGCGTAAATATTTAGTCAAGAACTGGAATTGAACCATATTTAGTTTAATGTAAGTGATGGTAATTTGCAAAAATCTACAGCTTAGTATTTTAGGGTTATGACGGAATCCCAAATTGTAATCTCTAAAAATCAATGCTGCACTTTATCTATCTATCTCTATCTCATTTTTAAACACAGTATAAAATAATACTACAGCCATTCCTTTTTCAAGGTTTTGTTTGACGAAACTGTAAACTTGATAAATTCTTTCTATACGTGTCTGTGTGTTTCTACCATATGAAATTCTGTTGTCAAGAGTAATTCGACTCTTAATCACCATCTTCGTGAACATTCAGCGATTGTTGTTTCAAGTTGATAATACTACATTAATTTTTGTTTATGATTAAAAATCATTCCTCGTTGTAACATAAATATTTTTTAGTTCGATATATATAAATGAAACAATATTTAAAAACATAAAAATATAAACTCAATAAATAAAAAATTTATTACAAATTATGGAATTCTTCTTTAAATACAACATTGGTGGTCGAACATTTACAACTACTACTACTATCACTATCACAAATTAAAATTCAAAGTCCCTTCGGATTGGTGACTCTATATAAAACAACATACAACTGATCATGACTAAAAATTGATTTTTTTCAAAAGCACGCCATATATGACAAAGATTGACCTTGACTTTTATTTATAGACATTGCATAGGATACCATGAGCGGGAATTGTCTTCGCTGGAATTTAATTGAAATTCTTGTATCAGAAGGCGTTAGTGACATTCTTGGAATCAAAACTTTTCTACCAGAATTGTCCTTGGAAAGAATTTATGCTTCTAAAACATGATTACCAATCCTTGTGATAATCAATCTCGTGCCATTACATAATCCAAGAGAATGATTTATGTTACGGAGCAACATTACCGGAGCGCCTACTTTCAAATTCAACTAATAATTAGGAATTCTTGGACATTTAATTCCATTCAAAAATTCAGGAGTATGAATATCGTTCAAGAGATCAACATTTCGATCCGAATGACATGGAGAGTCTGAGCTCAAATACAATCTTCTTTCTGTGTTGTTTCTTGAAACCATATATTTATTTATCGAATCAACAACATCAAGAGTTGGAGCCAAAATAGCTCTATTTTCAAAATATGATGACCGATCTGGATTACATAAAAAAAAAAAAAAAGGATAGATACTTTCAACAATTGCAGCAATCGAATCATTAAATTCCTTAATGAAGAGTTGATCGGGAATATAAACAGAAACAACACCATCATTCGGTTCCCCAATTTTTCCATCACCAATGTTTGCAATCCAATCTGCAAAAAATTTCAATTCTTCACAACTCTCGCCGGACCGCATACTTTGTATACTTAGTTTGTTACATATGTGTTTTTTAAGCGCCATACATATTTCTTATGGGTTAGATAAATTTTTATTTGTATCTCCAACATCAAAAATCATGAATTTAGATATGGGTTTTATGTTAAATTAGTCCTTTGGTTTATTTTGGTTTGTATACTTAGTTTGTTACATATGTGTTTTTTAAGTGCCATACATATTTCTTCAAAAAAAAACAGATATACTTAAAAAAAAAAAATGGGTTAGATAATTTTTTATTTGTAATTGCAACATCAAAAAACATGAATTTAGATATGGGTTTTATGTTAAGTTATTGCTTTTGTTTATTTCGGTTTGTATATTTAGTTTGTTACATATGTGTTTTCTAATCGACATACTTATTTCTTCAAAAAAAAAAATTGACATAGGTATTAAAATTTAATTTAAAGATATTATTAACAGAGAGAAAGTATTAACTAAAAAGAATAAAAATATTTGCAGAATAACACAATCTATATAATGTGAGAATAACTTAATCTACCTCTTAGAATTAAATTCAAAAAAGAAAATTAAAACCTTAAATTCGATACAAATAACCTTTATCCATAAAAGTACCATTTAAATCAAGTTTTTAAACAAACCATCACCGTCACCAACAAAAGAACACCACCCATCCAACAAAATAATACCCAAAAGATAACAAAAAAGCTCCGAAATAAATTGTTCAACACAACTGATCTAAAAGAGAAGCAAACTACAAATAAACCATTGTTAATGCAAAATCCATCATTCTTTCTCAGTCTACACCACTACCTTCACCTCCTTTTCCTTTGTAGCAGATGAGAAGTCATCTATAAGTGACCTTTTCACAACACTATCTTCAGCAATATCCAATGACTTCACATTAAGCTTCGATTAGTTTGGAGTTGAAACTTCGTCCTTAGATGATCCCAACTAAAAAAATGTATAGTTAAAAATAGTTATATTAAAAATAAATAATAAGTTACAGATAATTTACATAAATACTTGCGTCAAATTCCTCCCCAAGATCACTATCTTTGAGCTTGGAAAAAATGTCCGATTCTTGGCCTTCTTGATGAATATCGCGATAGTTGTCAATCACTGAATTGTTTTGAATTCTTTTTATCACTAGAAAAACTTTTGCATAAACACTTCCATTGTCATCTTTCACTTGAATTTTGAACAAAATATTATTTTCAATCACACTGATAATTTCAGTTGGATAATCGTTTTCCGATAATTGTTTCTCAACTCCAAAGTTGTTTTTCCAATAAGTTCATTGCACTCTTTATCCCAAAGCAAGAACAAAGCATTTTCACTAAAATTTATAACTCGAACCTAAAGTTTATACCTGTAAAATACATTTATACTATAGTAAGAAATCAAAACTCAACTTTAATTTTTTTAGTGTGCAAGTCAATATGTAAATTATTTTTTACCTTATGTTGCCCATCATATCAAAACAGCACAGTTCTCACAATAAAATTTTTACCCAGCTGGTGTCATTTTCTTTAGACATTTCTTACACAAAATGTACTACCAGTCGTCCCCAGTTTCTACTTCAGCAATTTTACCAATTACCCAATAACTTCCAATCTGAAAAAAATGATCACTGTTTATATTTTTTTATAATAATTTTGTTAATAAATATCTAAAAAAAACTGCAGTTAAAAAAAAAATTTACATCCTCAGTTTCTAAAATATGTTCTATGGTCCTCAACAAATCCTTTGAATTTTCGAACTCATCAATCACATTGCCTGTTGTTATGGATGAAATTTTGCGAGCCGGAGTCATCATTCTTCCTTCTTAAATAAAGCTACAAAAGAAAAAATAAAAGATTTAAACATAACTAATAGTAGTTATCTAGTAAATATATATATGTTAATATAAAACAAATTTTTATATACCTGTTACGCAACTGATTTATTTCAACCATATTTGCATTTATGATAACTTTGCTAACATAGTAAGTATTTGAAACCCGAAGTTCACCCCTAAATATGTTCACTCGACAGAATTGCAAAAGTATGATAATAGATTCATTAGAAGAAGCAGTAGATAAGTCGTCACATAAGTCATCAACAGGTTGACCCCAAAAGGTACATGGCAAAGTTGTGCCCCTACAAAAAATATATAAAATTTATAAATATCAAAAAATAAATAATCATACACATTAAATTTTTTTTGAATAAATATTCTTTATTGCAAATTCTCCAAAATTAAATCAAGCATCTTTGTATCGTGGCCTTTAATTTCCCTTCGTTGGGGAAAAACTTTTGCATGTAACTTTCTAATAACATCTACAATATATAAAAAAAATTAACAGAAAATTAGAAATAAAAACATATAAAAGTTAAGGGCACTGAATAAACTTGATATTTTTTTTTTCAATATAATTACCAATGAGAAGAGATTCGCTGATTGATTCTACATTTGACAATTCCTCAAATGGTTTGAAGGCATAAACAAACTGCGGGAATGCAGCATCCTTCATTTCTGTCACACGTGTTGTTCCAACAAAAATAATTTAATACTTCGCAGTAGTGGTCTTGTATTTCATCCGATTTTCAGCCGCTATGAAATTTTTCAGGAGATATAGAAGTGTCTCTTCCAACAATGGTTGATACTTCTGAATTAGATTTTGTTTGATTGTTGCATGGACCTTTATTCCCTAATAGATAAGAGATATTATTGTCAAAAAAATCAAGATTTTTTTTCTAATATTGTTACAAACAGACTGAAGTTATAATCGTAAAGTATAAACACAAACTTTAAACAGTACCTGAGAGTCGTGGAAAATGCATTCCAACGAATACTTTTTGGAGCTATTGTCATAGACGGGTACATCATAAACCTTGATCAGTCTTGCCTTCACTGCCCATGTCAATTTGCTTGGGTTGATATCCGAAAACTGGCAGAAAGGGGGATTTCAAAATTTGTAGAACCAAATGAAGGAAAGGTAATTTATAGTGGTTCTGTTTGGGAAACGTTTGAAGATTCAATGCTCCAGGCGTGCTCTTTTTCATTACCCAAGGCATTGTCTGAAATAATATATTATTATTACAGTAAACAACTGTTTTTCTCTCCTGTTGTGGTTTATTCTTTACATTATTATTATTATTTGTTTAAAATTTAAGATACTATTTGTTTGAAGCTAACTCAAAATATAAAAAAATTGCAAACATGATAAATAATATGTTCAATATCCCACATTACAAATGACTTTATGATTTTTTTTTTTTTAAGTTTAACTTTATTGGTATCAGAGAAAACAACTCTGTTATTTACAAAACCATTTTTATAGCAAACAGGAAAATTATATCGTTGTCAGAACAAAACCATATTCTGGTATTTGCAAAACCGTGGATGACCAAACTGGAATATAACAAAAATAGTGGTATATGCTAAGCATAATAGTTTTCATTTTTGGAAAGTATGTTTTGGCGGGATATTTTCATTTTTGGAGACTATCCTGCTTTCATTTGGTCATGCACTAATTTATTTATTTATTTTTATTTATTGAGAAAAAACTATATTTTTTTTTTTCCTTTTTGATTGAGCATGTTAAAACAGTCGAAACTCGGAAGGCATCACCTCTTTTGCATTCTGACTAAATGAACCGGTGAGTGTAATAGAAAAAGAAACCATACATAAACCGTAGTTTGATGATTGATGAAGCCTAAATTTTTTGTTTTTTGTTTTGGGGATACGTCAGAAAACTAAAAAAAAATGTAAATTTTCTTAGTGCTTGATTTCACTATATTTAAAGACCGACCATTCCCATTTTGTTCCTGGGGCAGTAGGGGTGATCACGGTCCGGTTTGGTCCATTTTTTGTAAAAAAAATAGAGAATCAGAACCGAACCAATACTCCGGTTCTTAAAAAATTTAGAACCAGAATCAAACCAAAATTTATGAGAACCAATACTTCGTTCCGGTTCTAATGGAATAAATAATTTTAATTGAATTACATTATATAGTAATTAAAAACATTGAATTACAGTACAACTAAAAATACCAAGATGATGTTTCAAAACTGCTCAAAAACACGCACACAACAACCAAATAATTTCCTTAAAAGTTACAACACATGTTACAGAAACCAAAATGTAAGAGGATGTTTGACAATCAAAATTTTCCTCTGCTATAAAGCATTTTAAATTATTTTGTAGTTGTTCAAAGAAAAACCCATTATATACTGCATGTGGCGCCACCAACCTTTGTCCTTAGTAGTTGTAACAATAAGTAAGTATTTATCAAGTAGCCAGTCAACTCCCCTTAATACATTCACTGTATACGGGTATAAGATTCATTGTATCAACCGATATACCTCCTCACCTGCCTGTTATTTCTTCCATGTACTGCTTTTATATATATGCATTGTAATCTGTACATTTGGTGAAATGAATAAGATTGGGGGAACACAAAACACTGATTCAATTTGGTATCAGAGCAATATAACCAATTCCTATGACAAACCCAGTTGCCTCATCCGCAGCCTCCTCATCCACCATACCAGTTGCAAATCCAAATCCATCACTAAATAACCTTAACAGTTTTCACCACTACCTCTCTCTTAAACTCACTTCAACCAATTTTTTATTTTGGAAAACACAAATCCTACCTCTTCTTCGAAGCCAAAATCTTATAGGATTCCTAGATGGCACCAAGCTTGCCCCACCACCTGAAATTCAAGTCGAAGGAAAGATCGAACCCCAACCAAACCCCGAATTTCTGCACTGGACTCTTCAAGATCAGTCCATCCTTACGCTCCTAGTCTCCTCCCTTAGTGAAGAAGTCCTCCCTCTTGTCGTTGGACTTGACACATCTCATGCCGTATGGACAACGCTTGAATCAGCATCATCCTCCCCTTCCAATACGCGCATTATGGCCATTCATAATAGCCTTCATAGTCTAGAACAAAAGGATGAATCAGTCACAAGTTACCTTCAGAAAGCAAAAGGTTATGCCGACGCACTAGCCGCTGTCGGTCGTCCCCTTGATTCAGCCGACTTCAATATCTATGTATTTCGTGGTCTTCGTAGTGAGTTCTCCGACATCATTACGACCCTCTCTGCCCAAACTACACCAGTCACTTTCCCATAACTTCATGCATTGTTACTTAGCCATGAATTCTTCCATTCGAACAAGTCACATTCCCCTCCAATCTTAGCAACTACACAATCTCCTCAACTCCCCCCGACTGCCAATATTGCTCATTCCTCTCGACCCCCTTCTCACTATGGTGGATCCTCTGCCAATAACTTCCGCGGTCGCGGTCGTGGTCGTAATAATTTTGGAAACCGAGACTATCGATTAAACCCACCTGTCTTCAATAATGACTCCCCTCGTCCTACATGCCAAATCTGTCAACGTCCAAACCATACCGCTGATGTTTGCTATCGCCGATACTCTTCAACCTCCAACCCCTCTGCTCATTTCTCTCACAGGTCTTCACGTCCTCCCCCTTCGTCGTCACCCTCAGCATTACTCACTGAAAATACTCCCAGTGCAGAACCTACTTGTTTCACTACTGCTAATAAATTTCCTCAATGGCGTCAGGCTATGGTGGACGAGTTTAATGCTCTACTTCGGAATCACACTTGGACGTTAGTTCCCCCTTCTCAATCCCAAAATGTTGTTGGCTCCAAATGGGTTTATCGAGTCAAATATAAATCTGATGGTAGCCTTGAGCGCTACAAGGCACGTTTAGTCGCAAAGGGTTTTCACCAGCAACACGGCGTGGACTACGAAGAAACTTTCAGTCCAGTTGTTAAGGCCACCACTATACGTACTATGTTATCCATAGCAGTGGTTAATGGGTGGTCCATTCGTCAATTGGATGTACTGTGACGCCCCGACCCGGATTCCAATGCGAAATCCCGAGGTCGACGCGCCAAAATAACAAACAATAAACGACAAAAATAATAAAAGCACGTGACGCAACAATTCGTACGCACCACAAAACCCGTTTAACAAAAACTTTTGATAAAAAGAAACCAACCATCGCGACACTACAAAGGAACCCAACTAATAAAACACAAGTATGAGCTTTAAGAAACATCCCTAATAATATTAACTACCTCGGCCACAACATGCCGGAACCAACTGTACAAAAACCACAAGCTACGACATGCTTGGGAAAATAACTGAGTTAAACATTTTAAAGTATACGAGCTCGACATACTCGTGTCGGCTACCAAAAGAATAAAAGGTACAAACAGAGTATACATACTACCCAAGCAAAGTCTACATGACTTCACTTTACCGGTCGTCCTCACCAAAAGAATTGTCTAACTATCAACAAAAGAATTCCATGGCTATCAAGACAAAAGACCACCGCGATCTAAGCGACGAACTAATCGGCCTCACCGCGAACTTCCCGCCTGGCTCGGATCTAAGGAAAACAATTAAACAACAAACGGGGTGAGTCGAAACTCAATAAGTTACTAAATGCAACTATATGTCATGGCATAATGCTCAACGATAACTTTAACATTTCAGCTCATTTATATATCACAACCAACAGATAACATCATATTGATATACACATGTAACATATCTCAATGAGCACCTTGATATTCACATAAGTGCTTGTAATAAACTACATTATAAAGGATATGATATTTCTTTGTCCATTCTTTGCGTTGCTCCTGCAATACACAAAATAACCAAACGTGTCCTCGATACCCGTGTGTGTGGTATCGACGTCCCCGATAAACCTATCAAGTTCAAACTTAGCAAACCAAAGCCATGCGTATTGCTACAACATTGGGGCTACTTCTCAACTGTGGCCAACAGAAGAGGGGTGTGTGAAACTTCAGTACGGCGACTTATGGCGATCACAAACGTTAATTTGTGAAGACCATAGGTCGTCCTACCTTACTCAACCAACGACGCCAGCTGGACTTACACAATGCACAAATAGATGTTCTTATTCATCTAATGCAAATAACCGTCAAGTTCAAAAGTAGTGAACTTGACAAATGACAAGTAGATTACTCTATTTCATCACTCATCATCATTTAACAGATATTTAAACATTCGATTCAACACATTAGAGCTATACACAAGTCTCTAATTTAACATTATCAAAGTACGGAGGACTAGAATCTCGATCATTCGGGCTCTAAACCTCGTAGTAATCTAATATGTTGTTCGGGGAGTCATAATCTTCCTTAAAATCTACTTCTCGGAATCATTACTAAAGTTCACCAAATTAGGGTTTCAATGCTAAGTGCAAGACCACCCATTTTCAAGTCTCAAGTTCTCTATTTGTTCAAATCCTAACATTTACATGTCAACCTTGTTCATTAACATCATTCAACACACACCCATAGTACAAGTACAATGTACTCATCTCAACCTAGAGATTTATACATAAAAACAACATAGAAAGTAAGTCATACAATAATAATGATGCTCTAACACACATTGAAGCTTAAGCATACAAAGGGGGTTTAGTAACTTACCTTGTGACGAAAATCAACACAACAAAAGTAAGATCAAAGCCACCCAAGTTGTTCCCTAGCTCAACCCCAACACTATGACGGCCTCGGATCGTTGATCGGACGGTTGGATCTCCGGGAACACACACACACACACACACTAATATCACCAAACACTCACACACACAAGCTCTAAAGCTTTAATGGTGAAAATGGAGGGAAGAAATGGGGAGAGATGAAGTCTCTCCACCCATTTAGAGACCAAAAATCAGACTTGGGGAAGGGTAATGACGTGGCTCAAGGAGAGCCACACATGTGTTAAATTTTAAGGGTACAATTGTCATTTCAAAATCCTGATTTTTGAACCCATCACGACTTGCACGGCCGCGTCAAGGAACTCGCACGGCATAGCCTCAACGAACCGTCCTTCTTCCTCACAAACAACACCGGTGCACCCCAAGGCGATACACTCGGTTTGATAAAACCCCGATCAAGCAACTCTTGCAACTGAATCTTTAACTCCTTCAATTCCGCCGGCGCCATGCGATACGGTGCTTTCGATATCGGCGCGGTGCCGTAACAACTCGATACAAAACTCCACTCTCTATCCGGAGGCATCTCATAGTCATCCGAAAAGACATCCGGAAATTCCTCACGATCGCGACATCCTCCATCATAACCACCCTTTTGACTTGTCCACCACACAAGCCAAATACCCCGAACAACCACGATGTAACAACTTACGGGCTTTCAAAGCCGAAATAAGACGAACTCCACCCATACACTTATCACCAACAAACACAAAGGACGACATATTCGGCACATCAAAAGTAACAAACTTCTTACGACACCACAACAAAGATGGTGCGCATGCAACCAATCCATTCCCAAAATTACGTCAAAGTCCCGAATAGGCAAAACAACCAAATCAAGGTAAATGGTGGCCATCAACAACCACATCACAATCATGATAAACATCCGAAGCTACTTGGCATTCTCCCATCGGAGTAGACACCTCAAGTACATACGGCAAAGATTCGTGCATATGATGCAAATGACGTGCAAAATGAGATGCGATGTATGAATGCGATGACCCTGGATCTATGAGAACTCGGGCTTTAACACTAGAGACGAGTAAGGTACCTCCTATGACATTGGTGGCTTCGGGCACCCTATTTTGGTCTAGGGCAAAACTCGACCCTGGACTCTAGACGACCCTCGTTGTCCCTCTTGACGCCCGCATTCGGCCGCGCACCTCCTTGTGGGACCCCTTTATTCCTTGGGCAATCCTCTCAAAGTGCGTGCCATCACCACAAAGGACACACTTCCTTGCTTCTTCCAAAGATCTCTCTTCCGTATGACCGTCCTCAAGCAAAAATTACACGTCATCCCCGGGCCCGCGCCCCGTGCGACGTTCCCGATTTCCCGTTCTCGTTGGTTCTGTCCTCCTCTGCGGTTGTTATTTGCCTCTCGTTGCCGCCCCACGGTTACCCCGATTTCTCCATCTCGATCGTCCCGACTGTTGAGCTCCACTAACATTTCCCGTTGACTTCCACCGGTATTTCCTTGCTTCGTACGGTGCTCCTCAATGTCATGCTCAATTCGGTAGGCCTTGTCCATCGCTCCCGATAGCTCGTCAACTCAAGTGGTATGAGTTGCTTCTATACTCGCCCTCAATCCTTTCACAAACCGGTATACTTTCTTCTCTCCGTCGGTAGCGATGTGTGCGATATCGGGATAACTCAAGAAATTTGGCAGAATACTGAGCTACCGATAGACTCCCTTGTTCCAATCCAAGAAATTCCACTTCCTTCCTCGCCTGAATCACATCCGGGACAAACTGATTCCGGAACCGCTGCAAAAAGAGCTCCCACGTCCTTACTGTCTGATCTTGTACCCAACTGGCTTCCAAAACCTTCCACCAATGTTCGGCCGCATCCTCTAGCTTGAATGTGGCGAACTTGATCTTTTCCTCATCCGTACATCCCAATGCCGCGAAAACTTTCTCTGTCGACTCAATCCACCTCTCGGCCTTCTCCGGATCCGGCTCACCATTAAAGCTCCTCGGTTTCATCTTCAAAACCTTTCCATCTGCGATCATTCTCCCGACTCCACCGGTCGGTTGCACTACTCTCTGACCGCCCACTTGACCCTGTCCATCCATAGCCTGTCGGTTCATGTCCATTGTCTGTCGGTTCATCTCCATCATTGTTTGCATAAAACCTTGCATGGTGTGCATGAAGGCCTCATTCTGATGCATAGGACTCTCTGACGACTGTCCGGTAGCTTGGTTGGGAGATGGGTTCGGTCCGGTTCGACGGGTGTCCCTTTCGGCCTCCGTGGCCCTACTAGAACCCGCTCCATTTCGAGTTTCAACCATAATTGTTCACCTGCAACAAACACTCGTCGCTAACGACTGCACACACTCAACCAACCCCGCCTAAGCCAAGGATACCAAATCCCCGAGCTAACTTATGCTCGATACCAACTGTCACGACCCGACCCGAGATCCTATTTGGTATCTCGTCCGGTTCGCGAGACGGACACAAAATGCACAATTTCAAAATCACTTTTCATGCATAAAACCTGTAATGCAAGTGTATGTTTATTTTGAAAACCAAACAACACATCACGGCATACAAAAGCCGGAAATGAACACACAACATAATCAACAACCCACGAGCTAAGAGGCTCGGGACCAAACATGTAATATCATCGAGTGCGCGGAGTAATAATAGAAGTAACGTTTACAAAGCCCGACATCCACGTCGGCATCAACAAAAGAATATGAATTAATAACATGTACGGGACTTCTACCCAACATTACAATGTTTAGATAACAAATGTACTCGGCCTCACCAAAAGAAAATACCAGGCTCAAGGAGCACTACCAAAAGAATGATCGACGATGACACCGGCGGCGACCGATCATCGGGGTTTTCGCAGGCTCTGGATCTAAGGAAAACAATAAACAATGGACGGGGTGAGTTATAAAACTCAATAAGCTACTAATGCAACAAGATGGCATGCGAGATGCAAACAAGTAATAAGAATCATATATATATATCATGGTTGGCATAATATAATCATTTTCAATCATCATCACGTCAAGTAACTCATAACATAAGTCACGTAGCATGCAACTCACATAGGTGCGATAAGTAACACATATAAAGGATACCGTCGAGGTACACCTCCGACAAACCAACTTCCAACCAACCAACCAATAATACCAAATGAAGAAACCGTTGATGTCGTACCCGATCATCGAACCAAATAACAAAACCCAAGTGAACCGTTTTCCGTATCCACGTCGACGTGAAGACTCGGTCCCCAACGACCCGAGAAACAATCACGGTATAGCTTACCAAGGTCGCGTTTATTCCGTACAACACTTAGCGCTATAACCCCTACCGCGGCCAACGGTAGGGCGAGGCCCAGTGTATTGGCCTTCGGCTATTACGTAGCCCCGGCTCACGCAATAACCGAGCCAATACACCTCCAACAAATATGCCATGGACTTAAACAATGCTCAAGTAGATGTTTACTCGACACATTAACTAATCAACCAAATGTTCAAGTAGATGTTTACTCAACATTAAATAAAAGCATTATACTCCAAAGTAGGGAGTATAATGACACCACAATAACATGCTAATGTACACCAAATAATTCTAGTACACATAGCCATATAATTCCAACATCAAATTCAACACAATACCATTATACGTATATCGTGTAACCAATTCCCCAACGGGTCTCTCGAGCATCCAAAGAGCTCACAAAACACACACGTGGTCTCATTAATTATCAAACCCTAACCGACTCCGCTAGAGTCATTTTAGGTTACTAATGACAACGGTTACGAAAATGATCTTGCACTTTAATCCTAACACATTATCGCCCAATATCGAGTTTTCCAACCTCATAGAACGATCAACAACATATTTCACAAGTCCAAAATGGCATTTATGGCAAGAATCACATATACACGTATCTAGCATGGTAACTTTACGTAATGAAAGTCTAGGATGCCATAAAAGACATAAAACGAGAAGAAGAGGGGGTAGTAGCTTACTTCTCGTCGGAAAAGCGAAGAAAACGGAGAACTAATCGGTAGGAAAGCTTCCTTTCGTTGAGAGCTCCGCAATGGTGTGGTCGGATCGTCGAGATTCTTCCACAAACTCACAATGTCTCCACTTTCTCTCTCTAAACTCTCTCCTTCTCTCTCTATGTTCTATGGCAAAGGAGGATGAAAATGAGAGTGTGTAACACTCTTTAAGGGTTTTAAGTGGCTGAAACTCTCTCTCTCTGTTGGTGACGTGGCTAATTGAGGGCCACTCAATTTAAAATGAAACAAGGCTTCTCGCGAAGCCATTCAACTCGATAAGCTTCGCACGGCCGTGCTGCATAAGCCGCACGGCGTGCCAACCTCGCACGGCCGTGCCAAAATGCATGCACGGTCGTGCCAACCCTAAAATTCAAGTCTCGACTCGGATGGCTTCGCACGGTCGTGCCATATAACATGCACGGTCGTGCCAAGTTAATTTCGAAGTTCTGACTCACTGGACAGCCTTGCACGGTCGTGCAACCCAAGCTGCACGGTCGTGCCAAGGTTTGTAAGCCACATACAGTTTGTTTTCTTCTTCTTTTCCTAGGTTCGAACACACTTTGCTCGCAACGCGACTCAAACGCGATAAATCACAAGAATTAAACAACAATATACCATATGAAACACACGAAACCATCCTCGATAAAATGATGCAAACGATGACATGAAATATGCGAAATGTACACGAAATTATATATGATAAAATGATGCAAATGATGCGGGCGTTACATTCTCACCCCCTTAGAATAAATTCGTCCGCGAATTTACTTACCGACTCCATCAAACAACGCGGGATATTTCTCACGCATCTCCTGCTCGGTCTCCCAAGTGGCCTCCTCGACGTTGTGATTCCTCCACAACACTTTCACGAGGGGTATGGTCTTTGTCCTCAATACTTGCTCCTTCCTATCCAAAATCTGTACCGGTTGCTCAACATACGAAAGGTCGGGTGTTAAATCCACCGGCTCATATTCCAACACATGCGAAGCATCCGTCAAATACTTCCGCAACATCGACACGTGAAACACATCATGAATACCTGACATCGAAGGCGGCAATGCCAGTCTATACGCCAACTTCCCAATCCTTTCCAAGATCTCAAACGGTCCAACGAACCTCGGGGCCAATTTTCCTTTCTTTCCAAACCTCTTAACCCCAATCCGAGGTGAAACTTTCAAAAACACGTGATCGCCAACCCCAAACTCAAGATCCCTACGTCTATTGTCGGCATAACTCTTTTGTCTGCTCTGGGCCGTTTTCAATCTTTCCCGAATAATCTTCACACTCTCCGCCGATTCGTGAACCATTTCCGGACCCCACAACTTCGCTTCACCAACTTCATCCCAACAAATAGGAGAACGACACTTCCTACCATAAAGTGCCTCATACGGAGCCATCTCGATACTCGACTGATAACTATTATTGTAGGCGAACTCGATCAATGGCACATGTGAATCCCAAGTCCCCTTAAAGTCCATCGAGCAAGCTCTCAACATATCCTCAAGTATTTGAATCGTTCTCTCGGACTGTCCATCGGTCTGCGGGTGAAATGCTGTACTCAAGTTCAACTTTGTCCCCAAAGCATTCTGAAGTGATTGCCAAAACCGAGAAGTAAACCGCGGATCCCTATCCGATACAATGCTCACCGGCACCCCATGCAACCTTACAATCTCCTGAATATATAATGAAGCAAGCTTCTCTAATGAATCCGAAATCGCTATGGGAAGGAAATGGGCCGACTTAGTCAATCTATCGACAATAACCCAAACCGCGTCATGACCTCGTCGAGTCCTCGGTAACCCTGTCACGAAATCCATTGCAATATTCTCCCATTTCCATTCCGGAATTTCCAAAGGTTGTAACAACCCAGCTGGCCTCTGGTGCTCCGCTTTAATCCGTTGACAAGTCAAACACTTTGACACAAACTCGGCGATTTCCTTTTTCATTCCATTCCACCAAAAATTCTTCTTCAAATCCCGATACATCTTGGTACTCCCAGGGTGAATTGTGTATTTAGACTTATGAGCTTCATCTAACACTTGTCGTTTTACCTCCTCAATCGCCGGTACACAAACTCTACCCCGAAACGTCAGAATACCATCACTATTCTTAGCAAAATCCGGGGTCTTACCCTCACCTAACTCATCAATCACCTTCTTCAACTCTGGATCACTCTCTTGAGTCTCCTTAATCCGCTGAAATAACACCGGAGTAGCCCGAATATTAGCAAAGATTACTCCATGGCTAGATTCACTAGGACCCCAATCACGAATATCTTCAAGCATCTTCCATTCCCTAGTCATCAAACAAGAAACATACGCTTTCCTACTCAGCGCATCCGCCACCACGTTGGCCTTTCCCGGATGATAAAGTATAGTACAATCATGATCCTTCAACCGTTCCATCCACCTTCGCTGCCGATTATTCAACTCCTTTTGTGAAAATAAATACTTAAGACTTTTATGATCAGTGAATACCTCAAATTTAGCCCCATACAAATAATGCTTCCATTTATGAAGAGCAAAAATAATCGCAGCCAACTCGAGATCGTGTGTCGGGTAGTTCTGTTCATACTGAGTCAACTTCCGTGAAGCATAAGCAATGACCCTTCCATTCTGCATCAAGACACAACCCAAACCTTCCTTCGAAGCATCGCTATAAATCACAAACCCGTCATGTCCATTCGGCAATGCTAAGATAGGAGCCGTAGTCAACTTTTCCTTCAATTCCCGGAAACTCGCCTCACACTTGTCGTTCCACACAAACGGCTTATTCTTTTGAGTCAAAGTCGTCAAAGGGGTTGCGATCTTAGAGAAACCCTCTATAAACCTCCGATAATAACCCGCTAACCCCAAGAAACTCCGAATCTCCGTCACCGACTCGGGCCTCTTCCAACTCACCACAGCCTCGATCTTCGTCGGATCAACTGAAATCCCCTTGCCTGAAACTACATGACCCAAAAATGTTACCTCCTCCAACCAGAAGGCACACTTGCTAAACTTAGCATACAACTTCCTTTCCCTCAAAACTGTCAACACAATCCTCAAGTGCTTTTCGTGCTCCTCCCGAGACTTCGAGTACACCAAAATGTCATCGATGAAAACGACCACAAAACAATCAAGATACGGCAAGAACACCCTATTCATCAAGTCCATAAACACCGCGGGTGCATTAGTCAACCCAAAGGGCATAACCACAAACTCAAAATGCCCGTATCTAGTCCTGAATGCCGTCTTAGGAACATCCTCCTTCCTAACCTTTAACTGATGGTAGCCACTCCTAAGGTCGAGCTTGGAGTACACTACGGAACCTCGAAGCTGATCGAACAAATCATCAATATGTGGGAGAGGGTATTTATTCTTAATTGTAACCTGATTCAACTCCCGGTAGTCGATACATAGCCTCAACGAACCGTCCTTCTTCCTCACAAACAACACCGGTGCACCCCAAGGCGATACACTCGGTTTGATAAAACCCCGATCAAGCAACTCTTGCAACTGAATCTTTAACTCCTTCAATTCCGCCGGCGCCATGCGATACGGTGCTTTCGATATCGGCGCGGTGCCCGGTAACAACTCGATACAAAACTCCAATTCTCTATCCGGAGGCATCTCATAGTCATCCGAAAAGACATCCGGAAATTCCTCACGATCGCGACATCCTCCATCATAACCACCCTTTTTGACTTGTCCACCACACAAGCCAAATACCCCGAACAACCACGATGTAACAACTTACGGGCTTTCAAAGCCGAAATAAGACGAACTCCACCCATACACTTATCACCAACAAACACAAAGGACGACATATTCGGCACATCAAAAGTAACAAACTTCTTACGACAGTCCACAACAGCATGGTGCGCATGCAACCAATCCATTCCCAAAATTACGTCAAAGTCCCGAATAGGCAAAACAACCAAATCAGCAGGTAAATGGTGGCCATCAACAACCACATCACAATCATGATAAACATCCGAAGCTACTTGGCATTCTCCCATCGGAGTAGACACCTCAAGTACATACGGCAAAGATTCAGGCATATGATGCAAATGACAGGCAAAATGAGATGCGATGTATGAATGCGATGACCCTGGATCTATGAGAACTCGGGCTTTAACACTAGAGACGAGTAAGGTACCTCCTATGACATTGGTGGCTTCGGGCACCCTATTTTGGTCTAGGGCAAAACTCGACCCCGGACTCTAGGACGACCCTCGTTGTCCCTCTTGACGCCGCATTCGCCGCGCACCTCCTTGTGGGACCCCTTTATTCCTTGGGCAATCCCTCTGAAAGTGCGTGCCATCACCACAAAGGACACACTTCCCTTGCTTCTTCCAGCATCTCTCTTCCGTATGACCAGTCCTCAAGCAAAAATTACACGTCATCCCCTGGGCCCGCTGCCCCTGTGCGACGTTCCCCTGATTTCCCGTTCTCTGTTGGTTCTGTCCTCCTCTGCGGTTGTTATTTGCCTCTCGTTGCCGCCCCACGGTTACCCTGATTTCTCCATCTCGACTGTCCCGACTGTTGAGCTCCACTAACATTTCCCCGTTGACTTCCACTGGTATTTCCTTGCTTCGTACGGTGCTCCTCAATGTCATGCTCAATTCGGTAGGCCTTGTCTACTGCTCCCTGATAGCTCGTCAACTCAAGTGGTATGAGTTGCTTCCTATACTCAGTCCTCAATCCTTTCACAAACCGGTATACTTTCTTCTCCTCCGTCGGTAGCAGATGTGTGCAGTATCGGGATAACTCAGTAAATTTGGCAGAATACTGAGCTACCGATAGACTCCCTTGTTCCAATCCAAGAAATTCCACTTCCTTCCTCGCCTGAATCACATCCGGACAACCGATTCCGAACCGCCGCAAAAAGAGCTCCCACGTCCTTACTGTCTGATCTTGTACCCAACTGGCTTCCAAAACCTTCCACCAATGTTCGGCCGCATCCTCTAGCTTGAATGTGGCGAACTTGATCTTTTCCTCATCCGTACATCCCAATGCTGCGAAAACTTTCTCTGTCGACTCAATCCACCTCTCGGCCTTCTCCGGATCCGGCTCACCATTAAAGCTCCTCGGTTTCATCTTCAAAAACCTTTCCAATCTGCGATCATTCTCCCGACTCCACCCGGCTCGGTTGCACTACTCTCGACCGCCCACTTGACCCTGTCCATCCATAGCCTGTCGGTTCATGTCCATTGTCCGTCGGTTCATCTCCATCATTGTTTGCATAAAACCTTGCATGGTGTGCATGAAGGCCTCATTCGATGCATAGGACTCTCGACGACCGTCCGGTAGCTTGGTTGGGAGATGGGTTCGGTCCGGTTCGACGGTGTCCCTTTCGGCCTCCGTGGCCCTACTAGAACCCGCTCCATTTCGAGTTTCAACCATAATTGTTCACTGCAACAAACACTCGTCGTTAACGACTACACACTCAACCAACCCCGCCTAAGCCAAGGATACCAAATCCCGCCGAGCTAACTTATGCTCGATACCAACCGTCACGACCCGACCCGAGATCCTATTTGGTATCTCGTCCGGTTCGCGAGACGGACACAAAATGCACAATTTCAAAATCACTTTTCATGCATAAAACCTCGTAATGCAAGTGTATGTTTATTTTGAAAACCAAACAACACATCACGGCATACAAAAGCCGGAAATGAACACACAACATAATCAACAACCCACGAGCTAAGAGGCTCGGGACCAAACATGTAATATCATCAGAGTGCGCGGAGTAATAATAGCAAGTAACGTTTACAGAAGCCTGACATCCACGTCGGCATCAACAAAAGAATATGAATTAATAACATGTACGGGACTTCTACCCAACATTACAATGTTTAGATAACAAATGTACCCTGCCTCACCAAAAGAAAATACCAGGCTCAAGGAGCACTACCAAAAGAATGACCGACGATGACACCGGCGGCGACCGATCATCGGGGTTTTCGCAGGCTCTGGATCTAAGGAAAACAATAAACAATGGACGGGGTGAGTTATAAAACTCAATAAGCTACTAATGCAACAAGATGGCATGCGAGATGCAAACAGTAATAAGAATCATATATATATATCATGGTTGGCATAATATAATCATTTTCAATCATCATCACGTCAAGTAACTCATAACATAAGTCACGTAGCATGCAACTCACATAGGTGCGATAAGTAACACATATAAAAGGATACCGTCGAGGTACACCTCCGACAAACCAACTTCCAACCAACCAACCAATAATACCAAATGAAGAAACCGTTGATGTCGTACCCGATCATCGAACCAAATAACAAAACCCAAGTGAACCGTTTTCCGTATCCACGTCGACGTGAAGACTCGGTCCCCAACGACCCGAGAAACAATCACGGTATAGCTTACCAAGGTCGCGTTTATTCCGTACAACACTTAGCGCTATAACCCCTACCGCGGCCAACGGTAGGGCGAGGCCCAGTATTGGCCTTCGGCTATTACGTAGCCCCGGCTCACGCAATAACCGAGCGTCAATACACCTCCAACAAATATGCCATGGACTTAAACAATGCTCAAGTAGATGTTTACTCGACACATTAACTAATCAACCAAATGTTCAAGTAGATGTTTACTCAACATTAAATAAAAGCATTATACTCCAAAGTAGGGAGTATAATGACACCACAATAACATGCTAATGTACACCAAATAATTCTAGTACACATAGCCATATAATTCCAACATCAAATTCAACACAATACCATTATACGTATATCGTGTAACCAATTCCCCAACGGGTCTCTCGAGCATCCAAAGAGCTCACAAAACACACACGTGGTCTCATTAATTATCAAACCCTAACCGACTCCGCTAGAGTCATTTTAGGTTACTAATGACAACGGTTTACGAAAATGATCTTGCACTTTAATCCTAACACATTATCGCCCAATATCGAGTTTTCCAACCTCATAGAACGATCAACAACATATTTCACAAGTCCAAAAATGGCATTTATGGCAAGAATCACATATACACGTATCTAGCATGGTAACTTTACGTAATGAAAGTCTAGGATGCCATAAAAGACATAAAACGAGAAGAAGAGGGGGGTAGTAGCTTACTTCTCGTCGGAAAAAGCGAAGAAAACGGAGAACTAATCGGTAGGAAAGCTTCCTTTCGTTGAGAGCTCCGCAATGGTGTGGTCGGATCGTCGAGATTCTTCCACAAACTCACAATGTCTCCACTTTCTCTCTCTAAACTCTCTCCTTTCTCTCTCTATGTTCTATGGCAAAGGAGGATGAAAATGAGAGTGTGTAACACTCTTTAAGGGTTTTAAGTGGCTGAAACTCTCTCTCTCTCTCGGTTGGTGACGTGGCTAATTGAGGGCCACTCAATTTAAAATGAAACAAGGCTTCTCGCGGAAGCCATTCAACCTGATAAGCTTCGCACGGCCGTGCCAGACAAGCTGCACGGTCGTGCCAACCTCGCACGGCCGTGCCAAAATGCATGCACGGTCGTGCCAACCCTAAAATTCAAGTTCTGGACTCTGGATGGCTTCGCACGGTCGTGCCATATAACATGCACGGTCGTGCAAGCTAATTTCGGTTCGACTCACCGATGCCTTGCACGGTCGTGCAACCCAAGCCGCACGGCGTGCCAAGGTTTGTAAGCCACATACGCTTTTTTCTTCTTTTCCTAGGTTCGAACACACTTTGCTCGCAATGCGACTCAAACGCGATAAATCACAAGAATTAAACAACAATATACCATATGAAACACACGAAACCATCCTCGATAAAATGATGCAAACGATGACATGAAATATGCGAAATGTACACGAAATTATATATGATAAAATGATGCAAGTGATGCGGGCGTTACACCAAGTGTGAGGTACTCTCTGCAAATCCCAGCTCTCCTGTAGCACTTGCCACCCTGCTCGCTGCTCCTCTAGCTTGAACACCGCTAGAGTGACCTTCTCATCATCGTGCAACCCGAGCCGCAAATATCTTCACTATGTGCTCGATCCACAACTCCCTTTTGTGGCATCGGGCTCTCCTAAAAGTTCGGGGTTTCATCTTCAAGAATCTCTCAAGTGTAGTTATGTTGTTCCTCGGTCTTGCTTCGGTTCCAATACTATTACTTCCGGTTGCGGTGCCCCCACCTCCGGTTGTGGTGCCTCTACCTCAGGCTGCGGCCTTGCCCCCGCATTCATCCGCTGAGCCATCTCATTCATCAACTCGAGCATCCTACGGTACATGTTTGCCATCTCCTCATTTTGGTTGTCCTGGTTCTGTTCTGGGGGATCGTTACGAGGACGGTTGACATTCCCCGCTCTCTCATCACCCTCTCCGGCATTCGCACCAGTCCTACTGGTACTCGCTCCGTTCCTAGTTTCCACCATTATGACCTACACACATCACTCGACGTTAGGATTCTCAACAAAAACCATACCCACCTAGGCCAAGGAACCTATCCTGGCGACAGCAAAACCATTGCTCTGATACCAACTGTGACGCCCCGACCCGGATTCCAATGCGAAATCCCGAGGTCGACGCGCCAAAATAACAAACAATAAACGACAAAAATAATAAAAGCACGTGACGCAACAATTCGTACGCACCACAAAACCCGTTTAACAAAAACTTTTGATAAAAAGAAACCAACCATCGGCGACACTACAGCCGGAACCCAACTAATAAAACACAAGTATGAGCTTTAAGAAACATCCCTAATAATATTAACTACCTCGGCCACAACATGCCGGAACCAACTGTACAAAAACCACAAGCTACGACATGCTTGGGAAAATAACTGAGTTAAACATTTTAAAGTATACGAGCTCGACATACTCGTGTCGGCTACCAAAAGAATAAGAGGTACAAACAGAGTATACATACTACCCAAGCAAAGTCTACATGACTTCACTTTACCGGTCGTCCTCACCAAAAGAATTGTCTAACTATCAACAAAAGAATTCCATGGCTATCAAGACAAAAGACCACCTGCGATCTAAGCGACAGAACTAATCGGCCTCACCGCGAACTTCCCGCCTGGCTCGGATCTAAGGAAAACAATTAAACAACAAACGGGGTGAGTCGAAACTCAATAAGTTACTAAATGCAACTATATGTCATGGCATAATGATCAACGATAACTTTAACATTTCAGCTCATTTATATATCACAACCAACAGATAACATCATATTGATATACACATGTAACATATCTCAATGAGCACCTTGATATTCACATAAGTGCTTGTAATAAACCACATTATACAGGATATGATATTTCTTTGTCCATTCTTTGCGTTGCTCCTGCAATACACAAAATAACCAAACGTGTCCTCGATACCCGTGTGTGTGGTATCGACGTCCCCGATAAACCTATCGAGTTCAAACTTAGCAAACCAAAGCCATGCGTATTGCTACAACATTGGGGCTACTTCTCAACTGTGGCCAACAGAAGAGGGTGTGTGAAACTTCGCACGGCGACTTATGGCGATCACAAACGTTAATTTGTGAAGACCATAGGTCGTCCTACCTTACTCAACCAACGACGCCAGCTGGACTTACACAATGCACAAATAGATGTTCTTATTCATCTAATGCAAATAACCGTCAAGTTCAAAAGTAGTGAACTTGACAAATGACAAGTAGATTACTCTATTTCATCACTCATCATCATTTAACAGATATTTAAACATTCGATTCAACACATTAGAGCTATACACAAGTCTCTAATTTAACAGTATCAAAGTACGGAGGACTAGAATCTCGATCATTCGGGCTCTAAACCTCGTAGTAATCTAATATGTTGTTCGGGGGAGTCATAATCTTCCTTAAAATCTACTTCTCGGAATCATTACTAAAGTTCACCAAATTAGGGTTTCAATGCTAAGTGCAAGACCACCCATTTTCAAGTCTCAAGTTCTCTATTTGTTCAAATCCTAACATTTACATGTCAACCTTGTTCATTAACATCATTCAACACATACCCATAGTACAAGTACAATGTACTCATCTCAACCTAGAGATTTATACATAAAAACAACATAGAAAGCAAGTCATACAATAATAATGATGCTCTAACACACATTGAAGCTTAAGCATACAAAGGGGGTTTAGTAACTTACCTTGTGACGAAAATCAACACAACAAAAGTAAGATCAAAGCCACCCAAGTTGTTCCCTAGCTCAACCCCAACACTATGACGGCCTCGGATCGTTGATCGGACGGTTGGATCTCCGGGAACACACACACACACACTAATCTCACCAAACACTCACACACACAAGCTCTAAAGCTTTAATGGTGAAAATGGAGGGAAGAAATGGGGAGAGATGAAGTCTCTCCACCCATTTAGAGACCAAAAATCAGACTTGGGGAAGGGTAGTGACGTGGCTCAAGGAGAGCCACACATGTGTTAAATTTTAAGGGTACAATTGTCATTTCAAAATCCTGATTTTTGAACCCAGCACGACTTGCACGGCCGCGTCAAGGAACTCGCACGGCCGTGCCACTCTCGCACAGCCGTGCCAAGGAAGGCTGCACGACCGTGCCAAACTTTCTGGAAAAAGGGTGACTCTCTTGCACGGCCGTGCCAAAAGAAGGCACGCGGCCGTGCCAAACTTTCTGTCCAGCAACCTCCTATTTTCACTACATTCCATTGGTTTGGACACTTGGGTACACCTAGGAGTGATCATACAACATTTTTAACACCTCAAATAAACATCATAGACCACATAACAAGCAATCTATCGACATATAATAATCATGGCAATTCTCATAAACATGAAATTAACATATAAAACAAAGCATAATTCAATTAGCATGTTAATGAAGCAAGTTTAACACATAATCCAAGTAAATCATGCATAAGAGGATTCGGGGTATTACATGTACACAATGCATTCCTTCATGGAGTCCTCAATGAGGATGTTTACATGCAGCAACCAATGGGCTTTGAAGATCCTCTCCGACCGAATTACGTTTGTAAACTTCATAAGTCGATTTATGGTCTCAAACAAGCCCCACGTGCTTGGTTTCATCGACTAACTCAGTTTCTAACGGCTCAAGGTTTCACATCCTCCAAAACAGATACATCATTGCTCATTTTCTCAAAAGACTCCATCATCACTTATGTTCTTATCTACGTTGATGACATACTTATTACCGGCAACCGTCCCTCCTTCATTTCTTCTCTCATTCATTCCTTGGGCACTGAATTCTCTATTAAAGATTTGGGCAACCTTCATTATTTTCTAGGTGTTGAAGCTATCTCACATTCCACCGGTCTGTTACTTACTCAACGACAATACATTCAAAATCTGCTTGCCAAATCTGGTATGGGAACAAGCAAACCAGCCCACACCCCTATTTCGACGACAACAAAGTTATCCAAGACAGGGGGTGCACCATTTTTTGATCCCACCAAATTTCGTCAAGTGGTTGGCTCCTTACAGTATCTTACCTTAACTCGCCCCGACATAGCATTTGCTGTAAACAAAGTGTGCCAGTATATGCATCTTCCAACAGAGGACCATTGGATTACTGTCAAACGCATTCTGCGTTATCTCCGCTCAACAGAAACACATGGATTATTCATCTCCAAGTCCTCCTCCAACACAGTACAAGCATTTTCTGATGCTGACTGGGCAGGCTGTTTGGATGACCGCAAGTCAACTGGTGGCTATGCTATATTTTTAGGTGCAAATCTCGTCTCATGGTCCTCTCGAAAGCAACGTACTGTTGCTCGTTCCTCCACAGAATCAGAATACAAAGCCATCGCTGATGCTGCAGCTGAAGTCACATGGCTTCAATCCCTTCTTCGCGAACTCAGAATTCCAGCTACTCAATCTCCAATTCTTTGGTGTGATAACATTGGAGCTGCCTATCTCTCCGCTAATCCCGTGTTTCACGCGCGCACAAAGCATATTGAAATCGACTACCACTTTGTTCGAGACAAAGTGGCACGCCGTGACCTACAAGTTCGGTTCATCTCCACCCATGATCAGGTTGCGGACATCATGACCAAGGGACTATCAACACCTCTTTATGAATTTTTACGTGACAAGCTCAAGGTTCGCAGCAGCTCCCCTTTCACTTGAGGGGGCGTATCAAGTAGCCAGTCAACTCCCCTTAATACATTCACTGTATACGGGTATAAGATTCATTGTATCAACCGATATACCTCCTCACCTGCCTGTTATTTCTTCCATGTACTGCTTCTATATATATGCATTGTAATATGTACATTTGGTGAAATGAATAAGATTGGGGGAACACAAAACACTGATTCAATTGTATTTATATCTAGAGTTTGGGTTAGTGTTAAAAAATAGAAATTATATTTTGTAAAACATTAATTTATTAATATATATTATGTAATATACATTGGTCCGGTCCAGTTCAGAACCAATCTAAAATTTTCAAAACCGAGACCGAACCAAATAAACGGTTCTACTAAAAATTAGAACCAGAACCAAACCAAAAGTATTGGTTCGGTCCACTTTTTTTTGGTTTGGTCCGGTTCCCTTGGTCCGGTCCAGTTTTTGAAAAATTCCGCTCAACCCTACCGGGGGGGGGGGTTGGCAGAACAAGAAAAAATTGTTGCCCAGTTACATAATCTCCTACCAACCACGACCACAATGCCTACGATTGCACTTCTTTTTATTCACAATTATGAAAAAAAAAAAAAACAAACATTTTGGATTGAAGGAAGGACCAGTAAGAATGAGTGTTGCTTATTAGCATCATGTTAAGATTAATATAGTTGACTTATAGATTATTTTTTAGTAATGTGTACGCCCCTTCCTAAGTGTTCACGCTAGCTATAGATTGAAAAGTGCATATTGGATATGATAGGCACTTAGGCAGTAATGGTAAATTTTTCGTAACGTTCTTAATTATAAGGGGATACAATTTTTTGGAAAAAAATTATTCAAAAAAGAGACATTCAATTTGGGATGGAGAGAATATTTGTTTTCAGTGTTTAATAATACTCCCTCACAAAAAAATAGTCCATCCTTTCTCTTTTGATTATCTAAAAATTTCTAAAGAAAGCAATAATTTTAGGGTAAATTTGAACAAGTTACAAGCAAGTGAAAATATAATTTTAAAAAAATTTGACTTTTTTGTCAAATGAAATAATTTTAAAAAAATTTACTTGTTAAAATGTGACTATCATTTTGAGACAGAAAGAGTAATAAATTTACTCCCTCAAAAGTGTGTGTGTGTGTGTTTTTTTCTCACTAAAAGAGGTGGGAAAGAGAGTTTGAAAATGAGATTGTTATTATTTACTCCCTTCCTTCCTAAATTATTATCTTTTTTTTTTTGTCCTTCCCAAAATAATTGTCTTGTTTGAAAGTTTTCTAGAATAACATTTTTACTATTTTACCTTTACTTTTTCTTCTTATTTTAACTATGGGTCACATATACATGAACACTAATGAAAACTACACACTATACCAATATTAATAATTAAGTCAATTAATTTTTTTTAATCCGTATACCGAATCAAACGAGACAATAATTTGAGGACGGTGGGAGTATAAAACACGAATAAGTCTAAAAGAAAGAGATGAGGATAAATCCGTCAAAATCTAGAATAGTAACCACCATAAAAAATCAAATTTCAAATAGGCGAACTACTAGTATCATCAGAATGTGGGTGGTTCATATACCGAAAAGATCTCACCCAAGGCATCAACACTTTGTCTAGGTTTATACTACTGCTACTACTACAATAACTCAACCCCAACCCAACACACACACACCCCCACACCTGATGATAGCTGCTGCAACTAACTAGACATTTATAAAACCCTATCATTGCATCAGTAAAAAGAAGAGGCCCCTACCCCTACCCCTACCACCATGGAATTACTTGGAGGAGCCAAAGAAAGTTACAAGGAAGAAGATCCACTAGAAGAACAATACAAGAGCCTTCAACAAGAATGGAGCTCCTTCAAACAATCATCGAATAACCCACGTAGATGCTCAACCAACTCCGACTCCGAATCCAATGTCACCCTTGTTAACGAGGATTACTTTCAGTTGCTGATGTACCACAACAACACCAACGTCTCTCCAAGACAACACATGTCATCTTTGCAGTTGCAGAGCAATAGGAGGAGGTCTCCTCCTCCTTCACAAGGGTATTTATGCAGTGGTGGGAGAGAGATCAATAATATGGCCGTTGTTGAAATACTCAAAGACAGATGGGATGCTATTGAGAGCGGTAAGTTGAAGGGGAGGCGCCTGTTCGAGGAGGAAGAAGATTCTTTGACTGAGGAGGTGGACTATTTGGAAGATGATTTATGTAATTTGGCAATTCAAGAGAAGGAGGTGTCGTCGGTACTGCTTTCTCGTAGTGAAGGGTTGGGTATGGAATTGGATTATTGTTATTGTAGTCATTCTTCTTCAGAGGATGAGAGAGTAGTGGTTGAGGAAATCTGCAGGGAGATAAAAGTAGTGGAGGATCGAAAGATATGGTTGGCCGTTGTTATGGCTTGTATAATTATTGGTGTAGCTTTATTAGCCATGTTTATGCCAATTGGTATAATCTCCAGCAAGTGCAATGGTGACCAAGGCCATGTAATATTTCTAGTCCCAACCTGAAACTACTCTGCAACCAATTCCTCCCTCCCTCCCTCCCTCCCTCCCTCCCTCCCTCCACTATATATCTTTCTAGTTTGCAAAATTTTCTCTTGGTTTCCATTGTTTAATTGAATGGTCAATGCAATGTAGTCTTTTGGACAGATGTTTAATTTAACTGACCGAGTACCGTACGGATTATGTGTGTTTATATATATATATATATATATATATATATATATATATATGTTCATCAAATAATTTCACAAGAAAGGGAGATATTAGTAGTATGTTTATGTATTTGGATTTTGTTACACAACTCTTTATCTGAACAAACTTTGGAGATCTTGAAGCTCTAGAGACTAGAGTTGCTGCCACCAAACATAAGATTTGAAAATTCAAATTCTTTTCACCTATTGGGTTTTCTTCCTACCCTCCCTCCATCATCATCTAAAAGGTCTCACATCTCGTAATTACATACTTTTTCACCCCCCCAAGAATGAATGAATGATTGATCATCTTTAATTTAAAAAGTCAAAAAGTTTAAATGATAGACAATATTTACCAAACTGAAAAGAGCATATTTGCATGATCCTCCATGCCCTTTAAGCCAAAAGGGGTTGATTGATTAAGACCAGTGAGATCTCTCTCTAAGACCAAGACCAAGACCAAGACCATCCCTTCTTGCTTACACCAACACATATTTAGAAGCACATATTCTTCTCAAAGTACACACACACACACACACACACACACACACACACACACACATATATATATATATATATATATATATATATATAGGTGAGTAATTTAATGCATTAAATCTCAACCTTTAATTTTTGATCCAATGGTTGAAAACGAGAGTAACCATTGATGGTTAAATAAAAAAGTAATCATTAAATACTTCACCATATATATATATATATATATATGTATATATAATGGAAGATAATTTTCATGCTCATGTGTTTGACCAAATTGCAGATAGTCAAGAATTACCATGAAATCAACTTTAGGGGTGAAGGTGGTTCGGTTTGAGCCAAAACCACAAACCGAACCACCCCCTAACGGTTCCACATATTTCAAACCGAACCGAACCGCCACAAACTTCAAACCGAACCGATCAGTTTGGTTCGGTTCCACGGTTTAATTATTTAAATATTTCAAAAAAGAAAAAAATTTTAAATATCAAAAAAATACTTTTAACATAAACTAAATAATTAAAAGTAAAAAAATTAACTTTAAAATTACAATAATTCAATCAAAATGTAGACAAACAACAATAATTTTCTTATTAAATTCAATTATTAATTACTAAATAATATATATATATATATACAAAAATAAAAAAATAAAAATTAAATGGTGGTGATTCGATTCGATTCGGTTTGGCACCAAAAACCGCAAACCGAACCAAACCGCTCGGTTTATAAAATTTACAAACCTAAACCAAACCGTCCTAACCCAAAACCCGAACTGAACTGGCCGATTTGATTCGATTCGACGGTTCGGACTTACACCCCTAATCAACTTAACTAGGGTAAATACTGTTTTGACTACTTCTGAGACAATGGGGTCGATAATGTTGGACTAAATCGCAGATAATCAAGAAGAAAGAACTGCTACCCCGGTCTCAGAATAATGGAATTGTATAGAGTAATGACTTGTAGGCTGCGCTGTTAACCAATTTCTTGTGAAAAGATTCACACACCTGTTAATTGGTCTAAATACAGACCCATTCACACTGCAGTACCTCTTTTACAAAGATGCTACTCATTTTTCCAAATTTTCACTGGTTCCAGGATTCGGTAAAGAGCAAAGATTATATTGAACATTCATCTAGGAACTAAGGTGTAAAGATAAGGGAAATAAATTCCCTAGTAAAATGCTTGAAATGAAACACAGTAGCCGATCATGGAAAATTGTTGTTTTTTTTTTTTTCACTACAAAAAAATAGATCATTATGCATATAAATTGGAATCATCTGGCTGATAGCCAAATTGGTAACGACCACAGATCTCTGTCCTGAGAAATAAATATTACAACTCTTTAATATACTCATAACTCATAGAGACAGGTCATTTAGGAAGAAGCCTCATGTTGTAACTATAAAGGTATAAATCATACCAAATGGGAATAATAAATTATAAAACCTGTAGAAATGAAATCCATGCAAGACAATGTTATGTGAAAAAACGAAAGGAGGACGTCTACTAGGCTTTGGGAGAAGGCTTTGGCTCATCCTTCTTGGTTGAAGGGTCGGCTTTGGCTGCTACTTGGGCCGTTGAGTTGAGCTCATCCCAAGCTTCAATCCAGGTAACCATGGCATCACCAAGCTTCTGGAAGTAGGGGTCCACATGGCCGAGCTTCTCCTTGACTTGCTTGGAGAGCTCAATGTAGCATTTCTGCACAGTGGTGCATTCCTTTGGGAGGACAACCTTTTGGAAGAAGGGGATGATATCCTCTTGCCAGTAGATACCCTTGTATTCCTTCTTCAGGTTGACAAAAGGGTTGCTTGCCTTACTGTGCCAAATGTATGGCAGCCCGGTTTTCACCCCTAGGCTCAAATGGTCACAGATCACCTGAAAATTTGACACTATAAATATACGTGGTTGTTGACCAACATTTGTGTCAAGAAATCAACTGGAAAAGAAAAGGGGGGCATTACCTTGCAACACCATCCGGCCCACATATCATCGTATCTACCAATGGGCTGGCCATCTCCCATGAGCCCAAAATACATGGCAGGCCCAATCAGTTCCCTATCAAATCCAAGGTTCATCCCGCACATAGGGAAGAGGGTGCCCTTTGGGATTGTCATGACAGCATCCACGTACCTGTTTTGGGGAAAAACATTAGCATAAGACAAGTTACAAAAAGAGGCTTGCTCATTTAAGACCATGTTATTAATTGGGCAATCACTTGCCGCTCATTTAAGCCGGTCACCCACATGGGCGTTACCCATACCCGCCCAGTACACCCGTTTGCCACCTCTAGTACTGATCAAATGCTCTGTGTGTGTGTGTGTGCGCGCGCAGAGAGGTAAAGAGAAAGAACCTGGTGTTGCGCTCAAGGGGCTTGACAAGCTGAGTAGGGGCATCATAGTCAGGGATGTTGAGCCAGAGGCCATGAGAGATGGCAGTGGGGACGCCTTCGCGCATACTGAAAGGGTAGCCACGGACAAAGTCCGCACCTTCCCTATATGGGTCATACAGGGTGTTGAAGAAGAAGGGTGATGAAGGTTTCAGCAGGTTGCTTATGTGCTGCGCCAATGCATTAATCTCTTTTCCACTTGGATCCTTAGCCACCTTTTTTTATTCAATAAGAAACAGGAAACCCAAGAAATCTGGTTATCTAAAGCAAAAATAGTGTGTAGCCATATAGACGAGAAAACAAAGTGTTCAAATTTAGCTTTCCTTTAAACGGGAGTAGGCTATTTTGTTAGAGCAAAGGGTGTGGTTGCCGATCTTGGGATCACACCAAAATCGAACCAATCCACTCGATTTTAGTTTTACTAAAACTGCAAATCAAATGCGTACCATTTAAAAAGATGTTTGAATTAGTTTTGGAGCAGATGCTACTTTGATAGTTTTTGGATTTGCATTTCTTAAGGTTTGATTAGCTTTAGTTTGAACTAGTATCTAGACAGACTAGATGAATGAGAGTAATGTCCATGAAGTAAAAATCATTAGGCTCACCACATTCTCTAGTAGAACCTACATTTCCGGAAAATGTTTATTTAGGAATGCTATCAATCCATAGAGCATATTATCGATGCATTGAAGAGTGTTTCCGATAAATAGGTATCTAGTTGCTATAACAAGCAACAAGTGCAATTAGCAATAAACTCCCATAGGTGTTAATGTAATCTTAAGAAACAAATCTTTCAAGGAGTTAACTTTGTAATTTTTTCACTATCACTATACATCAGGGGCCTGTATGTAACTGCGGGCCCAACAAGTAGGCCCAGATAAGCTAGCAGAGATTTCCAGGACTCAAAATTTGAACTTGAAATAATGGACATAGTGGGCCTTACTGGGCTAGAGTCTTTTCATCACCCAAATCATATAAATCACAAACAAACAAACAATTTTTGAAATTCAGCAGGCCCCACAATACAAAATCTTTGTAGTTTTGTACCCCGCAGAAGCAGATCTAATCAATTGCCTTGGCCTTGGCACACAGGTGTCTTCATCAAGCTGATGATCTACCATAAGGCTATGTACACAACCCTAATTTACAAAAAACCTAGACCCTCATTGTACACAGAGATTCCGTCAAACCGTATTCTAAGATCACAATTGGCCTTCGAATCCCGTAGCCCTAGGGCGCAGAAAATCTAACGTACAATTTTACAGACGATACAGGTTCGAAACCAATCCGCTCCGATCCAATAACAAAATGGTAAAGGAGAGAGAGAGAGTTAGGGAGTAACTTACAAAGCAGTCGTCATCAATGGTGTAGATGTACTTCTTCTTGGAGACCATAAAGCCGAAGCAGCGACAAGCAGAGTCCTTGAAGGAGATGCAACTGGCCTTGGGACCCAGGATCCGGTTGATATCGTTGCGGTTATAGAGCTCGTAGTCGAAACCGTCGGGGACGCGGATGGTCTTGGTCGGATCTCCATCTTGGACAATAATCAGGTGGTAAGGCTGGAAGAAAGGCCTCCACATCTCGAGGAAATCGAGGTTCCTGATTGTCGGAATCACAATGTCCAGCTCATCAACCAACGGAGGTGTCACGTGCGATGCCGGCTGTGCCATTTTCAACTCTGTAGTGTAGAGAGAGTTTGGGGGAAGGAGTAATTGAGGAAGGAGGCAGGGAGGGATATTTATAGTGAGAAAAGGGAGGCGCGGGTAGCGTGGAAAATGTAACGAGGAAGGAGTGAATATAGAGAAAGAAATTGAGGTTGGAAATGGAAGGAGGGGGTGGTGGGTCACATGGGGTATGCCATGTTCCGGGTTGGCCGTTTCGGGTTGGGAAAGGAAATCAATTCTGTAAAGTTTACGTATTGCACGTTATGATTTTTCTTAAAATCCCCTTATTACATAAGTTATATGTAAGATTTTGACTTTATTTTATCTTATATTGGGTATTAGAATCATTTTAGAGTCCTTTGAGATTTTTTTTAAAATTTATTTGGATATATCTTGGGCACTAGAAGACAGAAAATTTGGATAAGATTGGAAGTTGGATAAGTATCACGAAAGGATAAGAAAGAAAAAAGAAAGGATAAGATCAAAACAAGATAAGATCAAACAAGTGGATAAAGATGAAATCGGATAAATTTAACACCTCGTGCTTGGCTAGATAAGTCATCATGTTGAAGTTTTTTCTTGTGATGACACCTCATGCTTAAGTATTGACTCATCAACAAGAATAATGAGTCATCATTTAAGGATTTCTCTTGTTACGACACCTCGTGCTATGATTTGATGAGTCGTCGTTGTGGGCTCGACATGTGGCAGCTGCTATGGTGACTCACCTGCTTACCTTAGGCCTATATAAAGGGCTTGAAAATCCTTGTTGTTCATATACTTTTCACACACTAAAACACACACACTTCTTTCACTTCTCTTGGGTGTGAGGCTCATTTGGTGCTCGGGTATTCATAATTTGGATAAACTGATTTCCGTAGAAACGACGTGTTCGACGAGTAGATCATTTCCGGCGAGGCTCGTTTGATGCTCAACCACTCAGAATTTGGATAAACCGATTTCCGTAGAAACGATGTGTTCGATGAGTAGATCATTTTCGGGTAAAGTTTAATTAAGGAAAAGCGCTAGAGATAAGTTACTAAACCCTCGTATTTAAATATTGCATGATAGACTAAAAATAGTTCTCATGCTATAAAAGACAAGTAGTTCATATACTATTTGTAAAAGTAACACGTGCTTGGGATAAATGGTTGCTCAAAAGTCTGGACGAACCAACTCTGTGGGAGCGATATATTTAATAAGAGAATCCTTTCAAAAAGAAGGTAAGTTACTAACCCCCTCCTATTTTAAAGTATATGCATGATAAACTAAAGATAGTCTCATGCCATGATCATATGTGTACTAGTTATTAGCAAGTGATATGATTAGTGGGTATTATATGAAGTGTCCCTAAAATATTAAAGAGACACATTAATAACGTTATAATGTTATAAATACTATGACATACAGTGAAGTGGGCATGAAATGAGTACGGGATACAAAGTATCACGTCACAAATAATGGTTAATATGATGATAGTAATGGGATCTATTGTAAAACAGGAACAAAGATAGTTTAGTAAAGTAATGATAGCTGCTTACAGATAAATGTTAAGGGCTATGACATGTGATATGGTATATCCAGAGAATAATAGCATGTGTATGTGACTAGTAATGTGCTTAGTATTAACAAGCACTACGACAGACTAATTAATGGCAGGTAAACATCTACTTGACCATAATGATATGTGTAAAGAGTAAATGACATGTATATGAGACCGAATGTGCTCGAATAATTAATGGCAAGTAAACATCGCTTGATCATAATGATATGTGATATGTTAACATGCACTAGAAGTAAATATTTTGTATATGTGAGCATGAGATTAATACAAGTAAACACCTACTTGTTCATAAAATTAAAGCATGATAGCAAGTAAACATCTACTTGTTTATGATAATGAGAACCATCAGTAATTACTGGGAAATGTATTGATGCATGAAATACATGATGATAATCATGATGCACGGTGAAAACCGTGGACAAGTTATACATGATGAAAATCATGATGCATGGTGAAAACCGTGGACAAGTTATACATGATGAAAATCATGATGCGCGGTGAAAACCGTGGACAAGTAATGATCCTACCACTGGCCATGGTAGAAGGTAGTCCCACTGTCGTAACCAATAGGGCGACACTGGCATACTACGATCCTGATTGTCGTCAGTAAATAACGACAATTAGACGCAGGGGAAAGGGTGCCCGTTGAGGTGGAGCCACCCATGGTACCGATCATGAGGAAAGGGCTACCCGTAGAGGTGGAGCCGCCCATGAAACAAGTAAAGGTTTTCATTCAGGAACTTGCACTGCAATGGCAGCACATGTACAGACAAGAAAATTAATGATGGAAAGTAAAGAATGATGTGAGGCATATCTCGACATTTATAAGAGTACTGTAAGTTATCTGTTATATGTTAACCATGTATGTCGGTTAGTCGTGGTCTCCAACTGGTATGGGACGGTTGGCGGCTGTTGAGCCTCTGATATTGCATGGTATTATAATGTGTTTTCATATATATGATGTGGTCGCGGTCTCCAACTGGTATGGGACGGTTAGCGGCAGCTGAGCCTATCATGCATATGGAATTATCTGCTATTGTGATATATTGCTTTTAACTGAGATTAGATGTAAAGCATTTTTATATTTTGTGTTGACATGTTGCATGATCACATGCCATGTAATTGCATTTAGTAACTTGCTGAGTCTTCGACTCACTCTGTGTTTGTTTGTTTTCCTGAGGTTGGTAAGCAGATAGAGCAGACGCTGTGGGATATACGAGAAGGGATTTGTTGAGATGCTGTTCAGGACAATAGCTCTATTGAGCTATGTAGCGATGGGATAAATACGTTTGCTAAGGTTACGTGGCATAGCTACGTATGTTTGATTAGTAGTTGGCACAAGTTGTCATGCCATTACACCCAGCTGTGTAACTCTGATCAAGTTATTATAAGATGTTTCGAGATCAATGACTCGAGACAGTAATATATAAGATGTTGGCTTGAGAATATAGATGAGCTCCAATTTTTAGCAGAACTTTCACTACTAATTATTGTTACAGAATTCAGACCACGCACCGACTCGGGAGTCCGTATAGGATTTCGGGTCGGGGCGTGACATTATAGCCCAAAATTCACCAACGTTTTAAAACACTAAAATTTTTAATTTTTTCTTAAAATATAGGTTTTAAAACGCTGATAAAAAAAAATTACATTTTAAAATAATATCACAAACGCATATATAAAAAAAAAAAATTGTATTTTGAAAAATTTATGTTTTTAAAACGCTCTATTTTTAAAATACTCCGTTTTAAAAATGATATACGAAATGAGCTCTTAATTGAGTAAAATGGTTACATAACTCATTAGCATGAAGCAGTGTGACGTACATACTACTTATGTAGTACTTACATTTAGGCTCCGTTTGTTTCACGGAAAATGATTTTCGAAAAACGTTTTTCTTATTTTTCGGTGTTTGGTAACTTTTGGAAAATGTAGTCAATGTAAGATGTTTTACAAGTCAACGGAAAATGAAGCCTTCTTTTTAAGAAAATGACTTACAGATTCAATTTCCGTAAGTCATTTTCCAAAACTTGTTCATTCAAATTTTCTCCTAATATCACCTTTGCACATTTGGATGTGCTATATTCATTTCTAACTTTTCATTCAAGAAAAATAATTGTAATATTTTACCGTAATATTTTGAAGTGATTCTATGAACAAAGTTTTATTTATATACTTTTTGTTGATATTGTCAAGATTTATGGAAACTTTTATAACATTGAAAAATATATTCATGTTCGTCCCAAAATAAATGTTCACTTTTATTCATGATCACAAATAAAAGTAAATATTCATTTTGAGACGAGAAAATAACAATAATATTACAGATTCAAGTAGTTGAATTTCGAAAATATTTTAACTTAATATTTCAATTAGAAATACTAAGATAGAGTGAACATGTTATATATATATATATATATATATATATATATCCTGCTTGAAATTCTTTAGTGCGTTGATTTAAAATTTAAAATTATTTTGATAATACTTTAATTTTTAAAGATAATATTAAACGAAATAAAATATTTGGTTGAAGAGTACATGAAGCTTCTAGTATAATGTTTAAGATCATAGAATTTTTAATTTGAGGCTGGAACTGGAGCCTAATACCACCTTTACCCTACTCAATTTTAATAAATATCTCATTCATCCTAAAATAAATGTCTATTATTTCATTTCGGGACGTCCCACAAGTGGGCCACAACAATTATCTTTCTTTTCTTTTTCTTTTGTTTTTGAAATGTGTTTTCAAATCAATTATCAATTATGTTATTGTTATTTGTAAGATTGAAAAATAGATGAACCTCATTGATTTAATACCACTAGAGGTAGTTGGGGTTACTAAAGAAATTATTTAAAGTAAAAAAATTTTTAAAAATAAGTGTATATTCAAATGAGACACTAATTTTAGGACGAAGAGAATATAACTTTTTATATGTATTCAAGTTTTCCGTAAAAAAATTATATGTTTGCCAAACACCGGAAAATGTTTTCCGACATAATTTCAAAAGATTTACCAAATACCTGAAAATAGAACCTTTTCATTTTCCGGAAGTTATTTTCTAGAAATCATTTTCCGGAAGTTATTTTCCTTGAAATAAACGGAGCCTTAGATGGTGGATATAAAATATTTGTTTATCAAAATATAAATAAAATGATATACTTTGTTCCTAAACAATTGTCTTATTTGAGTGCACACATATTAAATATTCTCTACATCTCTAAATTATTGTTTTTTTTTTTTTTTTGTCCATCCCTAAATAATTGTTTTGTTTGAAAACTTTTCTTTTTAGAACATTACTTTTACCATTTTACCCTTACTTTTTCTCTCTACATAGACATTAAACGAAAATACACACTATACCAATATTAATAATCAAGTCAATTAAATTTTTTTAATCCGTGTGTCGGGTCAACCCAGACAATAATTTAGGGAACAGGGAGTATATAATTGACTTAATTATAAGTATTGATATAATATGAAGTTTCCTTAAAGCCCATGTGTATGTAACTATTATCAAAGTGGTAAAAGTCTTTTCCTAAAAATTGAAACTGTTCCTTAATGATTGTCCTGCTTTTCATTTTTATCCGTTCTAAAAAAATTGTCTTGTTTCTAAACTTTCTTTTTAAAAAAAATACTTTTATCATTTTATACTTATTTTTTTCTACTTTAATTATTAACACATGTACAAGGATTTTAAAAAATATATATTATATTAATATTTATAATTGAGCCAATTAATTTTTCTTAATCTGTGTGTTCATTCAAACAAAAAAATTATTTAGGAATGGACCTCCGTTCCTAAATAATTGTCTTCTTTCTTATTTTTGTCTGTTCCAAAAAGATTGTTTTGTTTTTAAAAAATATTTTTACTACTTTATCCTTATTTTTTTTATCTACTTTAATTATGGTCATGTTAATTTTTCTACCTACTTTAATTATGATCATGTAAAAGAGTTTAAAAGAAACTACATATCACAATAATATTTATAATAAAAACAATTATTTTTTTTAATTTATTATGTACCCAATTAAACAAGTAGATTATTAAAGAACGGTGGGAGTACAAAAGAGCTTCATAGTTGGTGCAATTCAACCTAAACTCTACTTAACTCTTTTTGTAGATCACGTTAATGGGGCAAACTACTAGCTAGGCCCAAGGAAACGCCACAATATGTACTGTGTGTGCCTAAGCAGCTTTTATGGAGGTTACTGCATAGATCCAGAATATGAGTACATATATATTTATTTTATAGAAATGATATTCAAAAAAAGAAAAAGAAAAAATCCAGAATATCTGTTGTTAGAGTTTGGTGACGTGCCTGCGGTACCTCAAGGGAAGTTACAATATGACTTGATAGGAGGATGATCGGGATCTAGCAAAAAATAAAAAAAAGTTTTTGCATTTAAGAGGAGGCCATTTTATCTCACCTTAATTTTGAGCTAACGTCGGACTAACTCAACTAATGCTGAAGCATGATCTTAAACGCACAACCCAAAAAACCTCTCATTAAAAAGGTTTTGGATACAAATACGTTACGATTTACCCGACACATAGATTGTGGTTTATTTCTTCATTCCAAAAGTAATTTTAGTCCATGTGATGTAAGTTGTGGTGCATTAGTCAAATTAGTATCCATACATGATTGTATGGCACTTCTTTACTTTTAGATTGTGGCAACGTTACGTTAGGGGAACTTTTTATGCATCCCCATGCCATTTTTAACTCACCCTAAAGGAATCGCTAAAATTTGATCATTTATTAATATGATGCTCCTTAATTTATCATACTATAATCCATTCTTCTCTCTCTCTCTCTCTCTCTCTCTCTATATATATATATATATATATATATATATATTTATATATACACATTCACACTATCCCATACAAGCAACAATAGTACGTCAAATTAACTTGATTAGAGGAGACGCACATAGATAAAAAAAAGAATTGCCTCTTATAACAATAAAAATTTTAATTAGGGATACAGAGTGATTGAATCATGGCTGTATCAGGTTGCAGAACGTGAAATTGAGTGGGAATTAAAGTGTTTAAAAGGTAATCGACGGCCATATATCAGTTTGGGTTGCTCATCAAGATTCAGGCCTGCTTTGGGCTAGTTGTTGCTTGCTGGGATTAAATCCGAATTCTGAAGGGTATGCTTTGACTATCGATTAATTAGACTAAGCTTGTGTTGAAGCACAAACCAAAATTAACTTTCCGGAGGACGTTGATGACGGTTTTCAATTTCTAACTAATTGCATGAATGACACGTCAAGTTGGACTTGGAGCATTGCTTTTGAACTAAGAGCACTAACCCACCAAGTTCAATTTGTTAAATGCCGACTCCAACTCAACCCATTAAGATAATGGATTATGATGGAACTCATGTTGATCCATTGAATTAATTTGTTTTGTTGAACTAAAGCAGGTTTAGTCCGTTGAATATTTTTCTAATATAACCTTCAATTACCATCGTCTACCAAACTCTAACAACCATATCACTCATTCTTCAGCCACCACCATCTACCGTCGTCCTACCACTGGCAACAACCTGCAGTGAAGTGATCTCCCAAAACTATCTTGTTGCTGTCCATAAAATAAAAAAGATAATCCATCCGTCCTTAAATTATTTTTTTTTTTTTTGTCCGTCCTTAAATAATTGTCTTTTTTGAAAATTTTCTTTTTAAAACATTATTGTTAACATTTTACCCTTACTTTTTCTTCATACTTTAATTATGTGTCACATGCACATGTGACATTAAAGGAAACAAAACACTATACCAATATTAATAATCAAGTCAATTATTTTTTCTTAATCCGTGTTCCAGGTCAAACAAAACAATAATTTAGAAACGGAGGGAGTATAAAAGTAACTGCCTTGCCGCTGTCCATAAAACCAAAAAAATAGCAACGTATATTATATATATCTCTCGAGTCATACTCTATTCCTAAATAAAACGAAAGAAATAGCAATAGACATTACATATATCTCTGAAGTGATCATACTTCATTCCGAGAATTTAACTGATATTTTGTATCATTTTAATTATCTTGATCAGATGATCGAGCCAGAAGTTATGTCCAAAACTGACAGGATATGCAATACGACGAACATCTCACTAGTTTACCCGATCGAAATGATTGAAAATGCTATAAATTTCTTTTAAGATTATCTAGAAATAGAGTATGAATACAGGCACGCACACGCGCGCGCGCTTGCACACGCGCGCGCACACACACACACACACACACACACATATATATATATATATATATATATAACTTGATTTTTTTCTTTTTATATTTTATATTTGAGCGAGTCGATGCTGGTTTGACCTAACTAATTTCTAACCAACCCATTCAACTCATTAACTAAATGGGTTATAATGTGTTTAAACCTATTACAACCCGTGATTCACTTTAACCTAGCCCAATCCAACCTAGCTAGCTTGGTTGACATGCTTAAGTTGGATATATAACATTATTTGAGAAATATTTTTTAAAATTTCGGTGTTTATTAATGATCACGCCAAAAAGGTGATCTTGTCGGAATGCCACGTGGAAGCTGATGAACTGGGTGGTGAATGGTTGTGCTAAGTGGTGTATATCTAATTCGGAGCTCTTCCCAGCTCAAACCCTTCATTGTGAGAATGAGCAACCAAAAAGAACTCTTAAAAGATCTTTGATTGGAAAGCCTCACTCGGAGGCCTTGTTGCAAGCTTTAGTGCTCAACAAAGAGAAAAAGTGAGAGAGCATAAGGAACTTAGATAGCAAGAAGAATGGTGAGAGACTAGAGTGTCCAGAGAAAGAGAAAGTGAGATACCTTGAGCCTATTTATAGTCCCAGTTGAAGCTGGTCTGTAAGGTGGACGAATCAAGTTCATTCTGTAAGTTGGAACTACTAAGGGACGATCGAGATTAGATAGAGCATGTGGGTATAGGACAAAATTGACTATCAATTGCACAGTTATCGTATCTTTGGAGCCAATGAGGGGATCCCACGAGCCCAAACTCAAAGCATCTTCCTATATGAGTCTTCGATAGCTCGCATCTCACGAGGAACCACCTCGGCCAACTTGTCAGGTCGGCGACATGTGTAGACATGCCCAAACGGTTCGAACCGCCGGTTCCAAAAACCGCCAGACAACAAACCGTAACCGAACCGACAAATCACGGTTACGGTTCCGGTTCCGAACCGGTTAAGCCGGTTCCGGTTCCGGTTCCAAACCGTAATTTTTAATTATTTTTTTAATATTTTCTTATAATTTTTTTTAAAAAAGATTTCATCTTAAAACTTTGTACAGAGCATTTTTTGAATTTTTGAAACTTTGTAAACTTTTCATTTTTGAAATTATAGAGTAAACAAGGCAATTTCAAAATAAAAAATTTAAATTTTGGCGATTTTTCACGGTTTGGAACCGGCGGTTCCGGTTCCCGGTTCCAAACCGGCGGTTCACGGTTTTGAGAAATTAGAAATCGAAACCGAACCGTGTAACCGGTGGTTCCGGTTCAGGGACGGTTCCGGTTCCTCACAGTTCCGGTTTATGCAATTTTTTAGGCGGTTCGGTTCCAGTTCGAACCGCCGGTTCTGAACCGTTTGGGCATGACTAGACATGTGGGCAAGGTCGCCCACCTAGGTGCATGTGTTGATCTATGTGGCTGCTTCCTCGGTTGCTCCTCCTAGGTTGCCAGAAGCAGGTGACAAATTGCTCAAATATATTCTAATAGATTTTTTGGGTCTCATAAATTGATATACCTCTATACTAGTTGTATGACGATATCATACGCAATTTAAAGGTTTCAAAGCCTGGAACTAATAGGTAGAGCGAGATATCCATTTGAGTCTTTAGGATGACATGTCTTGTGTGATGCAAACAAAATGTGCCTGACTAAAAAAAGAAACTTTAGTACTCCTTTAGGTAAATAGTTTATTATTTTATTTTGAATATTTCATTTAAAAAGTTTACTTTAAAAAAATTATGTCAACCATCTCTATAAACATTTCAACTATACCCTTCAAGGGCGGATCTAGTAGTCACGTGAGGGGGGCTCAAGCCCACCTCAAACTTTGTCAAAAAAAAAAAAAAAAACAAAAATTGGGTAACCCAAACCCACACGCAACCCCCAGCCCCCCACTCCACTCTTGACTCTTCAATCTCCACCCACTCTCTCCATCAAGAGCTTCATCTCCTTCTCTTTTGCTGCTTCAATTCCCACTGTCCACTGACCCACCTTACCTATCGGCAGTCTCCCTCATTCACTCGGTGCTAGAGTGGCAATGGACTGGGCTGGGCCATGCAAGCCCACCGGCCAACACTTAATATCGGGGGTGGGCCAGTCCCAATTTTACTAGGGCCGAAGAAAAGTAAAGCCCAGCCCAACCCATCAAAGCCCATCGGGCCAAAAAGCCTTTGTTGAAAAAATAAATAAACTAAAAGGAACAATGGTGATGCCAATTGTCAAATTAAATTCTAAGTTACTTACTAAACAAAAGCAATACTATGATTTATTGTTTGTCCTAACTGTTAACTACTAAAGGTAAAATAATGCTATCACCGTATCAAACATTAATTAAAATAGAAATAAATATGATACTATAATGGTCCAGAGCTTTAATTATTTAAAAAGTTAACTTTATTGGTCAGTTAAACCAATAATTAAACAATAAAGCAATAATCAAATTGGAACATGTTGCTTCAATGTCTGAGATTGCATTACAGCATGTATAAAATATAATATCAAAGAATAAAGCTAACTGGATCATTTTAGTTAGCTTTAAAATAGAATGATCTTTAATTATTTAAGAAGTTAGAATTATTTTTTGAGTGAAAATAAATAAATAACAATAAAATAGTGTGGGCCGGGGCTAGCCCAAAAGCCCTGGGCTTTTTTGATGCAAGCCCAATTGAACCGTCGGACCTAATGGACCGGGCCAAAAAGGCCCGCGTTTTTTTGGGCCTCCAAAAATTAAACTTTAGCCCATGCAAACATCGGGCTGACTGGGCCGGCCCATTGGACTGGGCTAATTTTGCCGGCTCTACTCGGTGCGACGGATGGGATGACGGCGCCACGATGGGTGCCATCTCTGATCTGAATCTGACTTTTGAATTTTAATCATTTGATAGTTGTTTGATTATATGATAAAATCATAAAAATGTGATATATTTGCATGCTAAATTTGTAGTAACTATTTTTAGGTCTTTATATTTTGTACACACTTTAGTCCCAAAATGTAGACATTTAGCTAAACTGTTTAGTTGTTATCTTTATAAATTATAATATTTCAAAATATAGGTTTTTTGTGTTTAATGTAAATTGAATATATTTGTGTTTCCTTTTGATTTATTTGTTTTCATCTAAATTGATTTGAATTTTAAATATTGGTTCTCTAAAAAAATGATGATTGTCCATATAATTGATCAAAATTTATAGGTGTGTTAGCAATGACGAGGTGATCAAAGAGTTTGAGGCTTTAGGGACCCGTAGAGTTAGATTTAGTTAGCTTAAGCTCTTTAATGATTATGTATGTAATGGGTAAGGCTTATTAAGTCACTAACTATATGTAATTTTTTTTTTTTCGATAAACAAAGTTATTTTGCACGGTTATTACTGTTTACAATATTTTTAAATATCAAGCCCACGTGGAACCAAAATCCTGGATCCGCCCCTGATACCCTCTGTATATGTTTTCAACTATACCCTCTGTATATGTTATAAATATTTTTAATCTGCTCAAATTTTTTTGTAATTATGACTAACTATTAACACAATTATAAACGTTAACTGTTTGAGTAGGGCGAAAGAAGTAAATACTAAGAGGCCCATGCTAATGTCCGGTTACGAAGAGAATGGCTAGACTCTGGAGGGAAAACCAGAAGTTAAAACATTAGAATAAAAACACGTATATTCATGGGTTGACTCTATGTGCAGAGATTCATAACCATTATTTTCCATTTTAACATAGTTGAGGTAAGAAAAATAAATTTGACAACAAAATTATTTTCAGAATGCATTATGCTGATCTTCCTTTGCTTGAACTTTCTCTTTTCGTAACCTATTTGGGCTTGGGCCTAGTTATTGGGTTGAGTTCTTTTATTGGGCTATTTAGTATTTATCAGGATTTCTAGACAAATGACGGAAGATTAGAGATGTTAAAAGGGCTACGGCCCGTAGGGTTGGCCCGTTTAAACCAAAAAAAATAGGGTTAGGGCTCAATATTTTTGGCCCGTTTAAAATCAGGGCTTTTTAGGGCTGGCCCGTTTAACCCGCGGCCCGTTAGGGTTGGCCCGCCAGCCCGCGTAATATTAATTAGGCCGTAAAAAGTTTAGGAGATACGTAAAACAACCACTATGAGAATAAAACCAACAACCTTTAATCCAAAGTCAAACACATTTATCCTTTGCACTACAGGTCTTCTTTGTATACTTGTGAATAAATACTGAAATATAAACAAATATGTTGGAAAGAACTACTAAGTAGAGCTATTACATTATTTATTTTGAGAATAATAAGTTGGAAATTATAAGACATCGATGTAAAAAAATGTCTAGTTTATATTTCTTTTGAAAAACATAAGAAACTATCAAAGTTAGGAATGATTTATCGATTCATTATTTCAAAATATTGTTATATTATATCTTTAATCGTGGCCCGATAGTGGCCCGTTTAGCCCGAAACCCGCTAGGGTTAGGGTTAGGTCTACAATATTAGTGGCCCGAAAAAATTGGACCGTTTAGCGCGCGGGCCCGTTAGGGCCACAACCCGTTAGGGCTAGCCCAAAACCGCTAGGGCTAGCCCGTTTAACATCTATACGGAAGATGATCACAATGCAACTCCCTACTTCAAACATATGTTTTGCTCCATCTTCTAGTCTCTCTCGTTTAGAGCCTGTTTAGTGTAGAGTTTTTAAAATGCATACAGTATTTTTGAAATGCAGATTATTTAAAACGCAATTTTTTTCTTTATAAATGAGCTTGGAATATTATGTCAAAACGCAGCTTTTTATTCTCTACTGCGTTTTGGAAAAAAGTTAGGAATTTCAGCATTTTAAAACGCAGCTGCGTTTTTAAAACGCAGCTTTTTCTATCGCAGCATTTAAACGCTAAGTTAAGAAACAAGCTGTGTTTTAACCCTACATTTTAACCAAAACGCAGGAACAAACGGACTCTTAATTTCAAAAAAAAGAAAGAAGGAAAAGAATACTCTAATTTTTGTCTTGACTCAAATTTTTTGTTTTTCTCTGGCTGAAAAGTATTTCCCAAGCCGTGTAAACATTGTATGTAATCACTTAATAAGAGATATATTGTGAGAGAATTTGATTAGCTTGTTCTCCAAGAAATAATTCTTGTATTTTATCATGTATATTTATATACAAGGGCTGACCTTTGTCTGAGGCCAAGCCGCACTAATTACACTTTCACAAATATGATAGCATCTTTATTTTAGACTGTTATATCATTAATGAAAAAAATTTATGTGCGTATCAGTAATTTAAGGCATCTCGATGCTCAATTTAATAAAAAAAAACACACGCGCATCTATAACTCGAGGCACCTCGATACCTAATATGTGCATCGAATTTGGCAAGGCAATGCCTGATTTGTGCAACCCAAAATTCAAATTTAATTTTATACATTGCGATGTCTGATATGTGCTTCGAATTAAATCATATTGGCATCTTGATGCCCAAGTAAAAGGCATATCACAGGATACATTCATCTTTTATTTTTTAACGAAAATATTAATATGCCCTTAATATTCAGGCATCGGTATGCATAATCAAAGCATTGCGATGTTTAATTCCATCACCGTGATGCCCAAATATTAGATTGTGATGAATCAAAGCAATTTAAGGCCCTTATTAATTTTTGCATCGCGATGCACAATTCTTACATAGAGATTATTAATTGTTGCGTGGCGATGTCCAATTCGGATATTAGCTAAATAAAAAGGTGGGATAAAGGAAACAGAATCACCAAGTAACCCTCCTCTATTCAATCCGTGGCTTAAAGCATTTTTGATTTTTAAAAAGGTCTACTGATAAAATTTTGGCTAACAACACCATGTTTACGCAATCATCATCATTCGAAGTGTTTTAGATCGAGTGTAAAATAAAGGAGTTACATGAGATATTATAAATTAAGGCATTGTGTTTTCCATTACAGGGACAAAGTATTTTAGATTGAGTTTTCAACGAATATCTAAAATAAAGGAGTTACAGGAGATATTTTTGGAAGAAATCATAAGATTTACAGGATAAAAGATTTACATGGACATTTTTGAAATAATTTTATAAAATTGTCTTTTAACGATTAAAAAAACAAAGTAAATTGGTGGGAAAAAAAAAACGTTATGAAAGTTAAATAGACGATAATTTTTTCAAAAAAAAAAAAAGTAAAAAGAAAGCCCCTGACATTATGGATATTGAACGAATGAATATAGTGTGCCACTCTTACTGAAGGCTGGTTGGATGCTTATTGAATAACTGACATGCATTAATGTTTTTTTAATGTGGCTCCACAAAACAATATCCCATTTGACAACCAGATAATAATGATGTGATGGGCTTTTCTCCAACATGGATGACATCTCGGGCATTGTTAACGTGGTATTATTACGATTCCTTTAATAATTCATTGACAAAAGGTTTATCGGGTTATCGAACTTTTTGTAAAAGTTGTAATTTGGTCACTAAAATTTTAAAATTATATTTTAATTTATTATACTTGAGTTTTGATACCACTGAGCCCAACTTTTTGATGAACTTTAGTTCAGTTGTTAAATTTACATAAAATACTCATTTTACCCGTCATCTTCTTATATTCTCTAATCCAGAAAAAATAAACCCTAACCCATCAACTTCTTCTAGTTTGAATCAACTCCGCCTTGAATTTAATCTTCCCTCAACTGATTTTCTTTGTCTAAATCACTATAACTCTATGCATTGCATCTATGCACTGGCAGCAAATTTTGCATAATTGTTCCCAACTTTTTGAAATCATCTTTAACTTCTTCAGTAGTACTTTTCTTCTCTCTCTTCATTTCTCCTTCGCCTTCAGCTTTTCTAGCTTCGATTACAAAACACCAGCACCATCACTCAAATCCTAACGACACAGTCTCAATCAACCTAAACACCAGCACCGATTAATAAAAAAGGTCTAATCTTTAGGGCGAGCCAAACGACAAGTGGGTCGATGTATATCTAAGAGAGAGAGAGAGAGGATCAGTATAAAGTACGTGTGTGTATGTATTTGAGAGTTTGAAATCGTGGATAGAAAGATAAAATAGGGGTGATGGAATGGGAGAGACTTTGAGGGGATTAGTGTGATCAGATTTGAAGAATTTGAAAGTTAGTTTGGAATTTGGAGGAGGAGAAGGGAGAGATACTTGTTACCATTATATACAGGCTAGATACTAAATTTTGGTGTTTGGTTTGCCGTACAGAGAGGGCCGACAGTATCGATCACACCTAAGAACCAACGTCGATTTGAATCCATGAAACAAAAATCACTAGTGTCATTTTTTCAAGAAATTAACCGCTTTGAGAACTCTAAATGTTTGTTCACCTGGGACTAAAATTGTTTTCTCTAACCTTGAATTGGGGGAATTGTGATGAAATTATGAATCAGATTGATAAATATAGGGTCAAATTGATGAGAATTTCTTCCAAGTAGAGTTAATTTTAGGAATTGGGTTGATGAATTTCTTGATTAAAGAAGTTGAAGATGAAGACATGGGTAAAATTGGTACTTTACTTTAATTTAACGGTTAAACTAACTTTCGTTCAAAAAAATGGCATCAGTTGCATTTAAACTTAAGTATGGTAACCCAAAGTGCAATTTTAAAATTTTAGTGATCAGACTGTAATTTTACGAAAAATTCGATGGTCAAATGTACCTTTTGCCTAATTCATTCTTTTTGGTATCTCTTTTTGTTATTCATTATTGCCATAATTTCATGCCAATTATTGTTCATTAAAAGCAAAACCCTTAAATAAACTTGACATTCTATTAATACACGGTATTGGCAAGGTTTAAATATTGATTTGTAAATGTAATAGTAATGGTTTCGATAATAAATTTTTTTCCGTAGGGATCCCATTCCCAGTCCCAGGCAATAATCTATCTCTCTCCGTACGTGTGAGGAAATAAAATAAGAGCAATGCTATGGGTATTTGAAGAGTATTAAATTTTTTGTATTAAATGATCAGTTGATGTGGTATAAAAAATAAAATTAAAAATTATAATTAATGCATCACATCAACTGCCACATCAGCTGACACATCATTTGGTGCAAAAAATTTAATACTTTTTAAATACCCATAGCATTACTTATAAAACAATGATACAATCTACGTTACAATACATGGGTAGACGTTGTCCGCGAGATTAATATGTGACTCACTAGTAGGTGTACCGAATTTTCTACACTAAGCCCTCTGATGGTACACGAAATTGGGAGTACAAACTATTTTTTATTCAAGTTCTACTGTTCTAGTTGTCTTAAAGACGCTCTTTAGCTAAATTCATAAATTAGTTGGATCAATTAATCAAACAAAAATAACATTTTCTCCAAAAGAAAGAAAAATAATAAATGCACTAGTAGTTCATGTACTATAAACTTGTCTACAAGCGGACTATGTACTAAGCATATGCACACCACAAACCAAAGTAAATCATTTTCACACACTGCTAATTCTTGTCTTCAATGTCATTTGCCCATAGACCGTTGAGTGAGCATGTGCTCACTCATGAGCTTTAAAGTGAGGGTAAAATTGTCCTTTTCCATTTTCCCATAGTTGTTGTTCCTTTACACTGATTTTTGAAGTCTCTTTCTCTCTCATTTTTGATTTTTTAGAAAATGCATTAGTTCTGACAAATCAGATCATTCTTAACTTGAATATGTGAAATTAGTTTAAATAATTTGATATCAGATCTTGATTTTCGAAAGTGTTGATTCATAATGGCTCTGTTTGTGCTGGCCTAAACAATTTGGCAACTCGACTGAGTCAGCTCGGCCTAAACAACCTAGGAAGTGGGAAAAGTATGTTTTGCCCTCACCTTAAAACACATGAGTGAGTACATATTCATTTAACGGTCCTTGGCAAACGTCGTCGAAGATTAGGATTAGCGGTGTGCGAAAATGAAGTACATATAGTGCTAGTAGACATTCTATAGTACAAAAGCTACTAGTGCATTTGTCGTGAAAGAAAATCAGTCAAACAACTTGTGGGGCTGGTAAAAATATGCAGATTGGCACAAGTAATTTCAGGCATCGATTTAGTTCTCAATTATATTTAAAATTGAATAATTGCAGATCGGTACATTTTGTAGGATTTTTAATCGCTTTAGTCCACTACAATTATTTTCATTAAGTCAATTTTAAGTGATAAATTGGTCAATTGTTACAAAACTGCCGCCGTAACAACCTAAAACACGTTTTAAGTTGTGTATTCCTTAATTTACAGTTATAAATCTCGACTGTCATTTTATTGCGATTTCTTACCCTTATTAAATATCCTTAATTAAATTTCAATCTGTGTGTTTTAATTATTTAGTTTATTAATTTGACATTTTTCTTACACTAAGAAATATATTACTTGAATGTCAACCCTATATATAGTGAACAAATATTTTTAATTAAATCTCAAGCTGTGTGAACGAATGATTTATTACCTACCTTAGTTAGCTCTATTTTTTATAGTTCAAGTTCATTGTATACAATTAGTCCTACTTTTCATTACTCCATGTAGTATATTGGCAAAAATCTTCAATATAAATTGGTAGGTGTAATCAGTAGGCTTATATTGATTGATTGACACAATCATTGGAATTTTGTAACTCCTAATATATATAATGAAATAAAATACGTTCAACCAATGTAGATTGAGATTTCTTTAGTTTTTTCTATTCTTTTCTTTCAAGTTTATGTCATTTCTCTTCTGTTGTGCATCTTCTTCCTTTCATATATTTTAATTAGAAATAAATTTCATGCATTGCGAATTTGCGATTCAGCAAAAAAGTACGTTTTAGTATAATTTTGTGCATCGCGACGCACACTTTTGATGCATCACAAATGTAATGTGGATTAAAAGTTGTGCATCGAAAATAAAAGTTATGCATCGTGATGCATAAAAACATAATTTTTTAGTATAACTTTATGCATCGCGATGTACACTTTTGATGCATCGCAAGTGTAATGTCGATTAAAAGTTGTGTATCGCGATAAAATTGTGCATCAGAAATTAAATTTGTGCATCGTGATGCACAAAAATCGTACTTCTTAGTACAATGGTGGGCATCGCAATGCATTAATTTTTTGCATCGCCAAGCATTAATTCTATGTATTGGGATGCCTCAATTTTGTGCATCAGGATGCATCAATTTTGGAACGGGCGTGAAGGCCAAAATCATGGGTGTGGCGCCCATTTTGAACTTTTAAGAAATTTTCATGCACCGATGCAATAAAGAAGTACGTTTTTAGTATAATTTGTGCATCGCGATACTCACTTTGAACTATGATGCATCATTTTTATTTTTTGATGTATAACGTATCGTTCCTTATTTTTTATAGACATAAACGATATTTCGCAATAAAAATATTATTTTTCTATTTGAAACAATTATAAAAAATTAAAGTGATTAGAAATTGATTAAAACATATCTGTACGAATTTTCTTTAAAAGATGGGTCAATTACGGGCCGGTCCCTTTTTAAAAGTTTGTAATCGCTCCATTCCAGTCATCTTTTTTTAAAATCGAAAAAATACATTTTTGGGGCGAAAAGACGATTATACCATTAATGAAACAAAAATGCGCGCAAATCAGTAACTCTTTGCATCACGATGTTCCAAAAAAATCATCGCGATGGCCATCATTATCGATCATCGCGATGCAGACATTATTCATCGCGATGCAGACATCATGCATCGCGATTCAGAAATCATGCATCGCGATTCTTTACAAAATTACATGTCCATCATCATCGATCATCGCGATGCAGACATCATGCATCGCGATTCAGAAACCATGCATCGCGATTTAGAAATCATGCAGCGCGATTCTTTATAAAATTACATGTCCATCATCATTGATCATCGCGATGCAGACATCATTCATCACGATACAGACATCATTCATCGCGATGCAGATATCATGCATCGCGATTCAGAAACCATGCATTGCGATACAGACATCATTCATCGCGATACAACAATTGGTGCATCGCGATCATCGCAGCGCACTTTGGGAAACTTGATTTTCGTTTACCTTTTCGGGGCGTTGCCCCCGAACCCCCACGAGGGACGCTGTCCCCTCGACCCCGTTGCGTTGCCCAGCATACTGCGATTGACGAATTAAATCAGTCCAAGAACACCTTCCTCTGTTTTCGGACAGAACACTGTCAAGCTTGATTTGAAGCTCAAAAATAGTGTTTTTGGTAGAAAAATTATGCACAAATATAGTACTAAGTTAGGATAATAATATTAGATTGATTTTAAACAAATTCGAAGCTTAAAACAGAGATTTAAGTGGCCAAAATAGCTCAAGAACAAAGAAAAACGGGATGAACTCAAAAAATTTGAATTTGATCAAATTCGTGTTTTATGCATGAAAATTGATACCCAAACATGAGGAAAGACTATATTAACAACATGAAATCATTTATACATCAATTTGAATCTCAAATCTGAAGCAACGATGTTGTTGAAGGTATTTTACGAAGAAAATTTTTAAAATGCCTTTTAGCGGTTAAAAAAAAAGGGTGTACTGGAGAGAAAAAAAGTTTAAAAAAGTGGACCGGCCAGCAATTTCTTTTTAAAAGATTAGTGGTAACCCACATCCCATAGATCAATGAGGATGGTTTATAACCAACCGAATATTATTGGGGCCCAAATTCAAGCCCATTGAAAAAATAATTCACTTTGAACTAGTCCATTCTAGACAGGTTTGGCACGTACGACTCAAATCGATTCTCAATGATTGATGTAAAGTTTAAGGATATCTGAAACAAAGAATCACAGCTATTTGTTTAGGCGCAAAATGTGAATTAATGATACGACCAGGAATTAACGCCTTTTACCAAGTATTTAAAGATTTCCTGGCCTAATTTTCTTTAGAGAAAATGACTTGTGTTTACAATTTGTCTATTTTACACACCTTCCACTCCGGATAAATGTTCCTACTTTATATTTTAGAATATATCGACTAATATTTCTAAAAATTTTTAATTCACCTATTTTTTACAATTTTTTTCCAATATACTATTAAAACTTCATTTAATATTGCACATCCAAGTGAAGCCCGATTAATTAGAATAGTTGAACTCAATTAATATTCATGAGTATTATCGTCAAAACACATTTTACAGTACATCATTAATTATGTTTCTTAATTCCTTAGCTTTATCAATTAAGAAAATTTATCTGGGACGAAGGGAGTAATATTTTCATATAATAATTCTTGTCACTGTTCTAATTTTAACTAGCATAAAAATATACTTCATCTGTCTCTAAATAAGTGTCTATTTTAATTTTTTACTAAACTTGAAAAAAGTTATTTTTTGGGCATATTAATAGTATATGTACATTATTGCCCTTAATGTCTACATGTAATATTAAAGGTCGTTTGGTAGCTAGATAAGAGGTCGGATAGGACTAATAATAATTAAAAATAATGTTTAGTAGGCTTTTAATCATCCGATTTAATAAGAAGAGTGACCCGGATAAACAGCTTAATTTTTCCTCGTTATTTAACCTGGGATTGGGGGTGGTACTATCATAGACCAAATTAAGAAGACACGACATAAATTCACAATAGGATATGATAAGTGCAAATAGTGAAATTAGTAAATTTATTTAAAAATTGACATTCATTTAGGAACTAGCAAATTTTAAATGGACATTGAATTAAGGACCGAGGGATTACCAAATAACAAGAAGGCTAATGCTCTCTTGTCCTGTAACAAATGTTTATTTTTTTGAAATAAATTTGTTCCAATCTATGTGGTTATTTTCAAATTGTAAACAGTAATAACAGTGCAAAATAACTTCATTTATCCAAAAAAAAAGTTACATATAGTCGATGACTTAATAAGCCTTATCCATTACATACATAATCATTAAAGAGCTTAAACTAACTAAATTTAACTCTACGGGTCCCTAAAGCTTCAAACTCTTTAATCACCTCGTCATTGCTAACACACCTATAAATTTTGATCAATTATATGGACAATCATCATTTTTTTAGAGAACCAATATTTAAAATTCAAATCATTTTAGATGAAAACAAATAAATCAAAAGGAAACACAAATATATTCAATTTACATTAAACACAAAAAACCTACATTTTGAAATATTATAATTTATAAAGATAACAACTAAACAGTTAAGTTAAATGTCTACATTTTGGGACTAAAATGTGTACAAAATATAAAGACCTAAAAATAATTACTACAAATTTAGCATGCAAATATATCACATTTTTATGATTTTATCATATAATCAAACAACTATCAAATAATCAAAATTCAAAAGTCAGATTCAGATCAGAGATGGCACCCACCGTGGCACCGTCGTCCCGTCCGTCGCACGGAGTGACTGAGGGAGACTGCCGATAGGTAAGGTGGGTCAGTGGCCAGTGGGAATTGAAGCACCAAAAGAGAAGGAGATGAAGCTCTTGAGTCTTGATGGAGAGAGATGAAGCTCTTGATGGAGAGAGTGGGTGGAGATTGAAGAGTCAAGAGTGGAGTGGGGGGCTGGGGGTTGCGTGTGGGTTTGGGTTACCCAAATTTTTTTTTTTGACAGAGTTTGAGGTGGGCTTGAGCCCCCTCACGTGACTACTAAATCCGCCCCTGACTAAATTTATTTTAGCGTCCTTACATTTGACGAAGTTACTATTTCATTTGTTTAAAATGAGTGAGCAATTTTATTCGTGAACAAGAAGAAAAGTCATTTTGAGAGTGAGACGATATTAAAATTGCTTAAAATTTGACTTAATTAATTTTATTAAAAACTGAAATGAAACACTTAAGTTGATACTCCGTAGGGTGGGGTTTAAATTATTCAGAAAAATTAAATAATGCATTTTAAGAAGAACGGATAACTGAGATAAATAATAATAATAATAATAATAATAATAATAATAATAATAATAATAATAATAATAATAATAAAAGAAGAAGAAGAACGGATAACTTATAAGTCTACATCTCACGTTATGAAAAATAAATACTTAAAATTTTTTGTACAAGAGAAAAACAGAAATAAGAAATGAATTTCACTTAATTTCCATTGCTTCTAAAGAAATACTATGAGCCAGAAATAGGTGACGTTTCTTCTCTCTTTAAACGAGAGAAATGTGAAGAAATACGAGTTTATCAAGGAAGGAAGCAAAAGGCAGCTTTCACCATTTGGCCCATTTGTATGAATTTCTTACACTAAATATTGTGTACGTGACTCACCAAATCACTCCAAAGTTATCAAAATAAAGTGTGTGATTGAGACCTCGCATCGCATCGCATCGCAAAGAGTTTGTTTATATGACACTATGGAGTAAATGAACATACATAGGCCCCAAACAAATGCATGCAAAAATAATACTCCATGCATGTGTAGTCGCCTCACCTCATGGTAATTCTTAATGTAAGATCAAATCAAGTGGTACGTCATCATGACGTTGTCACAGGTTTTTGCTTAAACTGTATATCTAAAGTTCAATCCACATTAAGTTTAAAATACGAGCCAGCATGACTGAGTTTAATTAATTCATTTTAATTAATGGAATGGTTAACCATATATCTATCTTCTTTCAGGTCAGTCAATATTTCAAACATAACATGGCTGCCTTGCTCAAATTAAGATCACAATTGCTTGCTTACAATTAAGCAATATAAACAATATTTTAAGCATATTTAAAGACGTATACACGTACTACTATAATAAGGTACAAGTCAACGTTACACGCACCTAAACATATGTTTTTGTCCAAGCAAGCGGAAAGGGATCGGAGGGACAACTTATTATAGGCCAATCTTCGATTATTATTATTATTGTTGTGAAATCTAAAATTGAATCCATATTTCAATATAATAATATGTCAAGTGCTACCAGTAAGAATGTAAGTAAGATAATGTGAGAATTTGAAGAAGAAATACAGCTAGTCTAGTCTAGTCTAGTCTACATATATAGACAAAGGCATGCATGTAATGGGTCATTTGTTTGTGTATCTCCAAATATGAAAGACTAATTATAACTTGGATTTTATTAGTATAATCACGATTTTTCATAAAAAAGAATTACTCCTAATTTGCTAGTACGTACTAAGTCTTCTCATGCTAGTATGTGGAGTATTAAAATAATTTAAAATTCCTCCAATTATCCCAAGAGTAATCATACCACATGAGTTTGACACTAATCCACTCGTAGTAAAAGTTAAGACTGTTAATTGGATTGTTCTTTCTACACAAGGTTAAGTCATTATTGAGCAAACCCTTTGGTTGACGTTATCTGTTGATAAGCAATAAGAAATGTGGCAATGCGTATGCTCCATTAATCTGCTACGTAAAACGTTACAGTAATAATTAAGCTAGATGTTTTGATCTATTTTATTAGACATTTAAATAAAAAAGACTAAAATGTTCCTTTACAATATGTATGTTGTCCGACAACAGAAGCAAGCAAACAGTTAATTGAGCAAATATCAATTATCAAGCAAAGAAAATTGGAAGATATGAAAGAATTTGGGGCTAAAAGACTAATGTATATTTTTATTTCAACCTTATACAAGTTTTAGGGTTACAACGTATATATAGGATACAAGATCTAGCCCGACCTAATTATACACAAATAAAAAAAAAACTTAAGACTGCAATCACGACGCGGCGCACTCGCGCCAGCCCAAGTGTCGCAACCGCACCAAGTACTGGATGCTCTCCCCCTACCGTGCACGTGCCACATTACTGCGCAAACTTCTAGAGCTTCCTCAATTTCCATGTGCCAAGTACTGGAGCCTCCTTGCCATCCGCTACACTTGCTTCGCTTCAGGGGATTTGGCTCTTAAGATTCGGTCCCGACATTTTAGGGGTTCTGTGCTAAATTTAAAATTAGACCTTAAAATTGATTAAAAAAAATAATTATTAAAAATTAAAAATAGGTTACATATTTTATAATATTATCGTATTAAAATTATTTTCTTAGAAATGAAGTACCAGAATTCCTAAAACTCTAAACTAGTATCAAACTTTTCTTTAAAAAGTATCATCATATCGTTCTAAATTTATTGAATCAAAATTTTAATTAGGTTCTTCATAATCGATTTTTATGAAAAATAAATAAACAAATAAACTAAGGCTACAAATTTCTATGAAATTAGACCCCTTTATTTAAACTTAGGTCAACTTTAGTAGTATTTCCTATTTCCTTTATGCTGTAGCTGTAGCTGTAAGCAAAGCAATACTTTGGCTTAGAAAAATGAACGAAAATTGTCCTTTTTTTTTTTTTTGCAGAATTATCCAAATGTCTCATCTACTTTCATTTCGCGTTGAATTTAATCGATTCATGGCCACCAACAACATTGCTTTCATAGGTGGCTGGCAGCACAAATAATCCAAAAATATGTTTTGAGTGGAGTAGCAGTAACATTATTCGATCTCTTCATGCATCTTTGTTAATCATGATTTTATGGGCTTTTTTTTTTCATGGAGTTTGTTTTATTTACCTAACCTTGTTTCTCAACTAAACACTGAAAAACTTTTTGTTCAAAATATAGTGATACGTAGTAAAATTCATACTTTTTTTTTTTTTTTTAACGGAAGGCACAGGGAAATGTATTTAAAACTTTTTTTTTTTTTTTTTCTTTCATAGAGTTTGTGAGGCGAAAGAAAATATTGTGTTGCATTATTTGGAGAAATTGGGCTATAAATATATAAAGAAGAGAGCAAAGAAACTGAGAGAAAAAAATCGTCTTTACTATCCCATCAAATATTCCATTGATCACAGATTTTCTTTTCCTCATGAATCCACAAACTGAAAGGACCATTTGGGGTTCTCAAGCTTCTTGTTATTTTTCCTTGATAAAAAGCAATAATAAATTAAGAGATAAACGCTTTATTTCATTTCCCAAATATTTAGGTCTCCTCGATTGGTACACGAAAAATAAAATTAATTCTGCAAAATTGATTTTATGAAATTAATTAATAACGTTTGGTGGTGTAAATATTATATTTGGAATAGGAATTCATTACTAAAATCTTGTAATTGATTACTAAAATTTAAGGAATCACAATCCTGATAAAGGAGACCGTAGTTAGATCCCTGATAGTTGGAATCTATGTAAAATGATAATAATATCCTTCTACTAGGTCAAGTATTTGCTTTATATTTATAATTTCATTTAGTTTTAATTACTTTACGTTCGTTTTTTTTTACTCCTACTCGTCGTTATTATTTTTTGGCTCTTTTTATTAGGTCAAGTATTTCTTCCTTTTGTTTCAAATGTTTAAGCTATTTTTATAACATTAGTTTTTTTATTATTTTAATTTAATAAAAAAATTTATTTTATTGATTTAGATAATTTAAATTTTTCACTGAAATTGAAATAGAATGAATAACTTAATTTTTTGTGTAGTAGTAATAATGTTAATGTCAAATTTTTATTATGAAAGTTATTAACAAGTACTTGTCTACATTAGAGTAGTGTTATCAATTGCCTTAACAAGTATTTACTTTGTGGAGTAGTTTTTTTTTGATGTCCTAAGGGACGTGGGAAGGGATTCAACCTGAGACCTCACACTTTGTAAAACCCTTAGCTGTACCACTGGGCTGCTCTTTAAGGACTACCAAACAATATAGTAGAAATTTATAGTACATTAGTAAACACATTTTTTGTTTCCAAACAATTTTTAGAAATCATCTTTCCATCTAATTCTGTAAAATCTCATTATTAGTAATCGATTTCGTAGAATTAATTTTATTTCCATACAACAATCGAGGCCTTGGTGTAATTGATTATGTCCTTTTGGATTGAGTTTCCCTAAACTAGTGAGGCGTGAAGAAATTCTGAGTCCGTTACGGAACTAATTGGATATTTTGGAATAACAATACAAAACCCATTTTAGGTCCGGGTCCCAACTTCAAATCTCGGGCCAACATCAACCTAGAGGTTCATTGAATATTTGACTACTTTATGTCTAACGTTTAATATTCTTACTTATTGTAATTTGGTTATAATTTACTTATTTAGTTTTGTTTTTCCCGTTGGTTTCAAATTACTTCTTCATTAAAATAATTGACAAATAAATTAAAGTGAAGGATAAGCGCTACTTTAAAGTGATTAAAGTGATTACTGCCTCCCAAATCTTGTTTTACACTTACCGCGTCATGTAAAGTATTAACCCTAATGTTTCAAATACATAAATGTTAAATTCAATACCTCAAAAGTATTAAATATCACACCCCTTTTAGAAAAAATATCATTTTTCCCCTCATTTAATCTAAATGAGTAGTTACACTAAAACACCCTTCATTTTATATTTAGCCCAAATGGACCCCTTAGGAGTGGGATTTAGGATGGCCACCTAGGGGTGGCGGCTCTTCAAGTAATGGCCGCCAAGGGGTGGCGGCTCTTCTATCTTCCGTTAAAATTTTAACAAATTCGTTAACTTTTTAAAGGAATTGTAAACTTTAGGGGTTGAAAGTGTTAAAAAAAAAACCGACGGAATAATATATGACCGCCTAGTCTAGGTTGATGTTTGAAATATGACTGACAATGAGTGGCGGCCTTGTCTAATTTTTCAATTTTTTATTTTATTATTATTATTTTTTTAATTTATAACAATAGCAAATAAAAATTTTACCAAAAAATATAAACAAAATAGTAAATTTGTCAAAAATGTGTTGTATTTAGCACTTTAGGTTGTTGTATTTAGCACCGTCGGGTTATCTTATCTAAAATTATCAAAAGTCTTGAAGAGTGATTGAGATTTAGGAGAAGAGTGACAAGCAATTATATAAAACGAATTATAAAGAGCTAGAGATTGATTGATTGAGTATGTCTCGGGATAAAGCTGTTAATGAATGGTCTTAATTAATTAGTGAATATGATACTATTCACTTGTTGTATAAATAAAGGTGGCGTAAACATACTTGCGGTGGTAAGTTCAAAAAGTGTACCGAAAACACTTATTTTTAACTTCTTAATAACTAAGTTATTTCAAATCAGGTGAAAAATTTAGAGTAAAATTTTATTAATACACTGTCAATATCAGTCAATGTAATTTTAATTTTCTTATTCAAAAATTAATTTGTTGGCACAAATTACATATATCCCAAAGTTTATAAACAATTTTTTTTAGAAGTTTTGATACAAAATCCTTTAGCTTTTATCTCGAGTAATTTGATTGGCTAAAAAATAAAATTAATTTAAAATACATTACTACACTTTTTAAAATATTTGAAAAGTAAATAAACTATCAATTAGTATGATGCCATGCGAATTTTTAAATGATTTCGCTCACAATTAAATGAGGTACTTTTAGATGCTTTTATAAAACAGAAAGAAAAAATTACACTAGCAATTTATGAAGAGTAAATAAACTCAAAAAATTAAACTTTTTAGGAGCTTCTTCTATTCTAGCCAAGTCCTTCCTTCCAATTGGATAGGATAAAAAAACCCACCCGCGATTAACGAAAACAAAATGGTTGGTGAAGATACAGAAATGTCCACTCTCCACGTGGCACCAAAGGGACACGTGGCCAAGCTGATCTGGAGCCCGGAGTAGAGGACTCATCATCCCGAGCTCGTAAATACAACCCGGAGCCCGGGTTCTCCGTCCTCTCCCGACTTACCCAAGGAATCGAATATGGTCATCTTTCCCGCTCATGAACCTAAGGAGCTCGCATGGTCTCAAACCCAAGCTGCCCTATTAAAGCCCCGAGGTAAGCACCTCGGGAAGCGAAGAAAGTCAACGAAAGCTGCCGCATTCAATACCCACCTGCTACTACGTCATCCCAGGACCACCATCTGGCATCCTATTGGGCAGAAAGGATACTTGCCCACTAAGGAAAGCTGCATCTAGAAGATCAAGGGGACAAACAGGGAAGTTCTATCCTCTGCATCAGAACAGGTCACTTTCACATTAAAGCTCATCAATGCTTATTGCGGCTGTCAGAGATGGGCACATGGCAGCTCACCCCAGGTCGACACCTGGCAAACCCACTTGGTTCAAACCGACTTTATATCAGTATAAATACAAGGTGATAGCCTTCTTTTATGGTCTAAGTTCAAATTAACACACACAACTACAAACTCCCAAAGAATTCAGAGCAAACACTCTCAAAGAGCAGCCTGAATCCTCACCGGAGACCTTTATCCTTACCATAAGCGATTCTCTCACGGAGGGCTTTATTTGGACCAACGTCCGGCTCCCTACGGTGCTTCTTCATCATCTCAGGTATCTACAGAAGGACAAGTCCCACCTAAGCTTGTGCCTATTGAGAGCCGGGGCATCCTGACCACAGTCTAGCTGCTTACGTGGACGTTGACAAATCACCAAGACCGATTTTGGCGTGATCAGTTGGTTGCTAAAAAACATCAACGGGGTAGCAGTTAGCACGCTAACGCTTTGTGTTCCTCAAAATCCAAATCATTATCTATAAGAAAAGTTTTTATTTCCTTAAATGACTAATATACCCTTTTACTTTTGGGTTCCGGCGCAATCACATTTACAACCCCCCCCCTTTAATAATCATCATCCATATACTACATTTGATTTAAAATAAGTGTCGTTTTAGAATAATTCACACATATTAATAAACTATGTAGGTTAACGAGTATAACCTTATTACATACCCTCATTTCTTGTGCTAGACTAGTTAGAAAGATACTCCATCCGTTCCAGCCAAAGAGTCTACTTTCCTTTTTTTAAAGTTAACATGTGACTAAATCAAATCAAAATTTTACACACTTTACTTATGCTTTAGGAAATAAAATTTTATTAATTAAAAACTATTTTAGGAATACTATGGATTGCAACTTTAAAAACTTTGTAAAAATCACAAAATTTATGTTAATTATCGGTCAAACTTCAACTAAGTTGACCGAAAAAGTCAAAACTGGACTCTTTGCCTGGAACGGAGGGAGTAAATTATAAAAAAAATATAATTATTGGAAGATAATAAAATATTTAAAAATAAGATAATTAATTGTTGCAATTTTTTAAAAAAAGGGTAATATTACAAAAAAAAATGTATAAAAATTTAAAATAATGCTTATTTTAAATTTTAAAAAAGTTGCTAAAATGATACTTATTTTGGATCGAAGGTAGTAATGTGCTAGCTGTTAATTATAGAGGACACGATATCAATCCCTCAAAAATTAATTAAGGATGTTATTATACTACATCTAATCCAAATAAGTTCATTTTACAGTAATAAACACACGTATTAAGAAACTATGGAGGTTAAAAAGTATACCTTTATTAAATATTCTCATTTCTTGCATTAGGGTAGTTGAAAAGATAAATCAAGAAAAGATAATTATTAGGAGAAGATAAAATATTTAATAATAAAATAATTAATTATTTAAGAAAAAGAGAAGGGTAAATTAAGAAAATTATGCGTTAAAAGCTTAAAACAACAATTAGATCAAATTTGTTTTTTACTAAAATGATACTTCATTTGGATCAAAGCTATGTCTAATTATAGGTAATTGTTCTTTATTTTTTAATTGCGCCGCTCTGGAATTTAGTTTGTACATGATAAATTTGATACAAGCCACTTAGTTCCTCTGTGAAGCGATTTATTTAGTGGGATGATTTGTGTTCGACTTTCACCAGTTACAAATTTTTTGAACTAGCGGTAGGCTCAGTATTATTAGCAAAAATTAGTCTCAAAGTCAATGTGGTTCGGAGAGACTTAGTGGAAGACCAAAATAAAAATAAAACATTTGATACAAACTAAATAAAATATCAATAAAAATTATGGAATGTCGCTGTCAAAATTTAGAGTGCTAATAATGATTACCCAAATTTTTATCATTCAGAACTTGTGAAAAAACGTCAAACAAATTATGTCTTTGTATGATTAAATAAAGGGTTAATGACATTACAAGTCCCTCGACTATGACCAATTTCACTAGTAGTTTATTAACAATTTTTTTAAATTTTAGTCCCTTGACTATGAAAATTAGACACGGTTGGTCCTTTTGTTGGATGCCATTAGTATTTTTTCCGTTAAGTTCGTCATGTGCCCATCACGTGCCTTTGGTTAAGGGTATTTATGGAATTTCACGTGCAAAGATATTTTCTAATACTTAAAACAATATATTCTTTTCTCTCTCCCCACCCAACCCCCCCACAACATCTCAGCTCCACTATGAAATTTCACTTATCATCTTTATCAATAATTCTTCAAACCCTAATTTTCAGAATACCTAATTTCAATTAAAGAACAAAGCAATTATAATCCTGGCCCCTGGGTCAATTGCTAGCAATTCTATCCACTACTTGAAAACCCAATTTTCTGATGTAAAAATCACATCAATTAAAAAAAATGATGAAAGTAATGATTTCTCACCCATTTTCGGAGCTTGGTTTGGGGTCGTCGGAGCTTCGATTTCATAATCCTGGGATAATGGCAGAGATCGATTTGAGATCGCCGGAGCTACGATTTCGCCCAAACGTGGCGCTGAACTCGCTGTGCTCGGAGTTTCATCAATGGCGGGGGATCCCAGTCAAGGTCTTCAACAACAACTTAGAAAATTGGGTAAAAAACCAAGAGATTCAAACTTTAGCCCCAGATTAATCCTAGATTAATCTCAGACCAGTAAAACCAACAACCAGACACAGATACTACAGTAGACTAGTATACTCGGACTCGAATCGAACACGAGAGGCCGACTCATCAATTAACCGAAATCGAATGGATTTGACATCAAGCTTCTTGACCTCCTCCTTTAGAACGGTGATAGTTAGACACCATTCTCCATATTGCCTTCACTGATCCACCTTAGCATTCTCCGCGCTTAAACGAGCGGAGAAACTTGCCGCTGCTACGCTCCACACGGTGCCAGGTATCTCCCTTATCCTCCTTCTCCTGGATCCTCTCTCCGCTGATTTGCAGAATCATGTCCTCGTCCAACTCCACTTTAACCTCATCCTTTTTCAGCCCGGGAACATCCGCCTTAAACACGTGCGCCTCCGGAGTCTCCTTCCAATCTATGTTAGCGTGCGCGAACGATTCCCTCTCAGAGGGGAAACCCGATCGAACCTGATCGGAAAGTGAACGGACATTGCTGCTGAAAGGGAAGCCTTCAAATGGATCCCAAACGTCGAGAGAGAATGGATCAAAGACGTTGGATCGTCGGCTAAGGAAGTTTGGGATGATCGACATTTTTCAGGGGGGGTGTGAGGGGGGAGAGAGAGAAAAGAATATATTGTTTTAAGTATTAGAAAATATCTTTGCACGTGAAATTCCATAAATACCCTTAACCAAAAGCACGTGATGGGCACATGACGGACTTAACGGAAAAATACTAACGGCGTCCAACAAAAGGACCAACTGTGTCTAATTTTCATAGTCAAGGGACTAAAATTTAAAAAAAATTTGTTAAAAGACTAATGATGAAATCAGTTATAGTCGAGGGACTAGTAGTGTCATTAACCCTTAAATAAAATACAATTGGTCATTCTCTTCAATTTCGTCTATTTTTAGCTGTTAAATTTCACGCATGTCTCTTATGTCATTTTAGTCGACGGTAACAGTTGTCATTTCATAATAAGTACTAGGACCATTTGTGCACTCCTCCTCGGCGTAATCGTTGCAATAGTCTATGACACTCGACGACACGACGTGACTCTCATCAATTGTTTCTCTCCCTGAAACTTTGCTTCTCAAATTTCTTGTTATACATTCCAATATACCCACAAAGATTTAAACTATTGTTTACATATAAATTGCAAAAATGTATTATTGGGACAAAAGCAATGAGATAATAAAAATCCGATTAAACTCATCATTCTCCTCCACCATTCTTGATGAAATTTATCGTTTGAAATACGACGGCAGCGATGAAAAGATTGGAGAATTTAAATTGCAAAGGGATAAAAGTTGGAATAAGGGAGGGTTGTGTTTGTTGCATGTTAGTATCCTCAAATCTCTCTTCGACGTAGTAACGAGCGACATGTCATCAGCGACCACCTGCTGCCGTCATGTCCAATTAACGGTTTCAATGTTTTCAGATGTGTGGTGAAATCTTAATGCTTATTAATTTCACGCAAAGATCTGATTGATGGTGAAGATAGAGATTGGTGTAGTCTTTAGACTCCCAGTTACCACATGAATCACATCCTTCTACTGGGTCACATTACAAATTAGCAGTGAATACCTAATTGATTGAGAGATTATGAAAAATTGCAAAATTGAGTTGGACGAGAGATTTTTTTTGCCCTTTTAGGTTTTTATTTTACAAATGGTCGTTGTACTTATTATTAAAGTAAAATGACAATTTTGCTCCCAGTCAAAATTATGTTAGACGTATGTATGGAGTATTATTGGCTGAAAATTGACAAAATTCAGGAGAACCAATTGCATTTAATTTGATCTTTACCAGAAAATAATTATTTTGAATATTTGTACTGAGACCAATCCCAAAAGAGACCAATGGTGAAGTTTGCCCCCTAACATTTACGGTAAAGATTGCCACAAATAGATTGTACGGTAATAAATAAATAAATAAGCATAGTATATAGCAAAAACCAAGTAAGTAAGGAATTCATTAAGTTTGAGATATAGATAGAGAGGAGACCGGAGAGATAGAAATGGAGTATCATAAGAACTAACTTCCACATGGCTGAGTAGTACTAAACCTGCAGTACAGAAGACGTACAGCATCCTCAACATGAGGATTCTCTATCATTCCAGCTTGCTAGGCCATAAAAATGACAAGGTTCATTTAAACAGATCGAGTTTTTACTCACTACTGTGCGTCTTAGTTAAAACCTATGAACATGAATCAAAAAACTACTCAATCAATCATGCCTCTCTCACAAGAAGTATATATTATACTCTTTTCATTTTTTTTAAAGTCCTTATTTCTATTCTTAATTTTTTTTTTTTTAAAAAAATTTGACGTTCATTTTAAGATAAAAGAAATGGATAATAAATCACCCTCTCAGTGATTTTTTATTTTAATTTTTTTGTCAGTTAAGTAACGGGACTTCGTTATCCACTCCAACTCTCTCGTGGCCAATTTATAAACGTCGTCTAGGCGAGGCTTTAATGTTGGGGAGGACCGTATGAGATTGGTCTGTGTGCACCAACAATATATGTACGCGATGAGACCAAACATTTTTGTGACACTTTGAGAAAGAAAAAAAGTAAAAAAGAAAAAGACTATATAGCTGCCTGCTACAATTGTTAGAATCTCTTCAAAAGATTTATGTAACTGATTTACTACAATTTTTTTTCTCAGGGCTTACATTATTATTATGTTGGTGCTACTATCCAAAATTTTAATGACTCATTTGGTAGTCAAACATGAATAAACAATATTATTAATTCTATTATTATTAGCGTCCTCACACTACTGGAAAACACGTCATTACTGTCGGAGAAATTCGACAGTAATTTTATAATTCCGACTGTAATTATACATTTACTGTCGGATGTCCTCCGACAGTATCCGACAGTAAACGTTCGACGATAATTCTATCCGACAGTAGTTCCAACAGTATTTACTGTCTGATAATCCGACAGTAAACAAGTGACAGACATTAACATTTTGTTACTTTACTGTTGGAAAAACGTTAATTTTCTGACGGAAATCCGACAGTAAATTAACTCCATTAAACGGCAAATTACTGTCGGAGGTCCGACAGTAAATACAAAAGAATTTTTTACATAGAAATTTCTGTCGGAGCTCCGACAGTAAAATATTTCAAAGATAAAAAAAATAAATTTTAAAATATAATAATTTAGTTTTTGTTTCATCTGATATAGCAGTTATATATACACAGTCACACAAACACACAGCAACAATAAACTATAATTAACAACTAAAACATAATTTAAAATTAATATATATACAATTTTAAAAATATTACAGTACCAAAATAATGTGTCTACTAGAGGGAGGTCAAATAAATTACGCACAATAGAAGACCTAGTAGGCTTGTGCTCCATGGCGGTCGTCGCAGTTGCTTCTAGGTGATCGGCTGCAGCTGCTGGGACTCTTCTTGCATCTGCTCGACTCTTTGCTCCACTTTTGCTCGAGTCTGCGTCTTCTCGACCAGGGCACGCTCAGTAGCTGACTGGTACAGAGGATCAGAAGACGCGGTCGTCGAGGAAGAAGTCGATCCGCCTGATCTCAACACAGCGGCGCCGTGGTCACCAAAGCCGTAGAGGCGAGCTCCCCTCTTCTTCTGTGACTCCGCAGTGACCGAATGCCAAATGTTGCCAACAAAGGGCGTCGGCACCTGGGGGGTCGTCTGGACAAGCCCGTCGGCGACCTGTGTATACATACTCGCTTTATAGTCATTCTGTGTCATAAAAATATTAATATTAACATTTTAATTAACTAATATACAAAATAAAATTAAAATATTTTAAGTAATACTTACAAATGCTTTCTTTGCCGTCTCATCGACAAAGACAAACGGCGAATCAGCACCAGGAGGAGCAGGAGTGGTGTGGGTCGCAGTAAATAAATCAGTGTAAGGTACCTCGGTACCATAGTGTTGATTCTACAAATATAATGAATTAAAATTAGCGAACAATACATATTAAGTATAACATGATCAACTTATAAGAAAACAATAAAAACGACCTATATACACTCAAACCCTACTAAGACAGCCTATTTCAACTCAATCCCTTCTCATAACAACCTATTAAGACTCAAAATTATTATAAAACAGTCTATTTACACTCAAATCCCTTCTAAAATAACCTATTTACACTCATAGCCCTGCTAAAATAACTTATTTACACTCAGAGCCTTCTAAAACAACCTATTTGCACTTAAATCCTTCTAAAGCAACCTATTTAAACTCAAAACCCTTTCATAACAGCTTATTAACACTCAAACCTTTCTAAAACATCCTATTAAGACTCAAATCATCCTAAAACAGTCTATTTACACTCAAACCCCTTCTAAAATAACCTATTTGCACTCAAGCCCTTCTAAAGCAACCTATTTACACTTAAAACCCATGTAAAGCGGCCTATATACACTCAAACCCTACTAAGACAGCCTATTTCGACTCAATCCCTTCTCATAACAACCTATTAAAACTCAAATCGTTATAAAACAAACTATTTACACTTAAATCCCTTCTAAAATAACCTATTTAGACTCAGAGCCCTGCTAAACCAACTTATTTACACTCAGAGCCTTCTAAAATAACCTATTTGCACTCAAATCCTTCTAAAGCAGCCTATTTAAACTCAAAACCCTTTCAAAATGACCTATTAACACTCAAACCCTTCGAAAACAGCCTATTAAGACTCAAATCGTTCTAAAATAGTCTATTTACGATCAAACCCCTTTTAAAACAACCTATTTACACTCAAATCCTTTTAAAGCAACCTATTTACACTCAAAACCCATGTAAAGCAGCCTATATACACTCAAACCCTTCTAAAACAGCCTATTAAGACTCAAATCATTCTAAAACAGTCTATTTACACTCAAACCCCTTCTAAAACAACCTATCTGCACTCAAACTCTTTTAAAGCAGCCCATTTACACTCAAAACCCATGTAAAGCGGCCTATATACACTCAACCCTACTAAGACAGCCTATTTGAACTCAATCCCTTCTTATAACAACTTATTAAGACTCAAATCGTTATAAAACAGTCTATTTACACTTAAATCCCTTCTAAAATAACCTATTTACACTCAGAGCCCTGCTAAAATAACTTAATTACACTCAAAGTCTTCTAAAATAACCTATTTGTATTCAAATCCTTCTAAAGCAGCCTATTTAAACTCAAAACCCTTTCATAACGGCCTATTAACACTCAAACCCTTTTAAAACAGCCTATTAAGACTTAAATCGTTCTAAAACATTCTATTTACACTCAAACCCCTTCTAAAATAGCCTATTTACACTTAAACCTTTCTAAAGCAACCTTTTTACACTCAAAACCCATGTAAAGCAGCCTATATACACTCAAACCCTTCTAAAATAGCCTATTAAGACTCAAATTGTTCTAAAGCAGTCTATTTACATTCAAACCCCTTATAAAATAACTTATTTGCACTAAGAACCATACTTTCACCATGGATTTCATAGCATCCACATGGCTACCCAACAAATCAATTTAAACTGTAAGTAAAACAATAAAATATGTTATATATGTTTTGAGAAATTAGTAATTAAAGCATACATTAATTACAATACAACACATTAAAGTCCTTACCATGCGCAAGTGGTGCTCGGAGGTGTTGATCGACCCCGAGGTGTGCTTCACCCCCTTCCCGTTGAGCTCAGCCTGTTCTGCCTATGTCGCTCGGCGACAACCCTAGCTTCCTCGGAATCCCACGTTTGTGTAAACCTGTAAAAGTGTTAAAATTGTTATAGATACAATATATACAAAATAACATATATTTAAGGAATGAAATTAAATTAAGTATACTTATTATAATGTACTTACCGGCCCCAGACATCATCGATGAAACCTGAAGCCCTCGCCCTCTTCTCATTCCACGCATTCTTCATAGCGTAGATCCAGTCGCGCTACTTCTTACCGCACAACAACCTAAATGCCTCGTACACTTCGGCGTCAGAGTGCTCAGGCCAACAATAAGTCAGCTGTAAGTTTGACCAATTTAAACATATTAATTATAAACTTTGATAGAAAGTATTAAATTATTAAACTTTAACATATCTTATCTTACCCTAAAATCATCCCACCAGGAGTCTCGGACCTCCTTAGGCACGTCAGTCGTGGCCGACTTCTCGTGCCTCATCGCATGTAGGTGCGTCGATAAAGCGGCGGGATCGGGATACCCGCCTGCAAACCTGTCAAATATATATTAAACAAATATATTACACAAATATGTAATTAACATTTAACCAAGGAAGCATTAAAATTTTAAAACTGTAAAATTATTACTTACTACTTAAGGCCGGAGATGGTAATGATAATCCTACCATCTCTATCAACAACCTCTGGGGTAGATAATGACCCAACCCCACTGATCGGATCGTGGAGAGAGTTGGATGCATCCTCGGGCTGAGAAAAGTGAGACTCAGCTCCTCCTGTAGGTACAGGTAGCTTTGTACCTGTAATGCAAGTAGGTAGAAGTCGGACCTTACCAGTCCGACCCCTACCTCTACCAGCTCGTCCTTCAGTTTCAGCGTTTGAGTCGCTACTACAAAACTCAAGTTCTTCTTCATCGTCATCCTTGGACATCCAATCATCTTCATCTTCTTTTACCTCGTCGTCTTCTTCTGCATCACCTTCAATAATCGGGACTTCGTCTTCAGACGGGGAAGAATGTGGCAAATCAACGGGTAATACTATTTTCAAGCCCAAGGGAGGCACGGGCATTTCATCCATTGGATGATTATCGGAAGATACAATGGGAGGCACGGGCATTTCATCTTCTTGATAACATCTTCTAATGACGATTCTGTAGTTATGTCGTCAGACCGATATGCTATATCAATCGTGCTTCTGGCCTTCCAAACAGCCCACCATCCCCTCTCATCAGCTCGCCGATAAGGGTATGGTGTCATGTATACTTGTTGTGGCTAAGATAAACACATCATCACCCGCATGTCTAGATGTCTGCTTCAACTCGATTAGGTCAAACGAGTCGTGCTTTTTTATACCTCGTACAACGTCTCGCCAGTCACAATTGAATAGGATTATGTTTTTCCTCTCGAGATATCGTAACTCGATGACTTCTTTAAGGACACCATAATAGTCAAGGTTGCCTTTAAGATTGACACCGCTGTTATCTGTTTGTTTTCCCTCCCCGTATTCCTTAGTATGGAAGACATAGCCATCCACATAATATCCGTTGTATAAAGTAACTCTCATCAACGGATTTGCAGATATGTGAAATAATCTCGCGACTTTCGGGTCATTAGGATGTTCTAAAACCTGGAAAGTAATTCATAATAGGCATTTTTAAATGACTGAGATATTGTACCGTTTGGATGCATATATAAAATGTCTACATATAAATCGAGCCAGGAAATGATAGTTACATATTTGCGTAACCATGACGGAAACACTTTCTCTGTCCTGATTTCTCGCAATTCGTCAGATATATCATCTCCGGCTTGATCTTCGAACATACTGCATTAGGTTTAGAGTTTATACGAGTTATTTATGCATGTTCTAACTTTAATTTGAATCAGACGACTATCTAAAATTAAATGAAATTGATAATTAACTTACTTGAGATATTCCTCAACCTCAGGACAATTAAGGAGTATATAGAGTCTCGCAGCGTCATACTCCTTATTGCTTAGCATTCGAGTCTTAACCGGTTTACTAAGTGGCCGACCCGGAGCATTAAATAATGAGATGTCTCCATTGGCATCATGCTCTCCACCATCATAATTGCGCCCAACCCTAGTTAATCTCGTTTTAACATCGGGACGAAAATATTGCGCGGCAAAGGCAACAATTTCCTCTATAATAATAGCCTCGCATATTGAGGCCTCAACCTTTGCCCTGTTCCTCATCTTCCTTTTCAAATGACCGAGATACCTAATTGCGATGCATGACGGGATAAATAAATGTTACACAAGTTATAACCGACTTTTAAGTATGTTATAGAACGATTATTATGAGACGAGTAATTACCTCTCAAATGGATAGATCCATCTGTATTGAACTGGACCCCCAACCCTAACTTCATATGCCAAGTGGACCAGTAAATGCTCCATAGAATCAAAAAAAGGCGAAGGAAAGATCTTCTCAGGTTTGCAAATCGTCATGACAATGCTCGCTTCGAGTCTTCTCATGTCATCAACCCGCAGAGTGCTGGATGATAATGCTCTGAATGACTCACTCAGCTCGATTAACGCAATCCATATATTGCCAGGCAACAAGTCTCTAAGCGCAATAGGAAGTAACCTGTTCTGTAACACATGATAATCGTGACTCTTCAAACTATAAACCTTTCCTTCATCTACACTTACACAATTTCTGATGTTAGAAGCGTAATCGTCTGGAAGCCTCAATCCCTTCAACCACTTCAACACTAGAAGTCTTTGATCCTTGGTTAGCACGTATGGAGCGACAGGTTTCACTGTTTTACCATTGACCTCTTTTAGCTCCAAGGTAGGCAGCTTACATATATCTTTCATGTCCATTCGGGCTTTGGGTGTGTCCTTGGTAGTGGCCCTACAATCCATAATGGTGTTAAAAATATTGTCAAACACATTCTTCTCAATGTGCATGACGTCAAGGTTATGGCGTATCAAATTATCTTTCCAATACGGCAACTCCCAAAATATACTCTTCTTAGTCCAATTATGCTTTACACCAAAATCTCGTAGTCTATCCTTTGCAAACATCTTCCCCCACCTGGTCTTCTGTAGTTTAGATACCTTTTTATAAACAGTTTCACCGCTCAAACGTCTAGGCACCTTATCACGCTCAACCCTATTCTTAGTGAATTCTTTTCGTGATCTAAATGGGTGGTCATCAGGTAGAAATTGATGATGACAATCAAACCAACAAGGTTTACGAGAGTGCTCGAGTGTGAACGACTTAGTGTCATCCATACAAATAAGACATGCCAGCTTCTTCTGTGTGCTCCAACCCGATAACATCCCATAAGCAGGGAAGTCATTCACCGTCCATATCAACGCGGCTTTCATTTTAAAATTTTATTCTTTGAATGCATCCCATGTTTCCACTCCGTCTTCCCAGAGCATTTTCAACTCGTCAATCAAAGGGCGGAGATAAACATCAATATTCTTGCCAGGGCTAGTTGGTCCAGGTATGAACAGTGACAAGAACATGTAAGGATCACTCATACACAACTACGGTGGAAGATTGTAAACGGTCGCTATAACCAACAAAAGTAGGACTTCGCCCCAGGCCCGAAAAGAGTAAAATCATCTGCGTATATACACAAATATTTCTAGCTTCGGCAGCAAAGTCAGGATGGGTTGCATCAAATTGTTTCCAAGCCAAGCCGTCTGACGGATGAGTCAACACGCCATCCTCGCGCGGGCTTTTCTTGTGCCAACACATAGCTTCTGAATTAGCTTTAGACGCGTAGAGGTGCTGTAATCTCGGAGTCAAAGGCAGGTAACGCAACTGCTTATAAGGTTCATTCTTTTTACGTTTCGAACTGCCCCTCCGTTTCGGCTTATATCTATCCTGGCCACACACTGAACACTCTTTCAAGTTAGAATCTTCCTTGTAAAAAAGCATGCAATCATTCTTGCACGCATCAATCTTCTTATATTCCAACCCAATATTCCCAACCATCTTTTTTGTCTGATAGAAGTTCTCTGACATCTTATTCCCTTTCGGAAAGCTTTTTCGGTGCTTTCATGAGATGATCGAAACCAAATTGACTAATATTGCAATCTGACTTGATGTTTAGGAACTCAGCCATAGTCTCTAAAAACGGTCTGCTCAGAGCCAGGATACAACTTCTCCCTTGCAGACTCCATAGCATTAATGAACTTATTAGCTGCAGGATTTGGCTCCTATTGACGTGCGTTCTCTGACCAGTCAAAATGAGCACCAGCAACATCCCGAACCATATCTTCCATACCACGAACCGGTTCATCGTTCACACTCGTATTTACTGGTTCAGGTTCAGGTACAGGATTTCTTTGCTGGTTACTTTCCGGCCTAGTCAATACTCTAATTTGCTCACCGTGAGCTACCCACCGCTTGTACCAAACTTGAAACCTATGTTGGAGAAGGTGCTTCTCAATAATCATCGAAGGGAAGTACTTTCGATTTTTGCATCTATCACATGGACACCTAATGTTGTTACCACTCATGTATTTGGGGTTCGCTAGAGCAAATTCGATAAAACTCTTCAAACCTCTAATAAACTCATCTGTAATACCATTACGATTCGGCAACCTTCGATTATACATCCAACTGCGATCGTCAGTCGACATCACTCCTATTAAGCAACAAACGATTAGTATGAGATCGAATACACTATTAAGTAATCACTATTCATCACTCTCAATACTAGTTTAAGTGATTTCGTGTCCCATGATTTCAGGTAAGGCTTCTATCCTATTCGAAAACACACGAATGACATGTATTGTAAACCCTAATAAACCCTATATACCCTATACCTTAAACCTTATTTAACTCGTTATGACTATTTATAATCGGTATCTATCATCATATTCTCGTTAACTCATCTCTCAAGGTGATCGTCCCAAATTTCCCACATCAATGTAGGTTTAGTGGATTCAAGATGGGAGATCATTCAATTGAAGTACCTCTTCCATTTGCCGTCGAGCAATTTCTTGATAAAATTTGTGTACGTCGTCATTTATCTCTGTTGTCGAATTAAGATTATTTAAGAAGAGGAATTCTTGAAAGCATCCAAGTACAGCGTAGTTTTTTAAAAGGGGAATTCTTAATATCGTTGATAGCTGTTCATCCTTCATTGAAGCCTACAAATATTGCTGAGGAAGAAGAGTTATCAGCACTTGAGAGTGAGGTCAAAAAGGATTGTAAATTATCCTTATACTGGAGTTAAGACTAAGTTTTAACAAAACTTAGTAGCATCTGTTCAGGAGAGAGAGAGTGTGTGTGAGGGAGAGATTATAATTTTAAAGGAAAAATTAAATAAATACAAAAAAGAAAGAGAGAGAGAATGTGAGAGATTATAATTAAAAAACCAAATAAATATAAAAAAGGGTAAAAATTACTATAAAATTGGAGAGAGAGGTGGCTGGCGATGGCAGTGCGGTGGAATCTGTTCAGGAGAGAGAGAGTGTGTGTGAGAGAGAGATTACCGACGGCGGAGGTTGTTTACAACGGCAACGGCAAGGCGACGGTGGTGGATGTGTGCGTGTGAGGGAGGGGGGACGGCTGAGAGACAGAGGGAGTAAACTGAGAGAGAGAGAGGGAGAAAACAGAGAGAGAGAGAGAGAATACCATGAACTGGTTCATCGTCCACACTCGTATTTACTGGTTCAGGTTCAGGTACAGGATTTCTCTGCTGGTTACTTTTCGGCCTAGTCAATACTCTAATTTGCTCACCGTGAGCTAGAGCTGGCAATGGGTTGGACTGGGCCAGCCCAGCCCCAGCCCGTCGGGCCAACACATAAAATCGGGCCGGGCCAGCCCAGCCCAAAAACTACATCGGGCCTCAAAACTCTAGCCCAGCCCAACCCAGTTATAAGTCATTGGGCTTTCGGGCTAAATCGGCCCAAATTTCTACCAAAACATATTTTTTACAAAATTTACAAGTTATCACATAAAAAAAAAATTCACAACTCATTACAAGTCTACAATTTATCAAATAAAATCTCTAAATAATAAGTCGTATCTTGATGATTAAAATACAACTATGTAAATTGTTTGTAGACAGGAGGAGTGTAAAATACATTAAAAACATAAGAAACAATTGACTGAAAATTTGCATTAACCTCAATCAAACATTTTTCTAATTATTTTTAAAAGCATTGCAAATAAACATAAGAGATATTTTTATATTAATTAAAAAAATAATTTACACTCCAGTCCGTTCCCTTTATTAATCTTGGAAACATTGAACATAAACTTCATGACTTCAAATAACCAAGTCTTGGACTTCGAAGATACACTCCTGTTCGTTCCAAATAATTTACACTCCTGTCCGTTCCCTTTATTTTTAAAAGTATTGCACATAAACTTGTTTTGTACACAGCATGTACAACACTAAAAGATCACTTAAAGCAGCAAAAATTGTTTGATTGAAAACTTAATAAAAGTGTATCGGTGGGTGGTGGCGAAAAATCGGGCTTTTTTGGCCCGAGCCCAATTAGCCCACGGGCCTATTGGACCGGGCCAAAAATGCCCAATTTTTTCGGGCCTTATAAATTGAAGCCCAAGCCCCCCATAATATCGGGTTGGTTGGACCGACCCATTGACCGGGCTAATTTTGCCGGCTCTACGGCGTGAGCTACCCACCGCTTGTACCAAACTTGAAACCCGTGTTGGAGAAGGTGCTTCTCAACAATCATCGAAGGGAAGTACTTTCGATTTTTGCATCTATCACATGGACACCTAATGTTGTTACCACTCATGTATTTGGGGTTCGCTAGAGCACATTCGATAAAACTCTTCAAACCTCTAATAAACTCATTTGTAATACCATTACGATTCGCAACCTCCGATTATACTTCCAACAATCGTCGATCAACATCACTCCTATTAAGCAACAAACGATTAGTATGAGATCGAATACACTATTAAGTAATCACAATTTATCACTCTCAATACTAGTTTAAGTGATTTCGTGTCCCATAATTTCAGATAAGGCTTCTATCCCATTCGAAAACACACGAATGACATGTATTGTAAACCCTAATAAACCCTATATACCCTATACGTTAAACCCTATTTAACTCGTTATGACTATTTATAATCGGTATTTATCATCATATTCTCGTCAACTCATCTCTCAAGGTGATCGTCCTAAATTTCCCATATCAATGTAGGTTTAGTGGATTCAAGATGGGAGATCATTCAATTGAAGTACCTCTTCCATTCGCCGTCGAGCAATTTCTTGATAAAATTTGTGTACATCATCATTTATCTCTGCTGTCGAATTAAGATTATTTAAGAAGAGGAATTCTTGAAAGCATCCAAGGACAGCTTAGTTTTTTAAAAGGGGAATTCTTAATGTCGTTGATAGCTGTTCATCCTTCATTGAAGCCTACAAATATTGCTGAGGAAGAAAAGTTATCAGCACTTGAGAGTGAGGTCAAAAAGGATTGCAAATTATCCTTATACTGGAGTTAAGACTAAGCTTTAACAAAACTTAGTAGCATCTGTTTAGAGAGAGAGAGAGAGAGAGAGAGAGAGAGAGAGAGTGTGTGTGTGTGTTAGAGAGAGATTATAATTTTAAAGGAAAAATTAAATAAATATAAAAAAGAAAGAGAGAGAGTGTGTGTGTGTGAGAGAGAGAGAGTGTGAGAGATTATAATTAAAAAATCAAATAAATACAAAAAAGGGTAAAAATTACTATAAAATTGGAGAGAGAGGTGGCTGGCGGCGGCAGTTCGGTGGAATCTGTTCAGGAGAGAGAGAGAGAGAGTATGAGAGAGGGAGAGAGAGATTATAATTTTAAAGGAAAATGAGGTTTAAAAAAAATTGAGAGAGAGTGCGTGAGAGAGAGATTACCGGCGGCGGAGGTTGTTTACAACGGCAATGGCACGGCGACGGTGGTGGATGTGTGCGTGAGAGAGAGAGGGAGTAAACGAGAGAGAGAGAGAGAGAGAGAGAGAGAGAGAGAGAGAGAGAGAGAGAGAATAAAGACAAATCGCGAATGGGTCATTCGATTTGGGTTTTTCATTTTCAATTTATTGTCTGAGCTTCGACAAGACATTATACTTAAATTATCGTTAGATATAATTACGCGGATATTCGACGAATTTAATCACAAATTTCTGGTATTTTTGTAAGGGAATATTCGAAAAATATTCCTTTATTACTGTTAGAAAACTACTGTCGAATTTTTCCGCAAATTAGGATCAAAGAGTACACTTTTTATATAGTATATAAAAGTCCATATGTGTATGTTCCAAATTTTCAATTTTGTAAAGACAATTAAGTCGACCAAAAATAAGCCAAATGAGAATTCTTGACATGTATGAGAGAGAGCAAAATTGTTTACTCAATATACGCACGTACGAACTTTTGATTTGTAAACAGAATATTCAACCTGTTCTAAAATGAGTGTTCATTCTCGTTTATAATCATGAACAAAGATGAAAACTCATTTTAGTCTGGAATAATAATTTTTTCAATGTGCTTTATTAGTTTTGCATATGTGAAATTCATACTTAAAGCGGAAAAACATACCTAAATTAAAGATAAAGAAGAAAAAAAGGTTTTTGTTTGGGTTCCTTTTCCACACAGTAAACCTAACTCGAAAATAAAAGATGTTTTGAAGCTTTAACTATCTTTCTTTTCCTTCATTAACTTGGTGTGACTTCCTTAAGACCCTGAATAAATAAATACTCATTTCGTTTCACCTAAATAATTTATGTTTAAAAATTAAATAATTAAGAAATATATAAATAGTATTAGAGTTAGTCATAATTACAAAAATATTTGAGTATAGCCAATATATTTATAACATATATGGAGGGTAACGTGAAAAGGTTTATAGAAATTGTAGGTATAACTTTTAAAATGGACAATTTAGGTGGAACATCTAAAATAAAATAGTGAACTCTTTGCCAAAAACGGAGTGATCAGTAAAAAAGAGACATTAACCTTTTTCCTCTTAATAAATACTAGAAATAATTATATTTTCCCTTTAATTTAGAAGGAAATAGATACTCTTTACGTCCCTAAATTATTATCTTGTTTGATTCGGTACACAAATTAAGAAAAATAATTAACTTGATTATTACTATTGATATAGTGTGTAGTTTCTTTTAATGTCCATGTGTATTTGATTCATAATTAAAATAAAAAAATTAAGGATAAAATTATAAAATTAATATTTTTTTAAAAAATTTTAAATAAGAAAATTATTCGTAACTGAACAAAAAATAAAAATAAGAAAATAATTTAGAGACACATTACTTTTTTTATGTCAAAAAAAAAAAAAAGGGTCACGTCAAAGTAACAGGAGTAATAGATTAAAAACATTCAACATTGGAGTCATTGTCAAGTAGGAGTAGAAAAGACCACTTTAGTTTTAAATTATAGTTTTGTTTGACAATTTCTTTTTTTGTTAAACTAAATATTTTTTAAATCTAAATTTGATGTATAATTTTTTATTTTTTTAAATTATAAAATAAGTACTTGTTGTAAAATACTATAAATTATGTATTTTGTGATTTTAAAAAAATAAAATATGTCAAATTTACGTTTAAAAAATATCTTGATTAACTAAAAAAAATAAACATGAAGATAATTTAGAAACGGAGAGAGTAGAATACTTTATTACATTTACATATAAGAAATCAATCTTACTACTTAAAATGGGAAAAAATGCCCAACATAAACATAAAGAAGAAAAAGGGTCTTGCTTGCTTTCTTTTTTCTCACAGTAAGTAAACCTGACTAGAAGCAAAACAAATATTCAAAATTAAGCCATTAAATCACCACTACAAACCAACCCTACATATTTTTACATAACACATTAGATAGATATATTGTTTCTGAGAAGATAGAAAATGAAAAATAAAATTTACTTATAACTTAAATTTAGAAAATAACCTTTAGCTTTTTGAGAAAATCACGACTCCTTTTATGGGACAAAGCTGGGGAGTATAATTTACCTAAAAATTAATTTTTTTATTATAAAGGCTCATCAAATCAGAATTCCATTTGAATGTTTTCAAATGGAGAAGATTTTTTCTACTTATTAATGTAAATAATAAAGTACATACAAATGTTGTTCCTTCACTCTTTTTCTATTTTCTATTTAAATTATTTATTTATTCAAACCATTTTGTCAGATCAAGTACTCTGCGATATATATATTTATTTATTTATTTGAGTCAAAATCATTTTGTTGAAATATTGATCTTTGTTACACAATTTATAAATGTTACTTAAAACATTTTGTTAATTGTCAACTTGGTATTAGGGCCTGTTTGTTAACTCAATTAAGAGTTTAATTAGAAAAATTTTAAGTGATATTAAAAATAAGATATTATATCACTTCATAAATTAAGTATCTCTGAAAAATAGCTAAAATTTCAAGTCAAAAGAAGATGTTTAAATGTTTTAAGCTTTACTTTATCAGATATTCAAATCTTAATTTTCAATTTTAACAAATAGACCTTTTAACAGTGTTAGTCAAAGAGTCGAATTAAGGATCTATTCGAAAATCACTGCTGTCAAAATTTATGGTTCAATATTTATGTCAAGGAGAAGGGGTACTAGTGGAACATTAGAAAGTACAAGGGAAGCCTATGATATTCTCTTAAAGATAGAAATAGACTTCAGATGCAAATCAGACGGTTGACAGTAACTGAGTATGTACAAGATTCTCTGATACACAGTAAAATAGCAGCAGATGAATATTCCCGTATCGTAGACTTTAAAAAGATGAGAAATTACCCACTATAACCCTCACAAGTCACACCTCGTTATTTTGGTGCCTTTTTAAAAAAAAAAAAAATTATTATTAGGGTTAATTACACTATTAGTCCCTCGATTATGGGCTATTTCACCAGTAGTCCCTTAACAATTTTTTTTTCAAATTTCAGTTCTAAAAGTATCAAAAGTTACGCAGCTAGTTCTTTTGATGGATGCCCTTAGTAAAATCCCGTTAAGTCAACCATGTGTGATGCACATGCCATTTTTTCAAGGGTATTATGAAAAATTCCTAGAGGAATTTAATTATAGCAAATTTTTATTTTTTTAATTTAAATTAACAAATTGTTATCTTAATCTAATTAAATATTAATTTTAACTTAATACAGATTAGTAATAGTATTCAAATAAAATTAAGGTTAATAATTATTACACTAATTGGTCAAATAAAAAAATAAACTTAAACAATCAAACCATCACCGATCACTTCCCCACCCACCCACTCGGCGAAGTTCGGCGGCAATAGTGTTCAAACAAAAACCTAAACAACTGGCTGGGTTTCTACAACCTCTGTCTCTCTTCAAAAAAACCCAGAAGATCTGTAATATTTCAAAAAGATAAAATCATAAATTTCTTTTACGAAATCACGAGATGTGATGCTCGAAAAGAGGATCGAGTGGTTGCAATCGATTGTGCTTTTGTGAACTCACGAGATGGGAATGGATCGAGAAATTAAAGAACCCTCAAAAATTAGAAATTTCCGTTGTTTGGTCTGAGAGCTGCCCCTTTCTTTCCTGCTTTTGGTCGAAGGGTCAGTAAGATAAGGACCAATCCTTTTAGCTTATTCATGGAGAGTCTACGATTCAGAAGGTTTCGAGCAGTTCTGGAACGAAGTCTTTGAATTGCACATGCTCTTTGTCCCTTCCAACTCAGCCCACAACTTTCAAAAAATTCTTGAACCGTACTCGTCACTGGTCAGTTTGTCCTAGTCGAGATGATCTTTTTCTAAATCGATGATTCACATTTCAGATTGTACGAATCAAATTTCACAAATAAATAAAAGGGCCTATGTGGACATCTCGGATGCTATGAATCGCTAAAAGTGCACGGGGGTAACATCTTAGATGAAGGAGTGCACGAGGGTGACTCCCGGATCTGTGGGAAATGATGGGGCTGCGGGAGTTTTGGAGATGAACGGAGAAGATGGCCAGAGTAAGTGCATGGGGAGAATTGTTATGCTGTGTGCTGCTGTTGCGGTTTCTGTGAGAGAGGGCTTTTTGATTTTTTTTTTTTATATATAGAAAAAGGAATTCTTCGGATTGAAATTTGAAAAAAATTTGTTAAGAGACTACTAGTAAAATAGCTTATAGACGAGGGACTAATGGTGTAATTAACCCATATTATTATTATTGTTGTTGTACGTTGGAGGCTCTACCAACAAAGTCAAAAAAAAAAAGAACACCACCTAGACCAAGCAATTCTAACTTGTTCCTTAAGAGCATATGTTAAAAATTATTAATTAGGGTAGTTGTGTGTATAATTATTAGACCTGTCAAAATAGTTTTAGCCCGCTGGGCCAGCCCGGACCGTCATACAAAATAGGCGGGTTGGGTTGGCAAAATATAGGACCATTTATAAACGGCTCAAACGGGCTGAACCCGTGCGAGTTGCGGGCCAAGGCGGTGCGGTTCGGGTTGGGGCGGGTTGGTCCGCCAATCTAAGGAGCAAGGATAAAAATAAAAATTTCAAAATAATAATAAAAAAACTTAAGCAGGACTCACATCCTGTGAGCATAAGAAGTCAATTCCTTTTTTTCCTTAATACTAATCCCTTGCAAATTCAACAGCAGTTTTTATTTTTATTTGGGAAGACTTTCATTAATTTAATGTTCTCCTCTGTGTATTGTATTAATTTAAAGTTTTATTTGGGAAGACTTTAATTAATTTTTGGGCTTTATATATAATATTTATATCAAAATGTCAAATTTTTAGCTTAATAATAATTATATTAAATTTTAAATTAATGTATTATTTTTTGATGGGTTGATCCGTTTAACCAATAACCCGCAACGGTTTGGGTTGGGTTGACACATATTAGGCCCGTACCCTTAACGAGCTAGCCCACATCGCACCGCCAAATAGCAGATTTATAAAGCCCACAGACTGACCCGCACCGTTAGCCCGCTTTGACTCCTCTAATAATTATGTACTTAAAAATGAACAAAATAATATGTAAATTATGAATTTATGCGCTCATTTTACATAATTTGATGTATAATCATCATATTAAGTATCCTTAAGATATGCCTTAGGGCCGGTATACATCCTCATCTTAGCGGTCACCCTATCATTTATATGAGTGTATTTGGTTTTATAATTTAAGTTCAAAAGAAATAAATTAACGACGACTCGATTCTATAATTTTGGATTTTTTTTAATAATTAGAAAAAAAGAGTGATATAGAAAAAAATTAGTGGAAATAATTTTGTGTTGTCAAATTAATACTTCGTATAATTTATTATGCTTTTAATTTATTTCTTAATAAAAGGTTTAGATTATTGATTTAAAAAAAGAGAGTCTAATTTATAAAGAAATGAATTAAAATCATAATAAACTATACGAAGTATTAATTTGACAACACAAAAAATTACTTCAAGAATATCTTAAAGCGAACATATTTAAAGCCAATATTTATTTAGAGCCGGAGTTTTCAATAATTATTTTATCTCATTTGATGGTTATTATTATTATTCTCAATTAGATCAAAATCAAAACCTAAAATTTATTAGTTATTTGAAAAATAAAATTAATGTAAGTAGGTGAGTCATTTAATGCAATTAATCTCAACCTTTGAATTTTAATTTAATAAAAAATATAATAATAACCATCATTGGTTTATAGGAAATATAGCCGAATTGCTTTCGAATCGAGGATCCGAAGGAGTCCAATCCTATAGAGACGTCGCTTTTGCGCGGTACCTTTTATTTTTCTCCCACGAGACATTCTTTCATTCCAAAGTCAAATAATGCTATAGTTACTTAAAGAATATCAAATTTTTTATACCAAATAATATGCCAACTGATGTGATGCATTAATTATGATTTTTAATTTTATTTTTTGTACCACATTAGCTGCCACATCATTTGGTTCAAAAAATTTAGTACTCTTTATATACTCATAGTATTACTCTATATCTATATATTAGTATTACTAAAACAAAAGTCAAAGCTGCCACATGATCGCTGCGTTAAAAGTTTTCCCACCTAGTCTTCTCTCTCTCTCTCTAATTTCTCAAAACCCTTCATATTCTCTAGATTTCATCAATTGTAGCTCTCTTTTTTACCTTTGCAAAAATATCTTCTTAATAATGCCGACGTGGTAACATTCTCTTTATTTATTTATTTATTTTAAACTCTAATTCTGTTTTTATTACACCTTTTATTTTATTATAAATTACTAATATCATATAGAAATGTATGTCGATTACTTCAAATACAATGATCTCAACTAACCAAAATAGTAATTAAAAAAAGTTATAAATAAAAAAATTACAATTTAGGATATAGCTAAAGTCAAAATAATAATTAGAAAATCATCCTATTATAAACAACTTTCACAATTTTTTTATTAAAATTATGCATTATACGAGTATTGACGTAGTTAATACTAAAACAAAAGCCAAAGCTTCTACATGACAATTTTGTGTTAAAAATTTCCAACCTAAACTACTTTCTCTATCTCTCATTTCCCAAAAACCCATCATATTTTCTCCCATCTATTATCTTTATTCAAACTCTCTCTCTCTCTCTCTCTCTCGGCAAAAATCTTCTTAATGATGTCTATGTGACAACTTCCTCTTTAAAAAAAATAATAAATTAAACTCTTCTTCTATTCATATTACTTTTTTTTTAATTTTAAATTACTAATATCTTATAAAAATTTATGCAAATTACTTTAAATACAATGACCTTAACTAACTAAAATAATAATTAGAAAAAGATATTTTATAAATTTAAGATGCAGTTAAATGAAAGCAATAATTACAAAATTTCTTATTATAAACAACTTTAATATTTTTTTTATATTAAAATCATGCATAGTACTAACCTAATAAAATTAAGGGTTAATGACACCATTAGGTCTCTCGATTATGTACTATTTCACCAGTAGTTCCTTAACAATTTTTTTTCTTTTCAAATTACAGTCTCACAAATTTAAAATTGTCTCACAGCTAGTCCTTTTGATGGATGTCGTTAGTAAAATTTCGTTAAGTGGCCCATGTGCTTCTCATGTCCATTTGAAAAGGGCAAAATTAGAATTTTACGAGCCCTCTTTACTCATCTTCAAACTCTTTACAAATCTTCAACATGGCAAAGGGTTTTCAAACTCAGAACAGTAAGGGTTTTCGCCGTAATGGTTTGATTTTACTTCTGACCAAAGATTGAGAAAATTTAAAATTAATAACATCTTTACATCCACACCCTAATTCTATGGCAGAAAGTTAATAATATCTTTACATTCAACATGGCAAAGTTGTGACAGAAAAAAAGATGATATCTTTACATCTCATTCCTCAATTGCCTTCCTTCTAAAACCCTATTTCCATCCAAACCCCCAAATGTTCTTTCTCCAATTTATCAAATTTCAAACACTTATTCGGAAATCGAAACTTCATCGGTTCTCGCAAACAAATTTTCCATATAAGTGAAGTCGCCCCCAAGGTTTTGGACTTAAAAGGCGATGACGATGGTTAGAAGGCAATGATGGTGGCGGCGGCGACGGCGATGATGAAGACGATGATGATGAGAAGAAGAAGAAGTCAGCGGTTGAATCTGGGTTTTGGATTCAACTATGATGAAATTTCAGAGCTTTGTAACTCTCTACTCAACGGCAGTTTGATAGCCCTAAGGATAGATCCAACTCTTACTGGAACCATATTGTCTGATGCTGCTGTTACTGCTCAGCGCCGGACCGTTACTTTGGGTCAGAGAGGGCATTCTTCATAGAGTGGTTCGCTCTTCGTCCAGCTCATGCCATTATGCGATGAAAGCTGATCGCTGGCAATTCTTTTCATGCTTTACGAAGCTATAAGGAAAAGCCGATAGCCGAAGCATCAAATTCCACGTTACAGTAATTGTATTGCTGATGCTGCTGTGTTTCTACTGCGTTGTTGAGTATGGTTTTTTTTTTTAAGTCTTGCACTTGAAAATTTATAAATGCCCTTAACCAGAGTCACGTGTCGAGCACATGACTGACTTAATGGATAAATCCTAACGATATCCACCAAAAGACTAAGTGTGTCTAATTTTGGTACTCTAAGGATTAAAATTTAAAAAAAAATTCTTAAGGGACTATCGTAGAAAAGTACATAGTTATGGGACTAATGGTGTAATTAACCCTAAAATTAAAAAAAATTAAAAAAAGATTTACTTAAGAGAGAGCGAGTATAAATTGGTGCAGCGTACACATCATTCTAATGGTATGAGAATTAACACGTGGCATAATCTTAGTGAGATGACAAGAAAACTCGTGCATAAAACGACGCCGGAGTTAGACTAGCTGTTATGTGAGAGAAGTACTTGGCCTAGTGCACGTGCCAGCTAGTGTAAAAGAAAGCCACGTCAGTTCGTGATGACGATACTGAGTACTCTAGATCTGATGGTCATGGTACAAGTAGCATCTCTCCTGCTCTGAATGTACTCCAGTTTTTATTTACTCCCAAACCCCCCCGCCCCCAAAATAAAAAATAAAATAAAAACCCTCCCCTCTAATACAATACAAATACAAATACAAATACAAATACAAATACTACTACTATAACTATAACTAGAACTAAGTCTAAAACTCTCGTCTATGTTTTTAGTGTGTGCGTGCGTTGAGAGGGAGGAGAGAGAGAGAGAGAGAGAGAGAGAGAGAGAGAGAGAGAGAGAGAGAGACGCAGGGCTTTTGTTGCTTTGTCACTCCAAGGCTTATCAGTTTATTATCCCCACCCCACACCTCCCCGGTTTAGCACCAGCCAAAACTTCAAATGGGAGAGGTCTGTCTCCATCAACACCCTTTAACCTCATTTTTTTCCGATCTTTTTCTTCCTTCATCGTATCTGTTCGATTGATTTGATTTTATGTGGTGTTTGATTTTTCCCAGGAAGTACAGAAACCGGCGGAGGAAAAGAAACCGGAAGAAGCTAAAAAGCAAGAAGAGAAACAGAAACCCGAAGAACCACCTGCACCTGCCGAGAAACCAAGCGACGGCGGCGATGATAAGAAAGAAGAGCCCAAAGCAGCCGCGGCCGAGGAATCAAAAGACCCACCGCCGCCACCTCCACCGCAAGAGATTGTCTTGAGAGTCTTCATGCATTGCGAAGGCTGCGCTAGAAAAGTCCGCCGCTGTCTCAAAGGCTTTGAAGGTTCAGTTCAATTGATGTTTCAAAATTAATTTTAATTTGAACTTTTGATTAGAAATGATTTTAGATCAATGCGTGTTTCTGCAGGTGTTGAAGATGTGCAGACTGATTGCAAGACGCATAAGGTTGTGGTGAAGGGAGAAAAGGCAGATCCGCTCAAGGTTCTTGAAAGGGTCCAGAAAAAGAGTCACCGGCAAGTCGAGCTGCTCTCTCCGATACCGAAGCCGCCGGCGGAGGAGCCCAAAAAGGAAGAAGTTAAAGAAGAAACCAAACCGGAAGAGAAGGAGGTTGGTGCCTTTTTTTTTATTCATTTTTTTCAAATTTCCTTATTGTTTTTACTTAATTTGGTGATTTTTGATGGGGTTGTTGAGGTCATGTGTTTGTTATGTTTTTGAACCGCAGCCTCAGGTGATTACAGTGGTCTTGAAAGTACACATGCATTGCGAGGCTTGTGCTCAGGAGATCAGAAAACGCATACTTCGAATGAAAGGTTATTATTATTATTATTATTATTTTTCCTTCTTTTCCTTTTTCTTGTTCAAATCAGGATTTTTTTTCTTTCTGTTTTTAATTTAATTCGATTGTTTTTCAGCTACCCTTTTTAGAAAATACTCCAATTACTTTTATTTCTCTTTTTGAATCTAAAGTATAATCGAAAAGAGGCGTTATAATTGAATGCGGGATAATCTTTTACAATCTGTACATTCTTTAATTGGAATATATAACTCTTTTCTTTGAGATTCTCAGAATATTTTTCAAATTCAAGTCAATTCTCACTTTCGGATTACAATTCAAAAAAAAAAATTTTTTTCCTAAATTAATTGCATAAATCTTGTACTGCTCATGAATGAGATTAAGCACACAAACCTGCATATAATCCAAGGGAAAATCTAAATTAAAGGATGTCAACTTTTGATGATGCTATATATAGGGGTGGAAAGTGCAGACCCAGATCTAAAGAGCTCACAAGTGACAGTGAAAGGCGCATTCGAGGCAGCAAACCTGGTGGAATACGTGTACAAGAGAACCGGCAAGCACGCGGTGATCGTGAAGCAAGATCCGCCGCCGCCGCCGCCGCCCGAGAAGAAAGAGGAAGGAGGAGAAAAGGGGGGGAAAGATGGAAAAGAAGAGAAGAAGGGTGAAGAGGGTGGAGGTGAGAAAAAGGAAGAAGGTGGCGAGGCGAAACCAAGCGAGGGAGGTGAGGACGGCGCTGCAAAGCCGGCGGCAGCTGAGCAAGAAGACGTCAAAGTGGTGGAGCTAAGGAAGAATGAGTTTTACTACTATTACCCACAAAATTACCAAGTCCACCACCCAGCAAGGTTTGCAGCTGAATCATCTTATGCTTACCCACCAGCACCCCAAATGTTCAGTGATGAGAATCCCAATGCATGCTCAGTTATGTAAATTTGAAGTGATGTGAGGGGTGAAATGGGGAAAAAGGGGTAGCACATGGGAATGGGAGAGAGGAGCTATTGTCCATGTCCATGTCCAAGGCCCTTCATTTGTTGTGCTCTACATGTGGCCCTGTCTGTGGGGGGCTCTGTTTAGTAGTATAAGTCTGCAGACAAAGCTGTAAGAATTTTGTGAGTGACTTTGTACCTTTTTTTTTTTATTTTTTATTTTTAGTTTACTAGTATAATCGTTGTTACTACATAGTAAGAGTACTATAAATAATAATTATACTAGTATAATATATAGTACTCTTTTTTATTTAGAATTATATAATAATAATAATAAGAGTTTTAATTCTCTCTATCTCTCTCTCTCTCAAGTAGTTTGTTTTGTCTGTTGTGACTTAAAGGGGCTCGCTCTGTAGAAGAATTTGTTGTTTTGAGGGAGGGGAGGGGGTTGTTGAATTGTTTAAGAGTTGTTTTGGGTGGCAAAGCTGGTCTCCTAATCCTAAAAAACTGTTTTGACCACAACTCGGGGAGGGTATCTATTTGGTGTGCGAGCGTGTAAATTAATGAACGTAGAGCTGAAACTTTTTTTTTTTTTTTTTGATATGAGGGATAGATAGATAGATAGATAGAAAATGAAGGCCCACAAAAATATGTAAAAGTAAAAACATAGGTTGAGGTGCTGAACTGAACGTGGGAATTGGATTATGGGGGACCAGTTTATATTTGTGTTGTGTATACTACTGTATAGGAAGGATATCAGAACAGCATTTTCCTAAATAAATAAAAAAGAACAGCTTTTCCTTATTGTTCTAATCAATCACTCACTCACTCACTCACTCAGTTATAGATGATTGTAAATTACTTCCCAATCTACTATGTGTACATATATATATATATATATATATATATATATATACAAGTGTCCGTTTGATTCAGTGTTAATAAAATACAGTATTTGAAAATTTTAAAAATGCATGTTTTTTTTTAGTAGCGTTTTTAAAAAAAAAAATGAAAATTCCCGCGTTTTAAAACACAGTTGCGCTTTGAAAACGTTACTTTTTTTGTCACAGCCTTGAAACATAATTTTTGCAAATAAGCTGCGTTTTATTCCTATGTGTTGATTAAAACGCACGATCAAACGGGTTCTAAGTTTATAAATTTCTACTTTGACACTTATAACTTCTAATGATATATCTAAACATTAAGGTCATTAGTGTATATTCATTAGTATAATCTCCCCCAAAAGCCAATTTCCTTGATTTTAGTAAGAAATCTAAAAATAGTCACTATTTAGGGACGAATGAAGTATAAAAATTTGGATCCATATCATTATTTTATCTGTTAGCTCAAATATATTTAGCCTTTTATTAATTTGATTGCATCCAGTACACTAATTTTCATATAAATAGTGATCACACTACAATATGCAAGGTCTTCTTTATAAACTTAGTTTTCATCAAGATTTTAGCTGTGTTAGGATTTTGCCTTCGGCAAGCTTGAGATTTGCAGTTTTAGTTACCATCAAAAGCTGCGTATTCTATCGACATAGAATGTGCTGATATATGAAGACTTGCAGATATTTCTAATGTCTACATGGAAGGTAAGGAAATCTCAAGAATCAATCTCATAGTCTTATCTTTACAGTTGTATCACGTGCTATTGAAATTTTCAAGACGCCAACAGTTATTGCTACAACTAAGTTTTAATGAAAGACAAAGGTGTTTTGGATAAAGACAACTTTGCCCTTCATTAAAATTTGTCCATGCACATAATGCATATCAGGCAGCTAGTAAACTCATTATTTGAAAGACGAGTCTCAATAGCTATTTCCATCAACTGCAACAGATTTGAAATTTAAAGTTAAAATCCACGCCTTCTTGAACGACTCCAACAACTGACTATATATAGCCCTTTCTTGAGCATTGAAGGTGGTTGGTCAAGCTTAGAATTCAATTTTAGTCAAAATATTATTTATATTTATCATTAAATCATTGATAGTTTTTCCAATTTATAATTTTTGAAAGCTTATTTGATTACACACACAAACACACGAGTGAAATCAGTCCTTATTTAAAGGACATCATCACTCATAAACTTAGGACAAATGTTTTTTTAACATGATCCATTAGTGGTCAAGTACAAATTTTATTTAGGTCATTTTAAGTCAACGATAGTGTGATCATGCTTTGTAAAGAACTAATGGATAAATAATGTATATTTGAAATCCAATATTGACCACCTTGATAGTGACGTAACAACCTTTATGTTGTGATCTCTTTAATTTCTTGCTTATCAACTAAGAATCACTATTTGCTGATCTATTTGTTTCAAGTATTTGTTTTTATCCCCAACCTTAGTAGTCTATCTAAATAATAATATAGCGATTTTTCTCTTTGTGACTTTATTTTAAAGCATGTTTTTTTTTTTTTGTAAATATTGTCATTTTGAAAAAAAAAACTACCTATTTAACCTTAAACCAACTTTGTTATTTTATACCGCTGCCCCAACTTATCTATCAATATGAAATCTGATTAAATTAAATTATTTTGGTAATAAGTTTTAAAAATACATTACACACTATTCAAACCTCCCCCAAAAAAAACCTTTTTTTTTTAACCACATTTAATATTTTCACGCCCATTTCAAGGCCTAAAAGAAAAGGAGGAATCCACATTTAATTTGTTAAATAAAGTAATATGGTTATTCAAATAAATATTCAAGGGTAACTTACAAATAACCCTCATCAACTATTTTGGGTTCAAATTTCCCCACTTATTTACCGATTGAAGCAATGTGCGGGGCTATAATATTTTTCTTAATCGCAGCTTCTATTTAGGTACTACCATTTGAGTTGACGTAAAATTGCTCACCCGTTTAAGTATTTTTTTTAATAATAAAGCTCTATTAGTGTTTCAATTGACTATTTTACCCTTATTACTTTAGTCATTCTTTGTACAAAAAGATGGTCAAAAAAGTAATTGCTTATCTTTATTTTGAATATTATCGTAAAAATAATACGTATAGATGGTCATGTGAGTATTAGGTGGGCAAATTTCGTCAATTCAAATGGTAGTGCCTAAATAAAAGGTGCTATTTAAGAAAATGTTATAATTGAGAAGGGCACAATGCTTTAATTAGTAGTGGAGGGAGGTAACTCAAACTTTACCGATAGTTGAGCAGGGTTCTTTGTAATTTACCCAATATTCAAACCATAAATCTAAAAGATACTCTCTCCGTTCCATCCAAAGATTTCAGGTTTAAAAATTTTCATTATTAAGAGATATATATTAGTGTTATTGGATTTGGTTATAATTATAAAAATATTTAAGCATAATCAAAATAATTACAACACAAGTGGAGGGTAAAGATGAAAGATTATGAAAATTGTAAATATAAGTTTTTTTGAAAGGAAACTATTTAAGAGAAACATCCAAAAATAATATAGTAAACTATTTGCCTGAATGAGAGTAATTAACTTGACGCAACTATCAAATTTTGAAAAAGACATTTTTCCAACTACCTCCTTCAGTGACATGCGGTTTTCTCATAAAATTGCTATTAAGAAAATTTCAAAAGTCTAAAAAAACAAATTGAGGATTTATATTTTATACAAATTAATAGAGAAGACATAACTCAACCTAAAAGTAGTTAATTTCTATTAATATATCAATCATAAGTAAAATAAAATTTTATAAAATAAAATTGAAAAGTAACATATTTCAGAGATTAAAACTAACATATCTCAGAGCATTAAAATTAACATACTTCTTCCGTCTCAAAATAATTGTCATTTTAGTAAAGTTTTTTAATTTTGTCTCAAAACAATTGTCGTTATAAGATTTTTAAGAAACATTTGCCCATATTTTGTCAAAATTGTCCTTATTAATTACTTTCATTAAAGAAGGATGGTACGAAGAAAAAGAAAAATACTCCTATAACTTAACTATAATAATTGAACTTAAATAAGGGTCGATCAGTCTTTTTGTAACCTTCCTTAATCTGTATGCAAATTTAATAAAGCTTTAGTTACAGTGTCATTGGACGATTAAATGTTGTTAAGTTGGTGATGATTTAGAATGTCTATATCATTACTTAAAAAATGAAGAATTTAATCTAATGGTGTAGATATATAATTAAATTTGATCTAGCTACTCTAATACTAAAGCTTGTAATAATATCTGTAATACCCCGACCCAACTTCATTCTGAGTTCACTCGTGGTCTCTCGATGTTGACTTTAAAACCCTCAGAGAGTGAGGTGTCATGCTCGTTAAGCATGACGTGTGAGGTCGAGAATCATATTTGACGCGCGTTTAACTCAGGGTGAGTTGCGCTTTGTTCCTTTATCCATTCGAGATTTTCCTTGACATCGATTAGCGTTCGTATACGTTACGTCTTCTCTTTGGGTGATTGACCTAACCTTGGTTTAGACTCCTTCACGACTATTGATCACGTTGATCTTGTCGTTAAGCCGCACGCCGACTCATTTCGAGTGTTTCATATGCCCCGATTTGTACTTGAACCTTTGTATAGTTGATTATGCGAGCTTTACGTTGAACTTCTAACGTTGTTTCTGGAACTTTCGAGAACCTCTCTTGAGTATTTCGACCTTCTCAAAGACTTAGAATCACTTCGGGATCATCTAGGACCATTTCGGGCGTTTGGAGCATTTTCGGAGAGTTCGGAGGATCCGGAGCGATCGCCCGGGCAGATCAAAGCGATCGCCGCTTCCAAGACAAAGCGATCGCCCTGTTTAAGGCAGAGCGATCGCCCTGCCCCGTCCCTGTTCGTCCGGTTTTTCGTCTTTCTCGGTTTTTAACATTTTTAAGTGGTTTAAAATGCTCAAACAAGCCCGGAATTGGACCAAACACTTACCCATGGTATTAATAACATAACCCAACCTTATTTCCCTCATTTCTCTTCCTCCCAACCCGAGTTTAGAGAGAGAACTAGAAGAGAGAGAGAGAGAGGAGAAAGATTTCGCGATATCTTGAGCTTCGCTTGTCGGATCGACAAGCCGTCTTCGCCGTAGCGTAGAGGACGACGAGGAGCACATTTCTACCCAAATGGATCATCCGATCTGTTAGTGTATCACGAACCCATCTCTTCTCCCACGTTTTAGAGAGAGAAAGTGGTGTTTTGAGAGAAGGAAAGTTTGATTCGAGCTTGGATCAAGTTTGGGATCATTGGTTGGACTCCGTAGCGGCGTAGAGTCACGGAGGAGTACATTTTTACCCGAAGCCCTTGGATTTCGTGGTGGATTTGCGGCGAAGGTAAGTAACTATAATGCTTTGTGTGTTTTACGAGATGAATTGGAAGAGTAAAGCATGTAGGGTGTGTTAGCGATGATATTCGTGTCTTTTATTGGGAAGTATATATATACATAATTGTCCCTACGAATGATGTTAGGTTGTACCTCATTACTTGCTTGATTAAGGATTACGGAATAAAGAAAGAATTGATGAATTACCGTTGAGTTAGTAGACTTCGAATAATAGAGACTCGTAGAGCTTGATGTTGTTGCTATTATGGTTGTTGTTGTTGTGTTGTTTCGGTTGTCCGATAATCATTATGCCGAGTAATAGAAACTCATTGAGGTTGAAGTATACTTGTGAATTATTAGTTGGGTTCCGCCGTAATGTCGCCGAAGACTTGTTTAAATTAATTATACTCCATTACGTTAATCTTAAGTTTAGGTATACCGAATCATTGAAGTTTTACCGTTTACGCACTAGCGGAAACCCTATGAAATCGTTACGAGTAGAGACTCTTTGTGCGTTGGGCATTGCAAACGATAGGAGTTATAGGGGACGATCTGCGGTTTGTCCCGATATCTTGATATTGGTAACGACTCTAGCGGAGTCATTATGAGATATACACTAGTCGTGTGACCGACTCGGCGGAGTCGAATAGGACGTAATAAGTAAACGTCGATTATTGTAGTAATTTCATTAATGTATAGTTGACTCTACGGAGTTGAGAAATGGGTAGTAGTAATGCCTATATGACCTATATTAATTCCCTACCACGTGGGATGACGAATTGACGGGTTCATGACTTAGTGAAACGTTGACCTTGGTTGACTTAGTCAAATATTAGCTGACTACGAGTTAAATCGAATAAAGTTGAAGTATGTGTCGATAAGAATATGTAATATATTATGATGCGCATGAGATGAGAAATATTAGGTGACGATAGGATACTTAGAGATCCTCAATTGGGCATAGCTATTGCGCCTTAATTAATGGTTGTAAGTACGAGTAGACTTACCTATGTGGGGTTATGAGTTGGCGTACATGTGAGAAACATGTTACCTTAGTTTGGGATTAGGATGAATAACCTATCCTCGAGTTATATAGGTTCCACATTATGGCCCTTGTTTGCCGTTGATTATAAGGTATAAACACCTTACATTGGAGTTTATGTATGTGTCTAGCTATCACGAACCTTTGCTTAGTGATTGAGTTGTACTATGGGCCTACTTTGCCTATTGCCTTGTTTTGTCTATCTGTTCAGTGATTTTGGACATGTTGTGATTGTTCTAGTATGAAATAGGACAATCATCCTACTTTGATGATTGATTGTGTGTTTAGTATTCATAAGCACATTGAGTGGATTTGAAATGTGATTCAAAGAACACATGATGATTGTTGAGAATGACAAGTGAATGTCTACTTGTGCATTGCATTAAGTCCAGTTGGCATTGTTTGACTAATTAAGGTGGGACGACTTATAGTCTTTACGAATTTGTTTTGTAATCGCTATAAGTCGCCGTGCGCTGCACACCCTCACTGTTGGCCACGGGTGGGATGTAGCCCCATTGTTGTAGCAATACGCATGACTTTGGTTTGCTAGTTAGAACTCGATGGTATTAATCGGGGACGTCGATACTACGTACACGGGTATCGAGGCACATATGTTTTCTCGTGTATTGCGGGAACGCGAAGTTGGAAGAAGGAGAAATAATATCCTTCATAATGTGGTTTCATTAAGTTGCACTTATGTGAACACCAAAGTGCTAAGTGAATTATGTGACTTGTATATTTTCAATATGATACATGATCATTATGGTATATAAATGTTATTACCATGTTATTCCTAGTGTTGAGCATCATGCCATGTCATCTAGTTGCATGTGATAGTTGTCGATTGTTGGTCAAGTTAGAATAGTCCCTTGACTTGCCGGTTTGTAGCTGAAATGTTAGGTAAGCGGAAGTGCTACTTAGACTAGCTACATGTAGAGTTTGGTTTCTTGTTGCATTCATTCTCATAGCATACAACACATTGTAGTGGCTTACGGGGTCTTTTAGACTCACTCTTGTTGTGTTAACTCTTTTAGATTGCAATCGAAGGACGACATAGTGCGATCGGTGAGACTTGCGAGTCTTTGCGAGAATGATCTTTGGGCGGTTGCTCTCGGAGCTTGTGTATAATTATGCTTCTTAATTTCTTAGTTCGGTGAGAACGATGGTTGATGTAAAGTTATGTAAACTTTACTTATGGGTAGCATTGTTACGTAACTTCTTAAATGTTGTATTCCTTTGGGGACGACACTCGATGTCGAGCCATTTATTATTGTAGTTTTCTCGAGCATGTTAGCTCGCGAGTATTGGATGTCGTTGTTTCTCGGCTCAATAGTTAGCCGTCGAGGTCTATTATTGGGATTTCTCTTAATATTGTTCTTCGGCTTATTTTTGGCCGTGGAGATTTTATAGTTATTGTTTTGTTATTTGAGTTTTGAAACTCGGGTTTTATTTAGTTGTGGTTTTCCATTGCATAGTTTTGGTTTTGAGCTTGTGTAGCTCGTTCACGGTGGAGTTTAGTTGTTTCATTTAGTTTGGCGCACCGAGTTGGGGTTTAATACCGAATCCCGAACTCGGGCGTCACGTTGGTATCGAGCTTAAGTTAGCTATTCGCCGGGATAGGATCCTCGGCTTAGGTGGTTTGGGCATTGGGTTGAGTGATTAACGCCGAGTGTTTGAGTATAAGCGTTGTGTTGATGTTGGTGAATTTTTGGAGTTAGTCCATGTAGGGTGGGATGGTTGAGTTCTTACGCTCACGAGAGCGGAGACAAATGATTGGTAGTCCGTTAATTTCTCTAAAGGAGATTCGTGATTATGTATTAAGCCCTCGCTAAAATGTTGTCGACTAAGTGTGAGTCGTGTGATAAGTTTAGTAGTGAGATTTGACCATTATAGGTTGTCTCCTTGATTTTGAGATGTATAGTCGAGATGTTTTAAGGAACGTCTTAGTCTTGAGGTTGGTAATCATTTAAGGAGATAGAGGTGGAAGACCCAGATTCGGGTCACGAGTCCCCTAGTGCTTATTATGGAGTGTCAAGTTTCGATAGTGCGAGTATAAGAGTCCGTACTAACTTAAACGCTTTATTTTTGCATATCACATCATGGAATGCGACATTTGTACATACTAGATTGTGTCACATATGTGCATTTGCTTGTATTTGATACTTATGTGCATGAGACCGACTCTAAGGGCATATTTGTAATCACATGTCCCTAACGCCCTGTGACGGTAGCTTTTGAAGCCACTTCAGAAGGGCCCCTGATTTGGTTGTCAAGAGATATTCGTCAAGACTAAGTTGATAGCATGATAGATAGAAATTGTCTAACCCTGTTGCCAACCGGAATGGACAAGTAAATGAAATATTGCACTTGAACAAATTTGTGTATCTCGTGCGTGGATTGTGTTTCATTTCTCATGTATTGGTTTGACTTGATTTGGTATTATGTGAGCCGTTGTGCTTAGTTGAACATGAGTATTTCGGGCATGCGATTAGCCCTTGAGACTTGTATCTTGTCCGTGTGTTATAAGTTTGCTTGTTTCACCTTGAAGATATCAAGTTGGTTTGCCACCCATGAGGAGCGTGTGTTTGGTGTGTGGTATGTGCGGTGTTGTAGACTGGATACATTGTATTAATTCAATCTTGCCTTATAGACTTTTGCGATACGAATAAATCGTGTCACCTTGCGCATGTACCCCTTTGGCATAGTGATGTGGTTATCTTTAAAACCCTACGTGCATGTTAATTGTGTTGGGTTGAGAATCGAGAATGTTATGTTGATTAGTATGACTTTAGTGAACCACTTAATGTGTTTAACTTCCCTTCAGAGATTTAATGTCTCTGTTGTGTGCCTATAGCAGGATGACACGAACTAGGAAGGCTGCAGGATGTCGATTATGCATCCGACCGTATTTCAACTCGAGACACGCATTACGAGGCGAAAGAACTTGAGGACCAACTGAATGTGGCCTGGGTGAGACACCTCGAGTGGAGCAAGTGATCCCACCGAACCCTCTGCACCGAGCCAAGACTCCAACAGCGAGTCAAGGCTAAGAGGTGAGACCTTGTGATTGAACCCGTAAGAGTCATGTTCATCGTGACTTATTCTATCATTTATTCGTTTTCTGTTTTTGGACTATCTTGTGTACTCGATTTGGGTACTCATTCGTTAGAATATTATATCTCGTAGTCGACACGAGAATATAATCGTTAAGAGTGTGATACACTCGTGATTCGAGTAACACGTATAGTATGTGGTAGTGGTGTCAATGGTACCGACCCGTTCCGTCGAATGTATTCGAGTTCGAAACTCTTGTTTTCATTTATGTTAACCTTGTGACTTATTGGCGTGAATAGTGTATCGCGAGCATGTTAACTTGCGATTCCCTTGGCCTTTTATTTTGTCGGACGGTGATGTAGTCGGTAGTGTTATTATTCACGGTGGAGTCATTATGACTTGTATAACTTCGAGGTGTTACATGTGTTGCACCATTTGATTCAAGTCTATTTCTTTGATGATAGTATGTCATCGTATAACCTTGCGAACCAAGGAGTATTGACCTAAACCTATTGATCGCGGGTTTTCCCGTGAGTAGTTGTTGAGAGTTGTACCACGGGAAGTGGAGATTCGTTTAGCGCGGAAGCGTGGTGGTGGGATGTGTTCGAAAGAAGTCGGTATGACACCTTGAAGTATACCCGAACATGGACTTGACTAGAGACGGTGGTTGGTCTCGTAATGAAACCCGAGATTTCTCACATCTCGAAATCACATCTATTCGTTAGATGTCTCGCGTGTTTGCACTACTTGTGGTTAGTGGCCTCTAACTTGGACCAATTCGCCTTATTTGTTAGACTTTCACCTATCATTGGTGGAAGCGTGTTTGTGTGGGCTGTTGTATAACCTTGTTGTAGCAATTGTACGTCCCATGGACGTCTAACTCATGAATTCGCGGCGAATTCCTTTAAGGGGAGAGGATGTAATACCCCGACCCAACTTCATTCGAGTTCACTCGTGGTCTCTCGATGTTGACTTTAAAACCCTCGAGAGTGAGGTGTCATGCTCGTTAAGCATGACGTGTGAGGTCGAGAATCATATTTGACGCGTTTAACTCGGGGTGAGTTGCGCTTTGTTCCTTTATCCATTCGAGATTTTCCTTGACATCGATTAGCGTTCGTATACGTTACGTCTTCTCTTTGGGTGATTGACCTAACCTTGGTTTAGACTCCTTCACGACTATTGATCACGTTGATCTTGTCGTTAAGCGCGCCGACTCATTTCGAGTGTTTCATATGCCCGATTTGTACTTGAACCTTTGTATGGTTGATTATGCGAGCTTTACGTTGAACTTCTAACGTTGTTTCGGAACTTTCGAGAACCTCTCTTGAGTATTTCGACCTTCTCAAAGACTTAGAATCACTTCGGGATCATCTAGGACCATTTCGGGCGTTTGGAGCATTTTCGGAGAGTTCGGAGGATCTGGACACGAGCGATCGCCCTGGGCAGATCAAAGCGATCGCCACGCTTCCCGAAGACAAAGCGATCGCCTGTTTAAGGCGGGCGATCGCCTGCCCCGTCCTGTTCGTCCGGTTTTCGTCTTTCTCGGTTTTAACATTTTTAAGTGGTTTAAAATGCTCAAACAAGCCCGAATTGGACCAAACACTTACCCATGGTATTAATAACATAACCCAACCTTATTTCCCCTCATTTCTCTTCCTCCCAACCCGAGTTTAGAGAGAGAACTAGAAGAGAGAGAGAGAGAGAGGAGAAAGATTTCGCGATATCTTGAGCTTCGCTTGTCGGATCGACAAGCCGTCTTCGCCGTAGCGTAGAGGACGACGAGGAGCACATTTCTACCCAAATGGATCATCCGATCTGTTAGTATATCACGAACCCATCTCTTCTCCCACGTTTTAGAGAGAAAGTGGTGTTTTGAGAGAAGGAAGTTTGATTCGAGCTTGGATCAAGTTTGGGATCATTGGTTGGACTCCGTAGCGGCGTAGAGTCACGGAGGAGTACATTTTTACCCGAAGCCCTTGGATTTCGTGGTGGATTTGCGGTGAAGGTAAGTAACTATAATGCTTTGTGTGTTTTACGAGATGAATTGGAAGAGTAAAGCATGTAGGGTGTGTTAGCGATGATATTCGTGTCTTTTATTGGGAAGTATATATATACATAATTGTCCCTACGAATGATGTTAGGTTATACCTCATTACTTGCTTGATTAAGGATTACGGAATAAAGAAAGAATTGATGAATTACCGTTGAGTTAGTAGACTTCGAATAATAGAGACTCGTAGAGCTTGATGTTGTTGCTATTATGGTTGTTGTTGTTGTGTTGTTTCGGTTGTCCGATAATCATTATGCCGAGTAATAGAAACTCATTGAGGTTGAAGTATACTTGTGAATTATTAGTTGGGTTCCGCCGTAATGTCGCCGAAGACTTGTTTAAATTAATTATACTCCATTACGTTAATCTTAAGTTTAGGTATACCGAATCATTGAAGTTTTACCGTTTACGCACTAGCGGAAACCCTATGAAATCGTTACGAGTAGCAGACTCTTTGTGCGTTGGGCATTGCAAACGATAGGAGTTATAGGGGACGATACTGCGGTTTGTCCCGATATCTTGATATTGGTAACGACTCTAGCGGAGTCATTATGAGATATACACTAGTCGTGACCGACTCGGCGGAGTCGAATAGGACGTAATAAGTAAACGTCGATTATTGTAGTAATTTCATTAATGTATAGTTGACTCTACGGAGTTGAGAAATGGGTAGTAGTAATGCCTATATGACCTATATTAATTCCCTACCACGTGGGATGACGAATTGACGGGTTCATGACTTAGTGAAACGTTGACCTTGGTTGACTTAGTCAAATATTAGGCGACTACGAGTTAAATCGAATAAAGTTGAAGTATGTGTCGATAAGAATATGTAATATATTATGATGCGCATGAGATGAGAAATATTGTGACGATAGGATACTTAGAGATCCTCAATTGGGCATAGCTATTGCGCCTTAATTAATGGTTGTAAGTACGAGTAGACTTACCTATGTGGGGTTATGAGTTGGCGTACATGTGAGAAACATGTTACCTTAGTTTGGGATTAGGATGAATAACCTATCCTCGAGTTATATAGGTTCCACATTATGGCCCTTGTTTGCCGATTGATTATAAGGTATAAACACCTTACATTGGAGTTTATGTATGTGTCTAGCTATCACAGAACCTTTGCTTAGTGATTGAGTTGTACTATGGGCCTACTTTGCCTATTGCCTTGTTTTGTCTATCATTCAGTGATTTTGGACATGTTGTGATTGTTCTAGTATGAAATAGGACAATCATCCTACTTTGATGATTGATTGTGTGTTTAGTATTCATAAGCACATTGAGTGGATTTGAAATGTGATTCAAAGAACACATGATGATTGTTGAGAATGACAAGTGAATGTCTACTTGTGCATTGCATTAAGTCCGTTGGCATTGTTTGACTAATTAAGGTGGGACGACTTATAGTCTTTACGAATTTGTTTTGTAATCGCTATAAGTCGCCGTACGGTTGCACACACCCTCACTTTGTTGGCCACGGGTGGGATGTAGCCCCATTGTTGTAGCAATACGCATGACTTTGGTTTGCTAGTTAGAACTCGATGGTATTAATCGGGGACGTCGATACTACGTACACGGGTATCGAGGCACATATGTTTTCTCGTGTATTGCAGGAGCAACGAAGTTGGAAGAAGGAGAAATAATATCCTTCATAATGTGGTTTCATTAAGTTGCACTTATGTGAACACCAAAGTGCTAAGTGAATTATGTGACTTGTATATTTTCAATATGATACATGATCATTATGGTATATAAATGTTATTACCATGTTATTCCTAGTGTTGAGCATCATGCCATGTCATCTAGTTGCATGTGATAGTTGTCGATTGTTGGTCAAGTTAGAATAGTCCCTTGACTTGCCGGTTTGTAGCTGAAATGTTAGGTAAGCGGAAGTGCTACTTAGACTAGCTACATGTAGAGTTTGGTTTCTTGTTGCATTCATTCTCATAGCATACAACACATTGTAGTGGCTTACGGGGTCTTTTAGACTCACTCTTGTTGTGTTAACTCTTTTAGATTGCAATCGAAGGACGACATAGTGCGATCGGTGAGACTTGCGGAGTCTTTGAGAATGATCTTTGGGCGTTGCTCTCTCGGAGCTTGTGTATAATTATGCTTCTTAATTTCTTAGTTCGGTGAACGATGGTTGATGTAAAGTTATGTAAACTTTACTTATGGGTAGCATTGTTCGTAACTTCTTAAATGTTGTATTCCTTTGGGGACGACACTCGATGTCGAGCCATTTATTATTGTAGTTTTCTCGAGCATGTTAGCTCGCGAGTATTGGATGTCGTTGTTTCTCCGGCTCAATAGTTAGCCGTCGAGGTCTATTATTGGGATTTCTCTTAATATTGTTCTTCGGCTTATTTTTGGCCGTGGGGATTTTATAGTTATTGTTTTGTTATTTGAGTTTTGAAACTCGGGTTTTATTTAGTTGTGGTTTTCCGCATAGTTTTGGTTTTGAGCTTGTGTAGCTCGTTCACTTCGGTGGAGTTTAGTTGTTTCATTTAGTTTGGCGCACCGAGTTGGGGTTTAATACCGAATCCCGAACTCGGGGCGTCACAATATCACAAGCTCGAGCTTGTAATATCATACCACTTACTCCCTCTATTTAAAAATAAGTATCGTTTTAGCTAATTTTTTTTGTTTCAAAATACATGTCGTTTTAGGTTTGTAACGCATGTTGTGCCGAATTTACTCTCCTCTTATCCCAAGTCCCAACAATTAATGACCCTTTCATTAAATATTTTATCTTCTCACAATAGTTATCTCATCCTAATTTATCATTTCAACTGCTTCTAGCACTAAAATTAAGAATATTTAATAAGGATATAATATGTCAACCTACAATTTTTTTTAATGTGTGCACAATTCTGAAATGACACTTATTTTGAAACAAAGGGAGTAAAATATTACTCTATTTGTTCCAGACAAAGAGTTTTCTAATTCATTTTGGAGTATTTCATATAAAAAGTCCACTTTTAAAAATTATGCATATAATTTCATAATTTTATAACTTTACCCCACATGTGTATGTGTTATAAACATACTGTATTAATTATGTTTAAGTATTTTTGTAATTATAATTAACTTTAATTAATATATATATATTATTTAATTACTAAACTTTTTAAATGTGAACTTTTTGAGTGGAATAATGGGAGTATAAGAGTACATGTTAGCTAAAGTTTTATAATTATTTTAGTCAAAACATACAATCGGGCCACTGTACTTTGGAGAAGGTTGCAATTCAGCCACTGATTGTTTAAAAATATTATTTGGGCTACTGTACTTCAGTTATCTTACAAGTAAGCCCATCAACACGTTAATTTTAAATAAAATTTCTATTTTACCCCTATCTTCGTCCTCATCTCCCTTAATAAAGACATGGGTAAAATATAATTTTCATTTAAAATTAACGTATTGAAGGGCTCATTTACAAGATAACTGAAGTATAGTGGCCCAAATAACAACCTTCTGTCTCTTTTTCTTAATTGAGATATGTTTACACATGTGATCGTAATTTATCTCCCAACAACCTTCAGTCCCTTTTTCTTAACTACCTTCCCACTCAATATATACCCTCTTGCACATTATTGAAATTGACACATGGCGAAATCAATTTTTACTATTCCTTTTCTGATGATATCTAGTTACACCAAGCGAACGTGACATTTAACCAATAATAATGATTTTATATATACGCATGGGTATAGTAGAATTAAATGTTGTTGTAACTGAACCCCCCACGCCACGCCACCCCAACCCCCACTCGCCACCCCCCAGCTCCAGATCGAATTGCCTAGGAAGTGTGCAAGTATTTGCTATTTACGGGTCCTCTTAATATCGAAATGAATTGCATATATATATATATGCCCGACTGACCGAGCCAATCTAAGCTAAAGATCATGTAAGTTTAATGAAGATACTAAAATATCCTGCCTTTACGTGGCACAAGTGGGACACGTGGCCGAACTTAGCTAGAACTCGAAAGATAACTATCTCAATCCCGAGCTTGGATTATAGCTCGGTTCCCGGGTACGTATGCCCTTTATCTCGTCCCGACCTCCCCGAGGAGCTCGAGATAGCCAGAGACGCCTTCCACCTCAGACATGAAGAGCTCGCGAGGTCCTAATTTCGGGCTACAACATTGAGACCCCGAGGTCTCCACCCCGGGAATTAAAGATAGTCAACAAAAGTTGCCGAATTCAATACCCACCTGCTACTACGTCATCCCGGGGCCACCAACCAGCACCTCATTGGATGGAAGAGTGTCTTGCTCTCTAAGTAAAACTGCTTCTAGAAGATCAATGTCACTTCCAGAGAAGTTCTATATTCTAAATCAATGCAGGTCACTTCCTCATTAAAGCTCATCAATGCAGATTGCGGCTGCCATAAATGGGCACATGACTGCTTACCCCAGGTCGACACATGGTAGTCTCACTTGTCTCAAACCAGCATTCTCCCGGTATAAATACAAGGTGATTGCCTTCATTCATGACCTAAGTTCAAATTAACACACAACTATCAAATCTCCAAAGCATTCAGTGCATTCACTTTCAAAAGAACAGCCTGAATCCTCACCGGAGACCATTAACCTTGCCATGTAGTGATTCTCTCACTGGAGGGCTTTAGCTGGACCAACGTCCAGCTCCCTAACGGTGCTTCTTTTCATCTCAGGTATCTATTGGAGGACAAGTCCCACTAACACTTGTGCCTATTGAGAGCCGGAGCATCCTACTTAAAGACTAGCTGCGTACGTGGATATCGACAGATCACCAGAACACTTTTTGGCGTGATCACTTAATTTGAAATACTAAATTTGACTCAACGTAGTCATATATTTGTGCAACTTTTTAATGGTATTAATTGCTTTTATTTCTCATTTTATTTAAGTGTTGCTTAATTATGACCCATGCTCTAAAGTTGTTGTAGGTCCTAAATTCAAACAGAACCAACGATTTCAATGAAACTGAATTCTCACCGGAAAAGATTGTTTTCACACAGTGGACAATGCATCCATCCATGTATTTGCAGTGCCATGCTTTTGTGCTTACATTATCAACAGTTAGTTAGTACTTCTCTACTTTAATTATATCTCAATTACCTGAATCTGAATCCATCATTACCAACACATGCATGCACTACTCTACTACTTCTTCCAAGTCCCTCTTCATTTTATATTTTTATTTTTAATTAGTTAAATTTTACGGAATATAAATACCTAAAGAGCCAATTTTTATGGCAGCTCTTGTTTTCATTGTAACTACAAAAAGAGCTACCATAAGAGGGGTGGGGAGGAGGGTTCCCCGCCTGTAAATTTCTTGACTATGAGAGAACAAAAAAAAAAAAAAAAAAAAGAAATTGTATAATGTGTAAAGAACGATTTATCTTTGGATGGACTGGAGGAATTGTTCATAATTAGGTCAATGATATTTACACTTCATTTTTAACTAAATGAGCGAGTAAGATCTGTTGTAGCCTTTAAACCAAAAGAAAACAAAAAAGACTTAGTAACTTGTGTAGTATTAAAATACTAATGAATACAAGAATTATACCTATGCGATGATGGAACTAATATAAATTTATCATAACATAGTTAATATAAATTTGGGTTTAGGTTGGAAATCGGGTGTTGGGAGGTCGGTATTGGCGGCGACGATGGCAATTTGGGATGAATTGGAAGTGGCAAAATACATGGACGAAGAGGAAGGAGAAGAGAGAGTAAGAGATAGAGAGGGTGGGTATGAGTTAGTGGATGGAGTCTGCCATTGTTCAATAATGTCTCGTAGATGCTACTATCAAAGTACATTTAATAATATTATGAAAAAATAATACTACTCCTTCCCTAAATTATTGTCTTTTTTTTTTCATCTCAAAATAATTATTTTATTTAAAAATTTTATTTTCCATAACTATTTTTATTATTTTACTCTTATTTTTTCTTTTACTTTAATTATGAGATACATACACATAAACATTAAAAAAATTACACATTATATCAATATTAATAATAAAATTAATAATTTTTTTAATATTAATTAAGCAAAAATAATTATAATTTTAAAGGGTGGGGGCTGCTGGGGAGGGAAAGGGGGGTATCATTTAGCATAAAGCATAAAGGGAGGGTGAGGGGCAAAAGAATTACTTTGGTCAGGGGTGTCATTTAGTGGTGTCATTTAGCACCTCTCAATAAAAGAGTATATTCCCTCCGTTACTTAATTATTGTCTTGTTTAACTCGTACACGGATTATAAAAAAGTAATTGACTTAATTATTAATATTGATATAATGTATATTTTTTTTAAGAGTTTTTTACCAAAATATTGTACTTCTAAGAAAATATTTCCAAACCATGGTAATTTTAGAATTATTTCCCAGACTATGGTACTTTCTAAACCAATTGACCCAAGCAACACCCTTCAGTCCATGTTTTCCATCCAAAGAACATAGCGTTGTTTAACCATTTTTCTTTTGTCCATACACCAGACACCAAAACCACAGTCAATTAATAAGGGAAAAAAAAAAAAAAAAGGAGAGAGAAGTATTTGTGAGGAACTGGTGTGATGTAATGGATCCTGAATAATTTTTCAACTTACATTTCCAATTGGGAAACTCCCAAATCACAACCAGTGTGTTAAAGGCAATTGATAAATCCTACATGTGATTCCTAAGACACTTTGTGGCAATCCAACACATAAATTTGAGACATTAGTTTAGAAAATTACAACATATAACTTAATCCTCGAGTTCTTTCCTTTTATTTTTCATCAACTCGAGCGCCAGAACCAAGGAATCTGTGTTCAAGCTCAACTGTGAGTGCTTCACAAATCGATCTACAAAATACAAGAAGCCAAGCTCCGCGCGAGTGCTTCACGGATCAAGTTATAAAGTCCAAGCTGAGCTCGAGTCGAATCTAAGGTTAAAAGTACTAGTAAAAAATATAAAACTCCACATGATTTGTATTTTTGGTATTATCGAGCTTAATCAAGCCATGTCGAGTGGCAGATCCTTTAACATCAAGCTTAAAGGTCATGTTCTAGCTTAACTCACTACCATGGACAAAAATTCACTGAATAAGAAATTCCTACTAAGATTGCTCTAGATCAATTGTGGTAATATAATTGCGAAGCTTCAAATTGGATAGCTCCCACAAATTGAAGATTGAGTACGAGATACCTCATATGGACTTGATCACTTGCCATAAGTATACGAGGTACCTCATCGTATAAAAGATAACTTGAGTGCTTCTAAAACTTTTTTTCGGATACCAAGTCCAATACAAGCTTTGTCGTGAACAAAACTAATTACACATTCATTCAAATAAATTGTGGGAAATCAAATTAATTTTTAATCCTATGTCAAATAGCAATCAATGGAAATGTTTAACATCTATTACTTGGGAACATTTTCTCATACACTTTGTAGGCATTTTAATTTATACTAAATCGATATTTACAAAAAAGTCAAACATGCTAGCCGTGTACATCCAGATTTTTAACAACAAATCAAATTAGAAAGAGGAATCACAATATCTTGGTTCATCACAACAGGTTTGGTTGCTCCATGTTCCGTGCTTCTTGTTATGTGCCTCCCTAGCCACTTAACTCGCAAAGCCTTTCTTATTAAGACACGATTCTTTCAAGTTTTAAAAAGGACCACAGTTTGAGAAATAGTTTTAAAAATTCTATGGTTAGGGAATTATTTTTTGAAAGTATAATAATTTAGTAAAAAACTCTTTTTTTTAATGTCTATGTGTATGTAACTTATAATTAAAGTAAGGATAACAATAAGAATATAACAGTAAAAGTAATGTCTTAAAAAAATTATAAAACAAAATAAATATTTTTGAATAGATAAAAAAGGAAAGAAAAACATGGACGGAGGGAGTAAAAAAATACTAGTACTGCAATAGTATTTTCTTACATCGATTTTGATGCAAATGAGTAAGGAATTCTATGCTACATTGAATAAAATTTTCTAAGTTAAAATCGATGTAAGAAAACAATTGTGGCCCACAGTTATGGTTGATAAACAAGGCAAAGTAAAAATTAGTGTGACCATGTGACAGACCAAAAAGGACAGTACTCAAGTAACCTTAGTACTACTCCAGTAGAGTGAAGTGGACTAATCAATTTGAGAAATACCATTCATCATAATTACTACCTTCCTTCTAAAATAATTATTATTTTTTAAAAAAATTCTATTCTAAAATAAATATTATTATAAGATTTCAAAAAATATTTATTTATATTCTATCAAAATTTCTCAAATTACTTAAAAATTAAAGGATAAATTTATTTTTATGTAAACTTCTTTAATTTATGTAAAAATTATTAAAATGATAGAGTAATACTAGTATCATTAAGGATAATGATCACTCGTTAGATACGCCCAAGTCGTTTGGACGTATATACAAGTGGGGAGAAGTAGAACTGACCTGACTCAGCCTCACAACGAGATAGGGGTTGCCTACGAGTTCGCATTGCCTGGAAGAATGAGCAGTTTGAATAACAAGACAACATTTGTCATTTAAGGTTCACTGATTTTCCTTAACTCGATGAGAGTTTAGTTTAAAAACTCAACGGAAGTTAAATATTTCCAGAGTGGCCACTTGAGCCTGAGAGAGTACTGTACTGTACTGTACTGCAAGTGTATTCAGGGGTTAGTAGTATAAAGAGAGGGACCGGGGGATTACTGTTACTTAGTATGGGGGTGAATAGGTACTGTGAGAAATAAGGAAAGACAAAAGCCGTAAAGCACTAATTTGTGAATTGTAACTGTCGCGGTCACGTGGCCTCGATCCTTAAATATTCTGGACCCATTCCTGTTGTGGGTCCGTCTCTCTAGTCTTCATGATGATTCGGATCTTGCCTTCCCCCAGGTTTCCACCCCCCCGTACCACTCGACTGTCTAACACGCGCTTCTAAAAGTCTAAATTCTTTATTTTAAAATTAATCAAAAAATCAATCATAAATAGATATTGACACGTAGAATGAAAAATATTAACCTACTTTTTAAATGATAAACTTGTAATACAAGAAGATCAAAATATTTTTGTTAGTGTGGGAGGAAGGTGATCTCCTTACGTCCCATAAATATAGGTTTTAAAAGTAGCTTAGCGTTTTTCAATTCGTGAATTAGAATCATGGGTGCTAAATCATACCTCTTATTTATGCTAAATCACACTACCCTTGACCAAAATGACCCTTTTCCCTCCTCCCCTTTCCCTCCTCCATTCCCTCAAACTGGTCCCCCTTTCCCCCACAACACATCGCCCCCCTTTCCCTCCCCAGCAGCTAAATGACACCCCTAATTTTATATAATTATTAATATATAATTTTATATAATTAGTAATATATAATTTATATAATTATTAATATATTTTTATATTTAATTTTATATAATTATTAATATATAATTTGGTAATAATTATTAATAGATAATTTTATATAATTAATAATAGGTAATTTTATATAATTATTAATATATAATTTTACATAATTATTAATAGTTAATTTTAGTTTAATATATAAGTTTATAAATTTAATTTTAGTTTATAAATTATTAATATATAATTTCATATAATTTAATTGTAATTTATAATTTTAGTTTATAATTTAAAATCATTTAATAAATATATAATTTCAAATTATTTAATTTAATTTTATAATTTTAGTTTTGAAATTAATATTATTTTTGATTTAATTAGTAATATATTTATAAATAAAATTTGCACAAATTAAAAGGATTTTTTGAATTGTTCTAGGAGAAGGAGATGAACAGGGATCTTGGCTATCTTGGAATAAGTTAAAAGATGGCTGGCTTAAACCGGGAGGAGTGGGAAGATCTGTACTATGATTGTATTTGACTAGAAAATCTCCATGTCTGCCGGGTTCTCCAAGAGAATCCCATATTTCTTTCTTTTTGGACGGAGGTTGTCTAGAAGAGGAAGGTTCTATGGATTTCATCTTATCGGTAAAGGGATTAGGAGCCCTTTGCGTCCCCTGAGATTTTGGCAATCCCATAGCATTTTCGAAATTGATGAGTCGTTACCAATAACCGGTCTGACTGGACTGGCTAGTAGCTTCTTGGGCCTACTAGTACCTGAAGGAGTGGGTTGCTCCTTTGCTTCTTGACTTGGAGCTTCGTCAGTTAGATCTATTAGATTTGTCTGAGATTGTCTCTGAAAAATTAAATTTGCTTCTTGGAAAAGTTTTTTCCTGAGATTTTCTAAGAAACTGGATTTCTTCATTTAATTTCTTAAATGTTTTTCCCATGCTTTCGCAATGATCACAAGACAGGATTTTAGAAGAATCTGCTGTGGTATTGAAAGCAGGTTTTTCTGTATAAAACTTCAAAGATTCTGAGATAAAAAAGTTCATTCCTAAATGAATTCGGGCTGTGGTTAAAGCTTCTTGGTAGTCATTAAAACCTTTGTATAATGGGTCTGAAAATCCTTGGATCTGTTCGGCAACTTCTAGCCAGTGTGGAAGAAACCTGGAAAAAACCTTTTAAAACGACATAAAATTTAAAGTTTTTTCTGGACTGATTAAAATGTTCTGCTAGACTGTTTAAACATGCTAAAAAATATTTTCTGTCTTTGGTTTCTTTGTTGTAAGAAATCCAAAGGTTGTCTAGTAAACATTTTTCTTCTTTGTTTAATGAAATGTGTGGTAAAACTTTGAAAGACAAATTACTATTTGGAAACATCTGTAGAGAATGGTTTCCAAATTGCAGCGCCTCTGGTCTAAACTGTCTGTTAGGGATTGGTCTGGCTGCAAAAGTATTTCCCGGAGGAAAGCCGGGTTTTGGTCCTCTGAATGGAGGCTAAGTCATCTGAAAATCTTGAGATGTCTGCAAAACTTCAAAAACTTTGTTAGACATAAATAATCTAATCGCGTTTTTTCTAATATTCGGCTTAAGATATCAGCTGCTTTATTATCTATTCCCTTAATGTGCTCTATGATAACAGTTGTACCTATATTATTAATTCTATCTATGAAGTTTAACCAACGTCTTCGACTACTCCTTTTACTGTCGTTATTCATCTTGTTATAGAAGGCTACGATTGCTTCGCAATCTTTTCTAAGGGTTATTTCATGTTTAGAGATTATGAAAAGTTCAAAGCTATCTAAGGCATAACTGATTGCAAGAAGTTCTGCGTCTATACTACTAATATTGCCTTTTTCCTTATATTTTCCGCTATTGTATCTACAAATTCTTTCCATACTTTTGTCCGAATATTTATTGGGTTTGCAAATTAAAATTGCTCCCCATCCTGAATTACATCCGTCTGTTTTTATTATTAAGTAATCAGAATCTAAAGGAAGGGCTAATTCTGGGAGATGTTTTATTTTTTCTTTAAGCTGTTGAACTAATTTAACATCTTCTTGATTGAAGTACCTTTGTCCTGTTGAAGAGGTCTTGGAGTATAAGGGTCCTGCTAGTTTTCCTAAATCTTTTATGAATGGTCTAGCGTAATTAAGAAGTCCTAAAAATTGTTGGAGTTGTTTTAAGTTTTCTAATTTGTCTGGAAAGTCTAAGGCTTTTTGTGGTATGTGAGGTTGTAATTGTATCTTTCCCTCACCTATTTTTACTCCTAAAAAGTCTATATACGTTTTGAATAACTGCATTTTCTTCTTACTAATTATTAGGCCGTGATTAATAAAATCTGAAAATATGATTTGTAAATGACCACGGTGTTTTTGCCTATTTTTACTAAAGACTAGGATGTCGTCTATGTAAATTACTACAAACTTTTTATGCTTATTAAAGATATCTTCCATCTTTCTTTGAAATATGCTAGGGGCATTTTTTAATCCAAATGGCATGACTAGCCATTTGAAGTGGCCTTCTGGGCACGTAAATGCTGTCCATTCTATACTATTAGGGTGCGGTGCATCTTAATCTGCCAGAATCCTGATTTTAAATCAAATTTACTAAATATTTTACAATTTTGGATTCTATTTATTAGAACTGTTTTGTCTAGAATGTTATATGAATCAGTTATAGTGTTATCATTTAATCTTTTGTAATTAATCACCATTCTACTTTTACCTCTAACTATTTTTGCATGATTTCTGACTATGAACGCTGCTGATCTATGGGGGCTTTCAGATCTTTGGATTACTCCTAATTTTAGAAGTTCTGCGATATGCATTTGGAAGTCTTTTACGTCTTCGTTAGTGGGGTTTATATTCTTTGTTCTTATTATATATTCTGAGTTTTTAATCTGTAATTCGCAAACTATTTTATCATTCTCCCAATACTTTAAAACATTTTCTCCTAAAATTTCCATTTTTTCTAACTTAGATATTAAAGTTTCTATATCGGTTTCTGTGACTAGAGTGAGATATACTTTTTCTGTGTTGATTAATGTATGTTCTAATTCTATTTGATAATCTTTGTATTCATCTCCTTCATCACTTAACTCTTCTATGGTTTCCATTAATTGGCATTCACCTTCTTCTTTGCATTTGCATTCTTTTACTTTATTAATCATAGCTTTGTTGGAGGGTGAAGGTTTATCGTTTGATGAATCAAAATAATGGTCTGCCCAATGTTCAAATATTTCGTCTAACGAAGGGTTATCATTTTTCATTGGTACTATTTTTCTGATTTAGTGTATGTTTCGATACGTGGGGTGGGATAGGTCCACCACGTTTCTCAATGCGCGAAGGAAAGGGTGTTGTCTCAACAGGGGAGAAAATAGAATATTTTTGGAATAATAAATAATCTTTTGTAATTGTTACACTACCATGATTTTTTAGTAAGAAATTCAATCCCAAAATAAAGTCTATATTTTTTAAATTTAACGGATGTACCCAAGTTTTTGAGGAAGGAAGTGTATATTCTCGACTATATCCGCAATTGGTGTTGAAGCTAATTTTTACGTCTGGTTTAACAATATATTTATATGTTCTTATACCACTATCCATTTGTTGGGCAGTGATAGGTGTGGTTGATGTTATATATTTATCTGTGCAAAAATTTAGAGAACGGTAGAAGAAAGAGAGCATTCTGTGAGGAAACCTTTTTAGCTTAAATCTCAAACCAAAAATCAAAAACTCTTGTAATCTCATGTTGTGAAAACTCTGTATCAAGGTCTAGGTTTGCTGTATAAGGTAATATTTCTTTTCTTGTGTAAGTTTTAAGGGATCTCCTGAAAGGGAAACCCTTAAGCCCCTTTTCTTATGTATTTTTGGTTCTAAGTTCCCATAATATGTACAGAAGTTTTTTCATATGAATATATAAAGTTTTGATCTTCAAACATGTTTTGTTAATATCCGTGAAAGTCTCCCTGTTTAGTCTATTCATCAATACTCCAGAAAAGGTTTATTTGAAGCAATTGTTAACTATTCCGAGTGACTCAGGCTACGACGGATTGGGCAGAAAGGCCAGAAGAGCCGTTGTAAGACCCATGTACTGTAGTAGAGGAAAGGAATAGGAAACCTTTGTTTAAATAAATATTGACTGGAAGGACTAAGATAGAATATACAGGGACCTAGTGTTTTCTTGTTTAAAAAAAAAAAAAAGGGAAACAGAACTATGAAATATATAGGGTATTGGGATACATGCTTAAGGAAAGTACTGAGTAAGAATTAAATACAACTTGTTTGCTCACTCCTCCACACACGCACGCTCTTATAATATCTGGTAACCCCCTTATATCTGGTAACCCCCCCCCTAAATTGGGTTTTAAAAAGGTTAGCCCATGTGTCTGAAATCTATTATAGTCTCGTTCAAGGTCTATTAATTCATCTAGCTGAACTTCATATTGTATAATTAGTAATATATAATTTATATAATTATTAATATATTTAATTTTATATAATTATTAATATATAATTTGGTAATAATTATTAATAGATAGTTTTATATAATTAATAATAGGTAATTTTATATAATTATTAATATATAATTTTACATAATTATTAATAGTTAATTTTAGTTTAATATACAAGTTTATAAATTTAATTTTAGTTTATAAATTATTAATATATAATTTCATATAATTTAATTGTAATTTATAATTTTAGTTTATAATTTAAAATCATTTAATAAATATATAATTTCAAATTATTTAATTTAATTTTATAATTTTAGTTTGGAAATTAATGTTATTTTTGATTTAATTAGTAATATATTTATAAATAAAATTTGCACAAATTAATATATAATTTTAGTTTAATATATAAATTTATTATATTTAATTTTAGTTTATAAATTATTAATATATTATTTCATGTTATTTAATTTTAGCTTAGAATTTAATTTTAATTTTAGTTTAGAAATTATATATTTACTAAACAATTTTAAATTATAAAAATTATAAATTACAATTAAATTAAATGAAATTATATATTAATAATTTATAAACTTCAATTAAATTTTATAAATTTATATATTAAACTAAAATTATATATTAATAATTTTATAAAATTATATATATAAACTAAAATTATATATTAATAATTATATAAAATTATGTATATATTAATAATTATATAAAAACTGAAAAAAAAATTCAAACCCTCAGGGGTGGGCGGTTTAAACTTTTTAAACCCCGAGGGGTGGACGGTTTAAAATGTTTAAACCCCAGGGATGGGTGGTGTTATTCAATTAAACCCCTAGGAAGGGGTGGTCCTCCTTACTTCCGTTAAAAATTTAACGAATTTGTTAAATTTTCAACGGAATTCTTTTCCAAATTTAAAAAAATACTAATTAAAGAAAAATAATTATAAGTTTAAAAGGGGGCTGGGGGGAGGGAAAGGGGGGTATCATTTAGCATAGAACATAAAGGGAGGGAGTGAGGGGCAAAAGAGTCACTTTGGTTAGGGGAGGGTGTCATTTAGCATATAGGGGGTGTGATTTAGCACTACTCTTTGTGAAGAGAATTATTATCCATGATAATTACTACTTGTATATTTAATATTTTGAATATTTAAAGTAATAAAACTTCAATATTATTATATAACTTTGTCATGATGAGTAACTTCTTATAAAAAATTTAGTTGAAGTCTAATTGTTAATCAGAGAAGTCAAATATAAAACTATTTTTGGAATGTGATTGTATCAAGGTTTAAAACATAGCATTACTTGACTAATATGTGGTCTTGTATTTTTTTGAATTGATGGTCTTGTATTTTTTTTTTTAATCTCTTTTTGAAAAGTTTATGTTTTTTTTAAGTATTAACAAGTTAAATGATATAGTAGCCACTTATGTCTAAGTTTTTTAATAATTTTTAGTTAGATACTATTTTCATTACAAATTTTGCTAATCCACTACATTATTAATTATTGCATTAAATAAATACATATTTGGACAAACTATCCCTTAATTAATTACTTGTCATTTGAAGTGGATTAATATATTTTTTATTTTTAAAATTACCTTTTAATTCCTAATACATCAACAAACGAGATAGTTTTGCATTTTTCTATTTATATTTATTTTTAATTTATATGTTTTCTCAATTATGCTTATGACTCATTTCATGTTTCATTATAAAAAAAATTAAAAACATTTATTGATCAAAATTTTAGAAAATATGTAATATTTTATAACTAAAATAAACAACTTTAATTTAATTTAAAAATATCTTTTAAAAAATAAATTCAATATATCAATATGTTAGGTATTGAATTGATTTCCAGTTTCAATCAATTCAAAATTTAAAATTTAGAATCAATTTTTATAGGTGGGCAATAGGTATAAAATTTTACGATAGTTTACCAGAATATGATTTTACTATTGGCCTATTGTTTTACAATTAAATCTTTTAAATCTAATTGGGAATTGTTTATTTCAATAAGCGAAAATCCCATGCTTTTTCAAAGTTTAGGTGACAAAAAATATGCTTATGACATTAGTTTTTAAAAAATGCAAAGTGACTCTAGTCGTGAGATTAAATTATTAAATATTTAAAATAAATAAGAAAAAAAAATAATAATAATGTCGATCATGTGAACTCTAATCAAAGATCATTTAATATATTTTGAATTAGAAAATAATAATGTCGTTCATGTGAACTCTAATAAAAGATCATTTAATATATATTTTGAATAAGAAATTAAATAATATTAGAAAAGTAACTATGTTAGTATACTTAATATGGGTAAGAAATTAAGGATAATTTTATCCAAACATTTATTTGTTTAATATAATAATTAATATTGTAGTGCAAATAGCCTCTCCATAATTTTTATCATAAACCTTAATGTCAAAAGGTCTCAAAAGCAATGCGTTTGTCAAATAAATTCTAAAATTGAACTTTTAATAGTAAGAAAATTAAAAATTGAATTTTACTGATGCTGTTAGTAAAGACTTTCGTTAGATAATAATATTTTATTCTCATTGGTGATCATAATAATAATACCAACGGTGACGACGAGTAAAACTAGTTATTCAAATTGTTAAAATTTATTTTAAAATGATCTAAAAATGAAATATAACTTCATATTTTTTATGTAAGAACGGGCCAAAAATAATTTCCTATGTTAGAGCGGGTCGCCGAGAGATCTCGATCCAACTCATTTCTGACCTAACTCATAACACATTGAAAAATAAAAGAAATGCAAATTTTTTGTACAATTTTAGATGTCAAGTATATGATCGATTAAATGTTACATTATATGTTAAGACATGTTATACTCCGTATTTCACTAATTATGTTACCTAAATTTATATAAAAAAATTGCATAAATAAAGTGTAAAGCTATCTATTATCTAATACCTTCACAAAATCTCTCTCTCTCTCTCTCTCTCTCTCTATATATATATATATATATATATATATATATATAAAGTTGGTGAGGATGCTTTAGGTTATGACACTTCATTTTTAAATCATTACCTAATAAATATACATAATAATAATAGCTTTGATAATAGGTATAATAGTAATACCAAATTCCTTCTTCTAATTAAGGCCAAAATATAAAAAACTCCCCAAAGTATCCACCAAATCTCACTTTGCACCTAAATTTGAAATTCGTGCGTACAAACACTCCACGTTCCAATTTATCCCACTTTGCCCCCTACCCCCAACAGCCGTTACTATGTTGACGTTAAGTAGTCACGTGAGGGCTACTTTGGTCATTTATACTCAATGCTTTAAGCCCAACTTCAAACTATGGTGTGAAGTGTTGAAATTGGTTAAGTAAGGGGCAAAATAGAAAAAATTTCTTGTTGATGCAAGAGTACAATTTGCTGTTCACTCCTGGTCTTCCCCTCCATCAGTCGTTCACTCCTCTTCGATCTCACCCTCTCCCGTCTTTTCTCTCTGCCACTCTCTTCACTAATTGAAACCCTAGCTTTCTCTCTCTTCACCGGCGTTGCTTTCCTTACTCCAGTCGTCGTTCCGTTCGGAGAAATCCTAGGGATTCGCCCGCCCTTGGAGGTACCAAGCAACCAGAAATTGATTTTCCCCCAGCCAACATCGTTTCCAAAATCCCAACCGAACCTCTCGCTCAATTCGGCCACAGCTCTTCCGCCGCTCCCTCATCGGTCTTGGAAAAACTCGCAGAGTTTCCGGTTAATAGTCTCTCGGTGAACTCACACACGATTCGGTCCTTGTAGACGGGATCGTCCAGGACTTGGTCGGCGAGTATAGCCTACTCCTTGAACTCAAGTACTTTGAGATTCTTTGAGATCCATTTACGGTAAGAAGATGATAGGGTTCCCAGCATTTTGCCCTTGTGTTTGCCGAAGTCTATGACTCGGTCACGTGGTGGGATTGGGGTTGAGAGAGATTTAGGAGGCTTGCAGAATCATGAAATTGTGGAGGTGCGGAGGAGGGGATTTGGAAGGGATAAAGTAGCTGGGAGAAATTGAAGCTTCATGTGGACTTGTAGGCAGTGGTTGACAGGGTAAATGGAAGTCTCCGGTGATGGAATTTTTTAACCAAAATAGAAAAAATTCTATTTTGCCCCTTACTTAACCAATTTCAACACTTCACACCATAGTTTAAAGTTGGGCTTAAAGCATTGAGTAGAAATGACCAAAGTAGCCCTCACGTGACTACTTAACGTCAACATAGCAACGGCCGTTGGGGGTAGGGGGCAAAGTGGACAAATTGGAACGTTGAGTGTTTGTACGCACGAATTTCAAATTAGGGTGTAAAGTGAGATTTGGTGGATATTTTGTGGAGTTTTTTATATTTTGGCCTCTAATTAACAATAGTAATACCTTCATCTAATTATAATAGGAGAAAAAACTTTATGTCAAAATAAAATTATGCTATCGATAGGATTTGAACCCACACCCTATTTAATATAAATATACACTTTAAAATAACTCAACCAATTATATTATATATACAGATTTAAAAAAATATTAAATTATTCTATAAATTAATTTATACTATAAAATAATTTTTATTTTTATAAATGTTACTATCTCCATGTCAAATTATGGGTCTCATATTCTTATTTAATACGTCCTAAAATAATGTCTATAATATGTGATACATATCAACAAAATTTTAAAGTATTTCATTCAAAATTGATGCCTTTTTTTTTAAATATATATATATATATATATGTGTGTGTGTGTGTGTGTGTGTGTGTGTGTAAAGTTCTTTTTCACACTAATAGTGTATCGACAATATGTAAATATAGTATCCAACTAAACTTTTTCTAATCATTGAATAATATTTAATTTTTTTTAAGAAATATAATTATATTCAATCCTTAAACAATACTCCTTAAAATAAATATTTCTTCAATATGTACCAAAGTAAATATTTATTTTTAATTTTAGGATTTGAACCCACTCCCTTTTAAATATGAATATAAACCCAACTCAACCAATTTTATTATATGTAAAGATTTTTTTAAGTATATATTAAATTTTTCTATAAATTAATATATAATATAAACTAATTTTTATTTTTATAATGTTACTCTCTCCATGACAAATTATGGGTCTCATATTTTTATTTAAAACATCCTAAAATAATGTCTATAATATGTGATACATATCAACAAAATTTTAAATCATTTCATTGAATGATCTTTAAAAATATAATATATATATATATATATATATATATCTATGTATGTATGTATGTATATATGTGTGTGTGTAAATTTCTTTTTCACACTAATAGTGTATCAAAAATATGTAAATATAGTATGCAACTAAATATTTTTTAATCATTGAATGCTCTTTAAAAATTATTTTAAGAAATATAATTATATTCAATCCTTCAACAATTCTCCTTTGTTAAAAAAAATATTTATTCAATATGTCCCAAAGTAAATATTTATTTTTAATTTTTAAAAATTCTTCAAATACATGTCTAAAATATCTTTATTAAGTGCAAAATGAAAAAAAAATAACAATTTGATATCATTAAAGGATACTTAAAAAAATGTATAAAAACGAAAATACATATATGACCACCAGTAAAAAATATTTATTTTTAAACGAAAATACTATAATAAATGAGTATCAATTTGCATATATTGACAATACTTAACTTTTGTCAGACATTAACTCAACAAACGCATATATTCAATAATGATAATTTTTCTTAAAAATATTTCTAAAATGTATCAATTAATTTCAAAATCAAATTAAACACGTGCCGAGCACGGGCTCTATAACTAATGGCTATAATAAAGGCAAATTACACAAATGGTCCCTATACTTCTCGACCTTTTTGAGATTCATCCTAACCCCACCCCAGCGGTCCCTGAACTCAATTTCTTGACGCATTTGGTCCTTTCGTTCATTGCTGTCTATTTTTTCCGTTAGGTGGAATCACGTGTATTTTACGTGATTTTACCCAAAGATAAATTAGTCATTCTTATTAAAAAGTACAAGGACCTTTTGTGTAATTTGCTCTAAACTAAGCCCACCCCAAAATTATTTTCTTCTCCAACCCACTGTGACTTGATATCTCGTCCTTCTCTTTCTAATCTCAAATTTAGATTCACCTTTTTCTCTCTCTTCCCTCAAATCTCATATTGAGATTTATCATTTTATCTTTCTTCCCTCAAATCTCAAATTAAAATTCGCCATTTTTTCTCATATGCCTTGAATCCCATTTTCAAATAGTGCAGGGTGGACCACAGCTACAATGGTATCACACAAATAATCAAAGCCAAAACGTAAACAAAGCAAAATGAACCCAGAAAAAAGAAAAGAAAAGTAAATAACGCAAGCTGTAGCAACCCTCCCAAATTAGTTCAAATTCTAAATCACTCCCTCAAATTATATTACCTGAAAGTGAACCCCAGTGACAACAGATCCAAGACGTTTAGAATTTTATCATAATATACGTATATGTGAATGTGATAAAAACTATGTGTGTATTATTGTTATCGGACAGTTGCATAGGGGGTTAATAATCGCTTGAAGAGGGGATGCCCAGTTGGGGTTATGGAGAAGGTGGTGTATGGTGGCATGTTGAGTCAACCAACTCAAGTGAAAGGGGCACCCCAAATCAAGTAGTAGTTCCAGGAAGTTAACAATAGGTCGATCTTGAAGGGGGCACCTCAACTCAAGTGAATGACAGCCATGGTCGTCTTTTCCGGTGACAGTTGGGCGGCGATTATGGCAGCCATGGTGGACGGAAGAAAAGGAGGTAGGGATAGAGAAGAAAGGGTGTGAAATTACAATAATATCCTTTGATAAAGTTTTAAATCATGTGTGACCCATGTCATTACAGTTAACGCCTAAAAGTTAACGAAATTTGACGGAAGGACCAATGGCGTTTTACTTGTTTAATACAGAGGCAAAAAATTTGAAAAATTTAATTTAGGGATGAATCTCATGAAGATTAAAAAGTATAAAGACCATTTGTGTATTTTGCCCTTATAATAATTTGAGAACTTGTGATTCGTATTTGCTTTAACCCAATACAACTCACTCACTTGAGTGATAGAGAGGCGTACTCAATAGTCAATACAAGTCTAGTACCTTCTCAGAAGACCTTCCTTCCTTCCTTCAATTGTTACACACGTGCGGCAAGGGTGCGTGAGTACATGAAATGAATGGAGAGACTTGGCGGCGTTTTCTGAAATTGTGCCCCGGGTAGACCTGCCCTTTCTGAATCAGCCAAAGTTGTGTCAGACGAATTTAATGGGATGTTCCTTCCGTTCCGTTGAAATCTAGCTAGTTTTTTCCATCCATTCACTCATTACTCTAAGCTTTTACATTATTATTCCCCTAAAACTACCCAAGCTACTGCTCCCCCCTCCTCCGTACCTAAATTATTGTTTTTTTTTGTTTATCTCAAAATATTCCCTTCATTCCAGTTAAAGAGTCCATTTTTCTTTTTTAAAAGTTAACATATGACTAAATCAAATCAAAATTTTAGACATTTTACTTATGCATTAGGAAATAAAATTTTATTAATTAAAAATTATTTTAAAAATACTATAGATTGTAACTTTCAAAACTTTGTAAAAATCACTAAATTTATATTAATTATCGATCAAACTTCAACTAAGTTGACCGAAAAAAGTCAAAACTAGACTCTATACCTGAAACGGAGGGAGTAATTGTCTTGTTTGAAACTTTCCATTTTAGAACATCACTTAGACTATTTTACCTTTACTTTTTCTTCCTACTTTAATTATGGGCCACATACACATGGGCATTAAAGGAAACAACACACTTTTTCAATACTACTCCAATATTAATAATCAAGTCAATTTAGTTTTCTTAATCTGTGTGCCGGGTCAACTCAGACAATAATTTAGGGACGGAGGGAGTATTTTTTTATTTTAGGAGTTTTTTTTTGGGTAGAATTACCTTCCACTACTAAATATTCATGTTTTTCTTAGTTTTCACTTTTCGGTTTTGGAAAGATGGTTAGTTGTGTCTGTTTGAATTTGTTTCCGTGTAACGCGTAGAGCTTGTTTCATATTGCGGTTTATTAATTTTATTATTTCATATTTTATTTATAATTATTAAAGTACAAAAATTATTGAGATTACAACAAAAACAAAAACAATTCAACAGTACAAACCATTTCATCTCAAAAGAACCGACCTGCAATGATTAATAAAAAAGTTAGAAAAATTAAGACAAAAATAGAAAAGTATAAATAGTAATGCTATGTGCACCTAAACTCCTTGTTAACATCTTTTAGTTAGTCAGAAATTTTTTAAATGGTAGGACGCAAAACATTTAACAAATCAGAAGATGCTAACTAGAATTTTGATGTACACTTTAGGTGGGCATAGCATTACTCAAAATATAAATCATAAAAGACCTGATGTACATATCTTGGACCAGCTTCAGAGCATACGAGCCTAGGCCCGTGGACTCCCAATGAAAGACGATCCATTCCACTATTTAATTTAATTGTTTTTAGAATGATAACATTTTTCCAAATTATATTATACTACCTTATCTTTCCGGTATAATTGACCAATAATTTATATAAATTTAGTTATTTTTACATAATTATGAAACTTGTAATCTATAGTATTCTTAAGATAATTTTTAATTAATAAAATTTATTTTTTTAAAATATAAGTCAAATATATTAAATTTTAATTTAATTTAGCCACATATTAACTTTTAAAAAAAAATTGACTATTTGCTTGTAAATGTGGGAGTATTTAACAAATTAAAAAAAAAAAACATGTAAGTAATTGTACATGCGACCACTGAGGAACGGGACTTATGATGTCAAACCAATCATGCCTATGTAGATACACTTTTGAAAATGATAGTATGTTATCTGTACATTAGGTTATGATGTAATTATTGCTTTTCTTTCTAGATAAATGGTAGCATTGAAATATTGATTATTGCTTTTCTTTCTAGATAAATGGTAGCATTGAAATATTGATTAGAAAATATTTAGTACTTTCTCTTAGTTACAGGTAAAGAGTTTATTTTTCTTTTATAAAAATCAATATAAAACTAAATTAAATAAAAAATTTACATACTTTACTTATATTTTAAGAAATAAAATTTTATTAATTAAAAACTATTTTAATAATACTATGAATTACAACTTTAATAACTTTGTAAAAATTACTAGATTTATGTTAATTATTGGTCAAACTTTAGTTTAGTTGACTAAAAAAATCAAACGTAGACTCTTTGTCTAAAACGGAGGGAGTAGTTTTTAATATGTTGGTTAAGAACTAATAAAAAGACTCATGTCCTTAAGGGGTGACTCAATGATAAAAATGAAGCTTTACAAAGTGCAGGGTCCTTAAGACACCCAAAATAAATAAATAATAATTATAATAAATAAATAAAATAAAATAAAAAGGCACAAATTTTTTTAACCACCATATTGAATAATGACGTGAACCACTACTATTGGTCTTCGTGGTTCTCATTGTGGTTCATAATTTTTTTTCTTGAATCTAGACTATGACTTCATAATAGCTCCCAATCTTTTTCTCTCTAATAGCTAGGGGTGGCAATTGATGGCGGTTGCCTCCCGTTATTTTTAAAATAGTAATAATAGATCAACAAAATTAATTAAGAAATTTGGTTTACAACAAGTTTTAAAAAGATACATCGTTCAACTTATCAATGGATTGATAATTATGGCGTGCAATACTACGATTCTCGTGTTGTAAACCGGATATATGAAAACATTTTGTTTTCTATCATTTTGTCTTTTTTAAATAGCGCAAATACCCGGTTCCAAAAAGAGGAAATCTCTCTCCCTGAAAGCCTCCACACCCCAGCCCCATAAGAATGTGAGAGGGAAAATCACGGCGACTCTGCGATTAAGTAGCTAGGAGGACACGTGCATAGTACCTACAAGGAGCCACCCCTACAAGAGGATGAAACCCCCACACTGCGGTTGCTAGGATTCAACCCTTGGTCCTGTTCCAAATCTACTAGCTCTTAACCAACTGAGCTACGTCTGTGAGGGCTAAAAGGGATGGGGGTGCAACACGAGGACTTCCAAGGGGGTCATCCATCTTAGTATTACTCTTGTCCAAACACACTTAACTACGGAGTTCTGATGAAATTCGATACATTAGTACTGGTATGATCGAACCCGCCCAAATACCCAACTATACCTATAAAGGGCTTGGCTAAAGTCCTAATCTATATAGGAAATATGCATTTATTCGTATAATTTTGGAAGGCATGCATTCATTAGGAGGAAACATTCTGTCTAAATTATTCTGAATTTGTTAATATTACTTTTGTTGGTGAATCTTATGAAACATGTGCAACATCCTAAGGCTGGGAAAAAAAATTCTAATTAAGGTTGTCATGTTCTTTATACTTTTTAATCACTCCTTAGGCCTACTAATTTAATTAAAACTCCCACTCTTTTTGTGCGTTCAAGGCTTCTAGCAAATGGTATATTTTGAAAAAGTAACAATAGTCAACAGAAGAATATGGGCCATACAGCCTTGACCCAATTAAAGCAGCAAGTAATTAAATTCGTACTAACTAATTAAAGTTGTTTTAAAATTAAATGAGACCAAAGTTTGGGGAGTATATGGGGAAAATCTGCAGATCCAATCCAGCCAGATAAATTCGAATGTAAATCATAAAAGATAATCGTAGAATCGAATTACTAAGCCTGTCCAAAAGAGAGAAACATCTAGTAAGACATTAAGAGCCCGTTTGTTCGCGCATTTTGGCCAAAACGCAGCTTAGAGCCCGTTTGGTCGAGCGTTTTGGCCAAAACGCAGGGATAAAATGTAGCTTATTTACAAAAAATGTGTTTCAATATGCGGCAGAAAACGCGGTGTTTTCAAACGCACTGCGTTTTAAAATTGGAATTCACTTTTTCCCAAAACGCAGGTTTTAAAACGCTCCTAAGAAAAAAAAGCTGCGTATTGAAGTGATATCCCAAACGTATTTATAAGGAAAGACCTCCGTTTTTAAAACACTGCATTTTTTAAAACGTTGCGTTTTTAAAACACTGCGTTTTGTAAACGCTGTACCAAACGGGCCCTTATTCCTTAACGTAACGTTTCAATGCTGCGGTAGAAAACGTTGCGTTTTCAAAACGCAGCTGCGTTTTAAAACGCTGGAATTCTTTGCTTTTTCCCAAAACGCAGTAGGGAATAAAAAGCAGCGTTTTGACATAATATCTCAAATGCATTTATAAAGAAAAAAAGCCGTGTTTTAAATAATCTGCGTTTTAGAAACGCTGCGTTTTTAAAACGCTACACCAAATGAGCTCTAAGTGGGACTGACATGCTAAATAATTGAGGCCCATTTTAGTATCTCATAATGCTGGTCTGATTCTCAATTTCAACCAAAATTAAGAAGAACATAGTAATATTATACACAAAAAAGCAAAAAATAAAGAAAATACAACATGTGCACATCCGAAATGTGCGTAGCAATGCCTGATCATTCCAACTCTCAGTTCAGTTAAAAAAAAAAAAAAAAAAGCAATAAATAAAAAGAAATAGTGAAAAAAAAAAAAATACTTAGTAGGTTAAAACTCAAAGATTGAGATCAAACTGTGTTCTTTGGTTTGGATAACCATACTGATCTGGCTCGAACTATTTCCGCTTTATCACCTTGCATTCGCAGCAAATGTGTGCATTCCAAATCTGCTATTCCGTTTTTTGAAGTTTTACGAGTACTAGTCTCTTTCGGGTCTTCAAGTTCCCTCGATTTTATGCTGGTCATCGAGTCGAGGATATTGGATTGCCTACATTCACGTCTATACTCGAGTGTCATGCTTGTCAGGTAATAGTCTTCTAAAACATTCATTGGTACACTCTGCATTGGCAGTTATTTGCAACTCAAATTGGTGTGAATGCTATAGCTAGAGCCATAATCTCTAACAAAAACTACATTTACGACTCTCTCCTAGTAGTAGTAGTAGTACGACTTTTAAAGGGTCTACTTATCCAATTTTACTCGGTGTATAACTCAAACTCGTAAAGCCAAGCAAAATAGGAATTTAATGTAATTATTAAGGTATGAGACGCACCTCTAAAATCCATCCGATGTACTTAACGTTGTTAACGTGTTGATTAGCATCCATGTCGCTCCATCTTGGCTGGATTACATAAATAAATTGAGTGAATGATACGTATAACAAAAGGAACCAGGGAATATAGTGTCTTAATTTAGCTACTTACAGCTAAACCAGACCGAATCCTCTCTGCAGTTCCATCTGTAAGTTTTTCAATTTTTCGCAATCAGCATCTTCTTTTGCAATTGCAGCCCTGTTGAGGTAAAAGGGCTCGACTTCCTCTTTCACTTCGTTGGGGATTTTCGACAACCTTCTTGTCTCTCTGTTCATGATTACCCATGTGCTGCAGGGGATCATAATATGTTAAATATATATATATATATATATATATATATGATGGAAATTTTGTAGTAACAATCTTCTTAAACTAGCTAGGGAATGCACCACTGCACCTACCTTGTTGCTCTTGTTATAATCTTCTGGGTCTTGTAGTCTCGAATTATATAATCTCGCCTCATTCCAGTTTTTCCTGCTGCACCCACCCATGTATCGATCTCCACAATATCTCCCCTATCATATTGTACATATATATTATATCAGCAGCATTTTCAATTTTATTCTTTTTCGCTCAAAATGGAGTAGGAAGATACAAATTTGACAAAACAGAAAATATTGACATTATTAATTACCAGGAGCTATATTTTTCTACTTGAACATGGATGCGGGTAACAACCCAAATGAGTTTTCGAAGGCTCATTTCATGGGTTGCACCGAAGCCATTCCCAGCTAGGCCAGAACATGTAACATGATTCAGAGCTGTTTCCTGCAATCAAAACAAGAGCAAGAGCATATAATTAATTAGTGTGTCGATATATCATGACTCGTATAAAACATGTGTCTTATGTAGATCGAGTATAAGAATGACAACAACAAGACTAGATCTTGGAAAAAGTTACCTGGAGGAGATTCATCAAAGTTTCCATAGTGGCAGTTTTGTCGGGTCCAATCTCGTAAGACCTTATAACAAAGGTTTGTCGATAAACAAACTGACCCTCAACAAACCTCCCTTGTAGATATTTATGATCAGCTTCCTCAATGCTCGTCGTATCTTTCAACAATTCGTTGCTCCTATCTCCCAAAATGGGAACCCCCCCGATAACGTGCTTTCCATTAACCTTATTTTCATTTCTAGTATCAACGCTCTTATAATTCGCTTTCACAGAAAATGTTTGCCTTGGAAAATTAACATTTTTGGAAGCAAAGGAAACTAACTTGAACCCTACATTATTCTTCCTTCCTATAGACAAATCCTCTGTATAGCAGTGTGTAAAACTGTTCAACGATGCCATTGATGTCATCTCTAAAATGACATTCATCAGCTACGGGCAGGCACAAGTCTGGAATAAAAATTTAAATGTAATGTAATGAAGCTTTTGCCTAATGTTGAATTGAAGAAGAAAGCTATAATCTTGGCAGGCAGGCAGGCAGGTCGATCTAATTGAAATTGTTTGGAAGAAAGTGATATAATCAATCCAATGTAAATAAATGTTAAAAAAAAAAAAAAAAAAAAGGAAGGGTGAAAGAAAGAAGTTTTCTAGTAAAATTGTTTGTGATGGAAATTTTTAGGTCAACCACTATTATGGGTTGGGTGGGAGAGAAAATGGGAAGGTCTCCGTGATTACGCAAAAGTAGACGCAATTCAATTGGTTGGTTGGTATTGCTATTAGGGAGGGAGGGAGGGAAGGAAGGAGGGGATTCTATTCTAATAATAATAATACAATGATGATTGACCCAAAGGCAATGGTTGTGTTTGTGCTTGATTAAAGGGATACCTCTCTCTCTCTCTCTCTCTATCTACGACTATATATTTTTAGAGTGGTTAAGATTTGGGGAGAAAAAAGATTGCAACTAATTGTAGCTAATCTTTCGCTCACCCATCTCTTCTTCTTCTTCTTCTTTTGAGATAATTTGATCATCTATGTTTTTAGCTAGCGTTACTCCATTTGTTATGGTTACTCTTTCTTGTTTTGAAATTCTGCAATCACAGTCAATCTTTCAAATTCAAAATTATTTTTGATAAAACTTTTCAAATTTAATATTGGACTACACACACTGTAATTTGATTTTAATTACTATCCAATAGAGCAGCGATGGTTTGATATATAAAGACTTAGAACTCGTTTGTTCGTGCATTTTGGCCAAAATGCATTGTTAAAACGCAGCTTATTTCTTAACTTACCGTTTTAATGCTGCGTTATAAAAAGTAGCGTATTCAAAACGCAGTTACGTTTTAAAACACTAAAATTCCTAGTTTTTTCCTAAAATGCAATAGGGAATAAAAAGCTGCGTTTTGACATAATATCCCAAATGCATTTATAAAGAAAAAAGCCGCGTTTTAAATAATCTACGTTTTAGAGCCCGTTTGTTCGCGCGTTTTGGCCAAAAATCATGGTTAAAACGCAGCTTATTCCTTAACTTAGCGTTTCAATGCTGCGGTAGAAAACGCTGCGTTTTCAAAACGTAGCTGCGTTTTAAAACGCTGAAATTCCTAGTTTTTTCCCAAAATGCAGATTTTAAAACGCAGTAGGGAATAAAAAGCAGCGTTTTGACATAATATCCCAAATGCATTTATAAAGAAAAAAACCGCGTTTTAAATAATCTGCGTTTTAGAAACGCTGCGTTTTTAAAACACTGCGTTTTCAAAACGCTACACCAAACAGGCTCTTAGAAACGCTACATTTTCAAAACACTGCGTTTTTAAAACATTATACCAAACGGCCTCTTAGTACTTGACGTCATCCTTTACTCTTCTTACGCATACCTTCACTAAAACTAGAATGACAAAAAAAAAAAATTTTGTATTTTATCATTTTTCTGTCCACTTTGAAGAGGTGGCAGGGCATGCAGTTTTCCAAATCTGATTTTACAAATATTCCCAAAGTTCTGTGCAAAGTAAAGTGTCCAATATTCTATTTTAGGTTTTTTTATTATATTTTACTCCTTTTTTCTGTTTTAGGCAAAGAGTTTATCACATTATTTTTAGATATTTTACTTAAAGAGTCTATTTTTAATAAATTATGCTTAAAATTTTCATAATCTTTCAACTTTACCCTCTACTTGTGTTATAATTATTTTAGTTGTACTTGAGTATCTTTCTAATTATGACCAAATCCTATGATACTAATATATTCCTTAATAATTAAACCTTTTAAACGTGGACTCTTTGAATGAAAGAGAGGGAGTATTTTATAAATTATGCCTTCAATATTAATAATCTATTGACTTTACCCTCCATATAAGTGTTATCACCATTTTGATTGTGCTCCAATATTTTTATATATAATCAACTCTACCAAAATACTGACTTATCTTTTAATAATTAAATTTATTGAACATGAATTCTTTTATTGAAATGGAGAGAGTATATAGTATTTTGATTGGGTTAGATAAAATTAGTTTGAGTGAATTACATGCTGGTTTCTTTTTCAACATTTCAATTCGCTCCATTCCACCGTTTTATTTTTAAATTAGAAAAAGACACTTTTTGGTCGAAAAATAAACAATACCCTTAATGAAACCAAAACACGCGCGCATCAGATATTCCAAGGCATCGAGATGCAACAATTGAGCATCGGAATTCAATTTGAGATGCAACAATTAGGCATCGGGATGCAAAAATTGGGCATAGAGATTAAATTTGAGATGCAACAATTGGGCATCAGGATGCAACAATTGGACATCGGGATACAGTGCCACTTTCTTAGATTAATTTGGGCATCGGGATGCAAAAACTAGGCATCGAGACTAAATTTGAGATGCAACAATTGGGCATCGGGATGCAATGCACTTTCTCAGATTAATTTGGGCATCGAGATGCAAAAATTAGGCATCAGGATTAAATTTGAGATGCAATAATTGGGCATCGGGATGCAGTGTCACTTTCTCAGATTAATTTGGGCATCGGGATGCAAAAATTGTGCATCAAAATTAAATTTGAGACGCAAAAATTGGGCATCGGGATGCAGTGTCACTTTCTCAGATTAATTTAGGCATTGAAATTAAATTTGAGATGCAATAATTGGGCATCGGGATGCAGTGCCACTTTCTCAAATTAATTTTTTCTTCTTCTCATTCGAATTAAAAGATTTAATTTCTCTCTATAATATGTTAATAGCTTGGCACGGTAAGTCGTAAGGGGGGATGAATAATAATTTAATGGGTTTTATTTTTTCTTTGGGTTGAGTTTGTGTATGTACCAAATTTTGGAGTGGAGGATGGATAGATTGCGTGAGAGAGAAATGAAGCGAAGAAGGAGAAGAGAAGAAGGGAAGAAAGAAAAAAAAAGAATATGTGTGTGTGCGCCGGTTGAGTGGAGGAGGTGAGCAGTGGAGAGAAATGAAATCGGGGAAGGAGAAGAGGGAAAAAAAGGAGGGGGGAGAGAGGAAGTGGGGCACGGGCAAAAAGGGGAAAAAAATAGAAGGGAAAGAGAGGGTATTTTAGTAACAATTTAATGAAAATGTTTTTTAGCGGTTAAGAAAAAAAATGATGAACTAAAGAGAATAAAAAATTGGGTAAATCACAAGCCGGTCCCTTTTTCAATAATTATAATCGCTCCAGTCCACTCATCTTTTTTTAAAACTGAAAAAAGGTATTTTTGGGGCAAAAAGACAATTATGCCATTAATGAAAGAAAAACACGTCCGTCAGTAACCCAAGGCATCGCGATGCCCAATTTATATATTTATTTTTGTGCATCGCGATGCACCACTTTGGCATCGCGATGCACAACTTTTGCATCGCGATGCACCATTTTTGCAAATTGGGGCATCGCATTGCAACAATTGGTGCATCGCGATCATGGCAGCGCGCCTTAGGGAACCAATCGGTGCACGCCTTAGCGAGCAAGGGGGCCAACTGAAAAAATTGAATTGCCGTTGCTCGCTAGGGCGAGCTTTCCGTTGCTCGCTAAGGCGAGCTGTTACTTAAGCTATCCATTTCAGTTTATTCACAGAGACAAAAAGCGATGCTTCACTTTGTGCATCGCGATGCTCCACTTTGTACATCGCGATGCTCCATTTTGCCCAGTATTTGAATTGTCTAACATGTGCTGTTAATGGAATTGAAAATATTTTTCCATATCAGTCCTGCTCGCCCACCCTTTCTTCATTGAGTTGGTTTGTTTAACTTTCACTTGCAAACAACCTTTATTGTCATCTCATTCAAAGGTTTCTTTCCAAATTCCTCTCTCGAATTTAATACTTCTAGAATCTTTATTAAAAATTTGATAATCTTGCCTCCCCAACCCAAATGCAGTTCCTTTTAATCTTGATTTCGATTCTTTAATTGATTTGTCTATTGGATTGGATCATTCATTTCTCAGTATTTGCCATCGCGATCAGGCATCAAGGCATCGTGATGAGGCATCCCTATATCGCGATGCCCAATTTAGCGCGCATCCCTATATCATAATGCCCAATTCGATGCCCAATTTAAAAATAGTATTTTTTGGTAAAAAAATTATACACAAATGTAGTACTAAATTAGGATAACAGTATGTGATTGATTTTAAACAAATTTGAAGCTTAAAACATAGATTAAAGTGGTCAAAACAGCCTAAGAACAAGGAAAAACGAGATGAACTCAGAAAATTTGAATTTGATCAAATTGTGATCAAATTCGTGTTCTATGCATGAAAATTCGACTATTTTTTTTTTCGTTTCCACGTTTGTTTTGTGAATTTATATTTCTCAGATTTAAATGCTACGAAGCTTTCAAGCGTGGGAACTGGGCTGTGAAAGTCAATCTTCATTGTCAAAGAGACGGGGGCATTTTATGAAGAAAATTCTTAAAGTGCCTTTTTCCGATTTAAAAAAAAAGGGTGGACTTGAGAGAATAAATTTTTTTTCAAAGCGTATCGACCAGCAATTTTCTGTAAAATTTTTTTAAAGTGGACCGACTAATAATTTTTCGAATTAATTTGTACTTCCAATTGAAATACGATGAGACGAAGAAGTTGGGAAAAATTGCTTGTGGGCCTACAAAGGCACGAGAGTTAATTGGGCCGCTAAACGAGTGTAACATTCATGAAAAACTAGGAGCATATTTGTGGCTTGTGAGTAGAATGGGCATCAAATGCGCCATTCTAACCTGTGGTCTCCGATGATAATATGGATGTGAAAAAAATTGGGTGTCACTTTTGATATCTTTTTTGGAAAAAAACTTTTCCAATGCAGTTGTGAAAGAGACTTGTGAATATGACGTGGCAACCAATTTTTTTTTTCACATTGTGGATGAGAATGTGGATTTTTTACATTCTAGAGTTTGGTGCAGCGTTTTCAAAACGGAGCGTTTTTAAAACACAATTTTTTTTTATAAATGCGTTTGAGATATTGCTTCCAAACAAAATTTTTTTTTAATCAGCGTTTTAAAATGCAATTGCGTTTTGAAAACATAGTTTTTTCTGCCGCAGCATTGAAACATAATTTTTGCAAATAAGTTGCATTTTATCCCTGCGTTTTGGCCAAAACGCACGAACAAACGGGCTACTAGTTGAGGATGTGGAGATATTCTAGTCGGCATTTTTTTAATTAAAAAATAACTAAATTTTGAAATAAATATATTTTAATATCATCTCAATTGTGAGCATTTGGGTTTTCATTAAGAACAAAGTGGAAATGGAAAGGTTTCATTTTTTTTATTCAATTGTGGGTAATTGGGTACACACAATTGGTGGCACGTTCTGTTTGTTATTTGGATGGTAATGCTCAAATTAACAAAGTCTTGGAAGTTTACTTAGAAAAATTGTGTTTCATGGATTGAGGTAAATTAACCAGATCACATACAACATAACAAGCACTGGAGAGGTCTTTACCGCCAATACCAATTTCATTTGTTGTTCCATTTTATTTTATTAATTTTTACTTTAGTTGTGGGATCCATATTACATGAGATCAAATTCACAAGTGCATTGGAGAGGTTTCTTTTAATTGAATATGAAAGAAGAAGAAAAAAACTGTCACATGTGATTGAAGGTGTTAATTACTCACGGTCAGATAAGATCAAATCTACGGTTTCATTGTTGATGCTTTAATGTCTCATGATGTCGAAAATGCCTAGGTATTTTCTCGATTGGGTGAGAGTGAAATGGCGGCTGTTTATTGAATTGGGCGGGTGACTCAAGTGTCCAGACGCTCGTTTGATGCAAGCGCCAAACCTTTTAATCCATAGTGTTTTTTTTTTTTTAATAAACAAGTAAAAAGAAAATGCAAAGAAGCACTTATTGCCATATCTTCTCCAACTCTTGGGTCTTCTTTTATCCAACTCTACTCCTTCCTTGGTGGCAAGTTTTGGTCAAGTGCTCCATAAACGATGATGCATTAATAATAACTCACTGAATGAATTAGGCCTTTAATTTGGGCTGCTTGAATGGGCTTTCCTTGCTCTAGTCCGAAGAAAAACGAATTGGTTTATTACGACCGTTGTGAAACCAAAGCTTATTGAGTACTCCATTCAGTTCTAAAATAAATGTGTCATATTGATTTTACACAAATTTTAAATGAGTTTATTCTATATAAATTTCAGTTAATGTGCTTAAAATATTTTTTAGTGGTGTTAAATCAATTAGCCTCTCTTCTTTTTTCATCTCACGTTGAACGGTTGAAGAATTTTTGTAATAAAAGCTAAATGTATGACATTTATTTTGAAACGTTTCAAAAGTATTATATATATATATATATATATATATATATATATTTTAAGGATGGAAGGGAGTAGATTAAGATTTTCTTGTAAAGAGTTTTGAGTTCTGGGAAATTAATGAGTTCAACTAGAAAATATTGAGTGCACTAGGTGTGACAAATTTTTATATAGTTCACTAGTTCATCCAATATACCAATTATAAACGACTTATTGGATTAACCATTTAGAATTTAATTACTTTGTTAATTTTTAAATGATTTACCTAATAAACACCTATAATAAAAATAGATCAGTGTAAATTTTACTTTGGTTACCTAACTAGTAATTTCTACTCTCTTCATCCCCATTCTATCCATTAACATTACCCATCTCTTATCCCCTTTCCCTCCTCCGTCCTCATCACCATCTCTGTTGAAAAAATTAAAACCGTCCTAGTTAAGTTGATGGATGGTGAATGACTCCGTAACCCAACGCCTTCAATTAGACGTAAATTTTGGAATAGTAAATGGCGCCACAAATGGGATGACCCTTTAATTGATAAGTCAAATTTGGATGAAATACTGACACACAATTAATTACACCACAAGTATTCAATTCAGAACACTCAAAGAGAAAACATAATCCTCATAAAACTCAATAATTCGTAAAACTCATCTCCTGAACTTTAGGATAAAATAATACTTTAATATAGGCTACAAAAAATCAAAAGAAAACCCTAAATCTTACTTTCCAAAACAAAACTCCTAAAGTATGTAAAAAAAATATACAAAAACATAAAAATCCTACTTTTGAGACTTTGCATATATACTCTCGTTTTGAAATATTTTTTTTGGCCCCCAAAACATCTAGAAATATCCTCCAAGCCTTCTATCTTGCTTACGAACGTCAAAACCTGACACAACGACCCCTCAAGTAAAAAATCATCGTTAACCCGTTTGAAATCACATCAACCTCCATCGCCGACCGCCTCTCCCCCGACTTCCCTCACCCTCCTCCTTCTGCAACTCCTTCCTCTGCTATGCGAATTCTGTTTTTCATTTTGACATTTTGAATTTGTAATTCTATCGATGTTTTTTGAAAAATGGTTTTTTTTTAAATATCATTTCAATTTTGTTTTCAGAATGAAAATGTGTATGGATAACATGTTTTGGTTGTTTTCCCCTAATTGAAAGATGGGCGAAACTGATTGGATACCATTTTCAATTTGATGTCCCTCCAAGTCCAAGCTTATGAAATTAATGATTTTCCTCTGATTCAGTTAGTGCGTTCTTTAAAATTTTTAACCGAGTAACTTTAATTACGGCGGCTTACATGACCGCGATTTGATGCTCAACTCTAAGAGACAGATGAAGATTAATTGCCGCGACCCTCAAGCTTTAGTTTGCTGAGTTATGCATTGCCTGGTGGTGGTTCTTGAGATTCCACGAAAATAACAATGTTGATGACTTGATGTCTCCAGGGTGAAAGAAAGCCGATGGCTAGGCTTTCACGCGTTGCTTACTGAACATGGCCCGACATCGAATTTATTCCTCCAATTTCCTTTTCTTTGTATAAAGTTTTGGTAAATTTAGGCAATACTAATTCATTAATTAGATAATACTTAAATTTATCTCCTAGCGTAGCTATTAATTTTAGAGTAATGCTATGTGCATCAAAATTACACTGACATCTTTTGTTGGTCAGTCAAAGACTTTTAAGTGGTAGGACCCACAAATCATTTAATCAATCAGAAGATGCAAGTATAATTTTGGTATACATTTGATGCACAATTTAGATGCACGTAGCATTACTCTTAATTTTACTCAAACTTAACTTGTGTTGCTTAATTTCCACCCTTAAGTGCAACCGAAATAAAAGTAATACTCTCTCCGTCCTAAAATTATTGTGTTGCTTTATTTTTTTATCTATCCCAAAATAATTATCTTGTTTGAAATTTTTTTATTTATGACAACACTTTTACTATTTTACCATTACTTTATTTTCTTACTTTAATTATGAAATTGGAGGAAACTACACACTATACAAATATTAATAATCAAGTCAATAATATTTTCTTAATTCATATACCGAGTCAAACAAAATAATAATTTTAGAACGAAGGAAGTATAATACTTAAATTAATTAAAAGTATATTAAATAATTGCTAGGACAATTATTTTGGAATGGAAATATTAATATCAAAAGACAACTTTATTACATGAAGAATAGTTTTATCGAATAACTTTGAGTTTTATATCAAGGGCTAACTTCACCATTAGTCCCTGTACTATTTGAAAGTCTACAAGCAGTCCCTATATAATGAAAATGCACGTCACTGACTAAAGAATGCATTTTTTGAACACCGATAGTCCTTAAGATCGACGACGTTAGCCCAAGCACCGTTAAGTGGATATGTGCTCAGCACATGATCATATTTTAAGGGTAAATTAGGAAAAAGATGATCGATCTGTCAAATAACTTTCAAATGAGAGGGTTTGGATGGCATTATCAATACAATGGGGATATTAAAGGATGAAGTGAGCAATTTCTTTTTTTCTGGAAGGGCAGATTCCGACTTCTTTCCCTTTTCCCCCATGTCCGACTACTATCTTGTTTTGTCCTCAAGATTAATCTATTTAAATTGGATGCATAATCTCTAAAATTAAATGTTTGTAAGTGTATTTGGGGTTCTTGAGAATTAAAAGACATTCCCAAATTGGTTTTCCCCTTTAAATTTTCCCAAATTAGTTTTCCCCTTTAAATTTTTCTCAATGAACTCAGTTGTTGTTTTTCTCTCTCTTTCTCGAAATTGGGTTTATGTTTGGGTTCTCTTTGTTTCTCTATAGAAATTGGGTTTTAGGTTTGGTATATTGATACAATTGAAAACCTCATGTCTGTTTTGGGTTTTTGTTGAAGGAGGTATATATGGGTGATCTTCAGTGGAGAACAGCGGTGAGGATCTTCAAGTGGAGAATGACGAAGAGCACACGCCGATCCCACTAAAATCTGGTTTAATTTATTCATTTTTTGGATTTTTTAAATTTGTTGTTTAATCATGAATTGGGTTTGAGGATCTTTTGTGTTTACCAAATTTTTTATTTTTTGCTGACTTGGATGTTAAATTTACAGTAGAGTGACTTTGGATTTGAAATGAATTAGATTTCGCGAGAGTTTTATGATGCATTTTTTCAGCTTGGCTAAATTCATTGTGTTTGATACGTATGGTTTAGTGTCTGAATTATAATTTTGGATAGCACTGAGGCTATGTGTACTGAGAGAGAGAGAGAGAGAGAGAGAGAGAGAGAGAGAGAGATGAAATTAAGGTTTTGGGGTGGGGGAGAATATATTTAGGAATAAATCAAGAAAGATGAAAGGGGATGAACTTTGCCGGAAAAAAAGAATTTGCCAAAGAAGAAGAAGTGAGAAGACAAGTATTGTTTTGTAGTAAATTTTTCATATGGCTCCCTTGTTTTGACGATATTACTCAAACCCCTTCATTTGAAAGTTATTTGACAGACTGATCATCTTTTTCCCATTTTACCCTTAAAATATGATCAAGTGCGAGTACATGTCTACTTAACAGTGCTTGGGCTAACGCCGTTGATCTCAGGGACTACCTGTGTTAAAAAAATGCATTTTATGGTTAATGACGTGCATTTCCATTGTACAGGGGACTGCTCGTGGACTTTTGAATAATACAGGGACCAATGGTGAAGTTAGCCCTTATATGAACAATTTTTTTAACTTTAATTAATTTATAGGGATAAGTGCCCCACTAGTCCCTATACTATGCAAAAGTCCACCAGTAATTCCTGTATAAAAAATGCTCACCACAGACCAAAGTATGCCTTTTTGGTCCATCGGAAATCCCTTGACGTGATGCCGTTGGTCCAAGCACCGTTAAGTGGACATGTGCTTAGCACATGATCATTTTTTAAGGGTAAAATGGGAAAAAGAGGATCGATCTATTGAATAACTTTCAAATGAGGGGGTTTGGGTAATATCATCAAAACAAGCGAGCTAAATGAAAATTTTATTACCAAACATTCTCGCCTTCTCTCTTCTTCTCGGGCAACAATTTCTTCTCCGACAAAGCCTTCTCTCTTCTTCTCAGGCAACAATTTGTATTCTGACAAAGCAACTTCTTCTTTTCAGTTCATCACTTTTCATTTCTCTTTATTTATTCCTCAATCAGTTCTCTGAATCGTTAAGAAACGCTCTATTTCAGTGTCCAAATCATCATCGTCGTCTCCACGTTCCAACTCTTCATCTTTAGTAAAGGAAACAGAGATTGATTATGAAGAGAAGTCATCACCGTCTTATGCTGCTGGCTGCCCTAGTTGCTTGCTTTATTTGCTAATATCCAAGAGCAACCCTAGATGCCTCCGCTGCAATATGATCGTCCCATCTCCTACGACAATGAAGAAACCTCGAATTGATCTAAACATCTCGATATGAATAGTTGGAAGCAATCAGTTATGGTTGAATTTAATGCTTTTGGCTTATGTAAATGATAGTCGATAGAAATTATTTTTGCAATGGAAGGAATCCTATATGTATACATTTCCAAGGATTTCTGTTCTTATCTCATCAGAAAAGTAGCATTTAAACCTTCGTAACTGTTTTCTGCAATTCGCGGCCTATGTTTCTTTTTTGTTCTGATGACATAATTCAACATATACATTATGGCAACTAAATACGATAATTTTTTTTTTGATAAAATCTCTTTTCTGCTACAGGCCTAGGAATATTTAGTTGTTACTTTTTTGTTCTATCAACACTTTATGGGAACTAAAGGGAAAATTATATTTTTGACCAACGGACTAATTGGGGATTCCTGATTTTACCAACGTACTTTCATTAACCCAAATGTGACCAACGTACTATCAATTTTGTGCCAATGTCGACCTTGCCGTTAAACTTCTATCCAAAAAAATAACGGGCATATTTACACTAACAGTAAAGGGATCAAAATGAAACTTGTGAAAATAGAGGGTCCACCAATAATTTTTTTTCTCACTCTCAATCTCACACCCAGAAAATCCCAACCCTTCAAACCCTTTCTCCTCTTCAAACCCGCCGTTCTCTCTCACTATACCCATCTCCGGTCACCTTCTCCAGCACCGGAGACTCCGTTTGAAAACAAATGCAACCCAGACAAACGAAGTGCAACCCAGGGACGGAGATCAGCTTCACAAATTAACCATCAACTCCCCAGGCACAACCCATCACGGCGTTGACTCAAACATTGTTGATGAAATTAACCCTTGACTTTTCTTTATCATCATCGGACCCTGATCTCCCTGTCATAGATCTTCACTCCATAAGCCAGGGGAGTGAGAAGGAGAATTAGAAACTTAGTGAGGCTTGTAAAGATTGGGGCATTTTCTGTTTGGTCAACCATGGGATCCCGTTCACTTTGTTGAGCCAACTTCATGAACATGTTGCCGACCTCTTTCGACTTGGTTTCGAACCCAAACAAAGCCTATTTGACAACAGCAGCCCTATAACATATTTCTGGGGTACCCCTGCGTTGACCCCTGCTGGGGTGGCCTTACAGAGATCCCATGGTTTCAACTGGGTGGAGGGTTTAAATGTCCCCTTGACTTAACTCTCCCTGCTTCAACCTCAAGATGTATTTTAAGGGAATAATGACGGATCTAATGAGGGATTAAGGGAATATTGATGAGGAAGTAACGGAAATTGTAGTTACTGAAATGGGTGGAAAGGGATTGGAGGGAGAAAGTGGAGGGAGCTAGAGAGGCGGAGAGCAAGGCCGATGAGAGTAGGGCGTCGGCGACGATTAATAGCACCAGTGTCGAGAACAACATGAGGGAAATCATCATGGTGATTTAAGAAGAAAACTGGGGATTGAATTGAAGAGTGAACTGGGGATTTTTTTGGGTGTGAAATTGAGAGAGTGAAAATATTTATTGGTGGGCCCTCCATTTTCAACAATTATCATTTTGAACCCTTTACCGTTAATATAAACATGCTCGTTAGTTTTTTGAATGGCCTGTTAACGACAGGGTCGACATTGGCACAAAATTGATAGTACATTGGTCACATTTGGGTTTATGAAAGTACGTTGGTAAAATCAGGAATCTCCAATTAGTACGTTGGTCAAAAATATAATTTTTCGGGAACTAAATAGGTCATTTTGTGATAAAATTGCAATCACCCTTCTGTTACATGTTATCAATTTGAAGCTGTAGCTGTCTATAGGGTTTCCTCTCTCTCTCACACACAGACACACACACACACACACACACCCCGAGCAGGCAGAACACGAAAAAGCCATTGGAGTACTTGAATTTATTTCATGTGCAGATAGTGATTTGCATTCAATCAACTCAAAAGTTTCTTGAATTTGGCTCACGTCTTGCTTCAAGACTTTCAGCTTTGCTGCTTCATACATACCTGTATATAGAATTTATGATGAAGAAAATATTGGCCATTTAATGGTTATTTAGGGGTCAACTATTAGAACAAATGCACTTTACTGCCTTAGTGCTATCTCTCCTTCTCTCTCTCTCTCTCTCTCTCTCTCTCTCTCTCTCTCTCTCTCTCTGTCTCACACACACACACACGCACACACAGTACACATAGCCTTAGTGGTTAGTGTTATCTCCTTCCACCACAAAATTCTAATCGGAACACTAAACCATGTGTATCAAACACAAAGAACTTAGCTAAACTGAGAAAATGCATCATAAAACTCTCGCAAAATCCAATTTTTACTCCCCCGTAAATTTATCATCCAAGTTAGCAAAAAAAAAAAAAAATGGTAAACACAGAAGATCCTCAACCCCAATTCTCGATTAAACAAAAACCACAAATTTAAAAAATCCAAAAAAGTTGAACAAAACCAGATTTAAGCGGGATCGGTCTGTCACTGCTCTCCGTCGTTCTCCACTTAAAGATCACCCATATATACCTCCTTCAATAAAAAACCAACATAAGGGTTTTCAATTGTATCAACATACCAAACCCAAAACTCAATTTCTAGAGAGAAAGTGAGAGAACCCAAAAACAAACCCAATTGCTAGAGAGAGAACAACAATTGGGTTAATTCACAAAAATTTAAAGGGGCAAACCAAATAACAGGGGAGCTCTGTTTTGATTTCGAAAGTAATCGTTTCAAAAGCACCTTGTTTGCAAGCTTCCTCGCTCGCTCCATTGAATCGAACTGAGCTAAGAAATGTCAAAAAAATTGACAAACCAGCCCAAGTAGTGGAGGGGCTAAAAGGGTTTGTTCTTCTGGCCGTTTTTGCGGCAGAAAATGAGTTGGGCGATGATGGGTCGGGGAAGAAGAAGAAGAGGCTGTTTGGGTAATAAACTTTTCATATGACCCCCTTATTTTGATGAGGTTACCCATTACCCCTTAATTTGATGATGTTCCCAAACTGCCCCTTCTTGAAAATGGAAAAGACTGGTTTGTCTTCAATTTAAAGTACGTGAGTGAGAAAATGCTCACTTAACGGCACTATAACTGACGGCATCACAACCAGAAAATTGTTGGTAGACTTTTGCATAGTAAAGAGACTAATGGTGCACTTATCCCTAATTTTTAATACCCGTTTGCATGTCGGCCTTACGCTCAACTTTAACTCACAAGGTTTTGCACCGACTTTGTTCATCAAAAACAGGAACACGTGGCTTTAGTTTTGGGAATAGAACAAGTTATGATGATTCGTGATGACCGGGCCCCCAGATAAATGACTCCATAAAGTAAGCCATCCGATCCACTATTCAAATTTTCTACTCTCGTCTGTCTGTATCCATAGAATGGCATAATGGCCAAACTACACACTTACTTTTTAAGTATTTTGGGAGTATTTTTTATTATTATTAAGATTAATATAATAAGAGTTAACAGAACAGAAAACGACAAACCAATCGAAATTCAACAAATCTAGTTATATAGTACTCCTCCACCTAGTACTAGTTATGAACTTAAACTTAAGAAGAGGAGGAGGAGGACGAGGAGGAGGAAGGATTTTAGTATTGCCGACATCTGGAGTGGGCCGGTGCCTTAATCTTTCTCGCCACGTCTACGCCAGAATCCGATACTTTCCACCCATCTCTTGCCACGTGCCCCCCTATCCCATCGCCTCCTATTTATAAAGAAAGTCATCTTCATAGTATGTCATAGTAATTCAAGTCTCTGTCTGCCTCCACCTACGAGCAAAATCTTCAACTGTCTTCCTCCACTCCACTTGATTCACTTTACTCTTTTTCATATATCAACACCAACACCAACACCAATAACCTTTCTTTTCCTTGCTTTCTTCGCAATTGTTGTCATTTCCCCTCCATTTTCGATTTCCTTTTTCAATCTTCTGTAATAATTTCTATCTCCTCGTTTCCTTTCCTCCGGGCAAAATCAAGAAAAGAAATGGATCGTTTCTGGACTTTGATGAGTGCGCTCCATTCGTTAGCTGGGTAATTTTATTCTACTATTAATTTTTTTAAATTTTTTGTGTGTGGCTAAACTGGTGTTTAATTGAATAAATCTGATTTTAAATCATCTATAATATGTGCAGGCCTGCAATGATGTTGCTGTATCCTTTGTGAGTCATATATATATATATATATATATATAATCCCTTGTTTCTTCATTTAAGGGAGTATAAATTTGATCATATATTAATATAGACAGTGTGGTTGGTTCCTAGCTAATTGGATTTTTGGGGTATAATAAATACTAAAATAGGTATGCGTCGGTGATAGCAATGGAGAGCACATCAAAAGTGGACGATGAGCAGTGGCTAGCTTATTGGATCTTATATTCATTTCTTACTCTTGTGGAAATGCTCCTTCAGCCCCTTCTTGAATGGTACCTCCCTCCCTCCCTCCTACTCATCTAGCTTCCTGCAGGCCACCCAATATCTTATATAATTTCTTACTAAAGAACTACTCCATTCATATATATATATATATATATGTTTATAATTTTGATTGTTAATTATTAGGATACCGATATGGTACGATGTGAAGTTAGGCTTAGTAGCATGGCTGGCGCTACCCCAGTTCAGGGGAGCTGCTTTCATCTACGAGAAAATTGTTAGGGAAAAACTTATCAAGAAATACTACTACGGCAAATATGAGTATTCTACTGCTCGCAAGTCTCCTAACGGCAAGGCCAAGAACAAGTTTGTTGACTTCATCACCAATAAGAAAGTGAGTTAATAATTCAGCTTAATTGCTTATATAGTATAAAATATCTTAACTGCAGTACGTTTCTGATGAATTGGTTTATATATATATATATATAACTTTGGGTTGGCAGGGAGAGCATGAAGCTTCGTGAGGGCGATCCTGATCCAATACTAATTGTCTTTCTCTATGTATGTATGTATGTGGATTAATCTTCTCCTTCCCTAGCAAGCTAGCTAGCTAGTTGTTTAAGGCTTTTTTTTATTTGTAAAATTTCTACTTTGTTGGTTGATGACGGGGGTGATCAAGTACTCTTTACTAATTGAGTTCTTACAGTACCGTTTATTGGTTTGTCTGTGTATCGTCAAAACTTGTTGTTTATATGGTTTTACTCGATCGCTAGCCTGCCTTGAATCAGTTGATGTTAATGTTAAGTGTGTGTTACTTATAGTTTAAAGACTTGAGCTGTCTGAGGGCCGGGGAGGGAGGTCTACTAATTAATGTTTCTATCAAGCTTAGATTTCTTATATAAAATACTAATAATCTAATTAATTCTAAATTTTAATCAGGAAGAAACGGGCACTATACATACATCATTTAATCCTAATTTTGATTTTACCAAATGTCTTGCTCGTTCTATCAAGCAACCTCTAATTTGATATGATCACCAGATGTCTCTCAAATTTAAATGTGGAGTTTTTTTTTTTTTTTTTTAAATGGCGCTGATGTATAGTTTATACTGGGGAAAAAATAGGAGGAATTCTTTTGTTTCCTTGCCTTACATATGATAAGTAAGGAAATAATTTGTAATTTAATTGCTTTCAAAATCTACAAGGCATTTGACTTTCAAAATCATAATAAACCAGTACGTACTGCTTTAATCAAATGAATTAAAGCGAATCGTCAAGTGTTCACAACTGACCACTTTGACACCCATATTAATTCCATTACAATAGTATATATAGTAAATCTCCATCTTAACTTAAGAACTAACTAAACCCACCACCGCCCATGCAAGTTCCATATATATTACTTACAAATTTAGGCAAATTACCCAAACCAACTACCCACATTAAACCAGAACTAGTCACCCTAGCTCCAATTCTATTACTTGATTCCCCGTTTCATGCAACTCCACTCCATTCAAAATCTTCCGCCTCCAAAATAGGTTTTAAGTTTGAAACACTACTTTTAGATGAAAATTTTATTTTATTTGAGATCTCAAGTTTAAATATCAGATCTTCGTGAAATCACGGATTTCTAGTTGGGTTGGCCATGGTGATTTTTGGTTCATTTATGGCAAAAATGAAATTTCCCTTAAAATTGATTTTGAAATTCTAAAGTTTCAAACTCAGTAAACCCAAATCGATTTTGATTTTGAAATTTCAAAGCTTCAAAATCGATTGCATACAAACACACACAAACACACGTACGCATATACAGATGCATATGAATGTTTACATGAGGATGAATATCAGTTCCAGTAATTTTCTCGAGAAACAAACTGAGAAGGTAAAGAGAGATGATCACCGAGAGTTTCATCATATGTAGATTTCTCGTCAGTCCAATTAATTGGGAAATTTCATTTTTGCCCTTGGTCAAATGCACGTGGGAGATACATATGGGCAACTTAACTGCAAATTAATAACGACATCCATCAAAAGGACTTTTGGCGTGAAAATTTAAAGTGGTAGGGACGAAAACTGCACAAAATTTTGTTGATGGATTAATGGTGGAATCTGCCATAATATATATCAAATTTCTGTATATTTGGTTTTTCAATTCCATAGAAGATATGACTGAAAAACACAAAAAGATGATTTATTGTTACAATTGGAGTTAGAAAAAACTGAATGCGAGATTCTTAAGCCTTAAAGGTGAACAAATAATCTCAGAAATAAAATGTGTGCATTGCGATGCAACAAATCAGTACTTTTTGAATGCATTGCAAGTATAATGTTGTACATCGCGTTGCAATAAAACAATATTTTTTAATACAATTTTGTGTATTGCGATGTATCAATTTTGTTTTGTGTTGCATCAATTTTGAAATAGGCCTGAAGACCAAAATTATGGGCGTGATGCACAAAATATGGGCGTGGTGCCCATTTTGAACTTTTAAGGAAATCACGAATGTATAATTTTTGCGATGCATCAATTTTGTTTTGCGATGCATCGAAAGTGTAATGTTATGTATCGTGATGCAATAAAATAATACTTTTTAGAACAATTTTGTGCATCGGAATGCATCAATTAAGTTATGCGATGAATCAATTTTGTTTTGAGATGCATAGCGTGTATGCTCCTCATTTTTTAAGGGCATAGACGAAATTTCGCAAGAAAATTGTTTGTTTCCGGTTTGAAACAAGTTTATGATTTTAAACTAGTTGAAAATCCATCAAACGGACCGGCCCGCACTTCGCCTTTATTTCATAATGGAGAGAGTACTATTTTAATATAATATAATATCTCGACAATATTTAATCAAGCATGAATCGATCAAATTTGAGAAAATTAAAATTCTAAAATTGAGAAACTCCTGTTTTGTTCTCATCATCGATATTATTATCATTTTAATAAAGATAAAGATAAGAAAGTCAATGCTTCTTCTAGTTCAGGGATGATGAGTGTAAATTCTTAATTCTCTTAATCTCAGGGGTAGCGGGTGTATCTTATGTTTATGCAAGGATTATTAGAGGAGTTTATGATTTTTAGCTGACTAATTGTTATTTAAGTCAGTTAGTTAGTTAGTTGATAGTAATTTTTCTCTCCTCTCCTGTAATCTTGTAGTCTCTCCAAGATTGTAATGAAGTCGATCTTTATCTCTCAATAAAATTCATGGATTAATTCAGCCTCTTGTTCAAAGATTATGATGGTATCAGAGCTTATGGAATTGATCGATCCATAAACCTGCTTTCGCAATCCTCCTTTGGTAATCTTCTTGCTCTTTACTGTGTCTCTATTCTCCTACACCCTATTTTACGAAGAAAAAAAAAATTAGCATCTATTGATCTCTTGTTTCTTCTTTCTTTTTCTGTTCCTTCGTTATGTCTGGGACTGATTCCTCTAATAGGGTTCAAAACCCCCTCACTAATGAAGATCTGGTTGTTAATCAAAATACTTCTTCTAATATCAACAATGTGGATGAATATGACTTACCTGAATCCATACTTCAATTAAATCCTAGTCATCCTTTGTTTCTTCATGCCAACGATCATCTAGGGATGACCTTGGTGTCTGATGTCTTAAATGACTCCAATTTTTCTCAATGGAAAATATAATCTCCATAACTATAGCCCTAACTACTAAGAACAAGATTGGTTTGATAATGGTTCCAACAAGAAACCTTCCCCTCAATCCAAATATGTCAGTGCATGGGAACGATGCAATAACATGGTTATTTCTTGGTTATTAAACTCAGTTAATGTTGAGATTCGAAAAAGTGTGGTTTATTTCTCAACTGCCTGTGAAATCTGGGAAGATCTAACCACAAGGTACACTCAAAGTGACAACCCCAAAATTTTTCAAGTTAGGAAATCTATCATGAAGTGTACTCAAGGAAACTTGAGTGTTAGTGCTTATTTCACTCAATTTAGAGGTCTCTGGGATGAGTTGACTAGTCTCCAGCAAATCCCTAAGTGTTCTTGTAACTGTACCTGTGGAGCATCAAGATTGCAAGAAGAGTATGAACTGGTTACCAAGCTTACTCAATTCCTTATGGGACTCACTGAGAGCTACACAGATGTGAGAGGCCAGATTTTGAGGATGTCCCCTCTTGTCACGACCCGACCCAAGATCCTATGTGGAATCTCGTCCGGTTCGTGATACGGGACACAAAATGCACAATATAAAAATCACTTTTCGTGCAAAAACCCTGTAATGCAAGTGTATGTTGGTTTTAAAAACAAAACATCACTTCACGGCAACAATTAAGCCGGAGAAAATACATGAGGTAACCATCAAACCCACGAGCTATGAAGCTCGGGCAAAATATAAAACATTTAACAGAGTGCGCGGAATGAAATAGTTAACATCATTTACAAAGCCTGACATCCACGTCGGCATCTACAAAAGAATATGAATGAAATAACAAGTACGGGACTCCTACCCAACTTTACAATGTTTACATAACAAGTGTACCCTCGGCCTCACCAAAAGAAAATACCAAGGCTCACAGAGTACTACCAAAAGACTGACTGACGAATACACCGGGCAACGAACGATCACTGAGGGTTTCTTGCAGGCTCGGGATCTAAGGAAAACAATAAACAATGGACGGGGTGAGTTATAAAACTCAATAAGCTACTAATGCAACAATATGGCATGCGAGATGTGAACAGTAATAAGATTCAAATATAATAAGGTTATCATAACATGATAGTTCTCGATCATCGTAGAAACAAACATCTCATATCACACGTCACGTATCATGCATCTCACGTAGGTGCAATATATAAACACATTTAAAAGGATACCGTCGAGGTACACCTCCGACATAACAACTTCCAACCAACCAACCAATAATACCAATGAAGAAACCGTTGATGTCGTACCCGATCATCGAACCATAAACCAAAACCAAAGTGAACCGTTTTCCGTATCCACGTCGACGTGAAGACTCGGTCCCCAACGACCCGAGAAACAACCACGGTATAGCTTACCAAGGTCGCGTTTATTCCGTACAACACTTAGCGCTATAACCCCTACCGTGGCCAACGGTAGGGCGAGGCCCAGTGTATTGGCCTTCGGCTATTACGTAGTCCCAGCTCACGCAATAACCGAGCGTCAATACACCTCCAACAAATATGCCATGGACTTAACAAATGCTCAAGTAGATGTTTACTCGACACATTAAACAAATCAACCAAATGTTCAAGTAGGTGTTTACTTAACATTAAATAAAAGTGTTATACTCCGAAGTAGGGAGTATAACGACTATAACAACAACATACTAATGTGTGCCATATCATGCCAATATCAAACTCAACACAATACCATTATACGTGTATCGCACAACCAATCGCCCAACGGGTCTCTCAAGCATTCAAAGAGCTCACAAAACACACACGTGGTCACATTCATTATCAAACCCTAATCGACTCCGTTAGAGTCATTTTAGGTTACTAATATTTTCGAGTTACGAATGTGGTCTTGCACTTTAATCCTAGCACATTAACGTCCAATTTCGAGTTCCCAACAACAATTTACAAGCTACAACATATTTCACAATCCCAACCTACATTCCATAGCAAAATCACATGTTCACATTTCTAGCATGGTAACTCTACTCATTTGAAGTTTAAAATGTCATATGAGACATAAAAGATGAAGAAGAGGGGGTAGTAGCTTACCTCTTGAAGAAATAAACCAAGGAGGGAGAATTCAAGTCAAAGATGAAGTCTCCTCTAATCACAAGGCCTCACAAGGTTGAATCTCTCACTTCCAAGTTTGAAATCTTGAGAAATCAACACACATTCCCTAAAAAGGTGGGTAGAGGTGAATACTCAAGAATCCACCATGAGATGAAAAGTTTGTTCGGTTAGAAACGTTTACCTAATCGAGCTCTTCACTCCGGCGAAGACGGATCGTGATTCCGACTCCGAACGATCAAGTTGTGGCAAGATTACTCTACAAACTCTCCCTTGGACTCTCTATACTCTCTCTCTATGTTGTATGGGTTGAAGGTGTGAAATGGGAGTCTTTGATACTCTCTAATGGCATTTAAGTGGCTGCCAAGGGTGGAGAATCCGGCCTGGTGACGTGGCGAATCGAGGTCCAATCAAAATTTTAAGTTAGAAAAAGATAGGGCTTTATCGGGCAACAGAGCAAGGGGTAGCGAGCGGCCGCTCGGTTACCAGATTTTTCTGGTGTTGTTTTCTGCCTTTTGAGCGCGCACCTGGGCGGCCGCTTAGCTTCCAGAATGTCCAATTTTTTGTAAAGTGCTCCGAAACACTCCCGAAATGATTCTAAATGATCCCAAGGTGATTCTAAGTCTATGGGAAGGTCAAAACACTTAAGAAAAGTCCCGCGAGCGAACCGTAAAAGTGCGAGAAGTTCAACACGTTCAAAGTATGTTCCATCAAAAGAATCAAACGATGGTTTAAGCATATAAAACACATAGAATGCAACATGAATATGTTATATATCATGTATGATGTGCTCAAGAAATAATTATAGAGTTTATTCAATGTGACACGTGTAACAATCGTGAATGATATGAATGACGTGTAAGATGCAAATGAAGCGGGCGTTACACCTCTTCCCACCATCACTAAGGCTGTATCTATGCTGGTACAGGAAGAGGGTAGGTCAAAGAAAATGTGTTAATGCTGTGAGTTCTGAAGATGTTCCAACTGCTATGTTTGGTAAAGTGGAAGGTTATAATCCATCTGGGGTTAATAGATATCCTAAGGGCAAGGATACTACTACTAACCAAGCTGGTTCTTCCAAAGGAAAATTCTTTTGTGACTACTGTCGTGGAGACTCTCACACCAAAGACAAATGCTTCTACATCAAAGGCTACCCTGAATGGCATGCTCTCTATGGGACTAAACCAGATCTATCTAAAATGCCAAAACATAAAGGGAAATCAAAGAACTCCTTCTCTTCAAACACTACAAGTACTGCTGCTGTGACTCTGGAGACATTAGCTTCTAACAACAACATGTTGACTCCTGCTCAATATCAACAACTTCTCAATATCATCAACACTACTGGTACCAAAAGTGTGAATTCTACTGTCATTTTTAACAACCCTAAGGAACACTTGGCAGGTATGAAGAGTGATTCAAGTAACTTTATTATCAGTCCTGTATGTTTAACTATTTCTCATCTCTCTACCTGTGATTGGATAATTGACACTAGTGCTAGTAATCACATCACCAACTCCTTTGCTCAATTAATTGATCCCATTGTCATAGATTCTGTTATTCACTTACCTAATGGGAAAACCTCAAAGATTACTCATAAAGGCTCAATTGTTTTATCTAAATCAATAAGGTTGAATAATGTGTATTATGTTCCAGATTTTCAATTCAACCTTATCTCAGGAAGAAAATTAACCACTAACAGTAACTGTTGTCTAATCTTCACTCCCACTGTATGCCTCTTACAGGACCTGAATCCTCAGAAAATCATGGAGATTGGTAACCTTGTTGGTGGTGTGTATAAACTTGTCATTGCTAAACTTCAAAGTCCTGGACAACCTACATCTGTGTATAATACTACATCTGTTGATTGTACTCCTGTTCTTTCTGTCAATTAGATGTACTTGTGGTATAAAAGACTTGGCCACATTCCTTTTCAGTCTATGAAATATATCCCTTGTATTGAATGTTCTGCTAATTCAAAATCTAAAATAAGCTGTGATATATGTCATCTTGACAGACAAACTAGAATTCCCTTTCCTTTGAGTACATCTCATAGTCTTTGTATGTTTGACTTGATCCACTGTGATGTTTGGGAACCTTACAGACAACACACTTACGACGGTTGTTCTTCTTTCCTCACCATAGTAGATGACTATTCCAGAGTAACTTGGACCTTTTTGCTTAAATAAAAAAACCAAGTCTGTCAGATTCTGTAGTATTACTTAGCTATGGTTAATAATCAATTTAGAACTTCTGTCAAGCAGCTCAGGTCTGACAATGGGACTGAGTTCCTCAACTCTAATGTCTCTTCTATGCTTTCTTCCCAAGGCATCCATCACCAAAGGACTTGTGTTGACACACCTCAGCAGAATGGGAGAGCTGAAAGAAAACACAGGCATCTCCTTGAACTTGCTAGGGCCCTTGGGTTTCAAGCCAACTTGCCAATAAAGTTCTGGGGATATTGTTTGCTTATTGCTACCTACCTTATTAATAGAATACCCAACTCTATTTTGAAGTTCAAAACTCCCTTTGAAATTCTGTTTAAAACTCCTCCTAAGTACAATCATTTGAGAATTCTTGGATGTTTGTGTTTTGTCTCTACTCCTTCTCATAATAGAGATAAATTTGCCCCTAGAGCAAACGAGTGTGTTTCTTGGCTACCCTTATAATAAAAAGGCTTATAAGGTATTCAATTTATCCACTCAACAAGTGCAATATAGCAGGGATGTTCTGTTTTATGAAACTGTGTTTCCTTTCAAATCTGATGTTTGCACAACTACCAATAGTGATCATTTCATTACACAAATGCATAAGCCTTTATATGATGAAGAGATTCCTCAATATGCTTCTGTTAAGGACACAACTTCTATTACAGATCCCAACACTCAAAAGGCCCCTCAAATAGAGGAATTCCATGAGGATCCTGGAATACACAGACCTGATGCTCCTTCTTCCAGGCCTCAAAGAACTAGGAATGTCCCTATAAAATTCAAAGATTACACAGGTCTGCCTCATTCTCTTCAAAAGGCTTTCACCAATTATTGCACTACACCTTATCCTATATCCAATTATGATTCTTACACCAATGTTTCTGAAACTTACAAAGACTTTTCTTGTAACATCTCTACCATCAGTGAGCCTAGGTCTTACTCTCAGGCCATGAAATGTGACGACCCGAGTCCAAGATTCGATGTTGAACCCCAACTCGGAGCGCCAAACCCAAGAAGAACAAAATAAAATGAGCCACAAAAGCTCGAAACTAAACCAATGCAGCGGAATAACAATAAACTTGAGCCTCAAGGCTCGAATAACAAGAATCCCAACATATAATAATAACCTCCACGGCTAAACAAGCGCCGGAGAACAACAATATCTAAAACACCACGAGACAACACGCTCAGGAAAACCAACAGTAAAATACCAATGGGCACACGGCCACAAAAACTAAGAAAACTGGGGTTATAAAAATAGTACAACCGGCACGACTCCACAAGTCGATACCAAATACAAGTCTATAAAATACAAGAATCTCTACCCGACATACTAAGTTTACATAACTCAGTTTAACCCACGATCTCACAAGTACAGGAAATAAATATAAAATACTAGATAGCTAAAACTAGAGGATCTTCGAACTAGAGCCTCACTGCGCTGAAATGTACCCTGCAACTAAGGAAAACAAATATGGAAGGGATGAGTCGAATGACCCAGTAAGCTACTAATGAAACAATATGGCATGGCATTATGCACGTAAGAATAGCAGGATAATAAATAGATTGTAGCACATAAGACAACCAACCCTATACTCACGAGAGGCTCAGTAGCCGCCAACCGTCATGCACTGGTTGGAGACTACGACCAACATTCGATCATATAGGAAGCACATAAAGTGTAAGTAAACACATAAAGGTGGATACAGTGGATTCGAGGTACACCTCCGAAATCCCTTGAAATACTTCCGACCTTATCGCTCCATGAAGCCGTAGTAAATGATCGTACTGCCGCTCCACGGAACTATGAAAGATGCCTCTGCTGCCATCCATCAAGATAACAATGACAATAGATTCCTGCACTTTTGCTCCAGAAAACCATAATAAATAACTGTGCCGCTGATGCTGGACACGTCTCTCAATACCGACATCAAACAGAGATAGATGATTGTGCTGCTGCTGCCGTACACAAATCACAGAGGGACCGGTGCTCGTATCCTCAAACAAATATAGGTACCCGATCGCGTCAAGCACGATCTACAAGTACCCAACCAATAATGTACCCGACCGCGACCCGCACGATCTACAGGTACCCGTTGTGGACCATTTTCTGTATCCACGTCGACGTATCGCTCGATCCCCTACGACCCGAGACAATACGGCTCTAGGCACTTTTAGGTATCACAAGGGACCGGTGTCCGTATCCCAATGCATACAAAAATGTCGACAATACACAGTCGCCGTTTATTCCATTCAACTGTGGGACTAGAGAAACCCCTACCGTGGCCAACGGTAGGGCGAGGCCCAGTGTATTGGCCTTCAGCTATTACGAAGCCCCTGCTCCCGCAATAACAGAGCGTCAATACACCTCCAATGCACATATGCCAGCTGGACTCGATGCAATGCACAAGTAGATATTTACTCATGCCAAACTAGTCTAAGTGTGTTCTATTGAATCACAACTAAATAAACCAAATCATGATGTGTTCTACTGAATCACAATCCAATGAAATCAAACCATAATGTGTTCTATTGAATCACATACTAAATGAACATAATGTACTTGTAAATACTAAACACACAATCAATCATCAAAGTAGGATGACTGTCCTATTGCTTACTAGAACAATCACAAATACCACACATCACCCAAGTCCGCCATCGCTAGACTTAATAATCATAACACATGTAAGCCTACTCGTACTTACAATCATAATTCAATGCGTCACTAACACGTTCAACTTAGGATCTCTACGGTATCCTACGATCACAATACACTCCATCTCATGTATATATATATTCCACCTCATTTCAGTCGCGTATTATGCGTATCACGACTCTCTACAGGTCACATCGTCCGTATTGGAACGATACTCAAGGTGTGTCATGACTACCTAGGATACAACCAACTCATCGTCTGACGATTGAGACTATTCGTCTCGTAAGAAATGTCGCGCACTGAGGGCATGACTATTCGATAACGCTCATGGAAAGACTAATACGAATAATTAACTCTTACTAAGGCATAAGGTTTAAGTCTACGATTTACCACACATCGTAGTCAATAATGTTTGACTGAGTCAACCTAAATCGAGTCCTATTGGGTAACGGTCTTGACACTTCGTCATCCCACATCGTAGGAGACTAAAATACATCCTACATTGGTTTGTACTACATATCACCATATTACACGACATATAATCTTTACGTCTTACACCACTCCGCTAGAGTGGGTCACTCACCTCTAAACGTCGGACGAACCGTAGTATCGTCCCTAATTAACCGTGTCAACCAAAATAACTAACGTTCGGGGTATATACTACCCATGTGGTTCCCACAAGTCACCGCGAGGATACTAACGATAGAAATCTCAAAGAGCCACACATGCTCGATAGTACTAAAACAAGTCATCGGCGACTTTACGGTCGGAACCCAACTGTAAAACAAACCCACGAGTCTACAACTTGGGAAACAATAACGATCTCAATGAGTCTCTAACACTAGGAGACGTCAATACAACACATACAATAACAGCGTGTACCATAATCATCATTCACAAGTCTCTAATATTCTGAGACCACGAAACTAAGAACAAATCATCAATACTTAACAAATAGCATGCTAACAATTCATATTGAACATGTACAGCACATAGAAATACCATATACAACATGTATAACATGTAATCATCGCAATAATATACTACGATGCTCAAAATCTAAGAAAGAGATTAGTAACTTACAATACAACGCAAACCCTCCACGAAATCCAAAGGCTTTGGGTGGAAATGTACTCCTCCGCGAACTCTACGCTACTACGGAGTCCAAACGTCAATCCCAAGCTCAATCCAAGTCCAAATCAAGCTTCCTCTCTCACAAAACTTCACATTCTCTCTCTAAAATGTGAGAGAAGAGGTGGGGTGGTGATTCTTCAACAGATCGGACGATCCCTTTAGGTAGAAATGTGCTCCTCGTCGTCCTCTAAGCTACGGTGAAGACGGCTCGTCGATCCGACAAGCGGAGCTCAAGATATCGCAAAATCTTTCTCCTCTCTCTCTCTCTTCTAGCTCTCTCTCTAAACTCTGGGTTGGGAGGAAGAAAAATGAGGGGAAATAAGGTTGGGTTATGTTATTAATACCATGGGTAAGTGTTTGGTCCAATCCCGGGCTTGTTTGAGCATTTTAAACCACTTAAAAATGTTAAAAACTGAGAAAAGACGAAAACCGGACGAGCAGAGACGGGGCAGGGCGATCGCTCTGCCTTAAACAGGGCGATCGCTTTGTCTTCTGGAAGCTGGGCGATCACTTTGATCTGCCCAGGGCGATCGCTCTGTGTCCAGATTCTCCGGACTCTCCGAAAATGCTCCGAAACGCCCCCGAAATGGTCCTAAATGATCCCGAAGTGATTCTAAGTCTTTGGGAAGGTCGAAATACTCGAGAATGGTTCCCGAAAGTTCTGGAAACAACGCTAGAAGTTCAACGTAAAGCTCACACATTCGACCATATAAAGGTTCGAGTACAAATCGGGGTATACGAAACACTCGAAATAAGTCGGCGTGCGGGTTAACGACAAGATCAACGTGATCAATAGTCGTGAAAGGGTCTAATCCAAGGTTAGGTCACTCAACCAAAGAGAAGATGCAACGTATATGAACGCTAATCGATGTCAAGGAAAATCTCGAATGGATAAAGGAACAAAGCGCAACTCACCATGAGTTAAACGCGCGTCAAATATGATTCTCGACCTAACACATCATGCTTAACAAGCATGGCACCTCACTCTCTGAGGGTTTTAAAGTCAATATCGAGAGACTACGAGTGAACCCGGAATGAAGTTGGGTCGAGGTGTTACATGAAAGATCCCATTTGATGTACAGCTGTGGATAATGAATTACATGCCTTAGAATTTAATAACACTTGGTCATTGCAGGACCTACCTGTTGATAAGCATACAGTGGGTTGTAAATGGATCTACAAAGTTAAACATAATGCAAATGGCTCTGTGGACAAGTGTAAAGCTAGGCTGGTTGCAAAAGGCTTCACTCATACAGAAGGTAATGATTACTTTAAAACCTTTGCTCCTGTTGCTAAGATGACCTCAGTAAAGGTCTTTCTCTCTATTGCCACTACCAAGCACTGGCCTATTGGTAAAATGGATGTGTCTAATGCATTCCTTCATAGAGATTTACATGAAGAAGTATATATGGATTTACCTCCTGGGTATTCTCACAATCTTCCTATAACTAATACACCTGTTGTTTGCAAACTTCTCAAATCTCTTTATGGTTTGAAACAAGCCCCTAGACAGTGGTTTGAAAAGTTTTCTCAAACCCTTATAGAGTTTGGTTTTCAAAGATCTCAAAATGATTATACTCTATTCACTTTGAACAATGAAACAGATTTTGTTGCTATACTTGTTTATGTTGATGATCTGTTAGTTACAAGAACTGCTTCTTCTTTGATTGATGCAGTCAAAGTCTTCTTACATTCCAAATTTCCCATTAAAGATCTAGGCCCTCTAAAGTACTTTCTTAGATTGGAGATAGCCAGAAACAACAGTGGTACTTGTCTTCATCAAAGGAAATAGGCTATGGATGTTATTACTGACACTAAATTATTCAATGCTAAACCTATTAGTACTTTTATTGAACAACATCATAAACTTGCCACAAGCTGCAGTCCTCTGCTACCAGACCCTACCACTTACAGAAGACTAGTGGGAAGGTTAATTAATTTACCTCACAATTACTAGACCTGATACTGCTTATACAGTGCAAGTTCTTAGCCAGTTCATGTCTAAACCTACTGAGGAACACTGGCATGCAGCATTGAGGCTAGTGAAGTACCTAAAAAGGCATCCTGGTCAAGGTCTTTTCTTCTCTGCTGATGGTGATCTGTCTCTCCAAGTTTATTATGATTCAGACTGGGCATCATATCCTCTTACTAGAAGATCAGTGACTGGATTCTGTGTGTTTCTGGATGAGTCATTAATATCATGGAAGTGTGAGAAACAGTCTACTGTGAGTAGGTCCTCTGCTGAAGCTGAGTATAGAAGTATGGCCAATGCCTGCTGTGAAGTGAAATGGTTGGTTTCTCTACTGAAAGACTTCAAGATCCAATCTTCTCTTCCAATTCCTCTGTTTTGTGACAATAAGTCAGCCTTGCACATTGCTGCCAATCCTGTCTTCCACGAACGAACGAAACATATAGATTTAGATTGTCGTATTGTAAGGGAATTGCTCCTTCAAGGGCTTATTGTTACCAAACATATCTCCTCATCAGATCAACCTGCAGATATCTTTACAAAGGCTTTGGGATCTACTCAATTCAGTTATCTTCTCTCCAAGTTGAAAGTCTTGAATCTTTTCATTCCTCTCACCTTGAGGGGGGATAATAAAGATAAAGATAAGAAAGTCAATGCTTCTTCTAGTTCAGGGGTGATGAGTGTAAATTCTTAATTCTCTGAATCTCAGGGGTAGCGGGTGTATCTTCTGTTTATGCAAGGGTTATTAGAGGAGTTTATGGTTTTTAGCTGGCTAATTGTTATTTAAGTCAATTAGTTAGTTAGTTGAGAGTAATTTTTCTCTCCTCTCCTGTAATCTTGTAGTCTCTCCAAGATTGTAATGAAGTCGATCTTTATTTCTCAATAAAATTCATGGATTAATTCAGCCTCTTCAAAGATTATCACATTTTCATTTCACAAGTTACCTTGTTACTATTATTGTTAGTTTTACTTGATTGATATTATAATTCGTCTGGACCAGTTTATAGGTAGTCTTAGCCTACCCGGCTGATCTTTGATTTCCATATATGTTGTATTTATTCAATGTGAAATTAGATTCAACAATTCGTGATTTAGTTGGTTGGTTTAGAATTTTGTGTTTTGTTGTGCAACTCGGCTTCAGGATCAGCCCTATAGGAGGTTCTGACTTTGATTTTCCTTTGGAGAGGGTGAATTGACCGAGCTTTTCTTATAAATAATAATTGAAAAAATTGTGCGTCGATACACTTTCTTGAATATTAAACCACTAAAGTCCACTATATTTGTTTCACATCGCTAAAGTCCATTTTGGTAGATTAATGAATAAATTGTTCCTAAGATGCTCCCAACAAACTAAAAGACGGTTCCCTCTCGCCAAAGCTAGGGCAGCAATAGCAACTTCGATCAACAGTAACAACAACTCCATTCTCCTCTTCGCAGTCACCAATTTCTTCCCAGAAAATTTTCTAGAGAACTCGACGTTCGTCAATACGCACATAGATTGGAAGGAGACGTCAGAGACACGTGCTTAAGGCGGATATGCCGGGGAAATGAATCGGGATCGTTAAATTGGTTGAAAAGAGAGGTAGGTCATTGAATAGTGAGAAATTACTTGAATAAGTATGAGAACGAAGCATAGCCGCGTATGTATATGCTTACAAAAGGTTGCTTATTGTTGATTCCAATCTCCATGCCTTTCCCTCTCTTTGGATTTACCATGCTTAAAGCAGATCCCTTGGGCTCAAGCTCTTAATTGAGATCATAGTACCGAGTTGCTTGGAGATAAAGAGAAGTTTCCTGCGTGAGTGGGTAGCCCAATTGCTTTGGATTAAGCTTCCCTTTGCTTTCCTCTGTTTATAGCGAAAGGCAATTGGCTTAGATCATGACGATTGAAGTGGCATCGCTGAGCGCTTCAATTTCTCGAATGATAGTGTAATTTGTGCAACGCGATGCAAGTGTAATTTTGTGTATCGCGATTCATCAATTTATGCATCGCAATGCATCAATTTGTTTCTCTTTAGCTTCTCGTAATAGATTTTATGGCTAAATATAACGGGTCATGGACAACACTTTGTTTTTCATGAATGATGGGTCATGGGCATCGCTTCTCACAAATTATTCAAGGCTGATAGGGGGTGGCTGATGCATCGCGATACACAAATTGTTGCATCGCGATGTATAGCGTGTCTGTTCCGTATTTTTTAAGGGCATAGATGACATTTCAAAAAAAAAATTTATTTTCGGATTTGAAACAATTATAAAAGACTAAAGCGGTTGAAAATTCATTAAAAGATACCGGCTCGAATTTCGTCCACAATAATTCTTTGGTTCCTAAATAATTGTCTTTTTTTTTTGTCTGTCCTAAAAAATTTGTCTTGTTTCATTTTAAAAAATATTTTTATTATTTTATCCTTACTTCTTTTTCGTACTTTAATGATGTTCCATATACACAGGGGCTTATATTTTACTACAAATAGACATGAGCTTATATTTTATAATAGAGTCAATTAACTTTTATTAATTTATGTGTCTAGTCAATCAGAACAATGAGAGTAATATTTTTAGTGCAATTTAAAGATTGTACAAGAAAATAAAGCTATAATTTTAAAAAAATCAGACTTGTTAAATAAGATTAATTTAATTAGTAAAACAAAGAAAGTGTCACATACTGTTGAGTTGATCACAGGTCTATTAATTTAATCTCTTGTTATTGAAGAAGTACATTTTCTTTGAAAAATAATACTGTAGATAGATAAATCAGTTGCAACCATTAATCAATCAGTACATGTTTGTCGTGTGTCCTATTTTTTGCAAAAGAAAGATAGATGACTCAATCAGCATGCAGCTTGTCATATCTCTGATAGCTAAAGAAAGAAAGAAAGAAATATAAAATCGACTCAATTAAGTATATATTTAGCATGCTTGCTACTACGTTGCACCTCTCACCCAAATGTACAATTTTGAGTATAATTAATATGTGTATACCACATGCATGCAGAGGATAAAACTATAAAGACTATAAACATAATTCTTAAAAATAAACGCTTCATGTAAAATACTCTAAAATAAAATAGTGGAGTCTGTCTTTGCATGGAAAGAATCAAGTACTTGATAATGATGTGTTGTTTCTTAGCGATGACTATTTATTTAATACAGTGCTTTTGTTTGTGTGCGCGCCTTTTGGATAGGTTCTGTTAATAACTGGGAAATGAGTTTGGGGTTTGAAGTTCTAAAATTTTGGTTATTAGGTAAAAATTTTAAATTAATTAATTAATCTTACATTAATCTTTATAACTAAGTTATTATTATTAATAAATTAGTAACTCTTTAAATTTATTATTAACTTCTAAACGAGCTCATTATGTGTAATGGTGAGAGTATTATTTGTGATTTCTTATAACAAAAACATAAACTCTATACTATTATATATATATATATATATATATATATTAACATTAATTAAGTGAGAAGCTAGGCGCTATTATTCACTCAACACAAAGCTAATTAATACTAGAAAAAGAAAACCATAAAGGTTAAGAATCTGATACCTAATTAAAGAAAAGAGCAGCAAATACAAAAAAGTTTTTCAGCCTATATTTTTTTCTAATTTTCATATACACTACACTTTTCCTATATATATATTTCTTCTTTAATTTCATCAAATACTTTTATCATTTAACTAGTATATATATTATCCTCCCTCTGAAGATACAGAAATTTCCATTCTCCACGTGGCATCAGAAGAGCACGTGGTCAAGCTGATCTGGAGCCCGGAGAGGATGAGTCATCATCCCGAGCTCGTAACTACAACCGGAGCCGGGCTCTCCCGCTTCCGACGTACCCAGGAAACAGTATGGTTCTCTCCCGCTCGTGATCCTAAAGAGCTCGCATGGTCTCGGACCCGAGCTGTCCTATTAAAGTTCGAGGTAATCACCTCGGGAGACAAAGTCAACGAAAGCTGCCGCATTCAATGTCCGCCATCTGCGTCATCCGGGACCACCATCGACATCCTATTGGACGAAAGAATACTTGCCTATTAAGGAAAGCTGCATCTAGAATGTCAAGGGGACAAACAGGGAAGTTCTATCCTTTGCACTGAAACAGGTCACTTCCACATCAATGTATACTATGGCTGTCAGAGATAGGGACATGGCAGTTCACCCCAAGTCGACACCTGGCAGATCCACTTGCTACAAACCGACTTTACTTCAGTATAAATACAAGGTGATAGCCTTCTTTTATGGTCTAAGTTCAAATTAACACACACAACTACAAACTCCCAAAGAATTCAGAGCAAGTACTCTCTCTGAGCGGCTGAATCCTCACCGGAGACCTTTATCCTTACCATAAAGCGATTCTCTCACCGGAGGGCTTTAGCGGACCAACGTCCGGCTCCCTAAGTGTTCTTTCTTCATCTCAGGTATCTACCGTAGGACAAGTCCCACCTAAGCTTGTGCCTATTGAGAGCCGGGGCATCCTAATCACAGACTAACTGCTTACGTGGACACGACAGATCACCAAAACCGATTTTGGCGTGATCAGTTTGGTTCCGTTGCCGGGACTCTTACTATTCAGATACCTTCAGATTGACATATTCTCAACCTAGCAAATCTACGGTTGAAAATGACAAACTCAAAGCAACAGTGCATCGCCCAACCAGGTGACCCGGCATCATCACATTCTGCGACCACGTTGACCGGTCGCGCGAAGCATGCTCCCAAGACTCCGGAAAAACCCCGCCAATAATTCGAGAGGGAGTACGGCCGGGACGTAGCGCGGGTAATAGCAAAGAAGGCGGCAGAGAGGTCGCGAAACAGCAAAGGAAAGGCCGCGAGGAAAACCCGTCAGGATGGAGATACCGCTAGTGATACTTCTTGCGGAGAAGACACTTGCGGTAATGACGAGGTTAGAATTCCTGGTGTGAAGAGGCCGGCCACTCAGCTAGAGAGAGATCAAGGCGAGTTAGAAGATCTACGTCGCGGCGGCGCATGTAGAGAGAATTAGGGAGCTCGAGAGAAAAGAATTCGAGCTCCTCAAAAGGGTTGAAGCGGCCGAACAGATCAAAAGAAAACCTCTCGAGCTGGAGAGGGAACAAGCCGTTAAAGCACGCAGCCGTGATCGTGCACACCGGGCTGTGGAAGTTCCTCGGGCGCGCGCACGGCGGGTTGCGCGGGCGCCACGAGCAGATTAGGAGCTCGGGTCGGTCCGGCCCCTAAAGCAAGCGTGCACGATCGACTTCACTTCCCGAAGAGCGGGAAAGACCCGGGAAGCGCCCAAGACCGGCTTGGATTCCGAGCACGCTCACGCGATCCGACGAGCTCGGACGGTACCTACTGCGAGGCCCAATCTCGGAGGAAGGGTTCCCGAGGGGCAAGTCAAGACGCTCGCCGTCCCGCCAAGCGGCTCACCAAGCTCGATCGCTTCATCACATAAGCGGTCGAAAAATGACGGCCGCGATCGGAGAAGCCCACACAAGTCCCGAGCGGATGCCTCGCGGACGAGGCCTAAAGGCCCTCCAAGAGCGGTTGGAGGCCCTCGAAGCGAAAGCTAGGCCTGCCCGCACAAATCTTGGAAAGTCCGTTCGCGGAGGATCCGAGAGGACACCACCCAACTATCGTCGAGGCTTCTGAATTAAAACTATACACGGGAAAGACGCATGCCGAGACTCACATCTCCGGTTTGAAGCCAAGATGGGTGTGTGCACCGCACGAAAGATATGTGGTGCAAGGTCTTTATTAGCACGTTCGATGCAACGGTGCTGAAATGGTTCGAGGAGCTCCCAAAGAGTCGGTGGCGGATTGGAGCGACTTGAAGAAAAATTCCTTAGGAAGTACGCCTCAGCAGGAGAGCTTCCTAAGGATAAATCCGACCTTGCAAACACAAAGCGGGGCCCAAACGAATCGGCGCGATTACATCCGGCGGTTCAAGAACGTTGGCGACGAGCTCTCCAATGTACCCGACGAAACAATAGTAGTCGCTTTGAAAGTGGGCATCGGTCGAAAGGTTGTTGGCGAGCCGAATAATCGAATCCGGCCACCGCGCGGAAATGTTCATGCGGCCAGGGCGTGGCCAAAACGAGAGGACCTTGGCGAGATAGGGCAAAAGCCAAAGGAGTTGCGGCACTGCGCAGAACGAGGAGACTAAAAACCCGGACAAGAGGGCCGGGCAGTCAAATACCAGACAGAAGGCACATGACAAAGGGGAGAAAGAGGACAAAACAGTCTACACTCCTCTGAACGCTTCTCGCGAACACATCATGACCGTTCTGCAGCAGGAAAACAAGCTAGGAAAGCCCTACCCTATGAGAGAGGTCAAGTTTCCTCGCAACCCAAACCTGAGGTGCGAGTATCATAAGGAGAACGGACACTCCACCGAAGAATGCCGTCGGTGAAAAAGGCCATTCGGCGATTGATAGATCGGGAGAACTCGGGAGGTTTGAGCAAAGAGAGGAAACGGAAAGGAGGCCGGCACCGCATGGTCGGGAGCATATTGAGAGGGAAGAATACAGGATATCGACCATCCTGGAAAACAACTTGAGCATCACCCAGCTCAGCGATACCATGTACAATCTGAATAACGTGGTATCCCAACCTCGGGTGAAGGATGAGGTTGGTATATGCTTTTACCCAGCGAGATGGCGAGCACCGATCGCTAAAGTGCAGCCGCTTACAATGCATCTCGGGATAGAGCGGTACATGGTTAGGCGGGTACTCATCGACACGGGGCTAATCGGAACATCATGTATTATGATTGTTTCAAAAGATGAAGCTCACGGACTCGCGGCTCATCCCGAGCAACATCCGGTTGGAAGGCTTTAGGGCATCGAGTGGTAACCAAAGGCACCATCTCGATGAAGGTGACGATCGGAGAGGAGACATCTTGAACGGAGAAAATAGAGTTTCTCGTTCTCGACATCCCGTCTCCCTACAATGCAATTTTGGGCCTTCCGGCTCAAACCAAGTTCGGCATGGTCGTCTCGCCCTCATCAAAGAATCAAATTCGCCGCCAACGGGAAGGTCGGCATGATGAGGAATGACCGAAAAGTACTCTATCTCGATTGATAGAGACACGAAAGAAAAGGAGGCGACCTCCCGAGGAAAGGCTCAAGCCGTGGAAGTGCCACAACCCGGCCAAACGATCCCGACCATCACCAGTTGAAGAAAGCCCGGTAATAGTTGAACAGCTCGTCGTTCCCGAGAACGCGACTTCTACTTCCGGCGTGGCAAAAGATTAGCAGCTAGCGCGGGCTAGCAACCCTAGCTCGCATGAAGCGGGCCCGAGCCCGAAAGAGCCGAGTGATCACGATCGAAACCCTCGACAATCGCGACGTCTCGGACATTCGGCCACACGAGGAATTCGACGAGGTGATCATCAACTTCGATTTTCCCGACCAAAAATTAAAATTGGCCTGGATATCGACGAAGGAGAGCGTCAAGCTATCATTCAATTCCTCAGGAAACAACGATGTATTCGCTTGGAGGGTCGAGGACATGAAGGGTATTAGTGAAGACGTCTCCGTTCACAAGCTCAGCGTGGACCCCGCAATCACCCCCATACAACAGCGACCACGGGTTTTTTCCCCGGAGAAGCAAGCAGCTATCAAAGAAGAGGTCGACAAGCTGCTCGGGCTAAGATTATAAAGAGATTTTTTACCCGACTTGGATCGCAAATGTCGTCATGGTAAAGAAGACCGGCAAATGGAGGATGTGTGTGGATTACACCGACTTGAATAAAGCTTGCCCAAAGGCGGTACCGCGCCCGAATAGACCGGCTCGTAGACGCCATAGCCGGCCACAAAATTCGAGTTTCATTGATGCCTACTCGGGGTATCACCGGATCGAGAATGTGGCTAGAGGATCGAAGCTTACGGCCTTCTGCGGGGCTCTGTCTTGCTATGTTATGATGCCTTTTGAAATTTGAAGAACGGGGGCTACATACCGAGAGAATGGTAAACGAGTGTTCGGCGACCAGCTCGGACGCAACGTGGAGGCTTATATCGACGACATGGTCATCAAGACCAAGAAAGCAAATCACGTCGACGACCTCCAAGAAACCTTCACCGGCTGAGAAAAATAACATGAAGTTGAATCCCGCAAAATGCGCCTTTGGGGTCACTGCGGGCAAATTCTTGGGATACATGGTGAATGAGCGGGGCATAGAGGCCAATCCGGGGAAGATCCAGGCATTGCTAGATATGAAGGCCCCAACAAATATCAAAGCCGTGCAGCAGCTCAATGGCAGGATAACCGCCTTGAGCAGATTTATAGCAAAAGCTGCCGAGAGGAGCCTCCCTTTTTTCAAAGTTTTGAAAGGGAGTCAGAAATTTGCATGGGGACAAGAATGCGACAAGGCCTTTGCTGAGCTGAAGCAATACCTTGGAAGCCCGCCTTTGCTGTCCAGCCCGGTCCCTGGAGAAAAGTTATATATTTATATCTCGGCTCGGATGCGGCGGTCGCGGTTTTGATTAGAGAAGAGGGCTCTATTCAAAAGCCAGTGTATTACGTCTCTCACGCGCTTTCCGACGTAGAGACGCGGTACTTGAATGTTGAGAAGGTAGTCCTAGCGTTGATCGTAATGGCAAGGAAACTATCACATTATTTCCAAGCCCATGCTTTGATCGTCTACTCAGACTTACCTCTCCGGAAAATGCTACACAAACCCGATGTCGCGAGAATGATGAAGTGGGCGATCGAGCTCTCCGCTTTCGATATCACATACGAGCGGAGAAAGGCAGTCCAAGGGCAAGCACTCGCCGACTTCATAGCCGAGACATCATTCACTCACGAGTCTCCGGATATACCCTCCGCCAAGTTAGAGAAAGTCTCACCACAGGTCACACCCCCGACCAAGATTATCCGCTCTAGCTCTCATGAAACACGGCCTATCCACCACTGGCAGTTGTTTGTAGATGGATCCGTCAGCAGCTCGGGCAGCGGTGTGGGTCTATCCCTGGTTTCCCCAGAAGGAATTGAAATTCGGAAAGTTTTTCGATTCAAGTTCCCCGCATCAAACAACCAGGCCGAGTATGAGGCAGTGGTGGCAGGTCTACAATTAGCAAGAGAACTCACAGTTACGCAAATTGTTGTCTTCAGCGACTCCGAGCTCGTTGTGAAGCAAATTTCGGGGGAATATGGGGCTAATCACCCCACACTGATAAAATCGTGAGGTGGCAAGACGGCTACTATCTGAGTTCGACTACTGGGAGGTTCAGCAGATCGATAGAGAAAGCAACACTCGGGCTGACTATTTATCCAAAGTGGCTTCCATGGAACTAAAAGATCTGCCCCGAGATGTTCAAGTGGAATTCTTGGATTCCCCCTCGGTGAGAGAGCCGTCTTGCCAATTATCGCAACCACGAGGTGTTGGATAGATGAGGTCGAAGATTACATCGAGCATGGGACCTTGCCCGATGACAAAAGCCTAGCCGGCAAATCGAAGAGAGCGGCTAGGTATACAAAGGTCGCCGGAGTGCTATACGGCGATCTTTCTCGAAACCTTTGCTAAGATGTGTACGACACGAGGTCACGGAAAATTTATTAGCGAGAGGTACACGAGGAGTATGCGGAGGACACCCGGAGCCCGCACTCTCTCGACGAGTCATATTCCACGGATACTATTGGCCTACACTAAGGAAGGATCCGAGGCCTACGTCGGGAGGTGTGACAAATGCCAAAGATTTGCTTGATGTGCCCGGACTACCTTACGTGCCCACGAGACACCGGTGGTCGCGGCTGGCCCTTCGACATGTGGGGAATTGACCTCATTGGTCCTTTTCCCAAAGCTCGCGGAGGTTGCGAGTTCTTGATTGTGGGCGTGGATTACTTTACAAAGTGGATTGAAGCCAAGCCGCTTGCGAGATTCTTGAAGAAAAAGCCATCGGTTTGTACACGACTTCATCGGTGCGATTTGGGCTACCTCGGGTTATAGTCTCCGATCACGGGACACAATTCGCTACCAAGTTTACGAACTGCGAGAGGATGAATGTTAAACCTTGGATGTCTTCGTTGCTCATCCGCAAGGCAACGGCCAAGCGAGGCGGGAATAAGAAAATTCTATACTCCCTTAAAAGGAGCTTAGAAGAGAGGAAAGGAAGATGGTGGAAGAGCTCCCAGATCTATGGAGCATAAGGACATCGTGCGGGGTCCGACGGGAGAAACACCATTTGCTTTGACGTATGGATCAGAAGCGATGGCACCAGTTGAAATGGCCCTGCCAACAGCTCGGGTGTTGCACTTTGATGAAAAGGCAAATGCAGAAGCTCGGGGGCTTGACCTCGACCTGATAGAAGAGCGCAGACTGGAAGCCCAGTTAAGAATGGTGAATTACAAGCAACTCGCAAAGGGTCATCATGATAGACGAATCAAAGCAAGAACCTTCTCGGTTGGAGATTGGGTCCTCAGGAAGATCGAAGTTACAGGCAGAAATGCTCAGCGGAACAAGTTATCCCCGAATTGGGAAGGCCCCTTCCGGGTTACCTCGATCATCCGAGAAGGAACCTACCGACTTTCCGAGCAAGATGGAACATTATTGAAGAACCCTTGGCATGCTGATCACCTCAAGAAGTATTATTTATGATTGTAATTTCTACTTTTGAGTATGTGTATGACAACAAAAACCTTGTAAAGAAATTAAGTTTGTTTACTCGGGTTTTTCGTATTATATTACCTAGAGTCAGCAGCGGGCTACTTTAAGGTACATTAAAAATACTTATAGCGGGCAGCGGGCCCCTTAAGTAAAAATAATTACTCTGAGCATGGTAGAGACTACCCGAGTAGTTTGAAGACCTCCCGCAAAGTCAATATTGAATCACTCGGTGTAGGTGGAATAAAGTCATCCTTTGGAAAGTCAATAATGAATCACGCCGCGATAGACTTTGAAAGATTACGAAAGGTCGACCAGAGTCACCTCGTAATAAACATCATTGCCGACGAGAGGCCAAAGCCACGTTGCAATAATTGACATGATTGAAATTTACAATAATTGAAGAGATTGATACTTGCATTCAAAAGAGCATATTAAATACAAGATAGAAATACTTGTTCATATTTACAAATAAAATTACATCTACGAGTTACAATTACTTGTTCAAATTTACAAATTTGCAAAAATTTACGAGCTCGCAGGCTCAAAACCAAGGTACAAAATATCTTCTGCAGGCTACAGCTCAGCGCATTTCAGCAGCCATCACATCCTTCTGGTTCTCAGCTCGGCTGGTCGTCACACCTTCAGTATCCCTCAGTAATCGGTCAGCAGCCTGGCCGAGCTCGGCATTTTCTTGCTCGTCGCCTTCCCCGGAAGCCTCCAGGGCCATCTGTTCAAGCCGAGCATCGACCAATTTTTCAACATGCTGTTGAAGGATAGCTGGGTGTTCCCAGGCCGGCTTACCAGCTTTGGCATCTTCTTCATCGATAGCTTGGATGTCCTCGGCATCAAACGGCACGAGCACGGCACCTTTCCTGTTCAAATCATCAAAGGGGTTGGAGGCTCCCCACTCAACTAGCGTCTCAGCGGAATCCGGCACCATGCGGCTCGGAGAATCGATATCGCCCTTTCATCATGTATGGGGCAATATCCTCGACGAACGACTCGATCTCCTTGTCTTGAGCGATGAGGATTCTGGCGGGATACCGTGCTCGGACGTCATCAACCTCCAGGGTGAGTTTCTCCATCCTCCTATCGAGATCTTGGATGGCCGCTTCGTGCTCCGAGCTCTTTGCAGTAAAGAATTCTTCAAAACTCTTCATCTCTCGCCCGGTGATCTTCAGGGCCTCCTCGGCCTTCAGATGAGCCTCCTCGGCTTTCAGTTGGGCTTCCTCGGCCTTAGATTGCGCCGTCACCGCGGCGAAGAGTGAAGCCTTGGTCTTCTCGAGCTCAGCATCCTTAGCCTTTAGCTCCTTATCTTTTGCTCGGAGCTGATGGCGAAGGCGGGACAGCTCGGATGTATCTTCCTTGACCTGCTGGACTAGGTCAGACTTGACTTCTCGGCCTCGGTAGAAGATCAAAATACTTCGCATAGTGGGCCATCTGCGAACAAAGCAAGTTAGCAAGAGTAAATGAAAAAAGGTTTAGACAGAGCTATGTAGGTACAAACCTCCACCAGCGAGCAGGTCATTGTCTTCAGAGCGCGATCGGGAGACTGCTGAAGTAGTCTGGTCATCCGGGGAGAGTCGGCGTAGCCCTGGACCTGGTTGAAGAGCAGAGTCTCGGGTACGCCCATTCCGGCTATTACTTCGACCTCCACCCCGGGAGTGACCTTCTCTTTACCCTTGGCAGATTTCCGGGTAAGGGGCTCCTCGGTCACATCAATAATGGTGGCCTCAGCAGCCAGATCCGCAGCAAGCCCCGACTTCGCAGTCTCGCCAGTCGGCCCCGACTTCTTCGCCTCAGCAGGAGGCCCGGTCTTCTGTTTTTTACGAGCTCCGGCCTCATCACTAGCCGAAGCCCGCTTGGTCTCCGGAAGAGCCACGGAGATTGGAACGGCATGCACAATCCCCTCAGCCCCTATCGGCTTCATCGGGGGGAGAATCGCTGCGTCACCTCCAGCGGCTGCCTGAGCTCGCCTCAGCTCGTCCTTGCGAGCTCCGGAGGCGTTGGTCCTTTTAACCTTGAAGGCGCTGGCAACGTTCACCATATCTGCAAAAAGTACACAAGTCAATATTCATCCGAGGAAGAAATACTTGGAAGAAAAATGCAAAAGAAATACAAAAGACATGAATAGCATTACAACCCTCAGGACGACCCTCGGGAACCGGCAGGCAGTTGCTCTCCTCTACCCCGGCACAGCGTTCACATTGGATGCAGAACTTGTCATCCATGTGTCCTAGCCACCCCGGGGCAGACTCCACCGCAGGCATTGTACACCTCGGGTGAACCCCGCTGAAGGTCCTCCTCGATAGCCCGGTCATCGAGAGGAATGGTTCATCCGCAAGGATCGCTTCCCAGTCATACGGGCAGTGCGCTCCACGTTCGTGAAGAGGGGGTCTCGAGCACCCGCTGAGCGATGCTGTCGTAGTCTCCCAGCCTCTTCAGGCGCTTGAGCCCGTGCACTCTCCCTGCGGGCACATTGAAGTTCCAGCCCTTGCAGCTCTCCACTAGGACGATCTTGTCGGCCCAGCCGTCCACCTTCCCCGGGAAAGGGGTGAAGAGCTTTACCCAGTTGTTATGGGCTTTGCACTGGAGACGATGGGAAGAGACCCATGTGCGGAAATAGTATACGAAGAGGAGAGAGATGGCTCGCGGCCCGAGCTCGGACACGGGCGATGAAGCACACCAACGTCCTCACGGCCCGAGAGAGGTCGAGGGCATTGCGGATGTCTCCTCGAGAAACTCGCAAATCGGGGATCGAGTGGGAGCCGCGATCCGCCAAGAGTGAAGGCGAGGTAGAAGCCCACTTTCCGCGCGGGGCCTTCTCTACCCGGCTTTTGTCGCGCTCGGGATCGAAGCCGGAATCGGTTGTGTGATGAAGGGCCTCCCACGAAGAGATGTCGGAAGAGGAGATCCTATTCCTCCGGTTCCTCGGCGGCCAGCATAGCCGCGATCGGCTCTCTCGGCCGAGGTGGACTCTCGAGCTGCAGAGGTATCGGCCCACGATGTAGACACCCGATCATCTTGTGTAGGTTCTTTGATCGCGATTCGGCGGCAATTGATGTCTCGCGAAGTTGGCGAGTTCGTTCGGCCGGAGATTGCAAGAGCGGGTCATGGTGAAATATTTGCAGATCGGGCGGTTATTATTTGGTTTTTGTCCTCTAGCACTTCCATTTGAGCGGCAAATGGGAGTGGAGGGACCCGTGGGGCTCATCGGCCACTACCCTATCCGAGAAGTCGGAACCCCAACATCTTAAGATATCCGGGCTTCACTTGGAAGTACGACCTCCCGATGATCCTCGGCTAACCGGTATATGTTCTTATGTGTGGGAGATCGGGCAAACACGGACAAAGACGGAGAATCACCTAAATCTACGGGACCTCGGGCTACTAATGGGCATTACCATCTAAGCTCGGGAGTATCCCGAGGACGAGGAAGACTCGACGGGGTAAGTGCGGGACCCTAAAGCTAACACCTCGCCTACCCGAAAACATGTTGAAGAGAAATAAAGAATTCAAGTATGAGCGGATCGGAATACTGATTCAAGGAGAAAGCTCGGGAAGCGAGGATGTACGGAAAGCACTTGAGAAACACGTGAGACACGAGAAACACGTGGCACGGAAGTTAGTACCGGAATAAATGGCGATTGACAACAAAGCGATGATCGATATATATTGCAACCAAGGGCAAAACGGCGAAAAAGTGGATATAAAGATAGAGGAGGTTCGAGATGAAACTAACCTACGAGTACAATCGACGAAAGAGGCGAAATCGGTGAAAAGCGGAATGACGGTTGAAGAAATGTCGCGGAAATCGCAGTCGCCGGAGGTAGAATAGGGTTTTTAGCAAAAAGTGATGATCAACGGTTCTAAAACCCTACTTATACCCTTGCGATACGACGTCGTTTGTACGGACGACCCGAATTACGACCCGGGGTTAAATGGATAGTCCGCGTGTTTTCCCTCAAACGCCATCAATGCGACACCGTTTTGCACAAAGCAGCGGTTCCAATTCAAAAAGTTGAAAAGACGGGCATTTAATGAAAGCCGTCGAATTTCGCGCCAATGATTTGGCACAAATTCCAATATGAGGTGTGTTGGTGAAGCTTCACCTCTTGCCTAAAGCGAGTGGACTTCCCGACTTAGAGAGTGAAACCCTCACCTCGGGAACTCGGGGCTGCGAAGATACGAAATTTCCATTCTCCACGTGGCATCGAAGAGCACGTGGTCAGGCGATCTGGAGCCGGAGAGGATGAGTCATCATCCCGAGCTCGTAACTACAACCGGAGCCGGGCTCTCCGCTTCCGACGTGCAGGAAACAGTATGGTTCTCTCCCGCTCGTGATCCTAAAGAGCTCGCATGGTCTCGGACCCGAGCTGTCCTATTAAAGTTCCGAGGTAATCACCTCGGGAGACAAAAAGTCAACGAAAGCTGCCGCATTCAATGTCCGCCAGCTGCTGCGTCATCCCGGGACCACCATCTGACATCCTATTGGACAGAAAGAATACTTGCCTATTAAGGAAAGCTGCATCTAGAAGGTCAAGGGGACAAACAGGGAAGTTCTATCCTCTGCACTGAAACAGGTCACTTCCACATCAATGTATACTATGGCTGTCAGAGATAGGGACATGGCAGTTCACCCCAAGTCGACACCTGGCAGATCCACTTGCTACAAACCGACTTTACTTCAGTATAAATACAAGGTGATAGCCTTCTTTTATGGTCTAAGTTCAAATTAACACACACAACTACAAACTCCCAAAGAATTGAGCAAGTACTCTCTCGAGCGGCTGAATCCTCACGGAGACCTTTATCCTTACCATAAAGCGATTCTCTCACGGAGGGCTTTAGCTGGACCAACGTCCAGCTCCCTAACGGTGTTCTTTCTTCATCTCAGGTATCTACCGTAGGACAAGTCCCACCTAAGCTTGTGCCTATTGAGAGCCGGGGCATCCTAATCACAGACTAACTGCTTACGTGGACACGACAGATCACCAAAACCGATTTTGGCGTGATCACCCTCCGATCCCTTTCTTCTTCTGCTAGGGGCATATATATATATATATATATATATATATATATATATATATATATATATATATATGCTGCACGTACATATATAGGTACGTACGTACCTGTACTTAATTTGCACGGCTAGCTACTTGTATATGCATCACCATGTGCACCTCCATTATCCGTTACGGATACTAATATGAACTTAATTTGAGAACTTATATATATATATATATATATATATATATATATATATATAATTTATAATTAGGTTTAGAGTATCAATCAGTGGGTTCTTAATCTTTTTCATGTATTAATTTAATTAATCACTTTGAGCAAAGTTCGACCAAGTACCCAGCACTTAAAAATGTGTTTAATTTGCTCTTAATCACTCATCAACGGTTTAAAAGCCAAGTCCTTAATTTCACACACACAGCATATATATTAATCATGTGCCAACTTGTTCTTAAACAATTCCAGCCAACACTGCACACAGTCTCTCTCTCTTTAGAATTTGCTTCACTGCTTGAATTCAATCAATCAATCGCACTGATCAAAACGCATATATATCCTAAAAGTTTAAAGCAGATGTGGAATTAAATATATAATGAAATGAACACGAATATTCAACAGACAGGCACCGCACTACGTACGTACATGTCTTTTTTAAGTTTCACTTAATGTAACAAGCAGAGGTGAATTCAGTAGTTGTCATTTGGTGATCACAAGAGTTAGCTCAATCAGTATATGTATATGAATTTTTCATGTTAGAGTTATGAGTCTAGCTAGCAGCTGTGACAGTTGATGTGCTTTTATATCGCTAGAGAAAGGTTGGTTTGAAGAAAGAGTTCTCATATTGTGTAGCGTATTATCGTTGTTGAAAGGAAAAGAAATCAAGTAGAAGTTAATAGGGTTCTAAATAGTCCTACTTTTGGTGAGACGCTCCAATCAAAAAATCTTTCGAAATTGATAGGGTTTTAAATTTCTCAATTATATTTAAGTGACAAGTATAGGATGAGTTTACTACTCATAATCTTTTAATTTACTGTATTAATTATAAATTAAGCAACATTGATGAGATTTCAAATGTACTTAAAGTAATTAATAAAACATCTTAATTTTTTAAATTAAGCAATATTAGACTTGTAAAAGTTTAATTCTTTGAGCAGTTGGAGAGACTAATAAATAGCAAAGCATATATCCTTGTGATTAAAATTGTAGATTGTTTGAATATGTAGGTATTCTTTTTTTATTTTTTCTCCCCTCTCCTTTTACAACGACTTTTTCATTTTTTGGGTTACGTGTAAGAAATACGGTATATGCCTAAAATAATTATAAAGTACAAATTGGCCTTCAAATCAATAAGAAAGAACTGACACTCTTCTTCCAGAAACCTCACTTATGAATGGATCTCGATCGATCGATTGTGTTATTCGATCATTCATTTAGAGCGCTTTATTAACTATTTCATACGTCGTCGAGCAAAGATTTCATTTTTTTTTTATTTTTAAAAGTTAATATTCATGGAAAACACTCGTTTTTACTACCTGATTTTCTTTAGTTAGTGATTTATCATGACATCTTAAAAAGTCAATACCTAATTCCAAACTCTAATATCTCTGGATCGTCTTAATTTGTTCTTCATTCCCTCACTCGAAAGATTTCTCGATTCGAGAAATCTTTCGCTTTTTGCAGAAAAGATATGCCCTATTCCTTTCACCTTTACACATTAAATTAAAGCCACAATGTACGTACGTAGCCTATATATGTTTAATAATTAGGCGAGGAACTCAATGAAACTTTCTAAGTCTTCTCAAACTAATTAATGTTCGATCAGTTAGTAGCAACTTATACCAAACAAGGTTTTCCTAGCTAGCTAGCTTGTACATAATGACTTTGCCCACCTAATGAAGGCAAAAAGTAGAACAACCCATCGAGTGGAGTTTCCTTTTTATTCAATGGTTGGTATTATAATATATGGTATAAACACTGATCAGTAAGATATTTGTAAACTCTAGTTAATGAGTTATTTAGTAATCGAAGCAAAATAAAGAAACATTGTAAATATAATTTACATGTTTTAGATCTTCGTGATAACTTTAGTACCATAGATAGATCCAATTAATATAAGTCTATTGTAATCACATTCTTAAAAATTAAAAAAAAAAAAAAAAAAGTAATCACGTTCACCTTAGTTATAGATTAAAAAAACAATTCAAAATAAAAAACAATCTAATAGTTAATGAAATCTAACACCACTTAACCAGGGGCAGAAAAAAGCCGAAGGCAACTCAAAAGAGAAAAAAGAGACCCCCCAATAATGTGACTCTAATTAATCAATTCATTCACCCCATATAGCTTTAGGAAAAGTAGTCTGCCACATTCAAATTAAAGAAATTAAAAGTAGCATGTGATGGAAAACCACATTCAAGAAAGACACCTTTTTTCCCACTATATATTCCAGTATTTGCATTGCTCTATGGTCAGGCAATTGGCAATCTTCCCTAAGGTTTTTTTAGGTTTAGAAGCCTAGCTAGCTAGCTAGCTCCTCATAAAAAACCCTCCACTTTCTTGTGATACAGCAATTTGCTTTCATATCCAAGAAATTAAATGGATCCTCTTAGAATACATGCTTATAAGATTCAAGCCATCAACAAGTACAAAAGGCAGCAATTTTTGAACAATGTTGTGCTCTACTCATTAACAGCATTAGTTTGTACCTTGTTTTGTTCTAGTCCTTTATGGTACCCCCCACTTTGCGCTACATTGAACGTGTTTCTTTTCTTCTCTCTCCCCAAAATTTCTTCTCTATTTTTCAGTTCCAAGGTCCTTTTTATAATAGGCAACCTCATCGTCATTTTCCTTGTTGGAGAATCGAAGATTAATTTCACGTCGTCGTCTAAGACTTCTTCGGCTTGTGATGTTTATTACAATGAACATATGGCTAGGAGCCGGAGTCCCCGGAAATGCTCTTCCCTAGAGAAAAAACAAGAGAGGGAAATCGAAGAGCACTCTTCGATCGAGAAATTAGTGATGAGGAGTACTACTTGTCAAGATGAAGGGGAAAGAGGGTATTGGGTAGAGAAAATAAAAGTTGTGGAGAAGGTAAAAGAAGTGGAGTTAGATGGAGAAGAAGGACCAGCTTTGCCTGCAGAAGAGTTGAACAAGTTGGCCGATGATTTTATTGCACGAGTCAATAGACAAAGGAGGCTTGAAGCTGTACTATTCAGTAGGGGTTAAGGGGAAAATTACTAATAAATAAAATGAATAAAAAAAAAGCGGGTTGGGGAAGGGGGTCGAAATTACCTAAAACTTAAAAGGGTTTGGTGAAATTATACAAAAATGAAGGGGGGGGGGGGGCGTTATTGGAAATGTGAAATTTTGGGATTCTGTCTTTAGTTGTAATAAAGTAAAGAAAATATATAATAGGAGAAGCCATAACTCACTCTAGTTTATTGTTTTCCATCCATGTACATTGTACTCTATATGGATTTTGACGTACATTTCCTAGGAGGAATGGAAAGGAAAACTCATGACCCATAGTTTTTGGCACAATAAATATTTTAGGACTTACAGAAGAAAAATGAACGTAAAATTTCTCTCTTCCAATCATATCTAATGATCGATCGCGCAATACTTTTGATCATATGTGCCTGCCTAACAAGAAGCTATCTTAATTATAAGACTATCTGGTACTTTTCTAAGGATATATATGGTTGTTACAAAAATATTAAAGTACCCCCTCTAGGACGTTCAATCTATCGTTTTCTGGCTGGTCAGTTATTGGAAATTATGAACTTAGAAAAAAGCATCACTTCGATATAAAAGTTTGAGTCAGATGGATCGATGTCAAGTATTATATGCATGATTGTCCTCAATCTAAGTTACGTTGTTATTCAGTTAGGATTAGAAGACTTGTCCATATGCCTAATTGTAAATGGTTATCAAACCAGACAAATCATGGCAACGAGCTAGATGATATAATGTAACAATTATGTTGAATAATTTCTTGTCCCTAACTAAATTTAATGCGTACTTCTTGTTACCCCACTTGCTAACGGGCGAGGCCAAGTTCAAAACTTGGACTAAAAGCTTCATGGACTTTCAGATTCAAATAATAAAAGAGCTATTGGGGCAGCTTATACGTCTCGTTTTACTCGACAATCACTACTAGAAACACGCTAATTACTGTCGGAGGATTTACTGTCAGAGATTTGCAAATTACTGTTGGGATTTCCGACAGTATTGTTAATTTTTTGGCGGGATAAATATTACTGTCGGAAATCATCCGACAGTAATTTTCCGACAGTAATTCAGGTATATTCTTAGAATATACCTTTTCATCCGACAGTAATTACTGTCGGACTATTCCGACAGTAATTTTCCGACAGTAACTAGGGGAATATTCTTCGAATATTTCTTTTTTGCATCGTCAGAATTTTGGAGATTAATATTACTGTCGGATACCGACAGTAAAATTCCGACAGTAATTAAAATTCCGACAGTAATTACTGTCGGAAAATTTCTGTCGGAGCTCCGACAGTAAATTGAAATTAAAAGCCCTAAATCGAACAGCCCCCTCCCCAAATCGACATAGCTCTCTTCTCAGTTTACTCTCTCTCTCTCAGTTCACTTTCTTCTCTTCCTTCAGCCGTGGTCTCCGCGCGCCTCCGTCAGCCGTCCCCTGCACTACCTCCGCCCTAGTAGCTTTCTCTTCTCTTTCTCTCTCTCTCTCTCTCCCTCCCTGCACTACCTCCGCCGCTCTACCACCGTGTTATCTTCACCGGCAACCGCCTCCGAGCAACTCTTCACGCCGGTAATCATTTCTCCATCTCTCTCTCTCTCTCTCTCTCTCTCTCTCTCTCTCTCTCTCTCTCTCTCTCGAGTCCTCTATTAATTTTGCACTGTGTACTACAGAAACTCGCCGTCGGCTCCTCACTGTCTCACTCCAAAGTTGTCAGGGTTAGATCCCGAACTGATAGAAGGAACCGTGAGCCTCCAAAGAGATTTACTCGCCCAAGGGTATGCTATCTGACCTTTCTATCTATCTTTCCAGTATGTACAATTTTGCACTATGTACAATTTTTTTTCCTTTGATTTTTCGTGATTAATTGTTTTGTTTGGTGCTTACGGATCGATATTTTTTTTGAAATGGCTTGGTTTGATGCTTTGGATTAGTGTATGTGGAAATTTCTCGGTTTGGTGCTTGGGATTAATATCTTTGGAAATTGCTTAGTTTGGTGATTTTTTCTAAATTAGTTGTACTGTTTAGTAGGAGTATTATAGTTAGTATTTTTGGAAATTGTTGATGTTGGAGCTTGGGAATAATGTTTTCTTTGATTTGTTGCGACTAATTTTTTATGTATGATGCTTAGGATTAATGTTTTCATTTGCAGTTGTTAGTCTGGTGTTTAGGATTAAGAATTTTGTTTTGATTTTTCGGCATCTGTGGAAAATTGGTTTGAATTTTTCTTATTCTACCTTGACATGGTATTTTGGCCTTATAGTTATTCTTAAGATCAAAGACACACGATGACAATTGTTGAATTTCTGGAATTTATTTGACCAAGTATTATAGAGGACTCTCACGCCGGTGGAAAGAAGTCTTCTATTGTTCAGCCTGCTCTTTGCGATCAATTTACGGAGTAACATTTTCTTCCTGCCATAAGGCTCAAGCTCTTTATCATAATAGTCGAAGACACATGCTCTATTCGTCTTTAATTGAATAAGAATATCAATAGTTCATAAAATTAATACATAAGCTAATAAATTGTATCCAGTTAAAATTAATCAAATATATTTATCTTTTAAAAAAAATCAAGTTTTTAGAAAATTAGGATGTAAGCTAAGAAATCAACTTTGACTTAAATCAATTAAACATATATTTGAATGGAGTTAGACTAACTTAAGAATAAGTTAAATTTTTTTACTTCAAATATAGATAGTACTCGGCATATCTAATTAATTAACTTAAGAATAAGTTAATTAATCCAGTATCTATCTTTTGTGTCATTTATCTTTTTACTAATCAAAAAAAAAAAAAAAAGGGTTACTTTTGTGTCATAATTTCTGGACTCTGTTGTCTCATGGTGGCATGTCTGTGGAATTTGTCTTGAATGACTTCTATTAACTGTTCAATTTGAATTGACAATTCTATCTGTTGGGTTAACTTGCCAAATATATTTAGTCTGCTGGCAATGCAGATTGTAATAGTAAAATCAAGTTTTAAGAGACACAATGGTTCATACAAGATTACCCCATTTACATAGCCAACATTGTATGATGTTTGGAGTGTGTAAATCTAGGTCTACTTGTTTGAATCATGTTAATTGAAGTGAAAACTTATCCCATTTATATAGCCAGCATTTTATAATGCATTGAGTATGGAAATTTAGATCAAACTTGTTCATAAAAATGGTGACTTTTCGTAAATCTGGGCAATAGGGACGAGTCATCCCATCAAGTTTCTGGAAATAGGACCTTTCTGATACAGTCGTCCCCCTTATAGGGAAGAGTCGTCCCCTGAGGGACGAGTCGTGCCCTATGGGACGAGTCGTCCACTTTGATTTTCCAGAATATGGTGTCTCTGATACAGTCATCTCCCTTACAGGAACAAGTCGTCCCCTTAGGGACGAGTCGTGCCCTAAGGGACGAGTCGTCCAGAGAGCCTTCAGGTTCAATTTTTGCCTAGAATTTTGTGATAATTCATTAATAAATTATAATATCTGGACACCAGTCGCGCTTCGGTGGTTCTTAGAGTTATCAAACTTTAAGAATGGACGGGTAGAACAAAAGGATATTATTTTTCAATAATGAATTTCGCTTGTTTCTTTACCCTATAAAGTTTCAGAAATTATCCTAAGGCCTCATGTTTCAGATTAATTATATCCTTAACATTTTTTGACTAAAATTAACATCATCGCCAAAGTGATTTTGTTGATTGAATTCAAACTTGTTAAAAGATGAATGTAAATGTTGATATGTGATAACATGCTTGTTTCCCAAAGGAGACCTTATTGTTGACTAAGTATTTGCATTCATAGGGTAATAATTGAATAAAAACTTTTGGTCATTTTAAAAACTTTGTACCATCCCAAAGGAAGGCGGGTATTTAAAATGAATTGTTTATATTTTTTATTGCCGGGTAACAAGTACCTTAAACTTTAGGACATTTTCTATACTTGAACCGGCCCAAAGGAAGGCAAGTATTTAAAATGTATTGTTTAGATTATTTGTTCACCCTAAGATAAATCAAATTGTGAGTCAATTCGCAATCCAAAGATTAGTCTTGATGTCATGTTGATTATCTTTTATTTTGATGGAATTCATTTGATATAATTAATCATTGTGTAGATTCTTATATATGTTTTTTGTGTTTCATCTTGTTCTTCTCCCTCAGATTTGATTAATGCTTCATCCATAACTACTGCCATTAACAACATACCTTTGCTTACTGGAACCAATTTTAAAACTTGGAAAAAGAAAATAACTATGATCTTAGGCTGCATGGAAATCTTCTGGAAGTACCCTCCAATTGTTTAACTTTTAAAGTGGGATTCTTTTTTTTGATGAAGTAATTGGTGTTCGAGTAGAACTTAGAAATTTACCAGCGCAAACACATAGCAATAGAAAATACCATCAACAATCTTTCTTAAATATGTCAAAAACAAAAATAATTTTAAATCTTCAAGTCAATCATCCCTCCTTCAAAAACCCTTGATCTTCAAGAAAGGAATGTTAGAATTTACATACCAATACATATGGCTAGACTAATTTTAAAAATATAAATATGTATAGAAATAAAATTTAACCCTAAACCTAAACTAGACCCTCAAACCTTAACCCTAAACGCTACCCTTAACCTAAAATCTAACGCTAAACCATATCCTTAAACTTAAAACCTAACTCTTATCACTAATCCTAAACCTAATGTTAATCCTAAACCACATCCTTAAACCCTAAACCGCAAACACCAACCCTATACCATAACTCTAGTCACAACCTTAAACCCTACTCTTGATCTTAAACTACGACCTTAACCTTAAAACCTAACCCTAAACTATACCCTTTACCTTAAACCAAAACCCTTAAACCTAACCTCAACCCTACTTTAACCCTAACCTAACCCTACTTTAACCGAAACCCTAAAACCTAACCTAACCCTAAACTATACCCTTTACCTTAAACCAAAACCCTTAAACCTAACCTTAACCATACTTTAACCATAAACCATACCCTTAACCCCAACCTTTACCCTTAATCACAACCTTAAATTATTGACAATCAAGTTGTAAAGTCTCGTGAAGAATCATCTAAACTTGATTACTTTTTGTACGTAATAGATAAAATAATTACTTCATTTCAAAAGTAGATTTGAACAATTTATAATGTATAAAGATATTTTTGGTTTTTTATTTAGCGTTGAGAAATTAAGGTCATTGAACAATGATAATTTAAAAGAAAATTGTCTTAACTTTGAATGTTCATTAAAACATAATGACAATTCTGATATTGATGGATTAAATTTATTTACAGAACAAAAAATTTTAAGAGAAATTATAGAAGTGAAAAATGATTCACCAATTGACATAATTAATAATAAGGCTTGATTCTTTTCCAAATGCATACATCGCTTTTAGAATAACGTTAATGATTCCTGTAACTTTTGCTTCGCTGAAAGAAATTTTTTAAAACTAAAATTAATAAGATACTCCCTCCATTTCTAAATTATTGTCTTGTTTGACTCGGTACACAGATTAAGAAAAAAATTGACTTGATTATTAATATTGGTATAGTGTACGTGTAGTTTTCTTTAATACACATATGCATGTGGCCCATAATTAAAGTAGAAAGAAAAAATAAGGGTAAAATGGTAAAGTATTGTCTTAAAAATGAAACTTTCAAACAAGACAATTATTTTGGGACGGACAAAAAATGAAAGCATGACAATAATTTAAGGACGGAAAGAGTATTATCTAAGATCGACAATGTCTCATCATAGATTAAGTGGACTAGGTTTATTATCGTTTGAAAAAGAATTTTTAAATAAAATCGATTACAATAATTTAATAAATGATTTTACATCCCAAAAAGCACTAAATATAAACATTAAATAAAAATATAAAAATATAAAATTTTATTATTTACTTTAAAAATGCATCATTTTAGAGTTTGCTCTAGGCCCCCATAAATGTTGCGTCGGCCTTGCCTAATTAGCTTCTAGGAATAATTGTTGGCCGGTCCCCTTTAAGTGATAAATTGACCAATTGTTCCAAAACTCCCCCCATAACAACCTAAAACACGTTTTAAACTGTCTATTCCTTGTTTTACTCCTGCAAATCGCGCCTTTCCTTTCATTTCAATTTCTTACCAAAATTTACATTCATATCACATTTGATCTTTTGCTTATTTGATTTCGTTTTTTTAAGTTTTTTCAAGTTGCTATAATCGAATTCACTGTGAAATCGAAATCTATGGATTCAATAAAAAATTATGTCATGTTGTTGTTGAAATTCAGAGAAGATACTATTGTTTCGAAAGTTTCAGAGAATTTTGATTTATCTGAGTTGATCGAATGTATTAGAGGTAAATATTACAATTTTTAATTGAATAATTGTATTTTAAAATACACTGTATGATCACACAATAATTGTTATTTAACCAATGAAGAAGATTTGAAAAACATGTCATTGGCCAAAAAATTTATCAGTTTGCGTTATAATTGTCAATATTTTAGAAACTGATAATGGTTTAACTATGCAAAGTTTGATTTGTTATGTTTCAATTTTTGAAGTTTATTATCCTATCATTGTGCATCGCGATGCAACAAACAGTACTTTTGTTGATATAATTATATGCATCGCGATGCAATAAACAGTACTTTGTTGGTACAATTTTGTACATCGTGATGCACACTTTTTTTGCATCGCAAGTATAATGTTAATTAAATACAATATTGTGCAACGAAAATAAAAATTGTGCATCGTGATACACAAAAATAGTACTTTTTAGTACAATTTTGTGCATCGCGATGCACACTGTTATGCATCGCAAGTGCAATGTTAAAAAAAATAAGAAATCACACAATGTTATCAGTACACATTCATCGCGAAAATATGGTTTTTTCCGGTTGAAAAGAAAAGGTTGTGCATCGCGATGCTCAAAAATAGTACTTGTTAGTACAATTTTGTGCATCGTAATGTTTTGCGATGCATCAATTTGGTTTGCGATGTATAGCATGGATGTTCCGTATTTTTTAAAAGCATAAATGATATTTCGCAACAAAAGTGTCTGAACCGGCCATTGAACCCTAGCTTCTATGAGACACTCAGGGTTGAGCCTAGTAAAGAGATTGGGATAACAATTGTTTACCAAGGATTGATCAAGTCATGAATCATGCATGGAAGGGGGTTTTTAATCAAAGGTAGGCCTAACTGATCGTGTCGCTAAGCATTTCTTGCATTTCTTACATATACTATTCATGTAATTTTCTCGAGCATGTCGCTAAGCATTTCTTACATGACGATTCATGTAATGTGCATCGAGAAAGCAAAGCTCGCGATCTTGGCTCAAGATTGACTTTTTAGATATTGATTGTATATGTTGATTTAAATTAGAGCCCGTTTGGTACAGCGTTTACAAAACGCAGTATTTCAAAAACGCAGTGTTTTAAAAACGGAGGTCTTTCCTTATAAATACGTTTGGGATATCACTTCAATACGCAGCTTTTTTTTTCTAAGAGCGTTTTAAAAACCGGAAAAAGCTGGGAATTCCAGCGTTTTAAAACGCAGCTGTGTTTTGAAAATGCTGCGTTTTCTGCCGCAGTATTGAAACACATTTTTTGCAAATAAGCTGCGTTTTGGCCAAAACGCTCGACCAAACGGGCTCTTAGTACATCATATTATCCAAATCTAATCAGAAAGATCCATCTTGTTATTTTGTTTCTTCCACGTTCAAATAAACAATAAGTAGGCTTAAAGGCAAAACACACAATCAGGCCACTATATTTTGGGAAATGTTACAATTCGGCCACTAATTGTTTGAAAATGTTATTTGGGCCACTGTACTTCAAATATCTTGCAAGCGAGCCCACCAGAACGTTAATTTTAAATGAAATTCTTATTTTACCCCTGTCTTCGTCCTCATCTCCCATAATAAAGATAGGGGTAAAATAGGAATTTCAATTAAAATTAACGTGTTGGTGGGCTCCCTTGCAAGATAACTGAAGTACAGTGACCCAAATAACATTTTCAAACAATCAGTAGCCGAACTATAACATTTCCCAAAGTACAATGACCCGATTATGTGTTTTGCCCAGGTTTAAATAAGTCATAAAATGATAACTAGGATATAACTTAATTAGTCTAAATATATCCTATTTTGTTATTAGGTTCGAACTTGATTCGGGCTTCACTTGAACTTGTGGCCCGTAAAAAAGCTCGTGAGCCGACATATTTCAAAATCCTACACATCCTCTAAAACTCTACTCGAGCTCAAAAAAATTCTTTAACGAGTCAAGCTCAAACATGCCAAGCTCGGCTCGATTACATCCCTATGTGTATACATATATATTGTAACACTCGAAAGAATAAGGGCAAATTACATAAATCTTCTATATACTTAACACTTTTTTTACAAGTCGTCCCTAAACATGGACTTTATTCGTATTTGGTTTAAAGTACTCCATTTATGTTCCTCATTGGTCATTCGTCTCAAAATATCTGTCAAATCGTCTAAGTGTAGGGGTTTTAAATATTAATTTTTTAATTTAAAGTAATTTATTTGCAAGTTATGAGCATTGTTCCTCCTCATTTGCCAGAAATCAGATAGATTATTAAATTAAATCACATTCTTGTTCTCGTTGAAAAATTTCTGGTATAATAATTGGTGCTTTTGATGTGTTGATATTCATTTTATAATCCAGGCCGGCCCAGAAATTCTTGTTTTTTTCAATTACGTTGACCGACTGTCTGTTGGATCATTGAAAACGGATCCTTCCCCTTAGTAGATGCATCTCTTCAGGGCTTAAACAAAAACAAAAAATGGATTTGATTCACAAGTTATTGAACATTGCAGTTCCTATTTTATCGGTCATCCTAGCAACCTTCTTCTTACCGCCATATCTGTGGTTCAAGTTCTTAAAGTCTTGCCTGAAACCCATACTGAAGGAAAATGTGGCCGGAAAGGTAGTACTTATTACCGGAGCATCATCCGGCATTGGTGAGGTAATTATTTATATTATCATCATGCTATTTCACAGAAGTTGTTAATCATAGGTATGCAGGATTCATGGAAAGTCATGCTAAATTAAAAATTACCTATGATTGCGATTGATGATTCTGAAGCATGTTGCATATGAGTATGCAAGAAGAGGAGCATTTCTAGTGTTGGTAGCGAGAAGAGAGGATCGTCTTTATTCTGTTGCAAGCAAAGCAAGGAAGTTTGGGTCCCCTGACGTAGTTGTGATCCCTGCCGATGTTTCAAAGCTTGAAGAATGCAGGCGATTCGTTGATGCAGCCATTAACCACTTCGGTAGATGTGAGTTTCACCCGGCCCACTTTCATTGCTTTAGGGTATTAGATATTTCTCATCTTTCACTTTTTGAGATCTAAAATGTTCTTGGATTTCCATTCTACACTAGTATTGATAGATGCTTTGTTCCTTTATCAAAAAAATAAATAAATAATGATGGACTTATTTCTAATAGTATTCTACATGACCTCCAAATAACAGTGGATCACCTGGTGAATAATGCGGGGATAGCTCCACTCTGCTTTTTTGAAGACTACTACTGTGTGACAGACCATGCTTCAGTTATGGTAATTTCCACCTTAGGCTGCAGACCTCAAAATGCGGTTCTATATGAAATGCTATATAACCTTTGCTAGTTACTTGGACACTTAACTATTCCATTGCTGCCTTGTTCAGAACATAAACTTCTGGGGTTCAGTTTATAGCACACAGTTTGCGATTCCGCACTTGAGAAAGAACAAAGGTAAAATAGTTGTTATTGCTTCAACTGGAGCATGGTTCAATACACCAAGATTAAGCATTTATAATGTAAGGAATCCTTAACTTACAATGTTTTTTGTCTGTAGCCTGTAATCATTGACTTAATCTCTTTGTTATTCTCTCTACAACGGTTTCAGGCAAGTAAGGCAGCACTGATTAGCTTTTACGAGACACTGGGGACTGAGCTTGGTTCAGCTATTGGGATAACAATTGTAACTCCAGGGATAATTGACTCTGAAATAACAGACGAAGAATTTGTATCCAAGGTAAAGGATGGTTTCCTGAAACTATTGTAGTTGTTAATTCAGTTATTTAGCTCAGAGCTAGGACTTCACTTGGGTGAATTCCAAGTAGTAGTCATGATATGGAAGATCCTCTCTCTCTCTCTCTCTCTCTCTCTCTCTCTCTCTCTCTCTCTCTCTCTCTCTCTCTATGTAATCTCACATCTTAATCTTCAGAATGCAGCGAGTCTTTTTACTTGTCAAGATAACAGCACAGGCAGATACTTTTACTTTGGATGTTAACATTCATTCATCTCTTTAACTCATTTTGAATGTGGTTTCTGGTTAGGCTAATGTGAAGTTTGTCCCAAGGGAGTCAACGGAAGGGTGTGCGAAGGCAATTGTGAACAGCACCATTCGTCGAGATAAATACTTGACAGAGCCAGCTTGGATGAACATGGTTTTCATATGGAAGTTATTTTGCCCCGAGGTAATAGAGTTTAGCCGCTCAGTATTAGCGATTAGGCGAAAGCCTTCGTCACAAAGTGAAGCAACTAGAAAGGAAACCCCAGAAGGAAGTACAGAATCCCTCAACACGGCTTCAACTCAGCCCCTCGAGTTTAAGATAGATTAAGAATATCAAATATACGAGTATGTTTGTAATGCTATGGACCAGCGACACGCATGACAACTTCACTCAATAAATGGTTGGCTGGTGGCAGGAAAAAGAGAAAAGAGCCAAACTTACCATTTAAATGAGTGCTAGCATGATTCTACTACAATAGTTTTGACAAATTTTCCGCATCAGTGATAAACTAAGATTTTATAGATGAATTTAAAAGTTTTACGTACTTATCATGGGAATCAACCTTATGTTTGTGCATAATTTAACTATTACATGAATGTCTAAAAATTGTGACCATCAACTCATCGTCAAAGTGCATGCCCCGGTTAACTAAACAGGAGGTTGAGGAAAGAGACAAGGCTTAGGTTAGCTTCTCGAGCGACCATGAGTTTTCATGACTGGATTACCTGCAAATAGGCCTGTCAATTCATTTACCTGCAAATATTACTTTTCTTTTTAATATGTTGCACGCAGGCTGCAATGGATCCACTTGGAATTGGGAGGTTGCAGATAGCAACCTCCACTCTGCTCTATGAGGCTGCTTCCATTTTTCACCCTTGGTTAAGGTGTAATTGAAGTGGAGCTGACCTTGTACCTGGGTTTCACGCTCCCAAGTGTAACCTAGTTGTGATACGAGTGTTTATGAAGAACTAAATGGCATATGACTATTGCTAAAATGGGAGCTTGCTTAGCACTGGTTGCTCGAAGAGAGGATTTGGGTCCCCTGACGTAATTGTCATCTTATCAGATGTTTCGAAGATTTGAGTGTAGCTATCTGCAAACAGAACATTTTAAGTAATGAAATGGATCTGATTCACTAGTTATTGAACGTTGCAGTTTCCATTTCATCACTCATCCTAGCAACCTTCTTACCCCCATTTCTGTGGTTTAAGTTCTTAAAGTCTTGTATGAAATCAATCTCTAAGGAAAAAGTCGCGGGAAAGGTAGTACTCATCACCGGAGCATCATCCGCATTGGCGAGGTAATTATTATATTATTATGCAATTTTCACAATGGTTGCTATTTGTTACTCTACTTCATAATGGACATTAGAGATTCCTCAAAATTCATGTGCGACTTTATTGTGTCACTGCGATCGCAAGAAGAGGTGCTTGTTTTGTGCTGGTAGCAAGAAGAGAGGATCGTCTCAGAACGGCTGCGAGCAAGGCAAGGACTCTTGGGTCTCCTGATGTAATTTTGATCCCTTCAGATGTTTCGACTGTAGGCGATTCGTGGATGAAACCATCAACCACTTCCGCACGTGCGTTTTGCACCCTTCTTTCATATCCATTGCTTTAGCTTTTCTTTTATATTCTTTCTACATTCAGAAGTCTCTGCTGTATCCAGTTAAACTGGAAACAGCAATTTCACTTCCTTTCTAATGCCCGCAATTTCCAATGAATTTAAAAACTTGTTTCTATTAATTTTGTTGTGGTTGTATACAAATTGCGCACAAACGCCAAAAAATATTACAGATAAAGGAGAGAGCCTAAGTACAACCGTTCTAATCGAGAGGCCTCACAAAGACGCTCAACGAGATACAGAGAGGGGGAAAGGGGGTACAAGTTTTTCTATCCTATGGGAATAACAAAGAAAACACGATATCGGGCTGAAGATCAACTCGATCTTCTAAGTAACCTGCATGAAACCAAGGAGTCAGACCAACGCATAGGTAAAAATGAAGAAGAAAGTAGCAGAGTTAGAACAATGGCCACAACGCCGGTGTCAAGCCACCGACTTGCCGTCACAGGTGTTGACACCTCGGCTAAGGCTCATATATAGGCTCAGTCACCCTTTCTCCAAACAAGTCCACCAAATGAGTCCCACACAGACTCTCACACTCCTATCACTATTCCGGCAAAGATCACCCGACACCTCACTACACCCAAACCCCAAACCCTAGAACCGGTGACCACAAAGAAGAAGAAGTAAATGGACAGGACTCACGCCGTTGCTTCACTGTGAAAAACCCCCCCGCCTATAGTCACACTCCTCACACACACACAAGGGACAAAGAGGAGATAGAGGTAGGCCAACAATGGTGACGGGGTGAGAGAAGATGAAACACTCCAAATCTAAACCTAGATTTCCTATTTCTCTCTTTCTCTCTCTACAGGTCTTTCTCTCTCTCTAATCTCTCTGCTCTACAGTACCAGCAAGGGGAGTGGGCAAACAATAAAAGGGGTCACGACAGACGAGGAGCCAGCACACTGCGCGAGGAGTGGGCACGTGAGTGGCAAGGGGGGAGGAACCCAGGAAGCGTCCAGAAGCCACAGCTTCCGGTTTGCGCTCATCAATGGGCGGGCCGCCAAGGGACACGGGCTGGGGGTTTGGGCCAGAGGGTAATTGGGCCGCCACAAAGATTGGGCCAGGCTTTACAAGTAAATGTAACAATCTCCACCTTGGAGCAAGTGGGGAGTATAGAGGACTTAAAAGGGACTCAAAAGGACTTTTAAACAAACAGGGTTCATCATCGCCTATCCCCCACTTGATCCAACACACAGCATGGACCAAGCAGGGAAAAAGAAATCTAACTAGCTCCACCACACTAAGTAGGAACTAGAGAGACACCTCAGCAATCACAGAGAGAGCAGAGGATTTTTAGGAAAAAAACAGCAAGAGAGCTTCAATCTCCAGTATCAATTTTCAAAATGTTTAAGCAGTTTTTAAATTTGGTGACGGGCAGACATTTAGTTCCCATGTCTGCAGGATTAAGCTGGGTAGGAATTTTTTCAAGAAGGACAAGACCTTTGTCAATCACATCCCTAAGGTAATGGTACCTAACATCTATGTGCTTTGTCCTATCGTGGAAAACAGGATTTTTACAAAGCTGTATGCCAGATTGACTGTCCGAAAAAATCACAGTTTTATCTTTCAAAAAACCCAGTTCTGAGATTAATCCTTTTAGCCATGTTGCTTCCTTAAACGCTTCAGTTATAGCAACATATTCAGACTCAGTTGTAGACAATGCAACAATAGACTGCAGTTGGGATTTCCAGCTAACACAAGCATCACATAATGTAAACACATAAGAAGTAGTGGATTTCCTACTGTCTCTATCATTAGCATAATTCGAGTCTACATAGCCTTTTAATTTCACACCATCACGACATTTTGAAAATTTCAGACCATAATTCAGAGAGAATTTCAAGTATCTCATCAGCCATTTGACAGCCTGCCAGTGAGGCATCCCAGGATTAGCCATGTACCGACTCAAACAGCTTAGCGGGTAAGCAAGGTCAGGCCATGTGCTGACCATCAAGTACATGACTGATCCTATGGCATTGGAGTATGGCACATCTTTCATTTCATCAATTTCAGTTTCAGATTGGGGAGACTGGTTTTTACTCAAGGTGAAATGACTTGCAAGAGGCACATTGACAGATTTACAGTTTTGCATGTTAAATTTACTCAAAATCTTTTCAACGTAAGAAATCTGATTTAGAGAAATCGTGTTGTTTTTCCTATCCCTTACAATGTTCATTCCCAAAATCTTTTTCGCATCTCCCAAGTTTTTCATGTCAAAGTTTTTACAAAGACATTTTTGGACATCCTCTATAGCCTTGATGCTAGGACTAATCAAAAGCATGTCGTCAACATAAATCAGAAGGAACAAGTGTGCATCACAGTTAATTTTAAAGTACAAGCAGTGATCATAAGAACTGCGTTTAAAATTCAAAGATTGCATGCACAAGTCAAATTTTTTGTTCCACATTCTGGGAGACTGTTTAAGACCATATAAAGATTTTTCAACAAACAAACATAATCGGGATTTTTCTTGTCAATAAAACCTTCCGGTTGCCTCATGAAAATTTTTTCTTCTAATTCACCATGTAAAAACGCAGTTTTGACATCCATTTGTTTTAACTCCCAGTCAAATTGAGCAACTAAAGCAAGCATAACCCTAACTGTAGTGAATTTGACAACCGGGGCAAAGATTTCTGTGTAATCTATCCCCTCCTTTTGAGTAAACCCTTTTGCAACTAACCTAGCTTTGAAACGCACAGATTCAGACTCGTTTTTGACTTTAAACAGCCACTTACAATCAACAAGGGAGCAGTTTTTAGGTTTGGGTACTAAAGTCCAAGTTTGATTAACATGCAACGAGTTCATCTCATCTATCATAGCATTCAACCATTCCACAGAATTAGCAGATTTCAAGGCTTCTTGGTAAGTTTTGGGTTCATAACAGTTGTCAATAGATTCAAACACACTAAACACAAAAGAGACCATGTCATCAAATCTAGAGGGCCTTCTAATCGTACGTCTAGGTCTGTCCCTAGCAAGTAGATAGTTGTCTAGATTTTGATCTTCAGGAAATTCAATCCTAGTGTCTTCATTTTCTGTTTCAGCATCTACAGTTTCAGTTTCTTGCTCATTTTCTTGATCATTTTGATTCACATTCACAGTTTCAGTCTCGGGCTGCACCCTAGGTTCAATTGGACTCAATACGACGGTGCTCCACCATAACAGAGCCGGGCAGGACAGTTCATTCGGGACATTCAAACACGGGAATTCGTTTTCATTAAAAACAACATCACGGCTTATAATCACTTTAAAACCCGGTTCATCCCTCACCCATAACCTATATCCTTTTACACCCTCAAGATAGCCCAAGAAAACGCACCTAACCGATCGAGGTTCCAATTTGTCGTTTCTCCTATGGGCATAGGCAGCACACCCAAAAACTCTCAGATTTTGAAAATCAATTTCTTTTTCCCAAAAAACTGCCTCGGGACATCTTCCGTTCAATGGGACGGAAGGGGACCTATTGATGAGATAGGCGGCTAGGACCGCCTCTCCCAAAACCTTTGGAGAGACCCGAGGAGGCAAGCATACTCCTAACCCTTTCAAGGAGAGTCCTATTCATTCTCTCACCACCCCATTTTGCCGGGTGTAAGGGACTTTGTGTCTTTCAATTCCGTTTGAACGTAATTTGTCCATTTCGAGTTGCGTAACTCTAGGCCATTATCAGTCCTAAGGGTTTTGATTTTCTTGCCAGTTTTAACTTCAATCATGGTTTTCCAGTTTTTAAAGTTTTCAAAAACATCAGACTTGTGTTTCATCAGGAACAACCAAATTTTCCGAGAAAAATCATCAATGATGGAGAGGAAATATCTGTTTCCACCTTGAGTGGGCTCGCTAGAGGGCCCCCATACATCTGCATGTATGTATTCAAGGATTTTTTTACTAGAAAATTTTTGGATTGAGGATTGGGGAAAGCTCACTCGGTGCTGTTTACTCATGACACACGACTCACAAAAGGGCAAGTCTGAAATCTCATCTTTTCCAAAGGCACCAGCCTTGTTTAAGATTCCTAGGCCTTTACTACTCATGTGTCCTAATCTTTTATGCCATAAGTTTGTTTTATCTTCCTTAACGAGATTAGCACAATTTTCAGCACAAGATAGAGGCAAACCAGCACACACATACAGATTACGGCGTTTTTCAGCCTTCACAATCACAAGAGAGCCTTTCATAATTTTCATCATTCCCCTCCCCCACCTTCCCTCTAAACCCTCATCTTCTAGAGATGCACAAGAAATCAGATTGTTACAAAGGTCAGGAACATGCCTAACATTTTTTAATTTCAAAACATTTCCAAATTTTCGACAAACATCACCTATTCCAAAGAATTAGGCATTTCTTTTCATTAGCAAGTTAGACAGAACCGGTTTTTTGTTCTTGGTAGGAATTAAAGAAGTGTTTATATGGTGTCATGTGGAAAGTGCAGGCAGAATCTATCAACCATTCATTTTTGCATGCAGCCATGGCATTCACAGAATTAACCAAATTATCACACGATTCAACTACCATAAAAACATTCGCATCGTCCTCACTACCAGATGCCATATTGCAGTCATTTTGTTCATTTTGATTCTGATTGAAATTTTTCTTTTTAGGGTTAGGGCATTCTTTCCTAAAGTGACCTATTTCCCCACAGTTGTAACACTTTCTGCCTCTAGTCCTAGACTTTGATCTACTCTTACTCCTACCCTTTTTCTTTTCATTGTTGTGACCTTGATTCTGATTCTTGTTTTGACCACTATTTCTGTTTTGAGACCTTCCTCTTACCATATGGACTTCACCAGATGTTGATGATTTACCCTTGTTTGCTTTTAGTTCCAACTCTTTACTTTTTAATCCATTAATAACAGTGTCAAGAGTTAAGGCATCCCTACCATATTTGTTTGCAGATTTTACATCAGCATAAGAATGCAGGATGGCATTCAAAAGCACAATAGGGGTGTATTCATCAATATGTTTATCTCCGCTTGCTTGATATCTTGAACCAGTTTTGTGAAGATATCGATGTTATCATCCATATCTTTGTTTAAGTCAAGCTTAAAGCGGAAAAATTTTTCGAGAAGATACAGTTTGTTTGGCAACGAGGTTTCAAAATACAGTTCTTCCAACTTTTCCCACAAAGCTTTAGCGGAGTCAAGCTTGCCGACCTTTCGTAAAACCGAATCGGACAGTTTTAAAATTATGGATGAGTATGCGCACTCATCCATTTCGGCTATGCTTTCTTCAGTATCATTTTCAGAAAATTTCAATGTGATAGCTTTGAAAACTTTTTCTTTTATCAAAATGCCTCGCATTTTCTGTTGCCAGATTGAAAAATCGGTTTTCCCATTGAAAGGTTCTAAGCTATAAGCTGAAGTTGAAGAGCTAGCCATTTTCAAAAAACACTGATTCGAAGAAATATCAAACACACAAATACCACCAGGACAGAATCAAGCAAAAGATACCAGCAAAACAGAATTGCTCAAAAAATTAAGAAATAACCAACAGATCAGAATCACAACACAACCACGGCCTAATTAAAGCCTAATCAAGCAGTTCCTTTTTTAAGAGACAATAGCCAATAAGATCAAGATTCACTAAAGGGGAATCAGGCAGACAGCTATTATCTCAGAACTAGCTTGAGCAGGGCAAGGAAGAAAAGACCAACTAACAGACAGATTAAACAACCAAACTCATGCAACCAACATCCACGCAGTTTAAAAGGTGACAAGGAGAGAGAAGACAGCTTACCCAGAAACCCTAGATTAGGGTTTCTATTTTGGATTGAAGGGAGCCCGTAGAACACGGTAGGCCACCGTAGGCCACCGTATATACCTCAGTCCACAGCACACCACCGTACGCCGCCGTACACAACCATAGCCTTTAAACACGAACCGCAGCTTTGATACCACTGTTATGGTTGTATACAAATTGCGCACAAACGCCAAAAAATATTACAGATAAAGGAGAGAGCCTAAGTACAACCGTTCTAATCGAGAGGCCTCACAAAGACGCTCAACGAGATACAGAGAGGGGGAAAGGGGGTACAAGTTTTTCTATCCTATGGGAATAACAAAGAAAACACGATATCGGGCTGAAGATCAACTCGATCTTCTAAGTAACCTGCATGAAACCAAGGAGTCAGACCAACGCATAGGTAAAAATGAAGAAGAAAGTAGCAGAGTTAGAACAATGGCCACAACGCCGGTGTCAAGCCACCGACCGTCACAGGTGTTGACACCTCGGCTAAGGCTCATATATAGGCTCGTCACCCTTTCTCCAAACAAGTCCACCAAATGAGTCCCACACGACTCTCACACTCCTATCACTATTCGGCAAAGATCACCCGACACCTCACTACACCCAAACCCCAAACCCTAGAACCGGTGACCACAAAGAAGAAGAAGTAAACGGACAGACTCACGCCGTTGCTTCACCGTGAAAAACCCCGCCTATAGTCACACTCCTCACACACACACAAGGGACAAAGAGGAGATAGAGGTAGGCCAACAATGGTGACGGGTGAGAGAAGATGAAACACTCCAAATCTAAACCTAGATTTCCTATTTCTCTCTTTCTCTACGGTCTTTCTCTCTCTAATCTCTCTCGCTCTACAGAGCAAGGGGAGTGGGCAAACAATAAAAGGGGGTCACGACAGACGAGGAGCCAGCACACTGCGCGAGGAGTGGGCACGTGAGTGGCAAGGGGGGAGGAACCCAGGAAGCGTCCAGAAGCCACAGCTTCCGGTTTGCGCTCATCAATGGGCGGGCCGCCAAGGGACACGGGCTGGGGGTTTGGGCCAGAGGGTAATTGGGCCGCCACAAAGATTGGGCCAGGCTTTACAAGTAAATGTAACAAATTTGATCGAACCGTTAAGCCTTTAACCACGTAACCTCTATATAGCAAACAGTGGATCACCTAGTAAACAATGCCGGGATAGCTCCACTCTGCTTCTTTGAAGACTACACAGTGCGTAACCGACCATGCTTCAGTTATGGTAATTCTCTTTTTACTTGGCCTGCAGATCTCCAAATGCAGTTCAATAATATCCTCAAAATCAAATGCTATAATACTCTTAAAGTAGTTAGTTGGAGACTAAACTAAACCATGGCTGCCTTGTCCAGAACATTAACTTCTGGGGCTCAGTTTATATATAGCACGCAGTTTGCAATTCCAAATGGTAAAATAGTTGTTAATGCTTCAAGCGGAGCGTGGTTCAATACGCCAAGATATTAAGCATTTATAATGTAGGAAATATTTTAACTTACTGTGTTTATATTGGTAGTCCATAAACATGTTACTCTCTCCGTCCCTAAATTATTGTCTTCCTTTCATTTTTCGTCCGTGCCAAAATATTTGTCTTGTTTGAAACTTTCCTCTTTAGAACATCACTTTTACTATTTTACCTTTACTTTTTCTTCCTATTTTAATTATGGGCCACATACACATGGACATTAAAGGAAACAACACACTTTTTCAATACTATTCCAATATTAATAATTAAGTCAAATGAGTTTTCTTAATCCGTGTACCGGGTCAACCCAAACAATAATTTAGAGACGGAGGGAGTATTTAGTTGTTTTGTTATTTCGTTTTACACGGTTTCAGGCAAGTAAGGCGGCACTGATTAGCTTTTACGATAGACTGCAAACTGAGCTTGATCCAGATATTGGAATAACAATCCAGATGAAGAATTCATATCAAAGGTAAGCCTTGGCACGATATCAGAGATCCACTCCCCTCTCTCTTCCTCGCACCCACAAGAGAGTTCTTCCCCCCCCCTCCCCCCCAAAAAAAAAAAATCTACTATGAACTATTTCCCACAAAGTGGGACATAATCTCAGACCTTCGTTCATCTCCAGGATGCACCTATTTTGCTTTTCCTGTCAAGAAAACACACAGGTTATTGATCTCTTTGGTTCATTCTGAATGTGGTTTCTGGTTAGGCTAACATGAACAATGTCCCAATGGAGTCAGCAAAAGGGTGTGCTAAGGCAATTGTACATGAATTCGTGGAGATCAATACTTGACAGAGCCAGCTCGGACGAACACGATCTTTATTTTTGGAAATTGTTTTGCCCCGAGGTAACAGAGTTGTTTAGCCGCTTGGTATTAGCGACTAGGCCAAAGATTCAAGCAACTAGTAAAGAAATCCTGGAAGCAAGAGCAAAGACCATCAATGCAACTTCAACTCAATCTCCCGAGTTTAAGACGGAATAACGAGTATCATTTTTAACAAGAGGATTTGTGTAAAGCAGTGAACCTTCGAGATATGACCTCACATTCGAATAAACTAGAAACAGAGCACTTACTATTTTGGAGTACCCACGGATGATCTAGCGTATACGTTATTTTTAGTGCTAATTATTTAAACGCAGTTTAGTTGATATGTGTTCTACCAAACCAAACATTTGCACCGATCTAAGAAATCAAGCCGAGCATGTCTGAAAGAAATTGAGCGGCTAGGAAGGACAAACAAGTCTGATGTGAGTCCTGGTGGGATAGCACCAGCACTTACACCAGTACACAAAGCAGCGGAATAAAGAAAACTTAAATCAGAGAAACACACAAATTTAACACTTTATCTACAGCAACGTGCTGTAGACAATAAACCTTCTCTTATAAACTGGGTTATGAATCCAAGTACAAAACGATGTAAAAGAGAAGAACAAAATAACCAAATATGCTCTCACAAAATCACTCTTGATCTAATGACAAACTTGCTGGAAAACTAGAGCTAAAAACTGTTAATTACAAAGACTATCCAGCTAGTATATATATGCATAGAGTCCTCTTGAATCATGGAAGTCGTCTTGTTTTAGGATTCCTCTTTTTTGTTGGTCTTTGACTTTCCTTAAGCAATCCAAGGTAATCCTTCCTTGATATGGAATCCTTTCCTTGACATGAAAGTCTTCCTTGCTGTGGACTCTTTCCTTTTGTGAGAGACCTACAAAATTACCAAAAGTAATACTAAACAAATCCAATATTGGTTAGGAAGTTAGTTAAATAAAATAATCTAATTACATAAAATACAATATTTACCAACTAACTAAAATAAGAAATAAACTAGAATATATGAAAGTGACAAATCTCAAACATACACACTTTCAATCTCCCCCTGATTTGTCGCTTTCGGATCAAAACACTATGAAGCCAAGAACACATAAATAACTATGCATTAAGATTAAAATAAGCATCTAGAAATAAGCTCCCCCTAAATCAAACATCTAGCATGAGATAAGAAAAACAAATCAGTTTTAGAATAAAACACACATAAGCAAATAAGCTAAAACATAAGCAAAATATTGTTCAAATTTCTTCCCATCAACTGATTGGTCTATCCTCAATTGCTCGGCCCAGCTCTATCCGTTTCTTCCTGAGTCTTCTGGAGTAATTCCCAGCGAAAATTTTGACTTATGTCTTCAAAGGCTTGGCTTGAACTAGCTGCTGGTGGTGCTCCCCCTTTTTGATCTGAAAGATTTGCCAAAGCAAACAGCAATCGGTTCCTGCGGGTAGCCATCTCCTTGAACTGTACTCTAGCCTGAAGCATAGATTTCTCAAGGAATTTGATTTCTTCAGTATAAATGGTAGCAGGATCAATCTGTGGAGGTGGAGATGCATGCACATCATCACCTACATCAGCCAGCTCATCGTCTTCTTCTTCAGGAATTGTAACTGGAGGATCATCTGGAAAGGTGACTGGAAGATCAATAGTGCGCTTGGTGCACTCCAGTACAGGTTGAATCCCAAAAGATTCAATTTTCTCCCATAGCCTGTCAGATTAAAGAATATCTATGCCTTGTTTGATACAAATGCCAGAGATTAAGCAGGGAAAAGGAAGATCAGAGGGAAGCTCTTTTTCAGCAAACTGAATAATGCATCCAAACACAATCTCACCAAGATTAAACTCCACACCCTTGAATATTCTATAAATAAGATCAGCATGGGCTGTGGTGACTGTGTTTCTATTAGAGGTAGGCTTCCAATTCAAAGTGGCTATTTTAAACAAAAAACCACAAAGAGATGTCAACATAGTGCATTTGTCGATTATGCCATATGGGGTCAAGACCATTCGAGATTGTATTGGCAATATCATTCTTTGGAGCCATAGGAGGTATGTGTTGAGGAGAGGGGGTTTGAAGAAAAGAATTGATAACAGCAGGAGAAAACACAATTGTTTTACCCCTGACACACTTTTTCAAAACTATCGACCTTGGGTCTTGAATGGATTGAAGGAGACGGCATAAAATTCGAAACAAGAGAGGGATAAAAGCTCGAGGGATAAGAAACGAATAAAGAAGACCTTTTTCCTGGAGATATCGAGTCGACCCATTTCATCAAAAGTCTTGTCCATAACCCTTTCAACTATAAAACCTTTCATCCTAAAGAATTCAAACCTTTGTTTTGCATCTTTATTCATGAATTTTTCCGGAGGATGTGAACTTACAGTTTGTTTAGAGGGTTTGGCCCGTGATGAACGCCTAGGCACAGGCGTAGAACTGACTGTAGGTTGGGTCTTTCTGGAGCTTCTTCTTCTCGGTGTGGGGGCTGGTGTGCTCACATCAGCAGCCACATCTTCTTTTTCAGCCTCTAAGTCCTCTCTTCCCAGTTTGAAGGTTTCATCTTCTTCATCATCATCATCGATCCCAATAAGGGAACCCGCCGGCAATTGACACCGTTGCCTTCTTTTTGGACTTCCGTGCAATACTTTTGCCCTTCTTTAGATCAATGAGGGCTTGAATGGGTATGTCATCAGTGTCCTCTGCCTCATCAATGTTTTCACTTACAGTGGGAAGAGGATCAGCACTGGGTGTTACTGATGGTGTGGTAGCAACGGGAGTAGCACGTCTGGAGACAACCTCAAAATCCTCAGCTTGAGGTCCTTCTGAGTCACTGGACTCAGTTGGAATAATGTACTTTCTGCGTCTAGGGCGTACAGTGCTGGAGGGATTGGGTTGTGATACTGGAACTGAAGCAGTTGGTTGAACATCAGGGGCGGAGGAGGATGTCTTCCTCTTCCGTTTTGATTCCGAGGCTGGAACAAAATCTTCATCATCATTACCTTCCAAAAAATCTGGGTCAACCATACTTGGCCTAACCCTAGGCGAGAAGGTCTCCATATTTGGCGAGAACCCTTTCTGTCTTAGTGACCAATTTGGGCCTTTTTCCATGCCGTGAGAAGCACCAACGGCTTTCAAATCACCTGGATTTTCCACTTCAATAATGTTGTCAGGGGCTCCGGGCAAGGATACTGAAATAGGAGTGGCCTCTGTATCAACAAACAGTTCAATTGCACCTTCGTTTGGAGCAATTGGTGACAATGGAGGAGACACTGTAGGGCTGGCAGACGCGGATCGAGCAGGGGAAGCCATGTGCGAAGCTGGAAGAAAGCAGGAGAGAGAGAGAAACAGGAGACGAAGAGATTTTTGGCTAGAGTAGTTTGAGAGAGAGAGAGAGAGTGCACAGTGATTTTTGAAAAAAGATTTTGTCAGTGATATTTAAGATGTGATAGCACAAAGTAGAGACCTAATAGGAAAAGGACACCTAGCCCAATCCTAAATTAGGAGGGAAACCAAATTAGGCAAGGATTACAAAAGAGTTTTGAAAAAAATCACAACTTCTATAGAATCCTTTAATGAAAAGGAAACATAGGCTCTCGTTTTTTAGAACAAAAAATTGAAAAATTGTCCACTTTTGTGAATGATTTACCTGCCATAATCAACACAAAAAAATCCACATAAAATATACTCCCCCTAAAGACATGGACATTAGCAATATAAAATCCCTAATTCTGTTGAGCATGAAATCGTATGTACTTAAAAAAAATAGGGAGAGAAAAAATTAAGCACTAATTTTCACCAATGACCAAGATGACCTAACTGATGTCTAGGAGAATGATGCAAAATGTACACACATGTGGAGGATAAATCTCAGTATAGGTGTGGCATGGGATGTAATCACATCAGGGGACACATCTCCTCTAAGAAAGTCAATGAATTGTCTTCTTGTCTTGCTTGGCCTCTAGAATGCACCCACCCATTTTTTATTTGTGGGGAAAGAATTTTGGGTAGCTTTCACTCTACTTTACCTTCATGGATAGCCCTCTTCCAGATAAATTAGTCACTTTGTGACCCTTTTTTTTTTTTTTTTTAACACTGGAATGACTTCATACCATGAATGGAGCAGCTGTTTCCCTTATAATAAGCACCCACCAAGAGACATCCAGTAGGATAAATATGTGCCAATCTTTGTTTGACACTATTTAAGAAGAATTCACAATTCAAAGAAGAGTCATGTCAGAGAAGTGATACAAGTGACCACACTGAGATATATCGTGCAATGCCTTTTTTTTTTTTTTTTTGGGTTTATACAAAAACTATACTATATACAGGTGTAGGTTCTGATGTGATCACACAGTGGATCACATCATCAGATGACACACAAACTCAGAGACTTCCTTAGGGTAGAAAATCTCTGAAAATCAAGGGCTTTGGTGAAAATATCAGCCAATTGTTTTTCAGTGCCTATAGATTCCAAGTTAATGATTTTTTGCTCAACAAGATCACGAATAAAATGATGTCTAATGTCAATGTGTTTAGTCCGTGAGTGTTGAACAGGATTTTTTGATATTTCTATGGCACTTAAATTATCACAAAAGACAGTTAAAACATTGCTTTTGAGCCCATAATCCTTAATCATCTGATTCATCCACAGAAGTTGAGAACAACAACTTCCAACAGCAACATATTCAGACTCGGCAGTGGAGAGAGAGACACAGTTTTGTTTTCGACTGTACCATGACACTAAGTTGTTTCCAAGTAAAAACAACCTCCATTTGTGCTCTTTCTATCATCAACATTGCCTGCCCAATCAGAATCACTGAACCCTACCAAATTTGTATTTGTGTCTCGAGTGTAGCTAAGCCCTAAGTTAACAGTTCCCCCAACATATCTAATTATCCTTTTGACAGCCTTGAGATGAGAGAGTTTTGGACTAGCTTGATATCTCGCACATAGACACACACTAAACATGATATCAGGACGACTTGCTGAAAGGTACAACAAACTCCCAATCATACTTCTATACAAGGTAGGATCAACATCTTCACCATCCTCATCCTTGCACAACTTTTGGGTAGATCCCATAGGAGTCTTGAGATGAGAGGAGTTATCAAGAGAAAATTTTTTGACTAAATTCCTAGCATACTTACTTTGTGAAATAAAGATTCCTTCCTTACTTTGTTTTATTTGAAGTCCTAGGAAATAGTTCAATTCACCTACCATGCTCATCTCAAAGGTGGTGGACATACTAGTGACAAAGTAGTCTAACATGTTCTTGGATGAAGATCCAAAAACAATGTCATCTACATAGATTTGAGCCACCAAAAACCCCTCTTTGTTTTTCAAGATAAATAAAGTTTTGTCTACCTCACCTCTCTTGAAACCCATTTGTATGAGATGCTCAGTGAGCCTCCCATACCAAGCCCTAGGGGCTTGTTTTAAGCCATACAAAGCTTTCTTAAGCTTATAAACATGATCAGGATAGTGAGGATCAATGAATCCTTTTGGTTGCTCAACATAGGCTTCTTCATTAAGGACACCATTCAAGAAAGCACTCTTTACATCCATTTGATGTAAAGTGATGTCTAAATAACATGCAATGGCAAGAAGGAGCCTAATTGATTCTATTCTAGCAACTGGGGCAAAAGTTTCTTCAAAGTCAATCCCTTCAACTTGGGTGTAGCCTTGAGCTACAAGCCTAGCTTTGTTCCTAGTTATTTATCCATTTTCATCTGTTTTATTTTTAAAAATCCACTTGGTTCCTATCACATTCCCACCTTTTGGTCTAGGAACCAAGACCCACACATCATTTTTCTCAAATTGAGATAATTCATCTTGCATTGCCATAATCCAATTTTCATCTTTCAATGCCTCTATAACATTCTTAGGTTCAATAAGAGAAACAAAACAGCAAGAACTTACCTTGTTTACCTGTGAGCTTACACAGGTCAATCCAGCCAATTCTCTGTAGTTAACCCTTGGCTTCTCCCTTGTGCTCACTTTGTCATTCACATTCCCAACCACCTGTGTAACAGGGTGGTTCTTCTGAATCTTGCTTGGTATGTCCCTGGTCCTGTCCAGATTTTCATCTTCACTGTCTGAACTTTCTGGGTCTGATGTAGAGTCATTTTGTCCTGATGTAGGTGCTGATGTGTTCACATCAGGACCTGCATCGTCTTTTTGCAGCTCTGTTTGCTTCGTTCATCAGTATTTTGGGTATCTCCCAATGTTTCCACACAACCTGAGACATCATCTTCAAGAGTTTTGAGATTTAAATCAGCAGTATCATCAAAAGTGACATTGATAGATTCCATCACAGTTTTGGTTCTAAGATTGTAAATTCTATAAGCACGGCTGTTTGTGGAATACCCTAGGAATACAGCTTTGTCACTCTTAGAGTCAAATTTTGACAGATAATCTCTATCATTCAGAACATAACATATGCAACCAAAAACATGAAAGTACTTAAGAGTAGGTTTTTACCAAGAAGAATTTCATAGGAGTCATGGTTGACCCAACTCTTAAGAAGACTATATTTCCTATGTGACATCTTTGTGTTGAGAGCCTCGGCCAAAATCGTTTAGAGATGTTTTTAGAACTAAGCATGACACGTGCCATCTCTTGCAAAGTACGATTCTTTCTTTCACCACCCCATTTTGTTGAGGTGTTTTAGGGCTGAAAAGTTATGGGTTATTCCTTTGGAGTCACAAAATTTAGAGAACAAAGTGTTCTCATATTCGGTTCCATGATCGGATCGAATTTTGATAACTTTCTTACCATACAAGTTCTTCACTTTCTTATACCAAACTTTAAACACTTCAAGAGCTTCGATTTTTCTTTCAAGTATAGGACCCATGTGTACCTAGAAAAATCATCTACACACACAAAAGAGTATTTCTTTTTACTTAAGCTTTCAACCTCAATGGGTCCCATAAGGTCAGTGTGAATTAATTCAAAGATCTCAGATGAGGAACTTTGATCAATCTTTTTGTGTGAAGCTTTGGTTTGCTTGCCTTTTTGACAAGGACCACACACACTTGCTTGTTTGAAGTCAAGTTTGGGTAAGTGTTTGACAGCATCAAATCTTACTAATTCTTCTATTTTCCTAAAACTTGCATGACCTAACTTTTGATGCCAAATATCAAGGTCATTTATTTTGGAGCTAAGGCAAGATAAGTTGTCACCAAATTTGTAACAATTATCTTGAGACCTTACTCCAGTGAACAAGCACTGATTAGTGTCATCAAATACTTTGCATTCATGCTTATCAAACTTAACATGCAAATTGTCATCACATAGTTGGCTTATATTAATGAGATTAGCTTTTAAGCCTTCCACATGATAGACATTTTTCAATTTTGGCATATGATCAACACACAAAGTACCTTTACCAATGATCTTACCTTGGGCTCCTCCTCCATAGTTCACGTTTCCACTTTTAACTTCGATGTAATCAGTGAGAAATTCGATGTTACCTGTCATGTGCCTTGAGCACCCGCTGTCGAAGTACCATAAGCCAGCTACGCTGCTTTTGAGTGAGGTGAATATCACTTTGCATTCCTCACTTTTCTTTTCCATCCACACAAACTTCCCAGTTTTCTGTTGATGTGAGTGGTGATGTGAGTACATCCGGGGGCTCATCTGAGGAGCAGCTCTTCCAAGATCATGAATCCTTTTGTAGCAGAAGGGTCTGATGTGACCTGGAGCAAAACAATAATGGCATACAAACCTCTTTTTCTTAGGGTTAGTTCTATGATGTTTAGAACTCTTGGTTGAGGAACTCTCTCCTTCTTTTACAAAAGTGGATTCATAGCCAAGACCAGTTTTTAAATTGTTTCCTAAATTCAGAACTTCATCAAGTTTGGCCTTTCCAGTATTCAATTTTGTAAAAGTTCCATTGGCCTTTTCAAGTTCTGTCTTGGTCTTCTCGAGTTCAATATCACGTTTAGTGAGCATGACCTCGAGTTTGGCTATGGCATCCTTTTGATTACTATTTTCAGTAGTGACTTTTTCAAGATCACCTTTCAAAGTAACAATTTCAGAAGAGAGTTTCTCATTAACCTTTTCAAAAACAACTATTTTTTCTACACGTTTTTCCCAATCAGCAAATAAATCAGTATAAGCATCAAGAAGTTCTTGGTAACTAGCATCACCATCTTCTTCATTCTCTGTTTTCTCAGATAGGGGAGAAATAAGACAGTAAACCTCAGAGTCAGAAGATGTGATGGTTGGTGTGACCGCATCTGAAGCTACATCAGGCTGATGTTTGTGACTAGTGGGTGATTTTTCCATGATTGCTAAGTTTAGCATCTCATCTTCCTCCTCACTATCACTAAGGGTCGCACACAAGCTCATTCCCTTTTTCTTCAGAGTATTGGCACACTCATTGGCATAGTGTCCAAAACCTTTGCAAGCTCTACATTGAACAGTTTCAGATTTTTTCTTAGCAAAACTAGTAGGTTTCTTAAAACTACTCTCAGTATCCTCTTTTGTTTTTTCAAACGAGTTTTGAAATTTAGAAGGAAACTTGTTGGCCCGTTTAGTTTTTAAGAAAGATGTAAACTTTTTGGTCAAAAGGGCAACATCTTCAGTTTCCAAATTTGAAGTGTCAATTTCTTTAGAGATTTCTTCAATCTCTTTTGGCACTTTGGATACATTAGAGAGAGCAGTTGCAAGAGCAATATTATCAGTCTTATGTTGTTGTTGAATTGACAAGTTCATTTCAAACATAGTTAGAATACCCACAAGAGTATCTAAACCCATGGTTGTAGTATCATGTGCCTCTTCAACAGCAGCAATTTTGATATTGAATTTTTCAGTAACAGTCCTTAACATCTTACTAACCATTCTAGCATTTGATATAGGTTCACCTAGGGAGAGACATTCATTTGAGATTTCTCTCAATTTAGCAGAATAACTTTTTATATCCTCAGTCTCATTCATCCTCAAGTTCTCAAACTTGGTCATGAGAATTCTTAACCTAGTGGCTTTGACACTAGCATCACCTTCACAATGACTTTGCAGAATATCCCAGGCTGTTTTTGCTACGTTTTGATTTATAACAAGACGAAACATATGTTCATCCACATGACTTGATATAGCACCAAGAGCCTTGGAATTATAATTAGCTAAGGTGACTTCTGCGGTAGTCCATTCTTCCTCGGGTTTGAGTTTGTAAATTTTTTATGAGGATTCACCTTCAGGACTCTTACTTTCTACCTTAGGAGGGGACCATGGAACAATAATACTAAGCCACGCCCTTTCATCAATTGCTTTGATGAAAAGTCGCATCTTAGCTTTCCAAATAGCGTAATTAGTTCCATCCAAAACAGGGGGACGGTACTGATTCAAATTTCCTTCCATAATGACAGCTCTTACAAGGATCTACACTCAGTGTAATCGAGTGATAGGCTCTGATACCAATTGAAAGAAATTGAGCGGCTAGGAAGGACAAACAAGTCTGATGTGAGTCCTGGTGGGATAGCACCAGCACTAACACCAGTACACAAAGCAGCGGAATAAAGAAAACTTAAATCAGAGAAACACACAAATTTAACACTTTATCTACAGCAACGTGCTGTAGACAATAAACCTTCTCTTATAAACTGGGTTATGAATCCAAGTACAAAACGATGTAAAAGAGAAGAACAAAATAACCAAATATGCTCTCACAAAATCACTCTTGATCTAATGACAAACTTGCTGGAAAACTAGAGCTAAAAACTGTTAATTACAAAGACTATCCAGCTAGTATATATATGCATAGAGTCCTCTTGAATCATGGAAGTCGTCTTGTTTTAGGATTCCTCTTTTTTGTTGGTCTTTGACTTTCCTTAAGCAATCCAAGGTAATCCTTCCTTGATATGGAATCCTTTCCTTGACATGAAAGTCTTCCTTGCTGTGGACTCTTTCCTTTTGTGAGAGACCTACAAAATTACCAAAAGTAATACTAAACAAATCCAATATTGGTTAGGAAGTTAGTTAAATAAAATAATCTAATTACATAAAATACAATATTTACCAATTAACTAAAATAAGAAATAAACTAGAATATATGAAAGTGACAAATCTCAAACATACACACTTTCAATGTCTCATTGCTAGGTTTAGATCCTGGATAAAATCAAGCTATGAGCTTCCTCAACGCTGTTCCTGCCCAGAATTGCAAGCAGATTACGACCCACCCATCAAGGAGTTGTCATAACTGGTTGTACCTCAAATAATAAGAGATATTTTTGCCTTATGGAGCCAATAGAATTCTGCATTGGTGACAACTAGTGCTGATTATACTATATATTCCTATAAATGGTAACACACTCCAAACGGGAAACAGAACTGAAACTAAATTGTTGGTTGTCACCTATATACTTGGTTCACAGTATATAAGGATAAAACGAGGATTAAACAGTCGTGACACCTGTAAATACAGCTCACTGGTCAGAATTTCAGATTGAGCTCTACGACATCATAGCTCGACTCAACTCCACTACACTCGAGCTTGTGATGTAAATGAGCGAAATTTAAACATAAAATCAGCTCCATGAAAAAAAAACACTTATTCCTGACTCAGTAAGTCTGAGTAGCTCAATATATACCATTCTACAGTACTATTTTACCACCAACTAGTTAACGGGCTTTAACACTGGACTCATGGTGTAAATGAGCTATGCTCAAGTCTACGTTTCTCAGTTTGGGTTAAGTTTGAGTACGACTCAAACTCATTTAAGTTAGAATATGTGTGTATTTGTCTCACAGTCTTTTGCACAAGATGTAGGTGGGTGCGAAGCATTCAGCTGCATGACAAATAATAAGTGGACTTATATGCAAGTTTCACGTAAGCAATATTCCTCTTCACTTGCCCAAAGTTAGGATGGCATCACTAATGACTGGAGTGGTTCACTCTATTTAGTCACTCACTCGTTTTGTTGCATCACCTTTCTGGTGTAGTAGTTGGTGCATTTTTGCTTTGCTGATATCATTTTATAACCCAGCCGGGGATCTGTTTGCATTCAGTTAGAACCCCTTAGTTGATTGCTTCTTGGACTATCGGAAAAGTGGATCCTTCCCACTTTTATAGTTTATAAAAATCTCTCTCGTGCATAAACATAAACGAAAAACAAAGGGGATGGATCTGATTCATAAGTTCTTGAACATTGCAGCCCCTATTCTATCACTCATCTTAGCCACCTTTTTACCACCTTTTCTGTGTTTAAAGTTCTTGATTTTTTGCTTAAAATCAATATCTAAGGAGAAACTTGCCGGAAAGGTGGTACTCATTACCGGAGCATCATCCGGGATCGGTGAGGTAATTATTATATCACTATGCATTAGAGATATTAAGGATTCCACAAAATTCTTGCTAACTTAACTGTATCATTGGCAATCCCAATAATGAAGCATGTGGCCTACGAGTATGCAAGAAGAGGCGCTTGCTTAGTTTTGGTTGCAAGGAGAGAGGATCGCCTTCAGAAAGTTGCGAGCAACGCTAGCAAGCATGGGTCCCCTGACGTAATTGTGATCCCTGCCGATGTTTCAAAGCTTGACGACTGCAGGCGATTTGTTGATGCAGCCATTAGCCACTTCGGAAGATGTGCGTTTTTTTTTTTTTTCACTTCCGTTGCTTTATTTCAATATCCTCTGTTGTTTCACTTTTCATTTCCTGTTGTTTTTGTGTTTCACTTTCTGAGATCCAGAATAGTCATGATTAGTCATTCTAGTATAGCTTTGTTGTTCTCTTACCAAATATGCTTTTATTTCACCCATACGAACACGGAGGCAAAGCCTCTACTACCTTAAAGTCGTGGCCTTATTTGTAGTCTCTCATATCTAACGCTCTACTCCTCTATCTCACTCAACCATCAGAAGTCACTGTTGTAGGGAAAGCCAGGTAGTTTGAATACCCGACTTGCTTGACTCATTTGAGTTACTCGAAAGTCGAATCGAGTTCGGCAGTTATGTTTGGCTCCACCAAGTAATCGAGTTTATCCAAATTACAAATAACTTGCACGACTCAAGTCACTACCCACCTACCAACTTGACTCGGCTCAAATAAGTTAGAATAATATTGCAAAGGCACCCTGTCTCTTAATATCTTCAATGTACAATGAATTTATCATGTCTCTTTGATGGTTGTTAACTAAGCAATATAGCCTTATTTCTATTATCCAACTAAACCTTTAAACCGTATTCTACATGACCTCAAAATAACAGTGGATCACCTGGTGAACAATGCGGGGATAGTTTCTCTCTCTCTTTTTGAAGACTGCACGTGTGTAACCGAACATGCTTCAGTTATGGTAATTGCCCCTTGACCTCTTTTACTTGCAGACCTCCAATTGCAGACGATAAACTATTCTGTTGCTGCCTTTTACAGAATATAAACTTCTGGGGTGCAGTTTATAGCACACAATTTGCAATTCCATACTTGAGAAAGAGCAAAGGTAAAATAGTCTTGATTGCTTCTACTGGTGCATGGTTCTGTCCCCCAAGATTAAGCATTTATAATGTAAGAAGTTCTCAACTAACTGAGTTTTTGTAGGTAACCTGAAATCTTCGAGACTTTGACTAAATCACTTTGTTATTCTCTCCTCAACTGTTTCAGGCAAGTAAGGCGGCACTGATTAGCTTTTATGAGACACTGAGGACTGAGCTTGTTTCCGATATTGGGATAACAATTGTAAATCCTGGTATGATTGAGTCTGAAATGACGGGCGAAGAATATGTATCTACGGTAAAGCTTAAGGCAGTTTTCTTTTAAATTCCTTCCCAGGAGTAAGTTGTTATTAAAGGCCAGTAACAATCATGAACAGAAACTGTCACCCCCCGCCCGTTCCCCCCTTCTTGACTCCAGTCCCACAAAGTGGATAAATCATATAATCTCATATCCTGTTCTTAACAATGATTAACCATGTTTCTGATTATCTGAATGTGGTTTCTGGTTAGGCTAACGTGAAATTTGTGCCATTGGAGTCAGCAGAAGGGTGTGCCAAGGCAATTGTGAATAGCACCCTTCGTGGAGATAAGTACTTGACCGAGCCAGCTTGGATGAACATGGTCTTTTTATTGAAGTTGTCTTTTCCCGAGGTAATTGAGTTCTTTAGCCGCTTGTTATTCAAGACTAGGCCTGAAACTTATTCACAAAGTGATGCAACTAGCATGGAAATCCTAGAAGCAAGTAAGAAAGACCCTCAACTCAGCGTCAACTCAATCTCTGGAGTTTAAGACAGTAAAAATATCAAATATAAGAGAGTATTTGTGTAAAGCTTTGAACTTGTGACGTGAGGCAACTTCACTCCATATATGGTTGGCTGGTCACAGGATAAGAAAAGATTACGAAACTCCACCAGTTAAATGAATGCTAGCATGATTCCACTATGCTACAATAGCTTTAACAAATTTCTCTCAGTAATGTACTAACCATAAGCATTGAAGAGGGATCTTTATGTGCTTATCATGGGAATCACACGTGTTTATGCATTACTCAATTATTGCATGAATGTCAGTAAACCGTGACTACCATGCAACTCATGGTCAACATGCATAGATGCCTGATTAACTAACCAGTCCATTCATGAGACTGATTCAGGTTAATGACAATGATTGGTTGATATGTTCAACCAAGGTAATCAATTTGAAGCGATGTAGTGCTCTTCTTAAATTATGAGGAGTTTCCAGAATTTGTATCACTTTTTTCCTGATAATATATAGCTTTGTTGCGCCTGCTGGTACTGTGACGCCCCGACCCGGATCTCTATACGAAATCCCAAGGTCGGGTCGCCAAAACAACGTAACAACAAGAAGAGCACGTGACGTAACCGCCCGTACTTACGACAAAACACAACTGATAACCTGATTAACACAAGTATAAGAATAATCTTCGGCGAATACAAGGCCGGAAACAACTACCAACGACCACGAGTTATAACTCGAGAAAAGAGAACAACTACAACATAAACCTCGGCCACAACATGCCGGAACAACACAAAACCGCGAGCTAACGACATGCTCGGGAAGGAACTAACTCAACAACACAACTGTACAAGAGCACGACATACATATGTCGGCCACCAAAAGAATATGTTTACAACACCACAAATAAAACCCAAGTAAAGTTTATATAACTTTACATATCCATCGTCCTTACCAAAATGAAAACAGATAACTAAGATAGGAATCCTCGAACTCCCCACGTTGGCGACACGCGAGCCAACGAACCACTATCGGCCTCACCGAGAACTTCCAGGTTGACTTGGATCTAAGGAAAACAATTAAACACATAACGGAGTGAGTCATAATGACACAGTAAGTTACTAATGCAACTAAATGGCATGACATGATGCTCAAGCATTTAACAAAACATGACATCAACATTTATATACCATAACATAGCATATACTATCTTTCTTGATATACCATCATTTAACTCACATCGCACTTTGATAACATATAAGTGCTTGTACATAAACCCCGTTAGAGAAGGATAACATATCTCTTTCTTCAACCTTGTGTAGCTCTGCATTACACAAACAACCAATAGTGCCTCGATACCCGTGTGCGTAGTATCGACGTCCCCGACACAATCCCGTCGAGTTCAACCTAGCAAGCCAAAGTTATGCGTATTGCTATAACGGTGGGGCTACTTCTCAGCGTGGCCAACGAAGAGGGTGTGTGCACTCCGTACGGCGACTTATAGCGATCACGAATCCCATTCGTAAAGACTATAGGTCGTCCCACCATGACATTAACGACAACGACGCCACTGGACTTACACAACTCACACAAGTAGGTAACTTACTCAACTTATGCAATTAACCATCAAGTTCAAAAGTAGTGAACTTGACCAACATCAAGTAGATTATAATTTTCTACCACATATAATCATCAAACATATTGTTTAAAGCCACAAACCACAAATTCGAGCTACTTTACAAGTCTCTAACATATCGTATCAAGTACTCGGATGACCATATTCCATACCAAATGAACCCAAGTTTTTGTAGTACTTTAACAAATGGTTTGGAGAATTACAATCTTCCCAAAATCCACTTTTGGTGTTGATTCACTAAGTTCATAAATTTGGGTATAATTGCTATATGCAATTTTTCACCCTTTAACGGTTTCTAACATGTTTCTTAGTACAATCCATAGTTGAGCTATTTAAACTAACATGCAACATCATCCAACTCAACAACTTAACACTTAGATAAGCTTCATATATCACCATCCCATTTAAACATGGAAGCACCATGTATTCAAGTCATACATGTGAGATTAAGAGCAAGCATATAATGTTTTCTAAGCATACAAAGGGGTTTAGCAACTTACCTCCAAGGTAGAAATTTAAACCAACAAATTCATAATCAAAGCTTGATCATGAAGTCCCCTAGTCCCAAGCTATGTTTTGGTAGCTTTGCATGGATGATCCAATGGTTGGATGGTGAAGGATGGAAACACACACACTAGTCTCACTTTAAATCTCCCACACAATCTCTCTAGGGCTCCAAGGTAGAACTATGGAGAAGATGATATGTTTTGAGTCTTTAAATGACTTATATATGGTCAACTGGTCAAGCTATGGTACAACACTTTCAGCCAAGGGTCCAAGAGTCAAAAGCCCAAATTTTATAAGTCACTTAAGTGATGTCCGTACGCTTTGCACGGCCGTGTCATATATGGTCGCACGGCCGTGTCACTCTCACTCGGTCGTGCCAAGAAAGGGCGCGGCCGTGCCAAACTTATGAAATACTTGCACGGCCGTGTCAACAAATCTGCGCGGCCGTGCCAAACTTACTTGGAATGTCGGTCACTTTTGCACGGCCGTGTCAACAAATCTGCGCGGCCGTGCGTACCCCTATTGTTCAATCTTACTCCCAATTATCTCTAATTCTTTGTTCAAATCACTTGGTCACCTTAGGTGTGATTACACAATACTCAAAGCACTTATAACAACACATAATTCACATAGACCATCTCAACAATGCTAACAACAATCACTTCACACTTATGAGTAATCCCAAGGGCTTGTACCAAGTTAGTGCATTAACATGTATATGAATTAAGGCAAAAACCATATTGAACATATTTGTACAAGAAATCAAACACACATGTTGAGCATAATAACACAAACAATGTAAACATCTAAAGCATTGCAATTAGGTGTGACAAGGATCAAAGTCTTGTATCAAGAATTATAGCATAACTGAACTAACATGTTGTTCAAGCATTTAGACATGTAAAATGCATGCAAAAACTTAGGGTATTACAGGTACCACACACAAACAAACATGGGGAGGGGAGAAACCTAGGATGGACCCAGCCCCAAGGTACCTACCTCTACACTTCTCCCCAAGGCTGCTGCCATTAATTTTTCACCCCATGCATGGTTGGTTGAAGTGTGAGGAGGACTAAACCTGACATGGCAAACCAACTATGTAAGAGAAAGGAGACCCTTTTTAATTCGTCCTCTCTTTTCTTTGCTATTTGTCTTTTCTATGAGCTAGATAGATAGATAGATATTGTGCACTTATTCTTTGTTGGAAAGTAAGTCGATGGATAATTTAATATATAAATGAACTTTAATATTTAAACGCAGCTTCGTTGTTATCCAATCAACTAAATGTTTAAAGCAACTTAAGAAATCAAATCCATGCCTGCCGTTTAAAAAATGTCGGAGAGGCATATTGCTTTCTGCTGTAATTATGTTTCCCATTGTTCAGAAAAAGCAAACCCTCCTCTAGCACTATTTCGGGCATAGAATCGTCGCTCTCGCTAGATCTATTTTACATGACCCATGCATAAACCCAACATAACTTTGTTAGCAAAATTGCAAAGAAGACCGAACAAATTAACCTCACTGCTATCTATGTTGACTAAATTACTTCTGTAACATGATCCCCTTCTTCCCCACCCTCCCATATCAAAAGAATACGACTCAGTTTCTCTCTCTACATTCTACGCACACTACTAGCCCCCCACCCTCCCCTCTCTAACCCAAACTCGCCAACACCCCATCAACGCCTTCAATACAACCTCACCACTACATCAACACCTATTTACTGGCCCCACTCACAGTTCTATTTCTCTCAAAACCTTAACCTGTTAAGTCACCAATCACCATAGATTTTTACGTTCTCCTCAAATCACATCCACTCTTCATCACTCCAAAAATTGCCGATCCGTCATCTTTGCCATGGGATCATCATGGCCACGAATTTGAAATTGAATTAGTATGACTTAATGTTTGCTGTTGGTTAGTTGGAACATGGATTGATCTTGGTAAAAGTGCGGAGTACTCAAAAATCATGGGGGTTTACAATCGGGTAAAAAATAGTTTAAGGGGCGATTCGTAAATCAACATAGTTCATTGGGTTTTCCTACAATTTGCTTAAAAAATACTCCAGTATGTGTGATATGTTCAAGGACATATAGCATGCATCATCAGCTTAGACAAAGGTACAGGTCAAACATGTCACATTCCTAAGTTTAGCCATACTTTTATGAGGTGCTAGTTGTATTAAAATCCTTAAATTAAATTAAAAATAAAAAGGGATATGTAATTACTTAAGATAAACTTTGGAGTGTCTATAGCAAAAATAATATAGGTGGGCTTGTACCAAGTATCAATTTCTCAAATTCAGATATCCAAGGAGAGCTAATTCATATATACTTGAAGTTGCAACACAAAATATCGTACATACTGTAAGTTCAGACAACACAAATATAGTTTGATAAAGGTTAACCTATACTCCATTCCTCATAACTTGATGGAAACTCCGCTATGTACAATCTGCCAAAAATAACTTCAGCTTGATGACGGCTATGATTACCAATGCTGTCAGCTTTGGTTATCCCGCATGCATAATGATCCAGTCAAGGGGATATGTCAATGGGATCCAACTCTGATTGTCGAGGAGGTTGAGCAGAACAAGAAGACTTTAGCCTTCTAAGAAGCAACCAAGCATCAGATACAGAACAGCCTTGGTTCATTTCAATTGCAACTGGAAGGGCAGAGGCTTCACTCATCTGTATAAGCATCGTACCCTGTAAAAGATATCCTTAAATCCCAAAGCTAAGCATAACAACAATGAAAGCATTTCAAAATTTGGTCCTCTATGGCTGAAAATCTTGTGTTTTTAACAAGAACCTTAAGTCTGAAAATAAAAGATGAGGAACTGTAGGTTACCTCGAAATTCACTAAGAAAATTTGGAACTGCTTCAACGTCTCCTTCATTTCGCAAGCTCTCTTCGAGTCCGAAGAACCTAGAGCAGCTGTCACCTCCTCGGGAGAGTAACCTATTCCTTTTTGTACGACCTAAAGAAGCAAACCAATCAACAAAACTTATGATCTATAAATGCCAAAGCACAAATGCACCTGAACCCATTGAACTCACATTGTGATCAACAAGAATCTCAGAGATCAGGCTACCGTCATCAACATAAACCTGAAGCTCAAACATAGTCCTACGCTTGAATTGGAATCCTTTCACCCCTGTCATAATACACTGCAATAAGGCACCAGATTTCAATAAGTTAATAACAAACAACGAACAAGTAATCATATATTTCCACAACCAAACGAAATGAAGCACAGGTATTATAGGAGCTTATCTCGTGGGGCTAAATTTTATCATAGAGCTTATATAACTGAAGAGTTCATATAACTGTATGACACTATGCATAACAAAACTTAAAAATAAGAACAGCATGCACAAGGAAATAGTTTACTGCTTTGGTTCTGTGATTCATTGACTTCTTTTGATGCGCACCAGCTCCCACTCGTTGTGATATCAATGTAAAGCCAAAATTAAGAAACATAAACCAAAAGTAATAATAGGTTGTTGTGGTAAAGTTTTCCACGGCATGACATCAAGATAATATATGTGGGATCTTTTGCACCATAAGATATTAAGATTGCCAATTGGCATCAAGTCAAGGATGGATCATTTCGTAGATGGGCATGATTTTATTTGTCTAGACACTAAAAGTTGAAATTGGCGTATCAATGGTCAAGAAGGAATGCAGTTAGATATGGCTTTGACAAGATACATGGTGCCGGTTCTCATTTCCTGGGACAAAGCTTTTCCCTCTCAATGTGACACTATACTTGACAAGCCAATGCAGTTATATTAGCTGGTGGCACCAATGTGTTTTAATTATAAAATTAGGAATACATACCTTAACTTTACCCTGAATGCTAGAAGTTGTTTCTTTCATTGCAGCCCATTTAACCGACAAACTGGCCAAGTAGGTAAATGGGAGTTCTCTGTCTCCAGTTAATACAGATTGGTGTTCCACAGCATCAGCCATAGGAGTATCCTCGGTATCTGAGATAGCAATAGATGATGGGTGGGGTTCAGCATTTTCCCGATGGATGGGAACGGCGGCCAGTTCAGTAGCTCTTGATGACTGAAGTTCAGCATTTACCCTATGGAGAAAAGCAGACTCTTCTGCTGCCCTTTCATTAATTGGAAAACTATACGTAGGTTCAGCATTTGCCATATGGTTGGGAACAGCTGACTCTTCTGCGACCCTTCCATTAACAGAATAACCAGATGAAGTACCTACAGTTCATGGATGCACAACAAAGTGAAAATGCCTTTAGCAAGTATAGAAAGAAAATATGAAGAATATGATGCAAATATACTGAATCCATGAAATAAATTCATTTCAGGTGCTCTTTCAGCAGACAACAAATGAAAACTTTCAGATTTGTCTGTTTCAATCATACAGACAACTTAATTGTGTCTCTCATTGGATTAGAAATAACTGGCCCTCAATATATCCAAGAAAGAAGCTCTAATCATTTTTAATTAAAATGGATAAGATTTGCTTAATTATACACATGAAACTATGAACAATATCAACCAACAAACCAAAAAATTTATGTAGTTACAGCACGAGGACAAGTAGAGACAATCATGACATGGACCTCAAGGTTCAATAATTTATCAATGATAATCAATCAATTAAAACACAGCAAAAAGCGACAGCAGATATACTAGAGTAACACGCCACTTCAAATTAGTCAAACATAAAAGAAGATAGCACAACTTAGTGCAGAAAAGTTTAAACATTCCTACTCTATGTATGCTAATAGACGAGAAAATTTAAGAGACAAGTCTGCATACTTTCTACTTAGTTAATGCTAGTTGAAAACAAATCGCTCACAAACATAAGACCTCAATTCTTTGAACCTTCATTTTTCTTTCTTGTTAATCTAAACTGAACATGGTAACATTAATAGGACATCAAAACTCTTCAAACGTGTATCATCTTCCTGGTTTACAATTAACCACCAAACTGTTGACAGTTTCCATGTAGAAAGCAAAGGACAATATGTTTGAACTGTCAGGAGACAAAATAACGGTTTACATCATGTTTCTCCTACCATGCTTCTGTATGACTTGCAAAACAACCTTGAGCAAAATTTGACTAATAGCAATAGAATCAATGTGCAATGATAACAATCAACAGATAGTTGATTATAAAGCATGTGATGACTCCTATACGAAATTTCTTCAAGGTATTACCCATAAATTACTAATTTTTAACTGAATAGTCCCCAAAAGAATAAAAAATAAACAATCCCCAAAAGAATAAAAAATAAACAATCTTACAAATCTCATTTACTTTGGTAGAAAACATATTTACAGCTTCTCTTTTCGATTAACAAGACTCATATAGTATCATTACAATCATTATAAGCTGAAAGTTTCTTCCCCTCAGCTTGATAGCACAAATGTACAGCATTCCATCTTGATTGAGTACTAATTCATTTATATCTACAACGCTCAAGTCAGCGTGTACGAGTTTCAAGATTCCAGAAGGAACCCACATACCTTGGTTATCTGCCTGAATAGGAGTAGCAGCTTGTGGCACATGATTACTTGTGAGCACTGAAACTCCGACATTATTAGGCGGCCATGCCGCGAGAGTGGCCCTACTTGCTAAAGGCGGAACTACACCAGTCCTAGTTCTACATAAAATAATTGGAGGTTGATTAGTTCATCTTGAAAGAAAAGACAATAAACAGCAATCAAGTATGATGTCCCCTCAGCACCTTTCACTTAAAACAACAGGAGACTAAATTGAAAAACCTTGGCCAATGATGACAAACGGCCTCTTCAGAATTTCAACTAGATTACACCAAACACCAGTGTACCTTTTCCCCCTTGGTGGCTTATTTACTTCAGTAACAAGCCTCTGTCGTGCCACATTCAATTCCTCAACCAATCCTCCAAGAACTTCAAACACTTCAGGAACCAGCATTATAAGCCCATGCCGTACATTAACATTACAAATGGCAACCTACAAATGCAGAAGTCATTAAAATTTAATAAAGGGAGAACAGAAGAACGTTCTACAAGGAAAGCAAATGAGGCAACTCCAGACTCCTCGTATAGAAGCAAATAACAACAAAATGATGGGCTTGGAACATAAAATAAGGGGAGCCTGAAACTTTCTGCAAACCAAAACCAAGTTTATTGCATAGTACTCTAATCGTAGATTTACTTTTGCAATGAGCAATTAGTTGAGAACCTGCAATTTTTTGAGGACTGAACAAACCTGAAACCTGTTTCATAGAGGGGTTACTCAAAAAAATTGTATTTGCCACCATAATCAGTAACAAGTACAGGCACCAATCACCAACCTGACAAACCTAAAAACTGGAAATTTAGAACTAGGCCTGTATATTTTTCTAGTGTCACCAACCTAAAATGAGCATCAGCAATAGCCTTATGATTCACTCACCTACTGGATTTCAGTAGAGTTTTTGACTTGCCACTATAATCAGTAGCAAGTACAGGCACCAATCACCAACCTGACAAACCTAAAACTCGAAAATTATTACCAGGCCTGTATATTTTTCTTGTGTCACTAACCTAAAATGAGCATCAGCAATAGCCTTATGATTCACTCACCTGCTTGATTTCAGTAGAGTTTTTGACCAGTTCAAAACTTAGCTTCATGTTTTGTTTGTGTCTTTTCTATTTTTATTTAGGAAAGAAAATATTCTAAGCTCTTCATAATAGCTTTGGTGGGAAGTATTTCAATACAACCTCTAACAGTCAGCTTGCATGGAACATTACATTTCATGACTCGTCTATACCAGAAACATAACAAGAGTTATTTAAAGAAACCTTAAGCCCAGCAGGAGCAAGAACTTCAAGATCTTTGATAGGCCGATATTCCATGCCGAACACACGTTGAACACCATCAGTCATAGACAACTTAAGACACCTCTTAAGCCCTGAAGGTGCATTCTGATATCTGCTTCGAAGAGGACGACTGATATTTACTAATTCATCAACCTGCAAAAAAGCATCTCTACATCATATTGCAGGTAAACACATACATATCTAAGATATGCATGCTTTAACACATATTGTGTGCGCTGCAAAAGCCACTCCATTAAACATCATCTCAAAGGGGTCAATGCGTGAAAGTTGTCACAACTTTGTACTAGTGACTTGAATTTAACAAAAGTAGGCTTCATTAACCTCCAGCTTCTATCACCAGAAAAACACAGACACGTAAATCAGAAACAGGCAATAGCTCTATTCCCCCTCTCCATCCTATTCTGTTCCACAAAGGTCTGTTTCATGTTAATTATAATCATTGTCCCTGTTAAACTCGAGTAGTTCCCAATGACAAACAATCAGATTGTTAATCTTTTAAAAACAAAGCACAACAGCAAACTATTTTTATTTATTTATCTTTCTTTTCTTTTCTTTTTTTCCTTTTTTTTTTCTTTTTTTTTGGGGGGAGGGGAGGTTTGTGAGCAGGTGTGGGGGTTGTTCTTTGGATCACACTATATCAAGTACTTTCCAGACACGCAGATACATTAAACAAAAATAGTTTTAACGTGGATACATTGGACTAAAATATTTTTAACCTGAAAGATATTAAGGACAACAGATCCTCCAGAATTCCTAATGTACTAAAATGAAAAGAGACTTACAAAGTTCAACGTAGGAGAGTACGAGCACCGACAGCATATTGCCACTGCCACTACCAACACTCTACTGTACCGTTATGCGCTGGGATTCAATCCAACTCCCACGTCCAGACCAGAGCTTCACAAGACGTATTACACATCATCTAGCAGCTCACTCCATGAACCAACCTCATAAACTCCTCAACACAGAAGTGTATTTCATTCCCAAAAAGTGATGATAACTATTTTGTAGCGGTTTGGGAATTCAGTCAAACATATATACAATCCTTAACAAGATCAATATATGCATCTTTGGACTAGATAAACAGTCCAAACTGGCAAAGCCCAGTTAAGATGCTATCCTAATTCACAATAAAGTACATATAGATATGGTTTGAATTAAGTAAGCATGTCCATCAATTCAGATTTCCATTTATATGAACTGTGACATGAGAACTAACAACAAACTGATGCCACCCAATACCTGCAAGACAAAGGGCCCGGGGAGATCAACAAGATGCATTGCGTGAACATTCTCAGGAAGCAAACCAGCACCGGACACGTTCATATCAGAACACAAGAACTGCTCGAAACAGAGCTTTGCCTTGGCGGCACTATCAAAGCTAGAAAAGCCAGGTACAGCACTTTGAAGGGCGCCAATACAAGAATCAAGCCATTCCCCCCTCAACCTCAAACCTAAGCCCCGGAGGAATCCACTAATTGGGCATTCAAAGGCATCACCACCATTAGCAGTGCTAATTCTCGAAGCTACCGATGAGGGAAAAGACTGAGCCGTAACTGTTAGCGGAGGCGGAGGCGGAGGCGGAGACGAAGGCGAATTAGAGAGATTCTCCGGAACGTCGATGAATTCGTCATCGGAGATTTCGAGTTGAATGGGTCCAGAAGGATTAGAATTAGGGTTAGGGTTTGAAGAAGTTAGAGTTACGTTATCGAGACTAAGCGTAGGGTCTTGTAGATCGGATTGGAGTTCTTCGTCTTCCTGTCGGGGTTGCTGTTGTTGTTCGTCTTCTTCGTCCGATGAAGAGATCAACCTCAGGCGTCTTCTTGACATTATTATTCAGGCCGAGACTGATAAGAACTGAGATTTTCCCTCCAATTTTCTGGAGGAGTAACACTTTCGAACTGTTTTCATTTGGGGCTTAAGTTTTCTAGATGCATTCATTCATCACTGGGCTGAATTATGCAGTAATGGACTACGAGGACGAGCCCATTTGAGATGAAAGAAATTAGGGTGAATTATAGGCCGGTCCTTTTTCAAATATTTGTAATCGCTCCAGTCCACTTATGTTTTTCAAAAATTGGAAAAAGGCATTTTTAGGACGAAAAGATGATTATGCCATTAATGAAAAAAAAAACACGCGCGCTTCAGTAACCCAAGGCATCGCGATACACTACTTTGGCAACGCGATGCACCACTTTTTGCATCGTGATGTAATAAATTGAGGTATCGCGATGCAACAATTGGTGCATCGCGATCATCGCAGCGCGCTTTAGGAAACCAAAGCATCGCGATGCACCACTTTGGCATCGCGATGCACCACTTTTGCAATCGCGATGCAACAATTGTTGCATCGCGATTCACCACTTTTGCAAATCGCGATGCACCACTTTTGGAATCGCGATGCACCACTTTTGGAATCGCGATGCACCACTTTTGGAATCGCGATGCACCACTTTTGCAATCGCGATGCACCACTTTTGCAAATCGCGATGCACCACTTTTGCAATCGCGATGCACCACTTTTGGAATCGCGATGCACCACTTTTGCAATCGCGATGCAATAATTGGTGCATCCCACTTTTGCAATCGCGATGCACCACTTTTGCAATCGCGATGCAACAATTGGTGCATCGCAATCATCGCAGCGCGCTTTAGGAAACTTGATTTTCGAACCCCGTTGCGTTGCCCAGTATACTGCGATTAGCGAATTAAATCAGTCCAAGAACATCTTCCTCTGTTTTTGGACAGCACACTGTCAAGCTTGATTTGAAGCTCAAAAATAGTGTTTTTTGGTAGAAAAATTGTGCACAAATATAGTACTAAATTAGGATAATAATATGAGATTGATTTTAAACAAATTCGGAGCTTAAAACAGAGATTTAAGTGGCCAAAACAGCTCAAGAACAAAGAAAAATGGGATGAACTCAAAAAATTTAAATTTGATCAAATTCGTGTTTTATGCATGAAAATTGATACCCAAACATGAGGAAAGACTATATTAACAACATGAAATCATTTATACATCAATTTGAATCTCAAATCTGAAGCAACGATGTTGTTGAGGGTATTTTAGGAAGAAAATTTTTAAAATGCCTTTTAGCGGTTAAAAAAAAAGGGGGGTGTACTGGAGAGAAAAAAAGTTTGAGAAAGTGGACCGGCCAGCAATTTCTCCAAGAAATTATTCATGTGGACAAAGCCCAAGAATAATGAGTTTGCTGGCGACACTGATTCATCTTTAAATAAAAGGGTGAATTACGGGCCGGTCTCTTTTTAAACATTTGTAATCGCTCCAGTCCGGTCATCTTTTTTTAAAATCGAAAAAATATATTTTTTGGGCGAAAAAACGATTATACCATTAATGAGAGAAAAACACGCGCGCATCAGTAACCCAGCGCATCGCGATGAGTAATCCAAGGCATCACGTGGGTTAATCATCGTGATGATCAGCAACCAAGGCATCGCGATGAGCAACCAAGGCATCGCGATGAGCAACACAGGCATCGCGATGAGTAACCAAGGCATCGCGATGAGCAACCAAGACATCGCGATGAGCAACACAGGCATCGCAATGAGCAACCAAGGCATCGCGATGAGCAACCAAGGCACCGTTTGAATTTCAACTGCTAGAGGAGACTTGATTTTCCAAGGTATCGCGATGAGCAACACAGGCATCGCAATGAGCAACCAAGGCATCGCGATGAGCAACACAGGCATCGCGATGAGCAAACCAAGGCATCGCGATGAGCAATCAAGGCGCCGTTTGAATTTCAACTGCTGGAGGGGACTTGATTTTTGTTTACCTTCCGAGGGCGTTGCCCCCGAACCCCCACGAGGGACGCTGTCCCCTCGACCCCTGCGACCTAACCGGACAGGTCGATCCCCGTTGCGTTGCCCACCATACTGCGATTGGTGAATTAAAACTCAAATCATTGATTAAAATCTCAAAATCAGTCCAAGAACATCTCACTCTGTTTTTGGACAGCACACTGCCAAACTCGATTTGGATCTCGAAAATAGTTTTTTTTTGGTAGAAAAATTATACACAAATATAGTACTAAGTTAGGATAATAATATAGGATTGATTTTAAACAAATTTGAAGCTTAAAACATAGATTAAAGTGGTCAAAACAGCCCAAGAACAAGGAAAAACAGGATGAACTCAGAAATTTTGAATTTGAACAAATTGTGATCAAATTTGTGTTCTAGGCATGAAAACTGATCCCCAAACATGAGGGAAGACTATATTAACAACATGAAATCGTTTACAAGTTTTCAGTTTCTTTGATGTAACTAAATGTTTTTTTATGTTTGTGTGTGTGTGTGTGTGTTTTTTTAACGAATCTCTAAAATAAAAGAGTGTTCATGTTACATAGGGACATTTTAGGAAGAAAATTATCAAAATGTCTTTTTTCGGTTAAGAAAAAAAGGGTGGACTTTAGGGGTTAAACTTTTTAAAAAGGGGACCGGCCAGCAATTTCTTGTAAATAAAAACAAGATAATCGTTGTTCACACCCCCTATTTTACTAAGTACACCCTCTTTTCTAAGTACACTACATACATAAATTGTAAATTTCTCTATTTACTAAGTATACCCCATTAATTTCTCATTTTACCCCTCCCTTCCTCCTCTTCCCAGCAGCCCCGTCCTCCCTCCCCCACCTTCCTCCTCCTTCCCCATCATTCCCCCTTCCCCCTTCTCTCTTCATCTCCTGCAATTTCACACACACAAGCTTCATAAACTTCATTTTCTCCCCCCCCCCTAAAAAAATTGCAAAATCTCCATCCAACAAAATCATCTTTACAAATACTCAAAAACCCATTGCCTGAGTGCATTAACAACAAATCAAAACTCACAAAGCCACACCCAAAAAAATTCTATTTTGATTTCAACATCCATTAAATCCGGCTTTAATGGTGTTTGCAATCACTGACCAAACACCTTTAGGGATGTTCGGTACCCATCGAACAACTTTAGATTTGTTCGGTGGGTACTGACTGAACACCCTTAAAGGTATTCGGTCTGACCGAATATTTTAATGACATTTTTGTAATAATCAAATAAAGGGCAAATATGTCAAGTTTTATAATAGCATTTTTGTAATAATGAAGGGGTGTACTTAGTAATTTGGGGGTGTGAATAGCGATTCTCTAAAAACAAATTCAAATAAAACTGTGATGTTCGATTAAGGTTAGCCGAATATTTTTATAACTAGCCATTAACCATGCAATGCACGGGATGGAATGAAAAAAATTATTCTTAAAATTTTGAATATCTTTATAGAGAGATTTTGATGTTAACTAATTAAAAATAATAATTCTAATGTAAATATTATGAATTAGTTTATTATTTTAAACAAATAATTAAAGCATAAATATTAAGAACAAATTATATTAATAAATAGTTAAAATGTAAAAATAAAAATCATATCAATCGACATCTAAAAATAAAACAAATTATTACAAATTTTGAAATACTTCTTTACATACAACATTGTTCGTCGAATAAGGCTCTTTCTCTCATCAAACCCATATGCAAGTTTGAACCAATTAACATATTCATATCTTTTGGCAAGATTACATAGGCACAAAGAATATTACTTATCAATTCTTCTTTCTCTACTTCTCTCACATTGTCTCTTTCATCTAACCCACATAAATATGAATCATTCAAGAGATCATCTCCTTTGTCAACACCTACTCCTGGTAGTGTGAATAGTATCCTGCATATTAATCAAAGAATTCATCTAACAAAGCAATTTGATTTTAAAATTTTACATAATTCTTCAACCGGTACTCCCAAGGGTAAATATATCGGAAATTTGAGTTTCTTCTTTCCTCACACAGACAATCACACAATTTAACCGTTTAGTAGTGTGCATATTTCTTGTGTAAACACAAAGGGACAATAAACACTTAGTTTTTGTAAACGAATAAATCTTGTTATTTATACTTATTTTAAAAGACAAAATTTGATTAATTATTCAACTGCCCATATTTGGTCTCCCTAAGGAGCACAGATTCATTTATTCACATGTACAATGTAATGTTAAGGAGTACAGATTCATTTATTCACATGTACAATGTAATGCTAGTACATCCAAATATTATAAACAATTCAAAAAAAATAAAGTCTTTTTTAGGAAAATCTAAAAGTGATATAATCTGAACAAAGTCAAGTGTTAGCCTTTGCTCAAAGCCTCAAAGGAATATTTTGGACTTAAGACTCATATGTACGCTACTCATATTTTGGACTAATTGTTAGCCTTGGCCATTCAAACATAAATAAAACACAACACAATAACAACATTTCTTATCAAATTTCACAGCACAATTCTGTTTTCGTCCAAAAAAAACATAATTATGGACATACAACCAACCCAATTAGCTAAAAGTCAAGACAGCCTGGTAGACACGTTAATATAACCTACACATAGTAATTGAAATCCACAACCCAAGGTCAAATCAAATGAGAACAAAGATCCTCATTAGAAATAAAGTTCAAAAAAAGAATCAGTACCACCAGGGGGCTTGCGAACGCCACATAGGTAGTTTCGAGATTCAGCCTTTCCATCTGCAAAGATATTGTTGTCGCTCATTTCTCGTAGCTTTGCTGAGCTCAGTGGTTTTTCTGCGAATATCAGAGGAGCATCTCCTTTGAAAATGTTATTTCGTGACAGCTCGGCAAATTTTTGGGTAGGAATCTTCTTCGCGATCTTGACAACATGTTCTTCGGCAATATTCTTTATGAAGTCAGAAGATTAGAGTGCGGAAACAATAAGCCATGCCTCACCCATCAGTGCAAAGATTAATAATCCTCGAGTGATCAAGAATTGTTACTTGGGACTTCAGATGGCTTATTCTTTGCAAATAATATGAAACTTATTTCAGAAGATCAGTACTTGTTTTGTTAGAGTTTGTAAAAATCATTTCAAATATAGAACAACAAGACTAAGATAAGATAGTAGCAAAAGTAGATAACAAACATTTACCTGATCTTATCTTTATCATTTGTAACTTTAGGATAATTAATAAAAGTAAAGAGTCCTACCATGGCAAAAAGTGGTCCCATGTTGTACATTTGTTTATCATATGATAGATAGCAACAATATCCCCTCTAGTGAAAAATGTCGTGCCGCTGCCATTCAAAAAAAATCAGAATTATGCATGAATTGCTTTGCATAAGCAGGCAGAATAGTAAAATACAGAAAGTTCTTGGAAAGAAATGAACAGGAAATCAATAATTGAGAATTCTGAAAACTTACCTCTATCACCACAAATCCTATGTCATGGTTTTCTTCCCAGAGATTGTACAACTTTTGCAGCCTATACGCCTAAAGAGCACCAAGAATGACCAAATTATCACAATCACATGTCCTTTGTCTTAACACACATTTCTGAATACATTTAAAGCTGGTAAAGAATTTTCCATTATAATAGTTAACTAAAAGATTGCAGGAAAAATAAATATTTGTCGATTGAGACTGATAATTCTACACGAATAGTTGCTTTGTTTTTGTGAAACATGTTAAGTGCAGAAACTGCAAGAATTTTTAATACAATATTATTCTTTTTTGATATAATGCAAACATTATTTAACGAAAAATAATAATACAAAGGGGGTGAAGATGCTAGTAGGGTGGTGTGAAATGCTCATATGAGTTAATAGCTTTTATTGGCCAAAGGGGGTGAAGAAGCTCTTGTTCTTACCCCTCAAGTAAAACTCACTGACATATTTGTATGAATATTTTGCAGCTTTACTGAACAAGTTATATTTGGTGGCTAAAGTGTTTATACTGGAGCAATGAACTCGAACAAAGATACAACAAAACCCATGAATCCACAGCATCCATATATATATATATATATATATATATATATACACATATATATATACATATATATATATACATATATATACATATATATATAAGCAAATAAAGAGACAATTAGCTGACTACCCTACAAACTAAATATCCCAGGGTTGAATAACAACATGTATCTACTTGAGATCATTCCTTGTATGATTTTCAATAGCATCAAATTAAATACCGTATGGAGAACTGTGTCAACACTTCTATGAAGCATTAGGTTGCATATAGTGAATATGTATTTTCAAATTCTGACATGTAAGAACTACATCATCTTCACGTACATGTATATGCAAGCTTCTTCCCAACGTAGCTTTTGCCAATTTGGGTAGAGATGGGTTGTTAAGACATTGGCACAAAAATGCATAATCATGTCTTTAACATCTTGGAGGAAAATTGATTCAAGAGAGTAAGGGATAATCGTATTAACATTCAGTTACTTTCATTACACTTCTTTTTCCTAATAGTACATTAGCAAGATTTAAATGTTAGCAGAACAATTAATTAACTAACGATTAGCAACAAAACACATGCACCAGACATATTTTGAAATAATACTGTAAAATAAAGTGAGAGCAAAAATTTACCAACCCCTAAAACACATAATACTTGAAAGAAAGTCTAACTCTCTGCCAAAAACAATAAGCAAATCTATGCAGAGATCATAATAATCATAGTAGAACGATAATGAGTTTATTGTTATGACTTAGATTCTATAGATTAATGACAAATCTAAAAAAGAAAAGATAACTCTTAATAGCCATCAAACTAATAAACAGGATAGGAAATGCTGAATTACTCAATGGGTACTTGAGAATATGCAAACCACATCGAAGTATCCTAAATATTGAATTAATTGTGGCTTTTATTACTTTTGGAAAACATGAGGCAAATTTTCAATATTTTCACTACATAATAGGATAGGCAAATTGTCTAATGCTCTTTCCAGTTCTAGTTGCAGTTTAATATCCCCTATTAATAAGATGATCTTGTAGCACAGGGCATAGTCTGTCACGATCCGACCCGAGATCCTATGTGGAACCTCGTCCGGTTTGTGAGACGAGAACACAAAAATGCAAAATTCTAAAATTCCTTTTCGTGCAACAACCCTGCAATGCAAGTGTATGATTTTTAAAAGCAAAACAAAACTTCACGGCAACATAACAAGCCGGAGGATAACACATTAGCTAGCCAACAAACCACGAGCTAAAGAGCTCGGGATAAACATACATTCATAACAGAGTGCGCGGAATAAGAGTTAACAATATATACAAGGCCTGACAACTATGTCGGCAACTATAAAAGAATATTAACCAATTACAAGTGCGGGACATCTACCGAACTTTACATTGTTTAGTTAACAAGTATACCCTCGACCTCACCAAAAGAAAAGTACAGAGACTCCAAGAGCAACTACCCAAAAGAATGTCTGACGAGTACATTGAGGACGACGAAAGCTTAATGGGGGTTTCTCGCTGGATCGAGATCTAAGAAAAATAAATAAACAATGGATGGGGTGAGTTTAAAACTCAATAAACTACTAATGCAACAATATGGCATGCGAGATGTGAACATTAATAAGAATCATGCATAACAACATTTGTCATAACAGGATAAATCTCGAAGCATCATAGATAACAAGTATCTCATAGCAACACATATCACATAGCATGCATCTCACGTAGGAACAATATGTAAACACATATAAAAGGATACCGTCAAGGTACACCTCCGACATACAAACTTCTAACCAATAATACCAATATAGAAACCGTTGATGTCGTTCTCGATCATCGAACTCATAACCAAGTATCATAGTGAACCATTTTTCGTATTCACGTCGACGTGAATACTCGGTCCCCATGACCCGAGAAATAATCACGGTATAGCTTACCAATGTCGCGTTTATTCCATACAACACTTAGCGCTATAAACCCTACGTGGCCAACGATAGGGCGAGGCCCAGTGTGTTGGCCTTCGGCTATTACGTAGCCCCGGCTCACACAAACCAAGTGTTAATACACCTCCAACAAATATGCCCTGGATTTAACAAATGCTCAAGTAGATGTTTACTCGACACATTCTCATAACCAATCAAAATGCTCAAGTAGATGTTTACTCAGCATTTAATAAAAACGTGTTATACTCCAAAGTAGGGAGTACAACGACACAACAACAACATGCTCATGTAGGTCAAGTGAATCTACTACACATAACCATTTAACCAACGATATTTCCGAAGAATAACACAATACCATTAATCGTATATCGTGTAACCACTAGCCCACGGGTATCTCAAATCCTCAAGGGCTCACAAAACACACACGTGGTCATATTCATTATCGAATCTTAACCAACTCCGTTCGAGTCATTTTTAGTTTCTAATGATGTCGAGTTACGAAAGTGGTCTTGCACTTTAAACCTAGCACATTAACGCCCAATCTTGAATACCCAACATGGTAGAACATTTATCATCAACATATATCCAAGACACAATGGTATTTTATGACACAATCAACACATTCACAACTCAAGCATGGCAACTTAATATACTAAAAGTTTAAGATGTCAAATGAGACATAAATAGAGAAGAAGAGGGGATAGTAGCTTACCTCTTAAAGAAATAAACTAAGGAGGAATAAATCAAACCAAAGATGAAGTCTCCTCAAGTCTTTAAGGCTTCCTAAGGTTGAATCTCCAACACTCAAGCTTGGAGTCTTGAGAAATCAACACTACACTTCCTAAAAACATGGGTGGAGATGAACACCCAAGATTCTACCACAGATCAAAGATGTTGTTCGGTTAGAAATGATCCCCTAGTCGTACTCTACACTCCGGCGAAGACGGATCGTGATTCCGATACCGAATGATCAAGTTGTGGCAAGATTACTCCACAAACTATCTCTTAAGTGAAATGAGAGTCTTTAAGACTCTCTATGGGCTTATAAGTGGCTACCAAAGGAGGAGAATCCGGCCTAGTGACGTGGCAAGCCAAGAGCCAATCACATTTTTAAGTTAGATAAAGATAAGATTTTTTCGGGTAAGCTGAGTCGAGGCAGGAAAATCGCTCTGCCCTTACCCAGGGCGATCGCTTTGCCTTCTGGTTGTAGGGCGATCGCTTTGCCCCTGATGATAGGGCGGACTTGTACTATGTAATTCCTATGTTTTCCGGTCTTATATTTCGTGATTTCCATGTATTTAGTTAGGTTTGATGTATTTTGAGTGATTTTATGTATTGTGAGGATATTGAGAGAAACTTTATGATTTGAGAGAATTTTAGAGAGTTTTTGTTGTAGATGTTTTTGGTCCTCAAAAAGTAGCTCAAGTGCATTAAGTTCTTCACCCATGGAAGTTAAGTCAAGCTCATTCGAAGAAGATCGGAAGCAAGCTAAGGAGTCAAGTGAAAGAAAAGAAGAAAACTGCAATTTTGCCTAGGGGACGAGTCGTCCCCATTTTGCCCAACTATTCCCCATCAGGGACGACTGATTCAGAAAGGGCTGAAGGTTCAGGGACGAGTCGTCCCCTGGGGGACGAGTCGTCCCCTGTCGAGACTGAAATCGTGGTTGCTATATTTTTGGCAGTTTTTATTATTTAGAGTTATTTTATTTTTCTTTTTTTTATCTAGGTTTTAGGAAGGAAGTATAAATACTATTTTCTTTTATTAGTTTTAGGGTTAGCATCTACTTTGGAGAGTTTTCCTAGAATCAAAAACTCAAGCTTTGAATTTCTATGGAGAACTAAAACTCCATAACTTTGGATTTGAGAGCTTGATCCGGATTCTTAATTCTATTGAGGTATTTCTTTCTCTTAATTAATTCTTGTTCATAATCTTGCTTGTATTAATTTAGATTGATTTCTAGGTTTGTGGATTTGGCCAATTCACTTGTCCTCTTTATTAATCTTTGCTAGATTACTCGTTCTGTGCCAGAATTAGAGTTTTCATTGTAGCGTCTTCACGAATTGTATATGTGCCATAGCAATTCGGGAAGTAGGCAAGATTAGACGTTTATCTAATTAACATTAGAAAGTGTTCTTGATTTTAGTCTCTTAAAACAACATCAATTAATCTTTAGACCTTTTCTGTGCCAGTTTAGGTTTAATTTTAATTAGGGTTTATAGTGAGTGTGCCACTGTTATAAACTATACTGAAAGAAGAGACAGAGATTGAAATATATCTCGTAATCAAGTGAATAAGTATTATGGTGAAAAAGAATTATCAGTGATATTAGAATTAAAATCCGGTGATAGTATCAAATCTGAAGGTCCTTTAAATTATTGTTTTAAACACTTAGTTTATTTTTCCCGTTGTAGGAATTAATCAAGAACTCAATTTAAACCCCCAATCTGGTCAAGTGACTGTTCGCAAATAATCACTGTTCTTCGTGGATCGACCCTGACTTACCCTAATTACATTATTAGTGGCCGAGTTTAGGTCTAATTTAGTGGGCGTGCGACTAAGCCTACCACCTAACCAGGGCGATCGCTCTGCCCTCTGGATGTAGGGCGATCGCTCTGTGCTCAGTGTCTCCGAACACTCCGAAAATGCTTCGAAACGCTCCCGAAATGATTCTAAGTCTATAGGGATGTCGAAATACTCGAGAAAGGTTCTCGAAAAGACCATTAACTACGCAAAAAGTTCAATGAATCTCAACTACGAACAATTACAAGAATTAAATAACAATTCAAAGCATACGAAAACATGGAGTTAACATGAACATGAATGACATCTAAATGTCATGAAACATGCAAGGTGTATAAATGACATAAGTGATATAAATGATGCAAATGAAGCGGGTGTTACATAGTCATATTCAATCTATAAGATACATTGATTCTCTTAAATTGCATTAAATTCCAAATATAAACTTAATTGTGATATATGTCATTTAAACTTGACAACCTTTTCCATTAAGTGATTCTCATAGTAAAAAAAAGTTTGATCTTGTGCACTGTGATGTGTGGGGACCCTATAGGCATAGTACTTATGATGGCTGCACCTTTTTCCTTAAAATTGTAGATGACTACTCTAGGGTCACTTGGACCTTTTTGTAAAAATCCAAGTCTATCAGATCCTCCAATTTTTCTTTGCTATGGTGAAAAACGAGTTCAAAACTTCTGTGAAACAAACCACTGTTAAATACATAAGGACAGATAATGGCACTAAGTTTGTTAACTCCGTTGTTAGCTCCTTGCTGTCTTCTCAAAGTATACTCCATCAAAGCACTTGCATTGATACTCCGCAATAAAATGGTAGAGCTGAAAGAAAGCATAGACATCTCCTTGAGTTAGCCAGGGCCTTAAGGTTCCAAGCTAGCCTGGCTATAAAGTTCTGGGGAGAATGTTTATTAACTACAACTTACATTATAAATGGACTTCCCAATTCAGTTCTGCAAAACAAATTAGGACCTTAGGTTAATCTAACTCACACAATAGAGATAAATTCTCTGCTAGAGCCAGAAAATGTGTCTTTATTGGATACCCTACTAATAAAAAAGCCTACAAGGTTTATGACTTACTCGCTTATCATGTCATATATAGTAGAGATGTTGAGTTCATTAAAACTATATTTCCTTTCAAATACAACACTGCTTCTCCTTCTGACATATCTCTATTCTCCAAATACCTTTCAGAAATTTTGAGTGAGGATGATAATTCTGAACCTAGTAACAATCTTCAAGCTCATCCTATATATTTTTTAGAATCTGGACCTAGTAATAATCCTTAGGTGCATCCTGTTTTTGACACTCCTAGTTCCTTTATTGACACTCAAAATTCCTTACAAGATCACAGTCCTCCTATCATACCTACTAGACCTCAAAGAACCAAAATCTTACATGTTAAATTTAAAGATTATGCTGATCTCCCTGTTACCTTCCAAGCTTCTTCTACCTGTGTTGAAACCTGCAATAACCTCTATCCTTTAAGTAAGTATTTCACTTATGACAATGTCTCACATGACTATAAGTCTTTTTCTTGTAATATCTCTTCTGCTTATGAACTAAGTCTTACAAACAAGTTGTTCAAGACCCTCAGTAGTGTCAAGCCATGGAGAGTAAACTGCAAGCTTTGGAAGCCAACAATACCTAGATGGTTCAATATTTGCTAGATCATAAGCACACAGTTGGTTGCAAATGGATCTTCAAAATCAAACACAAACCAGATGGCAACATTGACAAGTACAAAGCAAGACTGGTTGCAAAGGGATTCACACAAACTGAAGTGTAAGATTTATTTCTTGCAGGTTAAGAAATTTCCTTATGTGGTCAATAGTGAGAATCACGGTTGATTTAGAATTACTAAATTATATTAAATACTGGTTTGTAAAAAGAGTTAGTTTCCTAATTAAACTCTACCTTGATGGACGGTTGAGATTAAATCATAATCCTAATAGAAATCCGGTCCTCCCTTTGCCTATATAAAGAGATGCAATACCCATCATATTCTTCTATTACGAAAATCAACTCATTAGGGTTTTGGGCCAAAAGGGAGAAATCGTATTCCGTCTTCTTTGGCTATTATACTGCAAATTTCGGATCTACATCAAGTTATTAAAATCAAACATTATGTCTTCAGGTATTTTATTTATGATTATGTGTGTGCTATTGTGATAATTATGAAGTTCAAGATCTAGGGTTTAAGAATTATTATATTACGTGAAGGTGATGACTATTTTGAGACCTTTGCTCCAGTTGCCAAAATGACAACGGTGAGGATATTTTTAACCATTGCTTCTGTTAAACAATGGAGCATTTTCCATCTGGATGTCTCCAATGCCTTCTTGCATGGAGACCTAAATGAAGAAGTTTATATGGACCTGCCTGAGGGATACTCTCGTAATCTGCCTCAATCCAGTTCTCTAGTGGTCTGCAAGTTAGTTAAATCTCTCTATGGATTAAAGCAAGCCCCAAGGCAGTGGTTTGAAAAGTTCTCTTGATCAACTCTTCTTTAGTATGGATTCAACCAATCACAAAATGATCATGCCTTGTTCACTTTAGCCAAAAATGGGACATTTATAGCTATTCTTGTCTATGTTGATGACTTGTTAATCACAGGGACAGATATGAAGATAATAGGTGAAATTATAACTTTTCTTCAATCAAGATTTCCTGTGAAAGATCTTAGGTCCTTGAAATACTTCCTTGGACTGGAAATTACCAGGAATAATGCTGGAATATGTCTTCACTAAAGAAAGTATACTATGGACATTGTTAATGACAAAGGGTTGATCAATCCTAAACCAGCTCTAACTCCCATTGAACAAAATCACAGACTTGCAGGAAACACTAGTACACCCCTTTCAGATCCAGCCAAGTATAGAAGATTGGTTAGAAGGCTTATTTACCTTACAACATCTAGGCCTGACATTTCTTATTCTGTCCACGTTTTTAGCCAGTTTATGAACAAACCTTCTGAAGACTAGTGACATGCTTCTCTAAGGGTTGTCAAATATCTTAAAGGTAGCTTAGGTCAAGGTATATTCTTCTTAAATCAAAATACACTTACTTTGAGAGCACATTGTGACTCTGACTGGGCTGTTTGACCTGTGAACATAAGGTACTTATCTGGTTTTTGCATATTCCTTGGTAACTCCTTGGTCTCATGGAAGTGCAAAAAACAACTAACTGGGAGTAGGTCTTCAGCTCAGGCTGAGTATTGGAGCATGTCTAACTCCTGTTGTGAAGTTAAATGGTTAATTGCCCTTATGAAAGACTTTGGGATTAGTCTCACCTTGCCTGTACATCGCAGCAAATCCAGTGTTTCATGAGAGAACAAAACACATCGAGATAGATAGTCACTTAGTTCATGCTTGCCATCTACTCAATTTTTTCATTTACTTTCCAATTTGAGTGTAAAGAATCTGTTTACACCTCTCAACTTGAAGGGGGATGTTGGAAGTCATAATAATGTAACTGCAGTGGTTCAGTTGTAAATAGCTATTAGTTTGTAACCTGGAGGGTGTTGGGTGCAGATTTTAATAAGTGACTTATCTGTTGTATAAATAGGCAATTAAGTTGGTTAAGGGGTGATTCAACCCATTATTTTTCTTTTCCTTCTTAAGTAATCTCTCTCTGGTTTTGTAATGAAGATTCATCTTCTTAAAGGTTAATACAGAACTAAAACAAGAGTTAATGCTTGTTCCTTTCTCTCAAATCTTATCAAATTCATGATTATTTGCTCAAATATTATGTTTACATTGTTTCTTTAAAAGAAAAAACTGTAGCATGCAGTAAGAAATTACATTGTTTCTTTAACAATTGCACAATATTCTCACTTTGGCTCTTTGACTAGATGTTGCCACTTGCCACCTTTGAACTTTGATGAAATTAAGAACTTTTAGTCCCGATGATTAACACTTTGTTTACTTACGAATTTAATTATACGAAAAAGATACTAGAACTATATATATTGATGACTAATTAATGAAGTACTATGACCGAAATTTCAAAACAAACAATAGACCCTTAGTACAATTCTTATGGCTAACAAGTCAATCACATAAAGTGAATGAAAGAGAATCGATTGAAAACCTAATTGAATCGTAATGGAGAGAACTGCATTTAGGAAAATCCTGAGGTGGGTTTCGAGAAAAATTAACTAGTCTTAGTGCTGCAAAATCACCTAGCTATTTCTGAAACTGAAAACATGGTGTAGTATTGCCTTTACCCCTTATGACCAATTCCAATCTTACAAGCATTGAGATGTTTGTAATCACAAAAGAGTCAATGCATATCAGCATATTCCTTTTCCAACAAAAAATTAGTTTTCTCACCTACCCTCCGTCCCATAAATATTGTCTTATTTGACTTTTTACATGATCATGTCAAAATGATAATCTTTCGGGGTGCTAAATATTATCCTGTGATCGATTTTGGTGCTAGGTGAATATGTGGCTATGCTCCTCACCTGAGATCAAGAAATGAACACACGTGAGCCAGAGCTGGGAGGTTGTCCCAGCTCAAACTCTCTAGTGTAAGAATCAGTTGGTGACTAACAAACAACTCTCAAACCATCAAGGACCGAAGAGCTCTCACCCGGAGGTCTTGTTGGAAACTTAGTGCTCAATAGTCAATAATGGAAAATGAGAGAGGGGTAGAGGGCGAATAGAGACTAAAGAGAGTGTGAGATATCCTGAGCCCTTTTATAGTCTCAGCCGATGGACAAGGTTGTAGTTGGTCTACTAAGTGGATCAAGTAGGTTGCTCCCATAAGTTGGCACTTTCTTAAATAAAAATATTTAAAAGTTTGACACCTAACCATTTTCTTTAAATTTTTCAGCACTTTTTTTTTTTTTTTGCTTTCATTTTACTCACAATAAATATATACTCCCACCATCCCAAAAAATAATGGAAAAATTGCGGGTCGGTACCTTTAGTGGAATATTCAATCGCTTAAATTCACTAAATTTGTTTTCATTCGCTTAAGTCCATTTTAAGTGATAAATTGGCTTATTTGTTCCAAAACTGCTAGAGATGTTAAAAGGGCCGAAAACCGTAGGGCCGACCCGTTTAAACCGAAAAAATTAGGGTTAGGGCCGATTTTTTTTGGCCCGTTTAACAATTCGGGCTAAACGGGCTGACCCTATAGGGCCGCGGGTTACACGGGCTGGCCCGCCGGGCTTTCGGGTTGGCCCGCGGGCTGAAGGGCAAAATTGTAATTTTGTGATTATTTTGAAACCCTAACTTTTTACCCTTCGGCCTTCGCTTAGTTCGCTGTCTTACTATCTATCCTGGAGAGACCTTAACGCCGTTCTCAGTTCTCACCTCTCAGTCTCTCACCGAGTCTCACGCAGCCACGCCTCTCACACCACGACCACACACAGTGACACAGACACTCAGTCTGTCACTGTCACTGTCAGTCAGCCTGCCAAGACCAAGAGCAGGCGAGCAGCCAAGCGGCCCAAGCCCGTCACCGAGTACCGACTCACCGTCTCCTCCCATCCAGCGTCCTTCGTCAGACCGTCCTGTAGCGCCGGCCGCCGGTACGTCACTCTCGCTCTTCGTTTTGGCTCCCTTGTTCTTCGATTGATCACATAGAATTCACCAACTATTTTGTATATATATACTCACAAACGTATACGCATCTCCATGATATTTGCTCTGTTTTTTCAGCTTTTTGAATTTTCGTTTCGCACACATGAATTTGCTTCTGCTGTTCATGTCCCCAATCTGTTAATTGTTCAGGGCTATCTTTTTTCTTCTTCCTTTTTTGGTTAGTTTCAAGTAATGAAGTGTTAGAATTATTTATTATATTCCAAAAAAGGTTGTAGCTTTAAGCCTAATTTGAGACTTTGATTCTGCTGTTCATGTCCCCAATCTGTTAATTGTTCAAGGCTATCTTTTTTTTTTTCTTCCTTTTTTGGTTAGTTTCAACTTTCAAGTAATGAAGTGTTAGAATTATTTATTATATTCCAAAAAAGGTTGTAGCTTTAAGCCTAATTTGAGACTTTGATTCTGCTATCATGTCCCCAATATGAATTTAGAAAGTGTTTCCTTAAGTGTTCTTAGTGAGTCTGTAGATTAGTTAAGTAGCAAATGAATTAACTAAGTTAGCAATCCTGTTCAGTTCAGTATGTGAATTTGGTTTAAATCTCGAGTACAACGTTGTGGTTGGAAATAATTAGTCTAAATTGTGTACTTCTCTTTTGTTTGTATCTTTTGCAGCATGGATTCTCAAAATCAATCAGTTCATAATGATGACGATGAGTTGGAAATTTTAGAATCGAGAGCTCCTACTCCAAGTAACAATGTGGATATTTGTAGTACTGGGAAGCCCCCAAAAAGGCAAAGAGCAAACACCTCAGACGTATGGAATTTTTTTACTAAGCCGAGCAATGGTCAGACGGAATGCAAAGGTTGTGGGAAAGGATACGCTTGGGCCGATTCTAGTTATGGGACTTCTACTCTATCACGTCATATCAATACGTGTGTTCCTTCTGCGAAATACAAAGACGTCAGTTCGATGTTCGATCGTGATGGTAAACTAAGATCAAAAAAAATTGAACAAAAGAAGGTACGTGAGCTTATTTCTATGGCAATTGTTTCCCATGATCTCCCGCTTTCCTTTGTTGAGTACAAATGGATTAGAGCATTGCACAATTATTTGAATCCTGATTGCAAAAACATAAGTAGATTAACAGCTACTAATGATATCTGGAAAGTTTATTGTGCTGAAAAAGAGAAATTGAAGCGTGTTATGATTGCTAGCCCTGGGAGAATATGTTTAACCTCTGATTGTTGGACTGCTTGTACTAGTCAAGGTTATATTTGTCTCACAACTCACTTTGTTGATTCTGATTGGAAGTTAAATAGTAAGATACTGTCTTTTTGTAAAATGGAGCCTCCGCATTCTGGGTGGGAATTGGCAAATAAGGTGTATGATTCTTTGAAAGAATGGGGTATTGATAAGAAAATATTCTCACTTACTTTGGATAATGCTTCGCCAATGACAAGATGCAAGATATTTTGAAAGAAAAACTTTCTTTACAAGATAGTCTTCTATCCGATGGTAAATTTTTTCATGTGAGATGTTGTGCTCATATCTTGAATATTATTGTTCAAGAAGGTTTAAAAGTGGCGAATGAAGCTTTGAAAAAGATAAGAGAGAGTATTAAATATGTTAAAGGATCGGAGGGGAGGATGAAAGTTTTTCTTGAATGTGTTAGTCAGGTTGGTGGTATTGACACTAAAATGGGTTTGCGCTTGGATGTATCCACTAGATGGAATTCTACTTTCACCATGCTTGAAAGTGCAGTTAAATATCGGCGTGCTTTTAGTAGCCTTCAATTGGTTGATAGAAATTATAAATTTGCTCCAACAGCAGAAGAATGGACAAAAGGGGAGAAAATGTGTGAGTTCTTGCGCCCATTTTATGTGATAACGAATTTAATTTCTGGTTCATCTTATCCAACATCCAACTTGTACTTCCAACAAGTATGGAAAATTGAGTGTTTTCTCAAAGCAAATGTGGAGAGTGAAGATGAAGATATTAGGGACATGGCTATGTGAATGAGAGTAAAGTTTGATAAGTATTGGAGTGATTATAGCATTGTGCTTGCATTTGGGACTGTGCTCGACCCTCGGTCGAAGTTGGGAATGATAAAATATTGTTATTCTTTACTTGATCCTTGCCAAGAGAAGATTAGTCATATTAGAAATAATATGCTAATGCTTTTTGATGACTATGTGAAATGGTTGAATCTAACACAAATGGGAAGTTGTTCACAATACTCTTCGGTTTCATTTTCTTTGGCTACTACACCTAGTACAAGTGGGAAGGAAAAGGAGTATGCAAATGATTTTGAGATAAATGATGTGAGTATTTATTTCTTTAAAGAGTTTTTTTATTCTCTATTTACTAAGTTTAGTTTTACAGCTTATATGTTAGTACTTTTAACCTTTTTATTTATTTATTTTATTTCCTTTAGGTTATGCAAGATTGGCACAGTATGTCATCGAATAGCCAACAAGAAAAGTCTGAGTTGGATCAATATTTAGATGAACCTCCCTTAGAGTTCAAGTATTATCCAAATTTAGATGTTTTGGAATTTTGGAAGTCTAAAAAGGATCGATTTCCAGTATTGTCTATTATGGCTTGTGATATACTAAGCATTCCTATCACCACCGTAGCATCTGAATCTGCTTTTAGCATTGGGTCTCGTGTTCTTAATAAATATAGAAGTCGTCTTGTTGGTGATCATGTGCAAGCCCTTATTTGTACTCGTAGTTGGCTGCAAAGATTTGTTGATGGTAGTACTTTTATATTTATTTTCTTTATAGTTTGAGTTTAATAGATGATTGTGTTAATTTTTTACCAACAATTAATTTTTATTGTTTTTATATATTTGTAGATGATGAGAACATGGAAGAAGATGTTTTCGCTACGGAAGGCTCGAATGTTATTGAAGAATGAAGATGATGAATAAAGATGTTTTTTGTTATGTTTTTGAACATATGCTAATTTTAGTATTTTTAGACTCTTAGACTTAAGTCAAGTTATACTTTAGTATTAATATTTATTATGTTTATTGTTTGTTAAGAAATTTTTCACCCTTTTTTTTTTTTTTGAGATTGTGATGTATTTATTTTTTTAGTCGTGGCCCGTTAGTGGCCCGTTTAGCCCGAAGCCCGCTAGGGTTAGGGTTAGGTCCGCAATATCAGTTGCCCGAAAAAATTGGACCGTCTAACCCGAAGCCCGCTAGGGCTGGCCCGAAACCGTTAGGGCCAGCCCGATTAACATCTCTAAAAACTGCTCCCGTATCAACATATTACGCTTTTAAAATGTATTTGTGCATCGTCATGTGTGTGAAATGTGCATCGTCAATGTATTTTGTGATTTTTGTGTTAAAAAATATGCATCGTTTGCCACGTCAAGTATAAGTGTACATCGTCAACATAATTTTTTTTTTTTTTGTTAAGAAATGTGCATCATCAAGTATAACAGTATTGTTTTGTTCAGTTTTTTTGTGTGTAAGATGTGCATCGTCAAGTATAATTTTGTGCATCGTCAATTATAATAGTACTATTTGTGCATAGTGAAGAGGGTTGTTATGTGCATCGTCAGAAGTACTAACTGTAAATTTATGATTTTGTTCCCAAACTGCCCCTATAACAATATATCACGTATTTTTAGTTGTGCAATTTCCTTAATTTACTCCTTTCAATCTATATTTATTTCTATTGTGATTTCTTACTAAAATTTTCATTCATATCAACTTGAAGAAACTTAAAAAATACCAAAAAAGTTCAATATCGAATTCATTTTAAAATCAAAATTAATTTATTCAACAAACCAAACTGCTGTCATGCTGAAATTCAGAGGAGATACTATTATTTTGTCAATTTCAAAGAATTTTGGTTTATCTGAGTTGATCGAATGCATCAGAGGTAAATATTCTAATTTTCAATTGGATAATTGTAATTTCAAATACATTGTAGGATCACATCGTCGAGAGGCTCTATACAAAGTTGATTTTTGTTATGTTGTAATTTTTTTGAAATTCATTTTGTATATAAAGGTTGATTTTTGTGCATCGTCATATGTGTGAAATGTGCATCGTTAATGTAATTGTAATTTTTGTGTTAAGAAATGTCAATTATGTTCATCGTCAAGCATAAAATGTGCATCGTCAATTGTTGAACACACATCCATAAAATTGTATATAAAATGTGCATCATGTACATTGTGATGCAACAAACAATACTCTTTTTTTGCTTTTTTTGGTGCATCGCAAGTGAAAAAGGTATTTGTATTTACGTCTTTCTTATTTTGCGAAGCACATCGAGGGCTTCCGTGTTTTTATGTGCATCGTGTTATGCATCGACAGCATCGTTAATGTATTTTGCGATACACAGCGTGCACTGTTCCGTGTTTTTTAAGGGCATAGATGACATTTTACAACAAAAGTATCTTTTAGCGATTGAAAACAATTATAGTGAACTTTAACGAATAAAAATTGTCTATACTTTTTTTAAAATAGCACGGTGAATTTTATTTTATTTTATTTTAATTGAACTATTTTTTAGGAAAAACGAAAGAGAAAAGTGAGACTCCTTTTCGGAAAGAGTATGTTTATTCACAAAATAGATATAAGGCTTAACTCGCAATTCGGTCACCCTACTTTGACAGAAAATTCATTACAGTCATTTTTACAAATTTTTTTCTCAATTTCATCACTATACTTGGCATAAATCCCACGTTAATCACTCCATCCAGATTTTTGGATGAAAAACTTACTATTTTTTTTTAAATTTCAAAAATACCCTTACTAATAACTATCAATTTAATCACTGCACTTAAACATAAATATCAAGTTCATCACTCCATCCTGATTTTTGAATAAAAAGTTTAAAATTATCCTAAATACTCGAAAATGTCATTACTAAAATATTAAAATTCATTGCAACCAAGAACAAACAAAACCAAAATTTGAGTAACTAGGAAAAAAGATTAATATTTAATTATCCTAAAAACCCGAAAATGTCATTACTAAAGCATTAATATTTAATCTATTACTAATCCTAATTAAATTAACATTAATATTTAATATTATAACTACATTGAGATAAATGACTAATACTTTTAATTAGATTAAGATAAAAATTTGTTATAATTAAATTTCTTAGAAATTTTCCATAATACCCTTGAAAAATGGCATGTACCACATGATTGACTTAACGGATTTTTTCTAGTGGTGTCACTAACCCTTATTTAAATATCGATAATTACTTATGAATAATTTATAATAATATTTTAAGCTTACTTTATTCTACAATAATAACTATCTCATAATAATTTAATGCATTTGTTTAATATAATTAGTTTTATATTTAAAAAAAAAAGTCAAGCTAAAGAATTTATTGCTTTAGAAAAGACAAACATAATCTTTTATTAATTTTAATTAAAAATTCTGATAAGTTAACCTAATTTTTATTTAATATTTTTAATAATTAGTATGAAATTATGTTATTTTATTATATTTAAAATAACTTATTTAACTGATTTGATTATTTTAAATATTTTATACACAAAATTTTATACTATTAATCTTAATGCATTTTCTGTCAAAATAGGGTGACTAAATAGCGATTTAAGCCATCAAAATATTATAAGGTAAAGGGCATTTTGGTATTTTTGCAGCCCTCCATCCAACAAAACTAACGGAAGTCAATCGCGGTGAGCTTATTGACTCAACATGCCAAGTATAGTGATGAAATTGAGAAAAAAAATTGTAGAGTGAGCTTAATGAATTTTCTGTTAGCCTAATATAAATTTTCAGAAGGTAGATATAGATACATTGTCCGCAAAAACTGATCCAAACAATTTGCCTTGGTGCCGTACCCGTGCAAGACTTAAAGTAGTACTAGACAATCGTCCCCCAGATCATTCTTAGCCAAGTAAAATTGCCTTCTGAATGAGCGTGTCTAAAGTTTTCTCAAGGTAGATCCTATCTCTACTCAGACTAGCAAAGAGATTGCTAAAGAGGATGTCTACAAACACAGGAGTTTAATACTTCAGCAGAACAGGTGGATGTGACTAATGATACTTGATTTACAGCAATTCTTCCTGTATTCGACAATTGTTTGTAAGCCCATCAATTACATGTTGAATCTTCTACATTTTCTATCTTATATCACAAAGACGGGAAAAAGAAAGACCAAACATACAGTTGATTAAACAACAGTTCCTGTATGAGGCTTCAGAGAAGTGTGATTTCTCGATCTAGATATCCCAGCATCAAAGACCCTCTTTATTACATCCATTCGCTCTGTCAGGAGAGACTCTTCCAGTTCTTCCATTTGAATGAATTCCTTCTCCATTATCAGCTCAAGATCTTCAACAAGCTTCATCTTGTGGTGCAATTTCTTCAACTAAACAAGTCATTTGTACAACAAACGTCAACATAATGTAACTTTGAAACATCACTTTCCTGAAGAAAAGCCAGAAAGAAAGCAAGGAAAAGTCCCCCCTTTCTCTCAAAACAAGGGTTTCTCAAGAAAGGATTACAAGGTAAAACCTTAAAAGGAAGCTTTTCTTACTAAACAATCTCTCCCAAACTGAGTTATTAAAGCTAGACCGAGGTATAATTCTATCAAATCTACTGTGTCAGCAAACTGGCATTATCATATGTGACAGAACCCACGAGAACCGAGGGTGAAAACTTTTCACCTGGTCTTGGAACTAGAAAAAGCAGGCTCATAAGCTTGCTTTAGTTTCAGAAATTTGCTGGGAATAACCCTTTTGCGCTGTCCAGAGAACCGAACAACACTGCTACTCTTTTCGCAAGAGCGAGCGCAGTAAAAGAAGAACCTCACGAGTTGTAGTAGACATTTCCAGGATAATTCTCTACAAAGCAACAAGGTCAGTGGTAGGAAGAAGTCCTTCTCCAAAAGACAAAGAGCCTCTTATTAAGGTCAGAGTTTCTGAATCATCTTTACTTAAGGTGATGTGAGATTTCCACATTCACATACCATAATCCTACCCCCTCCTACTTCTAAGACATTATTTGTGCCCTCTCCCCATGGCTACTCAAAAGGGATTTTTATTTTATTTTGTTCTGTTTTTCGGGGTGGGGGTCCTTTGCCTAAGTCCTTTCTGCAGCTTATGCTTATCAAGCTCTTTCTAGCTCCAAGGTTTCATGTTGGTACTAAATGGGAAAGGCTATAGAAAGATGAGGTTTCCAACAAACCCACCTATTTCATATATGGCTAGACAGGAACAAGGGCATAGAACAAGTTGTGGTTAAAGGACAATCCAAACTTCTTGTGTCAATGATGAATAGGGATGTAGTGTAAACACAGGATCTGAAGAGATCTCACTTGGAAAATGAGCCCACATTCACAGGGAAGAATCTATTTCTCAGAACCCCTCCAAAAATTGGGAGGACAACAAGGGACCAAGACTTTTCCTAATTACATTTGGCAAAGTTTTTTGTTGTCTGACATTGCTAAAGTGGCTTAGCATATTCTTTGATTTTCTTTGTATTGTTCTCTCCTAGCAGGCAAGCAAAAACATAAAATTTAAAATATAAAAAGGTTTTCTGTATCTGGCTCTTAGTCTGAAATTTTTATATGAAGTCACATGCCCTAACCTCAAATGATAAAAGAAAGAAAGAGTAAGGTGTTAAAAGTTGTGGTTCACCTGTGTCTCAATAATTGTTGCCACTAGATGTTCGACTTCCCTGTCTTCTTGAACTGCCAATAACTTGGCATGAGCAGCAGCAGCTCCAAGAGCTGTTGCAGTTGCAGCTCTCACTCGTAAAGCTAGAGGTAGAGTTCTTTTCTCGGAGGTTGCCTCCAGAGTCTCTGTTACATAACGTATTCAGGCAGAGATAGTAGAAAAATCGAAATTACATATAACCTTAAGAAAAACAAATTTAATGAAGCAATCTCCTGCGTCAGTAATTAAAAAGGTTGAAGAATGTGCATTTTACAAGTACCTGAGTGAGTGGGCATTCCATCCATCTCTGAGTCATCACTCCGTGCAGTTCTGGAAAAAGAAATGATGTTATTTTCATTCCAAACTGTAGTTTTTATAGTTCGTACAAAGATGCATAAGTTCGAGAGACATCAGAGGTGATACAAGAACAAGCAAGATAGATAACCTTTCTATCTCATTAAGTTGAGTTGAAGACCCTAACTCATCATCGTACTCTTCTTCTTCTTCAAATATTTCCCTTGGACACTGGTTTTCATTGCAAAGGGCTGTGACAGCAGCCTCAGCTGCAGATGCCGCAATTTGTGGGCCAACCATGGTAGAGATCCGAGCAACCTGACAGAGATAACAAAACTCTGCCTAAGTAAATGTAACAACTAACAACACATCAAACATTATTACCAATAAAATAAACATTAAAATTTCTTCTAATCTGAAATCTACTCGTAGGTTTTCCATTTGTAAAATCAAGGCAGATAATATCAAATTACTACAGGGAAGGGGCAGAGCATAACCAAAAGTATCCCTACCTGTTTCATCAGCAAACTAGTGGCATCCGAAATTGGTACAGTGTCAAGTTTTTTCAAAGGACTCTGGTTCTCAGCATCTCCATTCCGCTGACTCTCGTTTTTGGCTTCACCAGGTTCACCTTCTTTTTCCATCATCTCTTCGTGCTCGGTCGAAGCTAAAGGTAATTGTTGGTCTTCTAGGTTGATCTGCAGAAAGAAATATTGTGACAAAAGCTCTAATGTTTTAAAGCACAAGGACGGTAATAGAAAAAAAAATACCGGTTTCATAGGTGAACTACAACTGTCTGAAATTGGTGCAATGCAAACTCTCTTTGCTGGAGGACCATGGCTCTCAGCATCTCCATTTTGCTGACTCTCGGTGTTAGCCTCACTATGCCGATTCTCCGTTTTCCTAGTACTCGAAGGCACAGCTAAACCAACCTGTCCTTGCTTGACACTATTTACATTGCTACTGGTTTCCCAATATCTACACCTATCATATGCAGATCCTAACATGAGCTCCCCAAAAGGCAGTTGTATAAGCTTTGAAATACAATCAAGTTTACTCTTTGTCTGAAAATTTTGAGCTACAAGCTCCCAGTCATCTCCATGCTTCAGCACAGATTCTAAAAGAAGTAAAGTTTCAGCTTCAGTCCACACAGACCCACGATTTCCACTGTTTGCATTGCAGTCAACAAACTCGTTCTCCCCATAGTTTCCATTTTTGAAGCACTTTACACAAATTATGAAGCTCTCCTCCTGATTATTTAACATACAACAATATAACAATCTTAAGATTCACAAAAATCAAATGCGATATATAGTTCTTGAGAATATCATAAACTATTAGCCTACATTTTTGCCTGGAAAGAAGAATGCTACATGATAATTGTAAAATTAGCACTGCTGCTAGAAGAAACAAATGGCACAAAGCAAATTTTAGCATCAATTATCAAGTCACAAGGAAACATGTTGTGAAGTCCCAAGGTAAAGGTTTGTGGTATAGCTGTGCACTTCTGAAACCAACTACACAGAGCGCGAGTGGAAATATATAGCAGTATGCTAGGCATCGTTAATGTGTGTGTAAATCCAGAACAGATACTAAGCAAATTGTTGAAGACCATTGGCAGTACTGAGAAGAGCGGGTAACTAATTAAGATCTTACGAAGTAAATCAAAAGGCACTGGCCATGATAGAGACAATGGAACACTGGATCAGTTAACTACCAATTTCTGGCAATAACAGCAATGGTCCACAAATCACTAAACCAGAAAAAGTAATAAATTCCAGTATATTAAAAGTTTTTTAATTTCAGAACAGAGGTAGTATTCATGGTGTTTCTCTGAATAACATCATGGACTTTGTCTACAAACATCACCTTTACTTCCCACTTGCTAATAGTCAGTTAGAGGATAATATTAAAAAGCTAGATACTAAATTACTAATCCAATTAGCTTACTTAAAATTGCATCACAGCTGCAACTGCAAGCCCCTTGGTAACAATTTTGCTTTTTATTTCACAATTTTACTCATAAATGAAAATAAAATAGATATACTATCAATGTCATACTGTCTTCCATGCATCAGCGCTTCTCATAGAGATACAATAGAATAGTTGAGGAGCAAATACATTGGATTCAACCATTGAATGTGTACACATGCAAGTTTCTCAATTCCAAAAACCATTCAGAACCTCCTCTTGTTGAATCATCATAAGATGTATCATGTAGTTGATTGGTGACATTGGTCACAACTAAATTATAAAAGTCAGACATAAAGGGACTAATCACAGAACCTAGAAACTTCCTAATTTATGAATGCAGGATAGTCGAGGCATTGCCTCTGCCACACATATCTCTACTGGACCCCAAGAGTGAACATGAGTTGTGCCAAACAATTGTAACCAAGCTAGACCGAAGTGATACTTGGAAACAAAGGAAACTCCCAGCTAGCATCTAAATTTACCGCTCATAAGCAACTAAACCACAAATCATGTATGCCAAAAGACAACATTTATGAATCACTAATGATCATTGCACATTTCTAGCACATAAATTGTTAGATCCTAGATTAGAAGTCCTAGGGGTTAAGTGGTAGTTCAAGAGATTGTAGATGGGCAACTAAAAGATAAACCAAAACATTGAATGCAGTGCAGGGGAGAAAATTGTGTTAGCAAAATAGGAACTTGGATAAACAAATACAAGCAATTGTTGGCAAATCTAAGAGGACTAGATGACCCGAATTCTCGAGACATTGATAATGCTGCACTTTGTAAGTTAGTTATGCACACCGGTCACTCGTACATATACAAATAATTTAGCCAATTCCTATTTTGGAATTTACAATTAACACTAAAACAAATCCAGTTCTACTTAAAACACTACTGAAACCAAAATTACAAAGAGATAGGGCAGCACACCTGTGTAGATTCATAGTAACCGGAATCACACTGCGCTTTACAATTCCCACAAACCAGCCTCTTCTGCTGATTCACCTCGCCAAAAACGTTAGCATGAGAAGCCAGCGGCGGCATTTTCAGATCACTCCGCGGCAAAGCACCATTACCAGTCGCACTAGGCGGCAAAGAAACAGGCTTCAAGGAATTAGGAAGCGCCACAACCCTAACCCCATGTGGAGGCCCTTCTTCCACCTTAACTTTCCACCTTTCCTCCTCCTCAACAAAATCAAAATCATCGTCCTCAACCGTCGACGACGACGGCAGGCCTCGAAAATTGATCAGGCCCCGTCGCTCCAAGAACGAGAACACCTTGTGGAGATAATTAACATCACCGACGAGTGATCTACGGACCTCCGAGAAGGTAAGCCTTCTAGAAGGATCTTCTCTGTACTTGGAAATGATGAAATCTCGATACTCTTTGTAGATTTTGGGGGTTCGAGTGATTGAACTGACATCGAAGAATTCTTTGAGCGAGACTTTCTCGATTTCGTGGATATCATCCCAAGCAAACCAACCTGTTCAGAAGAAAGAGGGGAAACTAGGGTTAGGGTTTTGAAAAGGAACCGAAGGAGAGTTAATAGAGAGACTTACTGGAGTGACTGGGGATAGTGTAAAGTTCGAGCTGGGACTGGGATTCGTCGGCGGGAAGGGATTGTTTTAAACTTGGGTCCTGTGAGCTCTGCATCTGAGATTGAGTTGAGTGAGTTTGATTATCTGAGTCAGCCGAGTCGTTGAGCCTTGTTTTTGTCTCCCACCTAACTCCCAACAATATCGTTATTTACGAAGAAACGTGTACCTCACCTTGCTTCGCAGGGTTGTTAAATCAACCTCGAAAGGGGTTGGTTGGGTTTCAACACGTCTGCACCTCTTTCTTGCATAATATTCCATTCCATTTGGCGATTGAATAAGCAAATTACAGATAGATGTACACTTTAATTTTTAGATAATTTAATCCATGTTTTTATGTAGTAGAAAATAAATTCGTGTGTTTGTAAAAACAATTAAGTAATTTATTTCAAAAGTCAATTTAGAAATTAGTTAAATAAACCAAAAAAAAAACCACATGTCCGCTTCAATTGGAACGATTAATTGTACAATAATAAATCTATATATATATATATATATATATTTAAAGTTGGTAAGGATGCCTAAGAATGTGAAACCTCACCCTCTTTGACTTTTGGAATTCTAGGAAGGGTACCATTAGCTAATAGTCTTAGCTAAGTATATAGATATGACATTGTGGTATATACCATTCTTCAAATACATTAGTAGAGGAACTTTAGCTATTGGCAAGGAAATGAAAAGCTAGAAAATAAAACAATGTTGTTAGTGAAATTTGAACTCACACCCTTTTGAATTAAAATATGCACCTTATACCAACTCAACCATTTATATTTTATGTATTTATTTAAAATGCTACATATATCACGGGGAAGAAGATTCTCACATGAAGAGGTTTTATAACCGATATTGGCTACTTAAAAGATATCCAGGTTCATTCAAATACTTGCCTCTTCGTGTATCTATATATAAATCATCTTCATTTTGGTATAAAAAAATAATAATCTCTATTATAATTACTAATGGAGTAGTATAATATCTATGATATCAAAGTAATAATATCTATTATAATTACTAATAGTATAATAGCTATGATACGAGAGTTATAATCCCTTTTATAATTACTAATAGTATAATAGTTATGATATGAGAGTAATAATCCCTATTAAAATTATTACTGAGGGTAATCCCTATTATTATTACTAATAGTATATCCTTAGCTAATAACTATACCTAATAATAATAGGTTTAACATATAGTATTTATACCTTATTAGATATTTAATAATATTAATCTTATAGGTATTATTATTAGGTAGTATATAACTACGACATAATAGTATTAGGTATTACTATTAGATATTCAATAATATTAATCTTATAAGTATTATTAATAGCTATTAATAGTATTAGGTATTACTATTATATATTCAATAATATAAATTTTATAAGTATTAATATTAGCTATTACTATTACCCTATAACAATACTCGCTCAAAACCTTTTTTTTTAAGTGATTAATAATACACATTTAATTCTTAAAAAAACACATTTAATTATTTTTTAAAAGAAATTCATTTCAAATGAACCGTAGTTATATCTACTTCGTAACCACCATATTTAATTTCATTTTCTCTCTAAAATCAGTAAGTTGGGTTTCTAATATATATATATATATATATATATATATATATATATATATATAGAGAGAGAGAGAGAGAGAGAGATTTGTAACTCCCTTATTGCTAATTACTTTTTCATTAAGTGCTCCATTATTTGTAACTCCCACATATTTGTAATGAAATTAATTATTTTTTACAATGGTTCCTACCACTCTATATTCCAAACGGTTTGACCTTCAATTTTTTAAGATATCTCCATTGGTATTGTAAAACTTATAAAGCATGTGCTCATCACTCCCTTCGTTCGGCTGCAAGATAACTTTTCCCTTTTGTAGACAATAAGTAAGGTGAAACATCATTTGTCTAAAGGAATGATGGTTTCTCTCTCTCCTCCGGATCATGGTGTATTAGATTCGCTTTACTTGTATAGCTCATAATATTTGATTTTAGCTTCCATTTTAAATTTGGGTCTGATTTATGTTTTTGGGTTTCGTTGTAGTTGAATTGTTTAATTTCAATTTTAAAATTTTTTCTTTTTATTTTGCACATCTTTATTTTTTTTTTTTCTCGATCTTTCACTTTTTGGTATTTTGGTTTTGGTTAGGCGATGCTTTTGGGGTTGATATTGCTCTTGATTTATGGTTTTACGTATCGATTCCTATTTTGATTTTGGTACATAATTTATACTAAAATTTTTGTTTTATTTCTGCTCTTGATTTTTTTCATTTTATTGATTTTCCCTTGGAAATTTGGTTTTGATTAAATGATGTGTATCACTTTTTCTCTTGGTTATGTTTATAATATAAACTAACCAATTTCTATTTCCATAAATGTTAATTGAAATATAGACTATAAATCCTGCATATATAACAATGTAAATATTTTATTTTCTATTTTGTAAAAATTCTCAAATATATGTGTAAAATATCTTTATTAAGGGCGAGATGAAAAATAATTCAACAATTTGATATCATTGAAAGATATTTTAGGAATAAAAAAAATATATAGAAATAACGATTTACTCATACCCATATACAAATCGATAACAAATATTTATTCTAAAATAAAAGTATTATACTAAAAATGATGATCAATTTGCGTATATTGACAAAACCTAACTTTTTTAAAACATTAAGTCAATAAATGCTTATATCAATTATAATTTTATTTTTATAAAAATACTCCTAAAATATATCGATTAATCTCAATGTTAAATTGCACCCGTGCTCTATAACTAGTACTAAAAAAAATGGCTATGAAAAACATGTTTAACAATCTACTTGTGAAATTATTTAGTCTTAAAAAGTTTCGTAGTAAATATTAAAAGCTTGGTAGAGTTTATATAGTTGAGTCGATCAAGTTTTATGGAACACATGCTTAACAATCCATGTTCATTTATTTATTTTTATTTGAACACAATTTGTGTAAACTCATCAAAATTACATTCCTTTACGTCATATTATCAAACCACTTACCTTTTTTTTTTTTTTAATTATTGTAATGCTTTATTGGCAATTTATTTTTAGGCCAAAATATGAATTACCCCCCAAGGTTTCCACCATATCCCAAAGTGCCCCCCCACATAAAATCCTCGCCGTCGACCGCAACGTTAGGTTTTCTTCTCTCCTTCATAAACTGACTTCAATTTCCGATTCCGAGGTTTGTTTTAAGTATCAATTACCTGGTGAAGACCTTGATGCTTTGATTTCCGTTACCAATGATGAAGATTTGGAGCACATGATGCTCGAGTATGACCGTTTGTATCGTGGTTCGAATAAACCGGCTAGGTTGAGGTTGTTCCTGTTTCCGGTGAATGCTACTGCGAGTTTTGGATCGAGTGATACAAAATCGGAGCGGCAGTGGTTTGTTGACGCGTTGAACTTGATGCAGATTCAGAATTTGGAGGATTCTTCTCCTGCCGGGCGCGGCGGTGGAAACTCCGATATTTTGTTTAGTTTTGATAAGTGCGGTCAGGTGCCAGCAGCGAAAATGCAAGATTTGGAGGGGGTTATGTGGGAAAATTGAAAATATCAGACGGGTTTATGGGGCAAACCTTATGTGGGGGGGGCACTTTGGGATTTGGTGAAAACCTCGGGGGTAATTCATATTTTGGCCTTATTTTTATTTTTATTTTTATTTTTGTGCATAAGAAAAGGTTAAACAAACAAATTAGTGGCATTCCCATTAATTCTTTCTATATGAGCATCCTCACAAGTAGGACAGATACAAGTATTGGTTTGGAACTTGCAGATCATCATCGGCTACGGGATATCTCACCTCACTGCAATCAATGAAAGGAGAATTGATCAACCAACCTGTCGATCGATAAAGTAAGATTCCTAAGTCACCCCTATTAATTGCTTCGTTGGTTTAATTTATCGTTAGTTGGTAAACGCATGATTGATACTCATAATATAAACATAAATATTGTAGGTGTACAAGTAATGATCCAAATTTTGTGACTTACCCAAGAAAACTCCATAAACTAATGAAACCCAAATAAAAAAATTCATGGAACTAACTCAACTTTACTCTAAACAGACATTTGAATTACATGGGTTGGTTTTAACTTACGTTAGCAAGGGCGAAGGAAAGAATTGGTTGAAAGGGGGCAGTAATTATTAGAAATAGAAGATTAGATATTAGTATTTGCATATTGCATCAATTGGAGGTAAATTCATAGAATGTGGGATATTTTTCTTATACAAGTAGGGGTTGGATTTATAAGAAACAAATGTAGTACTCCCTCCGTTCCTAAATTATTGTCATGTTTGACCCGACACATGGATTAAGAAGAAAAAACGATTGACTTGATTATTAATATTGGTATAGTGTGTAGTTTCCTTTAATGCCCATGTGTATGTGACTCATAATTAAAATATAGAGAAAAAGTAAGGGTAAAATGGTAAAAGTGATGTCCTAAAAAAATGTTTCAAACAAGATAATTATTTAGGGACGGACGAAAAAGTAAAGCAAAACAATAATTAAGGGACGGAGGGAGTAATTTTTAGTACTACAACTTTATTTTTCTAAAATTCAGAGGTAGTAAATTTACAATTTTTTGAAACTAAAGGGGAACTGCTCCCATTTCATACTAATTTAGAGTTGGACTGGGTTGCGCTGGGCCAGGCCAACCGCAATCCATCTGGTCAAGCCTTAAAATTGGGTCGGTCTGGGATGACCCGAATCGTGTCTCTAAAAAACTAAGGCCCAGTCCCTCATAATATTCAGCTGGGTCGGGCCATCCCGCGGACCGACGCATAATTTCAGGCTAATTTTCACTAATTTTGGCATTTTTGTCAGCCCGTACGCAAGTCTATCGGTCCAAATCTTAAATCGGATCGAGGCAGTCCAACTAGATTTGTATTGGGCCTCCAAAACTAGAACCCAGCCTATCCTAAAATCAGGTTGGCTGGCTGACTTGATTTTGCGAGCTCTACATACCATATAGTTTCGCCCCTAGTCTAGAGATGAAGAAGTTCATTAGTTAACAAGTTGATGCACAAGTCAATTTCTAAGTTTTTGCTTCATTGTTTGCCACAGATGTTCTATAGAACAAAGTGCTGATAAGAAAGTCAAAACTTATAGATTAACTTGTACTTCAACTACACAGGTATTAGCCTCAAATGAAAATTGTGCATCTAAGCTATAGTGCGCCTATACTTTCGCCACTGCAACTGTGCACTATTCAGTTGAACGATAAAACACATATATGATGAGATTATAAGGACAAACATTCTTGTCGTCATAACCTCATGCTCTGTTCCCCGTGCATGTTATATATTGTCTTAAGGTTTTGTATATATGCTCGTGGTAGTGGTAGCGATAGCGGTAGCGCGAGGATCATTATGGAAGGGGAAACTCTAACATGCAAGTTGGTTATTGTTATCAAAATTTGTTAGGTGAGAAAAAAGGTTTCTAGAATTAAGAAGTGTGGGAAGGGAAAAACTTTTATCAAACTAACTCCTTTAAGGCCTCAATTGGTACACACAAATAAAATTGATTCTACGAAATAAATTAATAATAATGAGATTTCATAAAATTGGATGCATATTACATTTTTAGATAGTGTTGGTAACATTAAAAACATTATTACTTATGTACTCCCTCCGTCCCGGATAAATGTTCATAATTGATAAAATACAGTAATTAAGAAACATAATTAATGATGTGCTGTAAAATGTGTTCTGACAATAATACATATAAACATTAATTGAGTTCAATTATTCTAAATAATTGAGTTTCTTTTGGATGTATTATATTAAATGAAACTTTAAGGGTATATTAGAAAGAATGGTAAAGTATAGGTAGATAAAAAGTCTTTAGGAACATTAGTTGGGACATCTCAAAATAAAAAGTAAAAAAATTTATCTGGGACGGAAGGAGTATTAAGTTGCACATTCACTCGGTGACAATTACAGGATATATGGATGTATGTGTATGATGAGAATAGATGCAATATTTTGCTACATGATCTTCAAGTGGTAAAATTGTCTTTTAAAAATTAATCATGTTAAAAATTATTTTGCTAGAATAGAGTAAGCAACCCTAAAGATCAATAGAGTTGATTAGCAAGGGTTTTAAGGTGTAACTTGTAACACACGAAATAAACAAATTTTCAACGCTTTCTATCATACATGGCATTTCAATATTTAGAGCCCTTGGTCGTGTGTTTTGGTTAAAATGCAGGTATAAAACGTAGCTTATTTGTAAAAAAATTGTTTCAATGTTGCGACAAAAAAAACAGCGTTTTAAAAACGCAATTGCATTTTAAAACGCTGAAATTCTCAGTTTTTTTCTCAAAACGCAGGTTTTAAAATGCTGCTAGAAAAAAAAAAGATGCATATTGAATTGATATCTCAAACGCATTTATAAGAAAGAACTTACGTTTTTAAAACACTGCATTTTGTAAACGCTACACCAAACGGACTCTTAATCATACACGTGTCTCGGTCTCTATAGTTTTCTTGAAATCCATAAATCATTTTGAATTATAAATTGTCACTAATATAATCAATTCTTTCAATTGTTACATAAAAATGTTAATGAACTCCATGAACTAACCATTACATGCTTAATTTTATCCCTCTTTGGTGCTCCACGTACTTTGATCTTAAAATAAAGTGTGAAATTTAAATTTTTTTTTTGCTTTCCTAAATGTGTCCTCTGAAAATTACATGTGATCCAAATCCTCTTTGTTTTCACGGCAAGGTATAAAAGAAACCTTGCTATCCCTCCACCCAAAATAAGTGTTGATTTTCATAAGAGGAACACCAATACCTCAAATTGGTTTCTGTACACTTTGGGATTATTAAAGAAAAAAGTCCCCGTGTTAAGAGTCTTAAAAGCTACTCGGATTAAGTTAGTTCTTCTTTGTTATATATATATCATATTCTTCAATAATCTTCTTACTCTATCCTCTGTAAATACATAACTCTTCAATACATCTATTACGAGTGCGCGTATGGTGTTGACGATGATCGATAATCATCTCCAATCCAAATGCCGTCTCACTCTCTCTCCAAGATCAAACTATACACCTTGGTTTTACTTTGTCTTAAATCTAAATTCTTTGATTGAGGCTTAATTTATCCCATTCACTTAAGATCCACGTAACCTTTCGGGATTATTCCGTTTGATCTCAAAATAAAGTGTGAAATTTAAGTTGCTTTCCTAAATCTAAAAATTCAAGATTAATCCTTCGATTTAGGTCGATGCAAAGCTATAAGTGTTGATTTTCATAAGAGGAACACTATCAATACCTCAAATTTTTCTAAATACACTATTACTTCTAAATTAGTCAAGGACATTCAGTGTAAAGTCTTAATTACAAGTTAGTTAGTGTTTGCCCTTTCTCCTAGTATATATATTGTCATAATGTATTCTTAAATTAACTCCAAGATTGTAAAGAAGGAACAATCTATCAATACATAGTCTTCATCGATGGTATCGAGCTGTTGCGATGCAATCGACTCCTCAAATGACCAGCACATCTCTCTCAGAGATATCCAGATCTACACACCAAGTTTTACTTTGTCAAATCAAACTACGTATGTGATTCCTTGATTTCTTCTTCGCATCCTTTAAATTCCTCTTTGTTAGGGTTCTTTCTTTGTCCATCATGACTATTGTTGACCAAGAACCCACTAATAACCAAACCAATGTTATCAAGAATACGTAAGGTGCGATGGTTGTATAGAATAAAGTATAATGCGATGGAGCTATAAAGCGAGTGGCCAAAGGCTTTACTCAAACTTAAGGTATCGATTACTTTGAAACCTTTGCTCTGTTGCTAAAATGTCCACTGTAAGAATCCTTCTTGCTATCACTGCTATCAAAGACTGGCCCATAACTCAAATGGACGTTTCCAATGCCTTTCTTCATGGTGACTTGCATGAAGAGGTATTCATGGATCTCCCTCCAGGATATACTCATAATTTACCCTTATCCACTACTCCTGTTGTTTGCAAATTACACAAAATCTCTGTATGGTCTCAAACAGGCCCCAAGGCAATGGTTTGAAATTTTTTCTTCAACCCTTATCCACTTTGGCTTTACAAAATCTCAGAATGACCACTCTTTATTTACTTTAGACAATGGTAGTGGATTTGTTGCCCTTTTAGTATATGTTGATGATCTTTTAATTACTGGATCTAATCCTTCCATGATTAATGCAGTTAAGTCCTTCTTACATGCTACTTTTCCAATTAAAGATCTTGGCCCCCTACAGTACTTTCTTGGGCTTAAAATTGCTAGAAATCATAGTGGGATCTATCTGCATCAAAGAAAGTATACCATGGACATTATTAAAGACACTGGCCTACTCAATGCTAAACCTGTCGGAACCCCCATTGAGCAGCATCACAGATTGAGCACCAGTTGCAGCCCTCTACACTCTGACTCCGCTTCCTGTAGAAGACTTGTTGGGAGATTAATCTACTTAACAATCTCCAGACCTGACATTGCTTACTCTGTACATGTCCTCAGTCAATTCATAGCAATTCCTACAGCAGATCACTGGCATGCTGCCTTAAGATTGGTGAAGTATTTCAAAGGTAGTCCAGGGAAAGGTCTTCTATTCTCTTCTAGTAGTGCTCTATGTCTTCAAGTTTACTGTGATTCTGATTGGGCTGCCTGTCCCATTACAAGAAGATCAGTGACTGGTTATTGTGCCTTCTTGGGAGATTCTTTGGTCTCATGGAAATGCAAGAAACAACCTACTGTAAGTAGGTCGCCTGCTGAGGCTGAATATAGAAGCATGGCAAACTCTTGCTATGAAATCAAGTGGTTGATATCTCTGCTAAAAGATTTCAAGGTTGATACTCCTCTTCCTGTTACTCTACACTGTGATAGCAGATCTGCTTTTCACATTGCTGCTAACCCAGTTTTCCATGAGCGAACAAAACATATTGAGTTGGATTGTCACTTGGTTCGAGAGATGATTCATCAGGGTTTAATTTCTACCAAACACATTTCATCTTCTGAGCAACCTGCTGATGTGTTTACAAAAGCTCTGGGGTCTGCTCAGTTTTCTCATTTGATTGGCAAGTTGAGGTTGCAAAATCTGTTTACTCCTCTCAACTTGAGGGGGGATATTACTGCTACTGAAATTACTGAAAGTACAGGACACAAGGACACTCCTCTGAAAGTGTAAGGGTAGAGAGTGTAAAGTCTTAATTACATTCTGTTTAGCAGTTAAGTTTGTTAATGTTTCCCCTTTCTCCTAATATATATATTCTGTCATAATGTATTCTTAAATTACTTCTTCTTACTCCAAGATTGTAAAGAAGGAACAATCTATCAATACATAGCTCTTCTTGTCTTCATCATTTTAAATCATTTCATACATCTTCTTTTAATTATAAAAATATCATTATTTAAAATTATTATTCTTAATTTTTTTGGGGTTAATACTGCTCGGCCACAATTGGGCGAGCATCACAAGAATGTTTGGTGAACCCTTATCGAATGTATCAGTGATGTTCGGCTAAGGTTAACTGAACATTCTCATGATGTTCGATCAACCAAAGTCAAACAACACTAACTTGAGATGAAAAATGGTCTAAAAAAAGAAGGGGATATAACAGAGAATAATACCCTAAACGATGTATCTAAAACAAAATTGGAATAAGATAATAATGATTTGTTCAATCTGAAAGTGGATTTGACAAGAGCCTTTATACTGTTACCTTTGTGTACCCTTGAAGTGGATTTGACAATTTGAAATGCTTAGATCCTTCCCAAAAGAAAGACTTTATTTCTTCCTCTTATTCGGGACAGGAAGGCTACGACGAAAGGCATGGACTTAGATATCCCTGTTTGGTTCAAATTGACGGTTCCAATTTTGAACCTTCGATTTACAAAAAATTCATTAGTTGAACTTGAATTGCACCATGATCCCCAGTTGAAGGTTATGGTTTTGATCCGTAATTTGGTTAACAGTTCACGATTTACGGTTCAAAATCGTAATTTTCAAAAAAAATTTTATTTTAAATAAAAAAATAAAAAATATCATCTTTAAAGTTTAAACCTTTGTAAACTTTATATAAACTATTTTTTGATTTTTTTAAGTTACCAAAAGTATTTTTTTAATATTTTAAGTTAAATTTTATAATTATAAATAACCAAAAGTTTTTTTTTTTAAAAAAAAAGGGACGGTTCCCTGACCAATTTTATTAATCATAATAAAAAATTACAAGAAGGGAGACAACAAATGAACTTTGCCAAATGAGCCTTACCTCTACAATTTGTTCAATAAATAAAAAATCTAATTTATAAATAAAAATTTATAATCTAAAAACTACAGTTAACTTACCTCATGGAGCGGCGTAGTTCAATCGCCCTCGGTCGATATATTTTCAACAATGCAATCCTCCTCCTCGGAACTACTTAGCTTATCTTGTGTTTGTTCTTGTGCCTTAACCCAATTACCGTTTAAAATTTGATTTTTTAAATTAATAACATTCAACATTGACCTTCTTTCATCCAAAACATATACTCCTACGCTAAATGCGTGTTCTACGGCGACGGTTGAGGCGGGAGAAGTTAGAACCTCCTTTGTAATCAACGATACAATAGGATAATTCTGAGTCATTCCCACCTTTAAAATATTAAAATTATCTATAGGCCTAAAAGTAGTTGTTAAATAATACTCCCTCCGTTCCAACCAAAGAGTCCACTTTTCTTTTTTAAAAGTCAACATGTGACTAAATCAAATCAAAATTTTACTCACTTTACTTATACTTTAGGAAATAAAATTTTATTAATTAAAAACTATTTTAAAAATACTATGGATTGCAACTTTCAAAACTTTGTAAAAATCACTAAATTTATGTTAATTATCGATCGGTCAAACTTCAACTAAGTTGACCGAAAAAAGTCAAAACTGAACTCTTTGCCTAGAACGGAGGGAGTAAATATATATCAAGTTCAATAGTATTAGAATCGTCTTATGCACGTTTTTGAGTTCTTGAATTTACATAATTATTTACCCAATTAAATGGGTCATCACTCATTTGACTAGTACTACTAATACCTACATTATCATTATTTGTACCATAAATTGCACTATATTCTTTATAAATATCATATAAATAATTTTTATCTTCATTTATAACGTCACTTGCTTTTGGTATATGTTCGGTTAAAAATAAGTCAATGTCATCGAAAAATAAATTTTGATAATAATATGTAACTATGTCTTATAAATCATCTTGTCTTATCATAGAATCTAATAGTTTAGCTACTAAAAATAATTGTGAAATGTGCAAAAAATACTTTAGCTATTTTTCTCTTAAATGACCAATACATTCACCTAAAACTGGACAATCTTTAAAATGCAATAGTATATAACTAATTTTAGCACAATTTTCTAAAACTAATACGGAAGTATGATAATAAGAACCGGATAATTGAGAGGTAGCGTCGTTAAAAACTTTCAAATTAGCTTTAAATTTTCATAAGCATCCCATTGATGAGTAAATAAAGTGATAGGATATTTTATTTGTTGAAAAAACGCATACAATAGTTCCCGTCATTCATAAGATTCATTTAACATTTTATAGGTGGAATTTCATCAATTTGGAACATCTACGAAAAATCTTTTAGGTTCAACGTTATTAGTTTTACAAAATTTATCCCATTTTTTTGTTACATTTGGATGTCTCTTCAAATAAGAAATAATTTTCCTAATTGGCCGTACTTCATCACGTAAAATATTTAAACCATTTTGAATACACAAATTTAAAATATGACATATACATCTAACATGAAAAAATTTACCACCAATTGATGATTTACAAATTCAATGAGAGCTGGTAAACTAGCAGTATTATTTGTAGCATTGTCAAATCCAATTGAAAATATTTTATTGGTTAAACAATATTCTTGTAAAGTTGTTAATATTTTAACAGAAATATTACGTGCATTATGTACAGTTTCAAACTCTCTAAATGCAATTACTCGTTTTTAAATCGTCCATGAATTATCAATCCAAAGCCATGTAACACCTATAAAATTATGCATGTTGAAATGATCACTCCAAATATCGGCACATATTGAAACTTTATTTGGTAAATTTAAAAACTTATTAATTAAGATTTGTTTACCTTCAAAAACTCTAGATTTTATGTCACGAGTAAGCATACTTCTATGAATTTCTCTAGCTGCAGGGTTCAAAGACACGATTGCAAGTCTAGCCCATAATGAATTATTTGCAAAATTAAAAGATAGTCACGTAACAGACACAAAATTTGCCATTTCTTTTCTATACACTCCATCACTAATTTAAATAGGTTAGAAGACGTACCTTGTGATGATCCCGTAACTCCTTGGGTTTGAAGTTGTGTTTGACCTTCATCGATTCCAAGCTTATTGGGATACTTAGTTTGGATGTTTTGACTATACGTCCCGTATCCATTTCCAGTTTTTAAGAAAAATTCGCTTGAGCAATAGTTGAAATGAACAATATAATTTGTACCTTCAATATGTGTCTTTGTAAAGTGCATGGTCATGACATCGGATTTTCCCATTGTTTGACCCCAACCACCACCACCACCTCGAGGTCCTCGACCTCTTGCACCTTCACTTTGAGTTTAACTGTCTTGAGTACGAAAATTCACTTCGGAGGGAATTTGATCACACATTGGATTGTTTACATCGTATTCGTCATCACTCAACTCCTCGAATCGTAGTTGCATAGTTGTCTTGCCCTTGCCCTTTGCGGTGCATCGAGAAGAATACTTTTTTTTTTTTTGTATAAATATAATTTATAGAATGTAAAAATAATTTTATAGTAAGTATAATTTTGTTTTATAGTAACTATAAAAGTATAAAATAATTTATTGAATTGAGAGAATTAGTATAGAAAAATAAACATGTAAATTATAATAGTAAGTATACACATAAATAAAAATAGTAAGTGTAATTAATAATAGTACTCCCTCCGTCCCAGATAAATGTTCCTACTTTCTATTTTGGGATGTCCCAAATAATGTTCCTAAAGACTTTTGATCTACCTATTCTATATCATTCTTCCTAATATACCCTTAAAGCTTCATTTAATATATCACATCCCAAACAAACTCAATTATTTAAAGTAGTTGAACTCAATTAATGTTCATGGGTATTACGGTCAGAACACATTTTACAGCACATCATTAATTATGTTTTTTAATTCCTGTGTTTTATCCACTAGGAACATTTATATGGAACGGAGGGAGTAACACGTAATTAATAAAAAATATAGTACTTAATAATATTATTGAAAAATAAAACATATTTAATAATAATTAATAAATAAATAAGCTTACTAATAAATTGAAAATTGGAAGGTTTTGAAACTTGATCACTTGATAGGATTGAGAGATGAAGAGATTTGAGAGTATAAAACTTGAGAGAATTAGTGAGACGGAGTGGGAAAAAAATGAAGAAATGAAGTGGTATTTATAGTTGAGAAAAGATGAAAAATAATAATAAACAATAAAATTAGGCCAAAACGGTCACTTGCCCGTTGTAATTAACGGTTAGGAGCAGCCACCATCTGATCTTCATCATCAACACCCAAGATTATTTTTCCATTTTTTTTATTTTGACCTTTTGAATCGCCGGTTCGACTGTTCACTGTTCAAAATCGGCGGTTCAGGCTCATGTGAACCGGAACTGAATCGTTGAACTGCCGGTTCAGGTTCAAGAGAGGTTCAGAATCACCGATTGACTGAGATGGCGGTTCACAGTTCACACGTTTCACGGTTTGAATCGTATTTGGATGTGCATGTTTACATGGGTTACGAGCTTGCCTATTTATTGGGATTACTAACCTTGGAAATAAGTGAAGTAGAGGAAAGTTGCATACGACTCCTTGCAGCGGGTAGCTACTGGTAAAGGGTCAAAAAAAAGAAAAAAATAATAAAGAGTCCCCCAAGCTGTAGAGGTGAATATGTGGATTGGAGAGGGAATGTGTGTGTATTATGAGGGGTAAAATAAGAAATTGATGGGGTGTGTTTAGTATTTAGAGAGATTTAAAGAGAGTTGGTATTAACACCCTCCCAAAGTTCTAAGTACATGATCACGCCAAAATGCACTCCGGTGACCACGTCAATTCCACGTGTATTGCTAGTTGTTTGGTAAGATGTCATAGCTCTTAAAAGACAACTATTGCTAGAACTTGACTACCGAATAATGCCTGCAATCGTGAAGAAAACACCATTAGGGGAGTCGGGCGTGGTCCGGCTAAAGCCCTCCAGTGTGAGAGTGAGTATAAAAGATAGGTGGGTGTTTAACTTTCCAGCTATTTTCCATTGTGAGAGAAGCTCTATAACATTAAGTGATGGAGTAAATGAACCTGAGTTTCTGGAAGAAGATGTAGTTGAAGAGTAGTAAATGTCAACTTAACTTTTAAATGAAGACAACCACCTTCTATTTATACCGAGAGAATGTTAGTTGGATGACAGTTGGGTTGCCACGTTGTCAGCTCAGGATTGGATGGGAACTGTCCAGGTATGGGTGCTGTCTGAGCGGTTGAAGAGCATTTAAGGAAAAGATTTGTTTTCTCCTAGGAACCTGTGTGGATCTTTTCGGCCATACCTTCGACTAGGCCGTAGGTTGACGTGGACCAATGAGGGATCAATAACCTTTCCAAGAAAGACGCTGGAGCAGGTTGATAATAAATGCGACATTAAATGTTGAATTGACCTTTCACCCGGGGACACTGATCCATGGGCTCGGGATGGGGCTACGTGGGCTTGAGCAGATGATGATGGGCTGAGTGCCGGTGCGAGCCCCTGAGTTCGGACTAGAGCTCAGGCGAGCGGGAGCAGGTGCCGAGCTCCAGATCAGCCGGTCTATGTGTACGGGCCCATGCCATGCGGGTCGCGTATATTATGTATCTTCAGTACACCCACTCCTAATTTTTTAACCCCCCTAATTTTCATATTTTACCCTCTCTCCTTCCTTTTTTTTCCCTTCCCCTATCCTTCTTCTTCCTCCTCCTCCCATCTCCCTATCAAGCCCGTCTCTCCCTCTATCTCCTTCCTTCTTCCTCCATCTTTCCTCCTCCCTTCTTCTTCATTCCTTATCGTGTTCATGTCTCCATCATTCAACCTAAATTAACTATACGAAACCAAGTTATAACTTTTATTAAAGAGACAAATATGTTACTAATAGAACCCACATTCAAAAATATATGAATTCATGTTTCCATCGTTGCCCAGACCAATGAATTTTTTTTTTTAAGCTGTTCAGCACTGTGTGACCGAATACCTACTAGTGATATTCGACACCCCCTAACCGAACATCACTATAGTTGTTCGGCACCCCTTACCGAACCATTTTAGCTGTGTTTGGTAGGGGGCTGTTGAATAGTAATTAATATTTTATCTTTCTTTTTTAACCTAAAAAATGAAAAATACATAAGAACATTTAAGTCAAAATTTATAATGATATTTTTGTAATATATAAGGGGGTGTACTCAGAGGTTTGGGGGGTGTTAATTAATAGCAACTCATAAATTTAAAGGGGGTGAGGTAAGAAAATGGGCGTGTTTAAAGGAAAAATGATGTTAATAGCACTCCTCTTTTCATAATTTTACTGTCTTAAAATAAATATTATTTTTATAAGTAAACTAATTTTAATGTCAATATCTATTATCTTAGCGTGAAATTGCAATATTATATCTAAACACCTAAGACATTAATGTATATATGTGATACTAAAATAATCTAAAATATACTTTAATTAAATGAAAAACTAAAATATAAATATTTAATTTAAGAAAAAAGGAGGAGTTTATCAATCTATACTATTATAAAGTGGGAGAACTCAAAATGAGGTCTTCTTTTAATATTGTTGATAATACCCTTAATTCTAATACTCCTATCTACTATCTGTACCACAGTATTTGACTATCTTAAACTATTAGCTTTAAATATTTTTCAAAATGTAACAAATCATGAAATCAGAAAACGTTAAAGAAAAAAAACAAGACAATAGGCAAAGTAGGCCTATTGTACAACTCCATCATCAAAAAGTGTACGTGATAGCAAGACACATACATAACCACAAATGTAAGGTATTCTTATCGTATAAATAACTATTAATTGATGTCCACAACGTGGGACTTATACATCACAAGGAAAGGTGATTTACTTTTAATCCCAAAATAAGGTAACATGTTCCTCACATGTACACAACTTATAACTCCATATAGTCAAATCGTCTAAGTTCGCTAATGCTAGACTTCACAATCGCAACGTAAGTAAGTCTACTTATACTTACACCCATTAACCAATATATAACTATCACATTCAATTTAGGATCTCTATAGTATCCTATAATCACTCGAGACATTCTGTCTCATGTAGCATAAACCATCACATAATATTATCGTCGCGTACTATGTATATCACAACTCCTTACAAGTCCCATGTCATTTACATGTCACAAGTCTCTTGGGACTTATCATTTCAAACCTATTCTTGGGTTATAGGAAATACATTCCATATTACTAAATTTCTCATCATGACATTTTCTTATCTTTCAATGTCCCAAATCATTAACTTATTATATCAATAACCCAATTTGATTCAATTATCACGTTTATAAATTCGTGCGCAACTGTATTGTTACAATCACCATATATTCCCAAAAAATTCAAATATTATCATTCTTTCGTATCTATAAAATAGACATCTTGAACTATAATTTTTCACTTTACAATATTCCAATCGAAACTATAATCATCATAATATACTCACTTCAATTCTAAATCCATATCCAGAATTTTCTGTCAACGATACACACAGTTCAATTCTACGCAACATTATTATAAAATTCACCAAATATTCAATACAAGCCCAAATATTACGAGTCTTACATACTCAGAAACTAGACATCCTAAATTATAATTTACCATTTTGAATCGGTCCATTTGGTCTTATATTCATCGACATGAAACCACAACAAGTTGGAATTACAACCCAGAATGTTCAGAAACAGTCTACTCTGCGTAGTGATAAAACACAACATAAACGAGATACTTCCTGACCTCCAAAATTTATGAAAATTTACAAGATGCTACAAAAATATAAATGCAAAACATATTAAGAATTCAGATAATTCGCATGGACGGATCTTTTCTAGTAAATTTGACAACATGCCTTAAAACAGTGTCTGATCTAAATTCAAGAACTAAGCATTTGGCTTCCGAAATCATCATGTCTTTCCTCATTACATTTTCAACTTAAATCAGTAACTTAAGACAACAAAATATCATAAGGAGTAACTAATAACATATTTATTCCAAGAAATTAACACAAGGATCATCATCTAACACAACCTACATGTTTTATTCTCCCAATTCAAATTATAAACATGCATATTGAGATGTTGATAAAGGTAATTTTTCATTTTTCAAAGGTAATACTGTAATAGAACAAAAGTAAAGCTAATACTGTAGTAGAAAATATATACACTTGATAATTTTGTTGCGGAAAAAAAAAAAAAAACACAATTAAGAGAAAAAGGGTAAATGAAAAACAAGGGAAAGGAGGGCCAAAATTTTCGATACCCGGGAAGATGTACACAAACGCCCGCTAATAGTTTTGGCACAAAAATTTCAAACCCCACCAAATCAGCCCGCCCTTGCCCAGATTTGCCCCAAATTTTGGATTCTGATTTCGTCCTAAATCCCACCCATTTCTCCCTCCCTCTTTTTTACACTCTCCCCCGACACTCCCACCCCTTAACCCCTAACGCCGTTAGAGAAACAGAAAACCCCCTTTTCTTCCGTATCTCTAACAAACTCCTCCGTCCCAAATTTCTCACGGCTAACCCACAGAACATCCCTCCGATAACTCCCACCTATTTCTAGGGTTTCGCCAGACATAGGTTTTTGTTTTTACTCTCTCGTTCATCATAAAGGTTGGTACACGAATCTAAAATTCAAAATCTGTTCTGTTTATTCTTGATTTTGCATTTCCATGGCGACCGAAATGGAAACCCTCGACGGAGACAAACAAGATGTACCTGAGAAAACTGAAGTGGAAGAGGAGCAGAAAGTCGAGAAAGACAAAGATGAGGTGGCGGAAGAGGAAGCAAAAGCGGAAGCAGAAGGAGAGGAAAAGGATGACGTAGAGGAGGAAGGTAAAGATGAAAAAGTAGAACTTGAAGAGAAAGAAGGAGCGCAGCCACAGGACGAGGAGGAAAAAGGCGACGACGGTAAGGACGAAGAAGAAGCAGAGGAAAATAAGAAAGGTAAGGGAGGGCGGAATGGAAGCTCAAAAAAGTCAACGGCTGATACTCCGAAGTCAAGAAAAAGTGGTTCGAGCTCGAAACAGCCTGTCACTCCGATTGAGAGGCCTAGTAGAGAGAGGAAGACAGTAGAGCGGTATACCGAATCAGCTGGGAGAATTTCTGCCAGCAAAACTCTTTCAATTGAGAAGGTAATCCTGTTGAAAAAAAAAAGATTGTGCATACTTTTTCTTTGTTGATCTTTCCGATATTTGTTTGGGACTATTATTTGCTATTTTTGATTTGTGGGCTTTTGGGACTGCAGGGTAGCGGCACACAACTCAAGGATATTCCGAATGGTACTGTTTCTGTGACATAGTGTTTACTACTGTTGTTGATGAGTGTGAATCATATACTTGAACTTGATTAGTGTCATCGGGAATTATCCTAGATTTAATTGGTGCTACTGTTAATTATTATTATTTTTTAATATTAATAAATAATTTCTCCCCCTCCCCCTCCGCCACTCTCTTTTATGTCTTTCATATTTTTAAGTCCAGTATATAAACAGGTCTTATATATGGTAGGTAACATTGACGAAGCTAGTTCGAAGGCTATGAACTGTTACTTGGTTGGTACTCTAATGGTGACCAAGTTTTGTATGAAATTTGTGCATACTGCTATGTTACAGTAATTTAGTATTCTGATCATGTGGCAGGTGATGACATCAGTAGGCAAAAACAGTTTGATTGGAGTTTATGTCATCGTAAAAGGATAAATATAATTCACCCCTTGTTTATTCACACTTGATTTCTAAGGCATTGCAGTGCACATTTTAAAAAGCAGTATCACATGATAGAATTTTGTGTTTAATCATATGTTCATTCAACCGATTTTACTTTTTCCTTCTGTTATCCAACTTGATATTTGCTATTTATTTGTTAACTGAGCGAAGAGATAAAGTCTGATTCATAGATGCAATGACTTTGTTGTATGCTGCATATGGTAGACTTTTCCCATACCCATGCAATGGTTGACTTTTCTTCAATGTGCTGTTCTTTTAGGTGGGGGTCATTGCCATGAATAGTGTTTCTGATACTGAAGTTGCACATTCTCTGTTAGCTTGTATGAAGTTGTTATATAATTTGTTTCATGTATGTTCAATATACGAAATGATTGTTCTTTGTTGTTATTACTTTTGAGCATATGTTGTGTGTGTGTGTGTTCTTGGGACACTTTACTTTTCTAAAAGAACCTAAGCTTGCAGTAGGATACTAGCAAAAATCTTTATGTTGGGAGGGTCTTGGTTCTTTGTGGTGGTAGTTTCCATCCTTTTCTAGATTCAAACAGTCCATGTTGACTGTTAAATAGCTTTTGATGCCAAGAATTATGTCACAGATCTTGAAGCAGCATTTGCAGTTTATATCAACTTTGACCAACTCAAATGTAGGGAAAAAAAGATCTGCATAATAACTATTATCTACTTCCCCATAACCATTGTGCTAAAAGTCAAAAAGGTTAACCAATGTTCTTTGGTGTTAAGTGAGAGTTACTCTTTTGCAAGCATGACCTGTATATACTCAAACTTTGGGTAATCATTACTTCTCATAACATCAAGAATCTACACGTTGAAATAGTTATTCTATTTGAACCTGGCCAACTATGATGTTGAACTTTAAGTGGTTCATCTCTTATCATTACCACTGATGCATTATTGCTAGTCCTACTTGGGGGCATCTCCTCCATTCTTACTTTGTTCTTACTTGGGTCAAGGGATGCATCCACGAGTGACATGAGAACAAGGGAGTACTATCTTCTAAAAAGTTTTTTACACCATGTTGCTTGGGCCTTGATGGCAACTTATGCTTATTGCTTCCCATGATTTTGCTGTCTGGGAGCTAAATTAGCTAATGTCCTAGGGCTGAGTCAAAACTTACAAGTTATGGTTATCTTGCATATAATGCATCAGCAAAATTTTAACCCATCAACATTTTTTAAAAACTGAACTTGTTTTATGAGCAGATTTGCCTATCTATTTCAAGCCTGATGCGTGAGTTTGTTTCAGTGGCTTATATGTTGTCCAAGAGGAAACCTGATGATAACCTGCAGATACTTCACAACATTCTTTTCGGGAAGAGGGCAAAGGTGAGTTTCATTCTTTCTTTTTAGTTTCCATAGGGCAGTGTGTCTAGTTTCCTCATTCCTGGTTTAGTTGATCCATCCATCTTTGGGTTTTTATCTATGATGTATTTTATTATTTCCTTAGATTGTACAGAAACTCTATTGTAAGCCATGGATATGTTGCGAGTTGTTGAGTTAGATACTTATTTTTGCAGGCACACACTTTGAAGAAGAACATAGGCTTGTTTTCTGGCTATGTATGGGTTGAAAATGAGGTAAATTTTACCACATTTTAGAGTATTCCAACTAATGTTTCATTTGTTATCTGTAAGTATTGTCGGTGTGATTGTTCTTGGTAATTGGTATTGTTGTTCCTTTTTAACACTAAGATGAACATAGACCATCCGTAAATATCAAACCCAGATGTTGAAGATAGATTCAGGTCCTGATTTGTAAATGAAGGAGGAATGAGAGTGCTGAAATGATTTGTTCTTCTTCAGCAGGAAAAGCAGAGGGCAAAAGTCAAGGAAAGGCTTGACAAATGTATTAAAGAGAAGTTGGTGGACTTTTGTGATATCCTTAATATTCCAATTACCAGAACCACTTTTAAGAAGGCAAGTCTTATGAAAGCATCATCCCAAATTTAATGCCAAAGCTTACAATCTTCTGAGCACTGTGTTACTACATGTTATGTTTTCAGGACGACCTAACAGCAAAGCTTTTGGAGTTTTTAGAATCTCCACATGCGACAACTGACACCTTGCTTGCTGATAAAGTAAAGGTCTCTCTCTCTCTGCTCAAGATTGTCCGCTCCCCTAGAACTTGGTTTTTGAAGTTGGTTTTCAAATCTTAAACTTAACAAATTTATTTGTTATTTTACAGAAGTAAAATTTGTTTCTTTTTGTGTAGTAAACCAAGTAATTATATTTTCTTTGGCTCTCTTACATTCTTTTCTATTGGATTGTCTCTTAGTTACCAGTCGGAGTATTATCTAAAATGCTTGCTGTTAATCTTAAACCCAGAAAGGCAAAAAGCGAAAAGCAAGGACCACAACGAGCAGAACAACTAGTTCTGCAGAGGTAGCTGCAGGATCCCCACCCAAGGTTTGTGCTCATCAGTTCCTTTCAAACAAAAAAGATTATCTTTATGGTGTGTCTTTTTTTTTGTTGTTGTTATTTTCACATCACAATCATACTGATTTGTTTGAACATTCTTGAGTGGTCGTACTTAAGACTAACAAGTATGTGACTGAATGTTCACATTGGGACCCACCCACTGAAATTTTGATGATTGCAAACAAATTCAAATCCAAGTTTGTAGCTTGAATTGAACTCATATTATTTCAGTAAGTCACGAGTATAACAAAATCAATCACATCAATCACATCAATCACTGTAATGCTAGTGTATTGACTATGAATAGGGTTGGTGTAGTAACTAGTGTTTCTATTGTAATCAAGGTTCAAAATATTGGCCCACTCACCAAAAGACTGTTGACAAGGTTAAGAATCTGGCGTACTGAAATGCAAAGGAAAGGTGAGGCAATCTATATAAGAAATGAGGTTGATTCTAGGTGGCCTGGCCTTGAATTGGCCACTTGTGAAAATCTGTTATTGGCTTTGTGGAAGAAACTAGTGAAATGCTATTGATAGTTATGCTCAGAAACTTGATCATACTTCCTTGATCCACAGTGGAAACTTGAATTCCTTTGCCTACCTCTGTCTTCTTTCTACAGCTGCTTGATCATGCTTCCTTGATCCACAGTTGCACTAGATGATCCACATTTGCATTAGATCTTCATTTAATCTTGTGACTAGTAGCTTTTGCATGGATTCAGTTTCTGGTAAATTTATTTGTAGACTGTTTGTCCCCTTTTTTGTCTTTCTACTTTTCTGTCTCCCACCCCTCCCCCATAACTATGGCAATCTGGTCCCCATGCTGGTGTTTTTTTTCTTTAACTTATCAAAAAAAAGTTCATTGGGTCTACTTAGTTGGTCCAGAGTCACATTTTTAAAATGACGGCAATTTTGAGATATTCATTCTTAGCATGAACTTAATTTGGCAAAGGGCCATAAAAAGAAAGAAAGAAAGGACAGAAAAAAAGCACCTTCATGTAGTTAGGGGAAAAAGTCATGTTCATGTTCACATTGCATCAGGTGTTTGTGTTAGATTATACTCGGAATCCATAGTTGTCAAATTGCCTAATTGTCAATTGGAGGTCTTGAATGTGAATCTTGAATCAAATTGTATGATTCCATACGAATTGTATAAAATGACAATTAATACTCATAACTAGTAGATTTGTTGGAGTATAAACTGTATTGTTTGTGACTTGGTTTTGATGTAAAAGCTATATTGGAAATATGATACATCCAATATCTAACCTAGTAATTGGTAAATGGTGTACCAGTAACTTCTAAGAACCACATGGAATATTAAGTTGGTGTTTAGTGGAAAAGCCCGAATAAGAGAAAGTTAGTACTTTTCAAACAAATCAACCCATTTACGTTCTCTTTCCAAACAGCTTTTTAGAGCAAGTACCAATGTTATGAAGTATACAGAGAAGAAGAGATCTTTCTCTGGTGGAGGAAAAGCCCTCGGGATGCATAAACAACTTGAAAATACAGAAGACTGGGGAAAAGGGGCGGGGGGAGGGGCATAATATAACATTAGAAGCTGGTTTATAAAGGGTTGGTGGATGAAGACTTACACCAAAAACAAGCAGGTTTTACTGGATTTTGGACTGAATCTGAGTGCCGGAACTGTGATTTACTCTATTCAAGATTAATGGACTATTCAGAGGCAGTTTACAGTTCAGTGATTCTCAATCGTTTGGGGGCAGGGGAGAATCAAATTGGATCATGCTGCTTGTATTGGGAATCGTATGTTTTGACAACTATGCTCAGAGTTAGGTTTACACTTACCCCCCTCTCATTATTTTTGAGTTTCTCTACGGTGTGTACTCTATGTTGTGTATCACCTGATCCAATAAGGATCCCAAGTTAAAAATCTCAACCCAATTGCTGATTGGTGACTGAAATGGGGTCTTTGAGCTATGATTACACCAGATCCTTGTACCTGTAGAATGTGTCTCATAGCCATAAAATGAAGCTTCACACAATTCCATATTCAATTTTTTTGAAATCGGTATAACAAGGACTCTTCATTTACCAGTAGATTTACTGGGGTCTGTCTCTATACAATAGGAAGAGATGTGAATTGATATGTGCTTCAGTCATTTTTGTATTGCATGCGAACTGATCTTTTAGGCTTATTTTCTCGTGGATAACTGATATGAGGGTTGCATTTCTGCTAGTTTGTTCTACAGATACAAAAGGTACATGTCTTTGAGGACTTTGGCTTTTGATTGTTCCAAAACTTGCATTTTGTTGCACTGTTAATTTCAATATTACAACAATTTCTACTACTGGCAACCTATATTTTCATTGTTTCATATTATTTATCTTGTTCCAATTTTGAATTTAGAAACAAAAGAACTCCCACTCTGGTGAGAAGAAGCCTAAGCCTTCATCCAAGATCAAGGAACAAGATAAAATGGACGAGGATGTTGAAGCATCAGAGAACGAAGATGATTCTCCTGGCAATGATGACAATGATGCAGTTACAAAAGCAGACAGTGATCAGGAAGAGGTCAAGTCAGAAGATGAGGAACCAGAAGAGGAAGAGGAAGACGAGGAAGATGAACCTAAAAAGAAGTTGCCAAGTGCGAAAAAATTGTCTCAAAAGAGTGCTAAGAAGGAATCTGGAAGCAAAAGTGGGGATAGATCTAAATCTGTAAAAAAAGACATCCCCCCAAAGTCTGCAAAATCTACTAAGAAGAGTTCAGCTTCAAAGAAAGGAGCCGATGATGCTGGTGCTTCTGGCTCAACTTCTAAATCGAAAGAATCAACAAAGAAAGTCAAGGTTGAAAAGGAAAGCAAGAAGGACCAAGATAACTCTGTCAAGGACAAAACCTCCACCAAGAAGCAGTCAAGCAAGTCTTCTGAAAAAGTTTCTGCCAAGGATCAAGGTGTGCACTTTTCTTTTATAGCAAATAAAGTTTTAAACAAGGTTTTTTGTTTTCAAGCTTTTAGTTCCATTGGCTTATGAAGATTAGGGTTGTTACTCTACAAGTTTGTTATATGTTTGCTGCATGGTATTGTGTGATTCTTAATTTTGGATTACTCAATTCTAACTTGATGACAAATGGTTTCTTTATCTGTGGGGATAGGCAAAGGGAAAAGTAATAAGAAGGCAAAGGCTGAACCCACCAGTGAGGAGATGCATGCAGTAGTTGCAACTATTTTGAAGCAAGTGGATTTCAACACTGTAAGTGGTGCCTTATCCATCTTGCGTGTCTTGTATATTAAGCTTTTATGTTGATGTTACTGACGGTTGTTGCACTTATGGTGCAGGCAACTTTATCTGATATCCTGAGGCAGCTTGGTAGGCATCACTTCTTTAAACATAATCATCATGCTATTCCTTCACATTGTTGTTCAGCTTCTCTCTAAGGTGCTCAATATGGTTGTAAACTTATTACAGGTACCCACTTTGGCGTGGATCTAATGCACAGAAAGGCAGAGGTGAAGGGTATAATTACTGATGTTATTAATAGCATGACTGATGAGGAAAGTGGGAAAGAGGAAGATGAGAGTGAAGACGGCGGGGCGGAAGAGGGGGATGATGATGGGAAGGAAGATGAGGATGACGAGAATGATGCTTAGGTCCTATAGATTTATTGAAAACCCTTGCAGACCTTTTTGATGCATGAGGTGTAACAGAGTCATTGTGGCAGGTAATCAGTGTACAGGGATTTCTATGAGCAGTTTCTGTGCAGGAGATACAACAGTTGCCTTAATGTTTCAGGACCTCTCTCTCTAGTTGAAGGGCCCTTAAACCGGGGTTTGTTACTTACATGTGTTTGTACCATAGACTTCAGCTCTCTTTCTATAGGGATAATATCCTTAGATATTACAGAGCTCCTCAACAATATTGTTGATCTTGATAGGTCTTTGTTTAACAGCAAATTTCTTGTAGTTAGTAAATTTACAAATTTTTGTAGTTTGAAACATCTTAAAAAGTTGCAGATTTGTTGTGGGTGTTAGTAGTGTAGTTTGGGGGTGTGTGTGGGTGGGTTAAATGAGCAACAATCTTGCTTTGTATAAACCTTGACACAAAAGGTGGCTGTCCTTTCTGAGGTTACATCTTTGTGCGTTATCTTTGAATTATCACAGTGCTACTTGTCTGTCTGTTGGTTTTAGTTGGATATTAATGTCGTTTCAACAGGATGTTGTTATGTTTTAGCTTCTCAGATCGGATGCTGTGGTGGGGTGTGGGTAATACTTTCAACGTTTGCTAATTCATGGGTGCCTCTGGATGCCATCTTGACTACTCCTTTGTCTGTTTAAGGCCCCCCGCCCCCCCTATAATTATTATATTTTATTTCGTTTTTGTAATCAATGTTTTACATTTTAGGAGTTGTTTTATACTGTACTATTTTTTATTGAGTTGATTTACTTAATGTAGTTTTGATTACAAAGGATTTTATTTATTTATTTGTTCGGGTTTTATCATATTACAAGTTTTTTGTTCGAGGGGAAAAAGTGGTACAAAACTAATTGAGGTTTACTTATTAATTACTGTATACAATTTCATGTACAAACTACTGACCCATCATCTCGGCAACACACCACCAGCGCCGCCGCACCATCATTCTCTTTTCTTATCAATTCCAACTGCTCTCCCCCCTCCATTCTCTCTCCCTCCTTGAATGACTACTCATTTACTATCAATTAGAGACGAGGTGGTAGTACGTTTTGTATTGGAGGGGTGAAAAGTTTGTTGGTGAAATTCCTGACCCACTTTCCTTTTGGTAGGTAGGTCTAAGAGCTACTTTTTTTTTTTTCCCGGCTTGACAACGTTCGGGCAATTGCATAGATCCATTATGTGAAAATTAGCAAAGCAATGGGTAACCCAGACATGGATTTGGATTTGCAATATTCGATCCATTTAATTAAGACTCACTTTATATGCTCCGAGGAACTTTTCATTCAACTAGTTATGGACTGTTAATTATCGTAAGTTGATACACATGACATGAATACGATGCACGGGTTAGTTATCCTCCTTGGCCTTAGTTTATTCAATTCAGTAATCAGTACCTAGTCTGGAACTTGTTCTCTATTCCCACTTGGAGGAGCTTCAATTCTGGTCTCTTAACGGTTCCCTGAGTTACTGTGGCATCGAGCAAGGATGAGGATTCGAACAATCATCTTCATCTCTGAATATATGTTTTCCCCACCATATCCAGAAAAGAGAAAAAAAAAAAAAAAAAAAAGAAAAAGAAAAAGGAATGATACTCCAATTACGTACCCTGGCGTAGAGTGGAAAGATGGGTGACATATTTCTAAATGGAGTTAATTGGTAAACTTTGGAGGCCAACCCTACCAACCAGACCCACTCCCTCCCTCCATCCATCCCTCTGCTCTCCTCACACTTTTGACTGTTTCCAATATTTATTTGGTTCAATGGCAAGTAGCCTGCCTACCCACCCTCTCCCTATGACATTAGCAGAAACAATAACTCTTAAGCCAAGAAAACTCACCCTCCTCCCGGCCATCCCCCTCCAATGATATGAAATATAGCCCTACGTATAAAGTTTAAACTATCATCACAACATGTCACTTTCATCAAGTTTTGTTAAGTTTTGTTAACCAAATCTTCATGATTGTCATTTTTTCTTTCCCCATTTCTCCTATATAACCCCTCTACCTATTTCCCAATGGAAATATACTATTTTTGGCTTTAAACCATTCACTGCTGCTAACCCCACCCAGAGGCATCTATTGCACACTACTGCATTTCTTCAAGGTACACTCAAAATTTCAGTTCAAATTCTCTCTCCTTTTTTCTTTTCTTTTCTTGTTAAATATCATGCATGTAACATGTATTTGGATGCACCAAACTCGTACCGATTTCATTTTGTTCCTAAAACAGGTTTTTTGGTAAGTTGGTGAGTTTTTGTTTGTTATAATATAATGGAGAATGCTGGCAACAAAAACATGGTTGAGCTCATTGTAAAGCAAAGGGCACCAACTCTAGTCCCACCTGCAGAGGAAACAACCAAGGGTCTGTACTATTTGTCCAATCTTGACCAGAACATTGCAGTCATAGTTCGAACGATTTACTGCTACAAGCCTGATCAGGAGATTGGCAATGAGAATGCTGTTGAAGTGATTAAGAATGCATTGGCAAAGGTTCTTGTTCATTACTACCCGGCTGCCGGGAGATTGACCATCAGCCCCGAGGGGAAGCTGATTGTGGATTGCACAGGGGAAGGGGCTGTTTTTGTTGAGGCTGAGGCTAATTGTACTATTGATGATATCGGTGATAATACAAAGCCTGATCCTGTCACTCTTGGCAAGCTGGTTTATGACACTCCTGGTGCCAAAAACATTCTTGAGATTCCTCCGCTTGTTGCTCAGGTTAGTGCTTTTCTCAAAATTCTTTAATTATTTTTAAACATGTATTACAACTTTTTATCTTTACTTCCAATAATTGGGAGATTAATAATATAATTACACTAATTTAAAAGCTTCAATTTCAATTCATAAGAATAGCCAAATATTTGTAAAACTCAAATCCAACCCAAACCACTTGGCAAAACATGGATAAAATTTGAGTGGATTTTTCCAGTTGTGAGTTATACAATCATCAATATGCAAAATGCGAATTAAACGTTGACATACCTTCAAATCCACCCCACCGATTTGATGTAGACCCCTAATAGCAACCAGCATGGTGTCTCCGAGGAGTGAAAGTGAGTTCAAATCTCATTGCTAAGAGTAATTAAAAACAAAAAAAACCTAAAAGAAACTAAAACGTCATCTGCACTGTATTCAACAAAATGAAACTGGACTTCGCTATGAGGAAGAATCATCTATATTTGCCCTAGGCTATAACGAATATTTGAGGCTGACTGCTTTACAATTTGCCCGTATGATTTTACTTTCAACCCTGCAGTAGTTGTCAAAGATAAACATATATATTGATGTGCTAAACTATTTTACTACATACGTACAGGTAACAAAATTTAAGTGCGGAGGATTTGTGGTTGGGCTATGCATCAACCACTGTATGTTTGATGGGATTGCTGCAATGCAATTTGTTAACTCCTGGAGTGAAACTGCCAGAGGCCTCCCTCTAACAGTCCCACCCTACCTAGACAGAACCATTCTCAAGGCCAGGATCCCACCAAGCATTGACTTCCCCCACCACGAATTTGCTGAAATCGAAGACGTATCAAACACCCTCGATCTCTACAACGAGGAAATGTCTTACCGTTCATTCTGTTTCACTCCAGATGATCTCGACAAGCTCAAAATGAAAGCCATGGAAGATGGGAAATTACCAAGCTGCACTACTTTTGAAGCCCTCTCAGCCTTTGTGTGGAGGGCCAGAACCAAGGCCTTAAAGATGAAGCCTGATCAAGAAACAAAGCTTCTCTTTGCTGTCGATGGACGGTCCAGATTCAATCCACCATTGCCAGCAGGGTATTCTGGGAATGGAATTGTGCTGACAAACTCAATATGTCGCGCTGGTGATCAAGTGGAGAACCCATTGTCTTATTCAGTTAAGCTAGTTCATGAGGCGGTTAAGTTAGTTACTGACAGTTATATGCGATCGGCTATTGACTATTTTGAAGTGACCAGAGCCAGGCCTTCTCTGGCTGCAACCCTCTTGATCACTACATGGTCAAAATTGTCATTTCACACCGCTGATTTCGGGTGGGGGGAGCCATTTTTATCAGGGCCAGTGGCATTACCAGAGAAGGAAGTCATTCTGTTTCTGTCTCATGGGAAAGGAAGGAAAAGCATCAATGTGCTACTGGGATTGCCTGCTTCTGCCATGAAGACATTTCAAGAACTTGTGCACATTTAAAGCATTCAGGATTTTCTGATCGCATGGCTGATTATAGTTGAAGATTCATGCGTCACGTCCCATGGATTTTCTTTACTTTGGTGATTTCAATTCAAAGTGTTATTTTTGTTTGTTAAAATTTATATACATGTAAACTAGGCGCTATATTCACCATCATACGCTATTGGTTCCAACTCAAGTCGATGTATGAAGACTTTGTGAATTTGTATCAACAATTTATGTGAAAGAAAGCACGATTTATTTCCCCTATTTATGAAATCTCTACTACTAGCTTCTGTGCTTTTCCTTTAGTTCTTTCTGAAAAATGCTTCAATCATAGCTAGCTAGAAGATATAGCATTAAAGTGTTAATGTTATCTTGACAAATATTAACAGATCGAATTGATGTACGTGATGCTGCTGCAGGGTGTTGTATTCCTTAAGCTGTTGTGCTCTTAATTGCTCTCATCTCTCCCTCTTCAATGAAACAAAAGGCAATCGATCGGATCGATACGCAGCAAAAGCTAAATTATCCTCTCTCAAATTGGACAATAAAATAATCAATCATTCTTAAATTGAATGATAAGGTAGGTAACCTTATATTTAATTTGCTTGAATAACTAAAACTAAATTAGTGTACGATGGATAAAATCTTTAGTATGTATGACAACGTTAACTCGTATATATATATATATATGTTGGAAAGATAAAATTTTTGATCATCTCTTGCCCTTCACATATATATATATATATCCATAAAAGGCAGATAGTCAAGCACAAATTAATCTTACCCCAATTTAAGGTATAAAAAATTTATTTATCTAATTACAAAGTTGAGAAAGCTATCCGTTGATGATCTCATTTCTATACTCTTTCTGCGAAATAACTTAAGAGAATGATTAAACCATTTTACTTTATATGAAGGAGTAATAAATAATAAAGGGGACTCTATTTTCACTACGAATTTTGCTTATCCACTATATTTGTTCACAATATTAGTTAAATTAATTATTGTTATAACATAATTGTCCTTCAAATACTTGTCTTGTTTAATAATTATATCTATTTGTAAACACTAAATTTTTTTACTTTGTATCATCTTTTATTTCTCATTCAATTCACACAATGGAACGAATAGTTGAAGAAAACTACTTCCTCTGTTTCAATCAAAGAGTTTACTTTTGATTTTTTTTTTTATCAACTCAATTAAAGTTTGACCAACGATTTACATAAACTTATTAATAGTTGTTTTTACAAAGTCATAAGATTGTAATTTATAGTAATCTTAATGTAGTTTATAGAGAATGAGATTTTGTTGTCCAAAACATAATTAAAGTATGTTAACTTTTGATTTGATTTGATTTAATTACAAGTTGATTTTTTAAAATAGAAAATGCACTCTTTGGTCGGAATGGAGAGGAGCATAAGTTACCCCCATTTTCTTCTTGGTGGGAAAAGAACCTAGGCCTATTATTACTTTTCTTTTAGCTATTTCTTTTCTCTATTCTAATTTTGTTCACATAAAATCTTTTATTTTCTGATGCATGATTCATTTAATTTATTTGGGAAGACAAGAAAAAAAAAATACTACAAAGGGAAACAATAAGATATCATCGAAGGGCAATTGTGTTAAAATGTTGATCAATCTAATAAAATATTAATGAATGTAGTGGACTAGTAAAACTTATAATGAATATGTATGGATTAATTTTTCCTAAATAAAAATCGTAACGTAGACCAAATTATTTGTGATCTTGTTCTGTGGGTGGAACCTCTTAGAGCCTGTTTGGTGTAGCGTTTTCAGTGTTTTTTCTAAAACGCAGATTATTTAAAACGCGATTTTTTTCTTTATAAATACGTTTGAGATATTATCTCAAAACACAGATTTTTATTTCCTACTGTGTTTTAAAATCTACGTTTTGGGAAAAAGCTAGAAATTTTAGCGTTTTAAAACGCTACTGCGTTTTGAATACGCTACTTTTTATAACACAGTATTGAAACGCTAAGTTAAGGAATAAGCTGCGTTTTAACCCTGCATTTTGACCAAAATGCACGAACAAATGCGCTCTTAATTTCATTCATATTACCTTAACTCAAGATCTCCGCTAGACTTGTGCCCTACGCATTAATAAGGATCATCCAACTTGTAAAATACTTTCTCCGTCTCGGATAAATGTTTCTACTTTTTATTTTAGAGAAAAAATATATTTTTGACCATCGTACAAATTGGGGATAACCGATTTGACCAACATACTTCTAATATCCAAAATATAACCAACTTACTCACAATTTGAGTGCGATGTGGTCCTTACCGTTAATGCCCCATCTAATTTTTTAACGGTCGTTAATGTTACATCTATTTTTTTTAATGGTACTACTGACGTGGACTATGTGGGCCCTTATCTCGTGTAAATGACTGCTTGTGTGGACTATGTGTGCTTAGTTGTACCAAAAAAATAATAAATTAAAATTATAGTATAATATTCTATCAAATTAATGAAGATACCTATTCATCATAATTATTTTATCAATTTTTTTTTGTACAACTAAGCACACATAGTCCACGCAAGCAGCCATTTACGCGAGCTAGGGACCCACATAGTCCACGTTAGCAGTTCCGTTAAAAAATGAATGAGACATTAACGACTGTTAAAAAATTAGATGGGGTGTTAATGGCAAGGACCACATCGCACTCAAATCGTGAGTACGTTGGTCATATTTTGGATATTAGAAGTATGTTGGTCAAATCGGTTATCCCCAATTTGTACGATGGTTAAAAATATAATTTTTCCTTTATTTTGGGATATCCAAACTAATTTTGCTAAAGACTTTTGATGTATTTATTCTCTACCATTGTTTCCAATATATCCTTAAATTTTTATTTAATATTGCACATTCTAGAGAAATCCTATTATTTAGAGTAGTTGAACTCAATTAATGTTTATGGGTATTATCGTCAGAGCATATTTTACAGCACATCATTAATTATGTTTCTTAATACATGTACTTTATAAACTAGGAACATTTATCTGGGACGGAGGGTAAAATACAAAAAACTCCCATGTGGTTTCACCCCTTATACTCACTCCGTCCCTAATTATTGTTTTTTTTTTGGGTCTATTTTAAAATAATTATCTTATTTGAAAGTTTTTTTTAGTACAACACTTTTATTCTTACTTTTTTTTTCTTATTTGAAATATGGACCACATGCACATGGACATTAAAAAAAACTACACACTATAATAATATTAATAATCAAGTTAATTATTTTTTCTTAATCCGTGTGACGAGTGAAATAAGACAACAATTTAGGGACGGAAGGAGTATCATTTTATCTGAAAAAAACCCACACAAACTATTCAATTTTGGCACTTTACTACAATCCAAGATCAAATTAAATGGCTAACGGTACTGCTTGTTAAGTGACAATCACGTGATCCATACAACCTTCCATTTAACTAAAATACCCTCAATTAATCATTTAAAAGAAAATAAGTGAAATCAGCTGACATAAACACATCTCCTTACCTCCAAATCATTCAACAAAAGCAATTTAACTTAAATTGTACTCCCTCCGCTCCTATATAATTGTTCTCATTGACCGAGTACAAAAATAAAAAAAAAAATTAATTAACACTATTATAAATATTAGTATAATATATAATTTATTATAAAATTCTTATATATGTGGTCACAATTAAAGTGTAAAAAAAAATGACAATTATTTAGGAACGGGGAGAGAGAGAGAGAGAGAGAGAGAGAGAGAGAGAGAGAGAGAGAGAGAGAGTAGTAACTCACACAATATTTTGATGTCAAAAGAAAAGAATTAGACTTGCATACGAAAACAATTGCCTTCAGTTGCAAGCAAGCAAGCAATGTCTGTAAAGTACGTTGGGTGAAAGTGCATCGAAAATCCCTTAACTATGGCCATTTTGCAGATTCGATGCATGTAATGTAATAAAGAAGTTTTGAATAAAATTCCTAAAGTCAATTTTTGCTAAATTTAGCTCCCTAGCTAGCTACCTCGTTAAACTAAGACCGTTATATTAGTATGGGCGTTGTATATGTCCACATTTTGAAGGGTAAAATAAGTAAAGATCATGACAATTTTGAAAATAAAATTTTCTATGTAAACTTTTCTTTAATACCTAATATAAACAAGTCAATGGATAAACAATTTTTGTAATAGAAATAACTTCTTTCATATATATATATATTTTTTTAAACAGAAGGAATTGAATATATAGCGATAATTGATACGAACTTTAACAGATAAATCTTACTCGATCTAAAATTAATCATCATAATCTAAGGGCCGGGTGAGCATGAGGATGATGGAGAGTAGTTACGTACCGAAATCGAACTCTGAACATGGAGATCTAGCGAGCGAGCGAGAATTATTTTCTAGATTACCATAATCTAAGTATGAATATAATTTGAAGATTGGGAAATCTACTCTTAATTATAATAATCTTTTTAATTTGTACAAGGAATAAATAACTGTAACTCAGTATTTTTACTTGTAACGTCTCTTAATTTGTGATCTCTAATTAGTTTTGACACACATGCACGATTTCAATTTAAAACGTGTTGCTCTAATTAAAAATATTGAATATTTTCTTAACATACAAGAGAGACGTATATATTCGCTTGTGTTTCCGGATAGAACGCATGTAACATTTTGATGTTTGAATGATTGATATATATATATAGTTACTAATAGCCAAATTAAACGAAAATTGTTTGGTATACAAAATACTTTACTACTAGTATTATAAGATTGAGATACACGATCGACCATATTATCATATATATAGTCATACATATTTTAATTCCAACTGGAAATATTTATACTATTTAATTAATTACAATTTAACTGAACTCGATCATGAGTCAGATTAATTAAGGCTAATTAAGGTTAATTCATCTTAAGCAGCCTAGACGGGGTGAGAAAAGCATAAGAAGCATAGCCCTTAGCCATATCACTGTTTCCCAAACGACGGCTCGGATTGAAAGGACTGCAAGCAAACCCACAGCCATCATGGTAAGTCTCATTACCACTCTCCATCTCCGCCATAACTTTGTAAAATAGGTCAACCTCACACGGTAGCAAAATAGGGCCATCACTATTGTACCCATATTCCGCTTCGGCATCTTCAAGCAACATCTCGAACAACGGGTGGTTTGCATACTTGGCCTTGATTGCAAACCTTTGTTTCTCCGGTCCCACGTAGACGGAGAAGCAACCTTCTGGTGCAACTTGTTGATGTGCTTTGCGCTTTCCTTCTTTTTTCATGGAGACCCCGGCGTGCCATGATTTGCTCTTCTTTGACAAGGAAGGAGATTTCTCTTTCCTTTCCTTTGGAATGGATCGACACCTCTCCCATGTCTTGACAAGAAAATTTTTCTTATTCCCACCTCTAGTACTGCTATCCAGCTTGGAAGAATCCATTGAATTGAAAGATTTTGACCCTAGCTGTTGAAAAATAAATAATTTAGTTGGAACTTAAATTGGAGACAAAGTTTAGGTTATTCAACCTCTATCGTAGGCTAAATTGAACAAAGACCTCATCCTTGGCCTCGATGAATTGCTCATATTCTCTTATGAATATGTTTACTGGAAAAAAGGTTTGAGGAGTACATAAAAACAATTAAGTGACAACAAAGAAAGAGAGAGAGAGAGAGAGATGAGGAACAACTTAAGCTATGAATTAATAGAAGGGTGTATCAAGAAATGAAAGACATGAAAAGGATATATATATATATAGAAGCAAGATAGGTAGGTAATTGGGAAAGAGGGAGGATAAGAGTTTGGGAAGTGGGCGGGGCGCGGGGAGTTGTTAACTGGCTGGGCATGCATCTCTCTGTCTAGGAGAGGCTAAACTGATGCGTTACAAAGCCCCATACCATTACTATTTACCCACATAGATACTCCTCATTATGTCGCCTTTAGTCAACGCATAAAGCTTAGCTTGGAGTTGGAGCCACAAAATTAGTATAAAAAAGCAAACCGACCGAGAGAGAGAGAGAGAGTATTTGTCACACACAACACAGTATATGGACAAAACTAAAAACCGAGCCACTTCTACTAAATTCAACGCCTACGTGTGGTGGAAAATTTTGGCTAACCACAGCACAACAGAATATTAAAGTCATATCTTTAACATATGGTGTTTCTGGAAAATTTTGCCTAACCACAGCACAGAGTATTAAAGTCATATCTTTAACATATGTTTCTTCTCTCTCTCTCTCTCCTTCAAAATGAATTTGTTGGTAATAAATTTTTTGAGAGTATTTGTTAAGAATCTAAATTTAAAAAGATTACCACTTTCGTGAATTTGAAGGATAATTTTAAATAAAAATAGAATTTTATTGAGATTTCTCTAAATGAAAATTATGTGTATTGAAAATTATCTTTATGTACTCCCTCCGTTTTGACCAAAAGTCCGTTTTTTATTTTTAAAAGTTAATATGTGACTAAATCAAATTAAAATTTAACATATTTTAATTATATTTCAAAAATAAAATCTCATTCACTAAAAACTACATTAAAATCATATAAAATTTCGTAAGAATTGAAAAAATAACTTTTAATTATAAATCTTTACTCAAAATTTAACCAAGTTAAGCAATAAAGTCACACTAAGACTATTTGAATAGAGAGAGTATAAATTAACTGGGAAAATGCTAAGATATCTAGAGTTTCTTCTAAACGCATCCACAAAAATAATGTGGCATGAAATCTACCCTTTATTAGATTTTCATTTGTGCTTATGAAAGAGTTCTAATATTCTTGGTTAGGGGGTTAGAAAATTAATTAATTAATGCGCATTGAATCTGTAACTTCTTTAATTAGACATTAAAGAAATAATCTTAACACACTCGTTACCATAAATCTATAGTTAAAATACTCCTCCGTTCTTCCTAAAGAGTCAACGTTTGAAAAGTCTAATTATTAAGTGATATATTAGTGTCATTGAAGTTAGTTATAATGACAAAAATACTTAATCAGAACCAAGATGATTACAACACAAGTGGAGGGTAAAAATGAAAGATTATAAAAATTGTAAGCATAATTTTTTGAAAGTGAATTTTTTAAGTAAAATATCATAAAATAATATAGTGAACTCTTTGCCTGAAACGGAAGAAGAAATTTTTTAAGTAAAATATCATAAAATAATATAGTGAACTCTTTGCCTGAAACAAAAGAAAGATTTTTTAAATAAAATATTATAAAATAATATAGTGAACTCTTTGTATGAAACGAAAGAAGTATCTGCTGGCATGGAGGCTGTGTGCGTGGGAGACAATACTTATGGGAGAGAAGAAAGGAGGTTTCCATATTCGGAGTACCCCAATGTCGTCGCGCGTGGAGATAAGCCTAAGTCAACTTGGAGGGGGAACTAGTAAAAAGAAACTTAAAAATACCAATTATGACATTTTATTTTTTTTAAAAATTTAATAAGCTTAATTTACTTTATTTTCTTACACTTTAATAATTTCATTTGAACTTTTTCAATCAATAAATTCATTGATTGAGTGAGCTTATTGATTCTATAGTTCAAGTAGAGTGATTAAATAGCGAAAAAAAAAGTAAAATAAATTTAATAAATTTTAGGTGAAAATAGAGTGACTAAATTAATATTTAAACCTAAAAAAAAAAAGGAAAAGAAAAGAATTGGAGCGGGAGAGTTGTTGGGATCGATGAGTAGAGAGTTGAATTGTTTTTTTGGTAGAAGTTATGTTTTTAGTTGAATTAGAAAAAAAGAAGAAGAGATTATACGACCATCATTTCCAACAAAAGTGAAAAACTGTTGGGTCCTGCATATTAATTTTCACTCAGTTTAAAGAGTGTATTTCATATTTTTAAATTAATATGTATATAAATATATTTACTCCATTATTCAGTTTATTAATATTAATTTTTTTACAATAAAATTTTAATCACTCAGATTTAATTTAGACTAAACATAGTATAAACAAGTTTATAACATATACCTTAAGAATACATGTCATCTTTATTTTTATCATAATTAATATAAGTATATATTTAAATAAAATGTAATTATGTTATCAAACAAAATGCATATATTTACATAATTAAAATAGAAGGATTAAATTGAAGTTCGTAGGAGTATTAAATTATTAATTACCACAAGCTAGATTGCTGCTTGCTTATACATCCCATTTTCCCTTTGAAATTTTCAATTAAAAAAAGAATTGATGTCAGCTATATATATATTACTCCATAATATATACATATGGAGGGAGGTTAACAAAACAAGTATTAACAACTCTACTAATCCATGCAGTTACTTGACGGAAAAGGCGGTCAAGAAAAAACAAATTAAATGACATTATAACTTAACTATATATAAACAACAGGTCAGCAATCAGCATCAAGACGTCAAACCCTCAAACTTTTCAATTGACTTCGACTTCTCATTTCTAAATTACACTTTAAATAATATATAAATAAATTACTTGCTTCTCATTTGACACGTATATAAGTTGGAGGGCTCAATAAGCCAATTACTTATTATAGTCAAAACTCAAGAGATGTCATGTCATAAATTAATTATTATCGTAATTATGATTTTTTATTATTACTCCTTATAAAGAATTTACTTTTAATTTTTTGGGATCAACTTAATTAAAGTTTAATAAAAATTTTACATAAATTTATTTATTTTTACAAAATTATAAAAGTTATAATCCATAATATTCTTAATTTAGTTTTTAATTAATGAAATTTTATTTCCTAAAATATAGTAAAGTATGTAAAATTTTGATTTGATTTACTTACATGTTGATTTTTTTTTTAAAAAAGTGGACTCTTTATCTGAAACAAAGAGAATATTTATTATGGTATTATCTGGGCGGCCATTTTTTTTTTCTTTCTAACTTGTATATATAAACTAGGGGTGAAAGTGGTTCGATTTGAGCCAAAACCGCAAATCGAACCACCCCCTAACGGTTACATATTTTTCAAACCGAACCGAACCGTCACAAACTTCAAACCGAACCGAACCGAATCGATCGGTTCGGTTCGGCGGTTTAATTATTTAAATATTAAAAAAAACTTTTAAATAAAAAAATATACTTTTAACACAAACTAAATAATTTAAAGTCAAAAAATTAACTTCAAAATTACAATAATTCAATCAAAATGTAGGCAAACAACACCAACTTTCTTGTTAAATTCAATTACTAATTATTAAATAATAATAAATATATATACTTATAAAATAAAAAATAAAAATTAAATGGTGGTGGTTCAGTTTGGTTTGGTTCGATTTGGTTCGACATAAAAACCGCAAACTAAACCGAACTGTTCGGTTTATAAAATTTTCAAAACAAAACCAAACCGTCCTAACCCAAAACTGAACCGAACTGACCTATTCAGTTCGATTCGATTCGATGATTCGACGATTCAGCCTTACACCCCTAATATAAACAACTCTAAGGAAACAAAATTGGGTTGAACTTGTTGTTGTGTCGTCTAGGGGTAAAGGTGGTTCGGTTTGAGCCAAAACTGCAAACTGAACAACCCCCTAACGGTTCCACATATTTCAAACCGAACTGAACCGAACCGCCACAAACTTCAAACCGAACCGAACCGATCGGTTCGGTTTGGTTCCGCGGTTTAATTATTTAAATATTTCAAAAAAGAAAAAAATTTAAATATCAAAAAAATACTTTAACATAAACTAAATAATTAAAAGTCAAAAAATTAACTTTAAAATTACAATAATTCAATCAAAATATAGGCAAACAACAATAATTTTCTTATTAAATTCAATTACTAATTACTAAATAATATATATATATAAAAATAAAAAAATAAAAATTAAATGGTGGTGGTTCGATTCGATTCGATTTGACACCAAAAACAGCAAACCGAACCGAACCGCTCAATTTATAAAATTTTCAAATCTAAATTAAACCGTCCTAATCCAAAACTGAACCAAACTTACCGATTCAATTCGATTCGATAATTCGACAATTCAAACTTACACCCCTAGTTACACTTCCTAAAGAAGATATGGGAGCACATAAAATTTGACGACCCCCTAATAAGTTAGGCATAAGTCATACCCCACCCGCAGCTGTTCATTTATATTTATATATGATTATTTTTTGGAACAAATAAAAATGGAAGAAGACTATTTTTGGCACAGAGGGATTATATCATAAAGATACGGCTACAATTGACTTTCTCAATCCTAAAATAAGGAGTATCTAACACTAAGGATTCCTAATTCTTTTTGATTTTTCGTTTTCAATCAAAAGACTTAAAACAAGTTTATTTTTTGTAATTTTTTTTTTTTAAGGAGAAACAGCCGTAACTTGCTATAGTGAAAACAAATATTAAATTTTTTTTTTTTTGACATCATGTGGTCATATTGCACGTAAGATTAAATTGATGCAGATGGATATCCAATGCTAGATCTGATTGCATCTAAGAGCCCGTTTGGTACAGCGTTTACAAAACGCAGCGTTTTAAAAAATACAGTGTTTTAAAACGGAGGTCTTTCCTTATAAATACGTTTGGGATATCACTTTAATACGCAGCTTTTTTTTCTTAGGAGCGTTGTGAAACCTGCATTTTGGGAAAAAGCTGGGAATTCCAGCGTTTTTTTTCTTAGGAGCGTTGTGAAACTTGCGTTTTGGGAAAAAGATGGGAATTCCAGCGTTTTAAAACGCAGTTGCGTTTTGAAAACGCTGCGTTTTCTGCCGCAGTATTGAAACACATTTTTTGCAAATAAGAGCCCGTTTGGTCGAGCGTTTTAGCCAAAACGCAGGGATAAAACGCTGCTTATTTGCAAGAAATGTGTTTTAATACTGCGGCAGAAAACGCAGCTGCGTTTTAAAACGCTGGAATTCCCAGCTTTTTCCCAAAACGCTGGTTTTAAAACGCTACTACAAAAAAAAGCTGCGTATTGAAGTGATATCCCAAACGTATTTATAAGGAAAGACCTCCGTTTTTAAAACACTACGTTTTTTGAAACGCTACGTTTTTAAAACACTGTATTTTATAAACGCTGCACCAAACGGGCTCTAAGCTGCGTTTTGACCAAAACGCTCTACCAAACGGGCTCTAATTGATATTTTTGTAGCAATTTAATTAGTTCACCAATACGAGAGAAGAATGGATTATCCAACAACTGTGACCTACCTTTGAGATTCTTTTTTGTTAATTTTTGTTATATAATTAACATAGCAACCACAATTTTAATTAATAGACTTCAACCTGATTCAATAATAGTTTGCTTTGAGAGTTTTCAGATATTTTAATTAACTAACTTCAACTTAGCAACAAAAGTTATGTTCTGAGTGCATTATTTATATTCACGTTCGTTCTTGCGACTTGCAAGCGGTTGGAAGAAGGCTTTAAAATACTACTAAACCTAAATGAATTTTGTCAACAATGAGATCGATGTTGCTATTGATCACGCAAAAAAGGTGTTGATGACCATGCCCGTTCCATGTAAGAGCCAAGTGTATAGTTTAGTAGGATTCCGGCTAATGTTGCTGGAATTGCTCTTGTCGCGTTCTTGAAGAAAGAAGATGTGAAAGCCTGTGATTAACAGAAAGCACCGCGCGTTAAGGAGGTTGGGATGTCCCAACGATAACCATCCAGTGTGAGAAGTAACAATACTTTAGAGAAAAAATAATGCTCAACAGAGTATAGCTTTAGTATAATTTGTACATACCTTTTAATGTCTTTGGTGTTACTACTTATAAGGGAATAGTTTGCAACCCTAGATAGTTTCGGATTAGGTAATCGTGATGAGATCTCGTAACTTACAGATCACGGTAGTATATGCTTGTCAAGGACTGTTGGGAAAGTTGTGTTGTAATAGGATTCTGCTCAGTTGAGTGATAGTTCCACGATGGACTCTATTTATGCCGAGCTGAACGGTGGCGCAATGGTCGAGGATGTTATGAGCTGCTTAAGTGGTCGGCCTAGGATATACCTAGGTCGCACTATTAGCTTGGCGAGGAGGCCAGCGGATCCAGTATGTGGATTCCAAGTGTTTGAAGGCGACCTGGTTGATCATGGTCCCCAGGTCGTTAAGGTCGAACTCGCGCCATTGTCTACCTCGAGCTCGCTCTATGGATGACCTCATCAACAGCCACCTGACTTGCCTGGTCGTGGTGTTTAATGCCACGTGTGAAGACTAGGACTGAGCCCGTTTAGTAGCCCCTTACTTTTCAAGGAGAGGATTCATCCTCGAGGTGGCAAGTAAATTGTTTGTTGACTGCCGAGCTGTCCCATCACAAGGTCGCCTAGCCTCGGTTTGGTTTGCAATTAATGGCTGTCCTCGGGAGATTTGTTATTTTTGAGTAGTGTGCGTAATCATTGATGAGGAAGTCGAGGTTGGCATAGACGGCGTGTCTTTTCAAATTAAAAAAAAAGAGGTGCAAAATCCTTCAAAACATCGTTGTGCCGAGATCCGCGTGTTTTTACGCGGGTTGACCCGACCACTTCGGGTCCTCTATATAAGCGGGGTTTACCCCAATTTCTTTCCTTTACCAGAAAATTTCAACTTCTCCATCAACCCTAGGCAATTTCTAGTGAGTCATTCATCTTCAAAACTTGACTTTCAGGCCAATTTCCAGTGTTTTCTCACCGTTCCAAGCCATAGGTTAGTTTCTTCCCTTACTCTACTCAATTTCTTTCCATTTTCTTAGGATTTTGGTGCATTTTTTGAGTTTTCGCAGTTGTGACCTCCATTTTTCGGTGACGGTATATTTCTGGGTAGGGTTTCGATATGGTAGGAGTTAGGGTTTTGGGCGACTTTGTGTCCTGTGAGCTTTTAGCTATCGAGCTAGCTTATAGGTTTGCTGTCTAGGTCGTTAAGTGGGAATTCCCAACACGTAACCATTTTTGTTTTAAGTTCTTCCTCCTTATCACCTATCGCGAACATGAGGGTTGTACCGATCAGGGACCCCTGTTTGCCAGGCCTCAAAAGGGGAGAGCCATCTATAAATTAGAGAATGGTGATTGAAAGGTCGTTTTACCAAGCGAAGCTAGGAATTTGCTGCTCGGGTGGTGGGCGAACTTTGATGGTTTGGTGATCCCCGAGGATAATTCATATAAGGTCGCAGATATTCCCTTCGGGACTTCAATGAGGATTATTGAGAAGTATAACTGCGCCATGATCGGGTAGTTGTATTTGTACTTCGATGAGAATCGAGTAGCTAGCTCGTGGTGTTGCGAACATTTTTGTGGTAGCTACCTCCTTGAGCTCCTATCCCCTTGTGGCCAATCATGTTCTTCGTGCTCAACAAAAGAAGAGGAAAATATCTAAGGCTACTACTGATGACGAGGATGTTGCTTAGCAGGCCTTCCATGATTGGAGGAACAAAATGACGGTGACCGATTTGGATTACTGGATGAGGAAGTACCTTTGCAACTCAGAGGACTATCGGGGTTATGTGCCTAACCTTGACCTCGGTTTGGAGGAATTAAGAACTATAAGGGGACGAGTGGGTTTCTAACTGAGCTTCTTTGAGCTAGGACTTCGGTTTCCTTTGGACCCCTTCATCTGCAAATTCTTGGATGTTACCTCCACCGTCCCCCTCGATCTCTCTTGGAATACTATGAGCTGTTGAGCCTTGTAACAAAACAATGATTCCTTCTTGATAACCGTTTTTGAGATCTTATTGGGCCTGTTAGCCTTTAAACAATTATTCTGTTAAAATGATTCACCTCTCTCAATGATGCGAGCTGCTATTTTGGGATAATTTGTTATTTGTATATCATCCTTCTGCTTTCTGCATTTGACCTCCTCACTGTGGTGTGTTTTATTGTATACTTTTCATCTTGTTTTGCTTAGGAACTTAGGCCCTTCTGCGGCCTTTCTTAACGATGTGAAGGCCAGGTTGAAATAGCGAAGTGTCTATTGAACTTATGACTTAGTTTTTAATTTTATGATCTTCTTCAACATGGTAAAGAGTAGGTCGTAACTCAACCTCGACATGGCGAGGTGCCTTTTAGTTTTTAGGACTTAAAGTCCCTAATATTACGATCTTCTTCAACATGGCGAGGAGCAGGTCGTAACTTGACCTCGGCATGACGAGGTACCTTTTAGTTTTTAGGACTTAGGTCTTCTTCAACATGGTGAAGAACAAGTCGTAACTTGACCTTGGTATGACGATGTGCCTTTTAGTTTTTAGGACTTAGGTCCCTAATTTTTCGATCTTCTTCAATATGGTGAAGAGCAGGTCGTAACTTGACCTCGGCATGGCGAGTGCCTTTTAGTTTTTAGGTTGTTCGTTTTTCATGATTTTTCTCATCATGGCAAGGAACAGGTCGCGATCTTTGAATGATCATGCATGCAATGACCATTCGACTAATATATAAAAGAGAAAATATAAGGTTTGAGTAATTCGCCCTTTTTTATTGATAAGGTTCTCAAAGTACAAAACTAATACATTAATGATAGTATTTTTTCAAGTGGTTGGCATGCGGCATGCCATGGGTTCCTAAGCGGAGTACTATCTTACTCAGCTAGCTGATATGTCCCCTCTCGAATAATGCCTGTCACCTTGAATGAGCCTTCCCAGTTCAGAGATGGCTTGTTTCTGCCAGCATTTATGCCCGTGACTTATATTTTTCTAAGTACCCAATCTCCAACGCTGAAGGATCTCGTCTTGACTCGGTTGTCATGGTGAACTTTGGCGAGTTACTTGTAGCTAATCATCCTGAGCCTTGTTTTCAGCCTTCTCTCCTCCAAGAAATCGAGGTCCAGCCCCCCGAGCTGTGATGTTGTCGAGCTCGTCGAAGTAAGCTACCCTCATAGTCAGTAAGGCCATCTCTACTAGTGCCACGACCTCCGACTCGTAAGCATGCCAATGTAAAAGGAGTCTCTCCGGTTGAACCTCGAACTGATGTGCGAATACTTTATAGTACAATGGGTAGATCGTCCACCATTTTCCTTTCTTCTCGTCCAAGTTCCTTTTCAGTGCATGGAGGATCTTTTTGTTCCTGGCTGTGGCCTGGCCATTACCCTGGGGATGAGAAATCAAGGACTTCCAGTGCTTTACGTTCATCTGCTCACATCTTTCAGTGAACTTAGTGGAGAATTGGGTGCCATGGTCGGAGACGATGGCTCGGGGTAGCCCAAATCGGCACCAAATGTGATCATGTATAAAACTGATTGCTTTCTCCTCGATTATGGTGGCCAATGGCTTTGCTTCAACCCATTTTGTGAAATAGTCTACCGCCACAATCAAGAACTCACAGCCCCCTCTAGCCTTTGGAAAAGGTCCTATGAGGTCGACCCCCACATGTCAAAGGGCCAAGCTACGACCACTGGTGTTTGTGGAGCCGATGATAATCTGGGAATGTAAGCAAACCTCTGGCATTTTTTACATCTTCGCATATAGGCCTCGACATCCTTCCAAAAGGTCGGCCAGTAGTAGCCATGAAAAATAATTTTATCGACTAAAGACCTTGCACTTGGGTGTCCATTGCATACCCCCTCATGAACCTCCGTGAGCAGGTCCTTAACTGTTTCTGGTCGAACACATCTGAGCAGGGGTTTTATGAACGACCTTTTATATCGCACTGCTACTACCACCATGTACCGAGCTGCTGTCTTTCTGAACATCTGGGCCAGGTTTCTTTCTGCGGGTAAGGTTTCGTGCTCGATGTAGTATTGTATCTCGTCCACCTAACATCTTCATGTATGGTTTACTAACATAATTTCTTCCTTGTTAATTGATGGGGATTCGAGGAATTCTATCCAAACTTCTGAAGGGATGTCGCTGATTTCTGAAGATGCGACCTTTGATAAGTAATTAGCCGTGTGTTTTCTGTTCTGTCCACCTGTTCTATTTCCCAATATTTAAATTTATCAAGTAGTTATTTTGACAAAGCTGGGAGTCATTGAAGATGACGACTTATCTTACGCTTACCCTAAGCTTTAGTGCGAGCTCCATCCCGGCTATTAAAGCTTAGTATTCTGCTTGGTTATTTTAGGTGGGAAAATTGAAATGCAGTGCTTTACTGATCTCTTCCCTCTCTAGTTGGTACAGGGATAGACTTGCCCCACTGCCTGTTTTACTTGAGGAGTCGTCGACGTGAAGTGTCCAGTGGTGAGATGGTCGCCGCTATGAAGAACTTGCAACTTTCTTTTTCTTGGGCGGGCTAGGAGGGCTTTTCGAAGAGCTCGGTCTGGCCATCATGGTGGTCAGACCTTGATCTTCCTTGACAAACAAGGTCTCTGCTATGAAATCTGCGGTTTGGTTCAGTTTTATAAACCGAGCGGTTTGGTTCGGTTTGCGGTTTTTGGTGCCAAACCGAACCAAACCAAATCGAATCGAATCACCACCATTTAATTTTTTTATTTATATATATATTATTTAGTAATTAGTAATTAGTAATTGAATTTAATAAGAAAATTATTGTTGTTTGCCTACATTTTGATTGAATTATTGTAATTTTAAAGTTAATTTTTTGACTTTTAATTATTTAGTTTATGTTAAAAGTATTTTTTTTATATTTAAAAGTTTTTTCTTTTTTGAAATATTTAAATAATTAAACGGCGGAACCGAACCAAACCGATCGGTTCGGTTTGAAGTTTGTGGCGGTTCGGTTAGGTTTGAAATATGTGGAACCGTTAGGGGGTGGTTCGGTTTGCGGTTTTGGCTCAAACCAAACCAGACCGAACCACCTTCACCCCTAGGCCTAGGATATACCTAGGTCGCACTATTAGCTTGGTGAAGAGGCCAGCTGATCCGGTATGTGAATTCCAAGTGTTTGAAGGCGACCTGGTTGATCCTGATTCCTAGGTTATGGATGACCTTATCAGCATCCAACTAGTGTTTAATGCCACGTGTGAAGACTTGAACAGAGCCCGTTCAACTATTAATTATGAATTCCTTGCTAACAAATGTAACGTAACATGTATGCATGAATCTATGAAATCATCCCATCCTTATTTCGAAACAAAAAAAAAATGTAAAATTAAAATAAACAAATAAAACTGAATAATGCAGGAGGCCTAGCTATTTAGACTTGGCACGCGCCCAATCTTTGTTTATTTTATGACACTGTCCAGTAAACCCTATAATAGATTGAATGACTTCATTTTGCGTGTTTCTCTTGAACGCAGGCCTTATCCGACTACTTGTATTAAATTTGACGATTATATCTAAAAAGCACATTTAAAACTCCAATTAGAATGAAAAAGAAAAACTTCCAGGTGAGTACATGATGACATTAGAAAACCAAGATCTATCTATCTATCTATCTATATTTTCATCTAGAGATTGATATATTATATCTACAACGTTTACTTTTGACTAGGGGTTGTATCGTTTTGATCAAAATAACTTCTTAAAAATAGAAAATGATTTTGATGAGTGGACGACTGCTTATTTTGATGACAAACCGGGGTTGACCTGAGTGGAGGACTGTTTATCTTGTTTTCAAAAGAAAAAATTTCATTCCACTAAAAACTACATTAAAATTACCATGAGATTACAACTTTTATTACTTTGTAAAAACAAATAAATGCATCAGTCAAATTTTAATTAAGTTGACACAAAAAAGTCGAAAGTAAACTCTTTGATTGAAATAGAGGGAGTAACTCAAGGTTCATTTCTCAAAATGAAGGAGGTTCATTTTTCTTATTGTAATGTTTATTTAGACTTTATATGGTCAGAAAACTTATACTAGTATTATATTTTTCTTAATTTCCATTTTTCATATTCGTGTCTCCTTTTTCTTCACATTTTCTAAATACATCTCCGCCAACACTTTGTGAACATGGAAGCAAAATAGGGCAATTAATCAGTATTGTGCCCATATTCAAATTCAGCATCGTCAAGCAACGTCGTCTTGAATAACGTACGGGTAATTCTCCAGTCCCACTTAAAACTGATCGAATGTGTGTATAATTTAATAAAATCCTCTAGCTGGGTGCAACTTGGTCTATATATTATGTGCTTAGCACTTTCTTAATTTCTTTTTTTCATCATGAAGACTACTGCAGAAGGCCATGAATTGCTCTTGGTAAGGAAGATTTAATTGTATTTTTAGAGGAATCAATTAGAAATTAAACTTATGTAAGATTCTAGCTGTTTGTTTCAACAGAAAATAATTAAGTTAAAAATTATACATAATTTAGGTTATTCAATAGGCCATATATATAATTGTGTTGCTCATATCTATTATGAATTCATCGTAACAAAGAAGTTGAAAATAAATGAAAAAATAAATCGAGTGTATATATATAAGCAAAAGCTATGAAATGAGAAGGTTTTGTGTATAAAGAATTGAAAGCCATAATTATAAAGGATAAGAATATATATAATAGCTAGGCGTGGAGATGGGTGCCATCTGTATAAATGACTCCAATCATAAGATTAAAAAAATTAGAAAACACAAATTTATTACTAATGAGTATTTATTTTAAAATAATTTTGTATTTACATTTACGTTAATGGTTTACTAAAATAAATAAAAAGTTTAAAATTAAGTTTCGTGTTTAAGATGAGTTCTTAAGTCGTAAGTTAAGTTTTACCTGTTCTTTTTGTGTGCGGTTTGGTTTGACTCCTACCTCCCCCGCACCGCATAGATACTCCTCTTTGTGCTGCCCTTAGTCAACGCATAATTGAACAACCCAGGCTGGAGCTACCCCTTTTTTTTCTTTCTTTCTTTCTTTTAAATCGCAAATATAGGGGCAAAACAGGGTGGGTTAATTATGGCGTCCTCCCTTGAGGTTTGGCCAAATCACAGTGCTAGTAATTTATCAAACAGAAAACCCCTTACCCAGTCAAATCCCTCCCTAGCGTCATAAACCCGCTTGTCGGACTTCCTCCGGCGTACCCCACCATACGCCGAGGGTCGATCTTCGCGAAACTTCTCCTGGCTCGCTTCTTGGGTTGACCCCACTATAAGCCACCATCAGTTTCTCGTTTGAGAAGATCGATCAATGTGTGCTACTGCCACCGTAGAATTCGACGATGATTTCGGAAATTCAAGGTATTAGAAATTGGACACATAAGAGAAATTGTCTTGATTTTGAATAAACATATCCATTTTGATAGAAGAATTAGTATATTGTAGTAGCAGTTGCAACCGAGTTTGAATTAGGGTAAGATTTCACTAATTGGTGGTATTTTCACGATTTGTTTTCCAGATTTCACCAAAGAAGGTTGTATTGATTTTTAATCTAATTGAATAATAATAACAGTAATCATTGATAGTTGATAGTTAGAGAGACAGAGTAACAATTGAAAACTCTCGTGTGTGTATATATATATATATATATATATATATATATATATATATTTGACATTTATATATATACACACACCTAGGCTATATACTCCCATTGAAAATTTGATGAGTGAATAAGGGTAAGATTGTTTCCTTAGTATAGGATTGTCATTTAAACAGTTAACTTGGTCAAACGGGACAAGTTTTATTAACAACCGTCTATTTTTGGGGTGTCCCTGCCTAATGCCTATTGGCTATTATTCAAATGTTTGGAGGAACGCTGTAATTCGGGCAAACCTCAGTGGAGGGGCCATAATTAACTCGGACAAAACGTAAAAGCGATCCACTTCTCGCGAATTCAACGCCCCGTTGTGGAGGAAAAATTGCCCAACAATTAATAAATCACATTTGCTCTTTCTTCATTTTTGTCGGTCTCTCTATTTGCAATGAAAATAAGGTTGTTGTGGGAGACATACTTATAAGAAAGGAAGAAATTAAAGAGGTTTCCAAATTCCGAGTACCCATATGATATATCTTTAAGGGATGGTCCAATAACTATATTGAAAAGAAATTAAAGAGGTTTCTAAATTTTGAGTATCCATATGAAATGTCCTTAAGGAGTGATAGAGTGACAGATTTAGGGTCTTACAAAATGTAAGCTCTCAGTTTTGATCATTTCTCATGTTCTCGTAGAATACATACAAAAAAAAATAATAATAATAATTAATATGATATCAAGATAATTAAGCCTAGGTCATGTTGGCGTAAAGAGTTGGTGGTAATTGAAATGCGATTAACTAACCACCAACGTTTCTCAAGAAAGTTAAAATTCATTAGGTTGGGAACATGGGATGAGTTGAGGACGAGTCCACCCCGGCGTTAAGCAATTTCAGCCACATGTTAATTTAAAAGTTAAAACTCTTTTTTAATATGGATTAATATATAATTTGGTCCTTGAACTTTCTCAATTCTCCTAATTTGGTCTAAGATGTTTCACCTTTCTTACCTTGGTCCTTGAACTCACCTTTTACTGTTTTATTAGTCCCTCATACCTTTAAGTCAAACAGAATCGTTAAAATTTTCTTGAAAAGACCAAATTACCCTCAACTGAGTCTAAGTGGAATGCCTAGGTGGAATAAATTTTGACGAGAAGAGATAATAATTTTTCCCTATAAATTATTTATCTATCTCCCTTTCTTTCTCTCTCTTTCACACCCACAAACACACACACACACACAAACACACACAAAGTCTTTCTTTGTCCTTACTTTTCCATTCTCACTCCACTCTCCAGCTTTGCAATCCTCAAATTCCCCCTCTTCTCTCTCTCTCTCTCTTCCCCCTTCCCCTGTATCTCTCCAAAATACAGAAATGTTTGAGGAGTTTGTAGCTATATCATCGATCTGGGAATCCATGCATAGGTGGTTCACTTCCACAGTACTCTGTCCTCCTCAACCTCATGATAGGCACCATTCTTTTCACCTCCAACTTAGCCAACCACAGCCAGCAAGACCACAAGCTTCAAAACGAATCCCAACAAAAACATCAACAGCAACATCAACAACTCAAACTCGAACTCGCCAGATTCCCCTCTGTTCTTCAAAAATCAAATCCATAAACTTCTATCCTTATAGATCCCAAGAATCCATCTCCACCCCCATTTCAAACAAAACCAAGATTTCCCACTCGACCAAACCCTAGAAACAGCTGCCACCCAAAACGTTTTCAACCAAGTTCTTGAACATCAACCCCCTAATTCATTTACCCATTTTGCTTTTGACCAAACCCATCATCAAGAAACCCCAAATTCACTCACCCATTTCACTTTTTACCAAACCCATCACCACGAAACCCTAACTACAAACGCCCATTTCATTTCGGCACAATCCCATTATCAAGAAAATCGATATAAACACCCATTTCATTTTTCCTCATCAGGAAACTCTATTATACCATAATCCAGAAACCAAAGAAACAGAGTCCTAGTTCGTTTTCGACCAATTGATACTTGAGGGAGGCAATTTATACACTCGGGTGGGTTTTTTCCATTCAGAGATTCGAATGTTTTCAATGAAATTATTAAAACAATAAAACTTAAAATTCCTTAAGTGGTTCTCGGCTTTTGTAGCCTCTATCTATATGAGTGTTTTTGACTCTGCATCTCTTGACCTTTTTGATCAAACCAATAATTACTTTGAAATAGTCAAACCCTACAAAACACCCTCATGCTTGAACCAGGTGGGTGAGGCTGGGGTTGGGTCTGGACCATGTTTTGGTGCCAAGAAGCTGAAGAATTACTTAAATTTTGTTAGTTTGTTCTCATTTTGTTGTCCCAATTCCAATCGTTTAGTAGTTCAATTTTAGTTTTAAATGGACGGATCGAGAAAGATGGATGGCAGGGGACGATGGAAGAAGTCTTCGTGGGGAAGATGATGATTAGGGGGATGGTGAGGAGGAGGAGGAGAAGTTGAGAGAAATGCAGATATTGTGTGTTTATGTTTGTGTTTGTGAGAGAATAAATACTATATAGAGGGAAAATATTTTTTTCCATTCCCGCCAGAAATAAATCCACCTAGGCATCCCACTTAATCACAAGTGAGGGTAAATTTGGTATTTGAAGAAAATTTTAACGGTTCTGTTAGATATAATGGCAGGAGGGACTAATAAGATAGCAAAAGTTGAGTTCAAGGACCAAGGTAGGAAAGGTGAAACATCTTAGACCAAATTAGGAGAATTAGGAAAGTTCAGGGACCAAATTATATATTAATCCTTTTAATATTATTATTCCATCCATTCCTAAATTATACTATTTAATTTTTTTTTGTCAAATATGATATTTTTCAATTGCAATTTGACATGAGATTCAGTGATTGCTTTATTGGTTAGAGCCTCACTCCCTCTGCTGTTGGTTTCAAGGTTGAATCTCGTTGGGGGTTTATGGTAGATTTATGATATAAAAAAATAAAAAGAATTCAATTAAAACAAAATATTTTTATTTTTTTTCCAAAATTATAAAATACTACGAATTACGTGTATATGATTTTAGAAAAAATAAAAAATCAAAATCAAAATCACATTTGAAAAATATTTTATTTATTTGACAAAAAATAGTCAAAAGGATGATAATTATTTGGTGGGATTGTCAAACCACGTTTTATATTGTGTGGACATTAGACCTGCAAAATGTCTTAAAGATTAGATCCGTCTCCTTGCAAAATTTAACAATTTTAATTTTTATTATTACGTATATATATATATATATGTTTTTAAATTATTATCTTTTTTTTTTCGTTTTAGAATAATTGTCTTGTTTAAAAAATTTTTTAAGACATCACTTTTATCATTTTATCTTTATTTTTTCCCATACTTTAATTATGAATCACATACACATGATCATTAAAATAAATTATACATTATACCAATATTAATACTCATATTAATTATTTTTTTCTTAGTTATGTGTCGAATTAAACAAGACAATAATTAAGAGACGGAGGAAATATATTTTTTAATATAACCACCATCTTTCTATCTCTCTTACTTTTTAACCAACTTCTCTCTATCTCACTTATTTTATTTTATTTTCAATAATTATAAAATTAAAAATCAACCTCAAAATTACCATGCCAATCACACCCTTAGTGGACATTTTACAAATTTTTGACAAATAGAAGTGTCTTCCAATTAAAACAAAACAACCCTTTACATCAAGGAAGATAGTATGACAACTTACATCCACCAATAAACATATGTGCAATATTGAAATAATACATCTTTTTTTTTTTTTTTTTTCTTTTTAGTGTCCTTTGGAGAAGTGTCTTCCAATAAAACAATTCCTTTACATCTAGGGAAATTGTCTGACAGCTCGCATCCACCACTAACATAAGTGCTAATATTTAAATAATACGTCACTTTTTTTTTCCTTTATTATTATTATTTTTTTTGTGTCCTGAGGAGGCGTGGAAAGGATCGAATGAGATCTCATATTTTGTAAAATTCTAACTCTACCACTAAGCTACCTTTTAAGAACAAATAATACATCGCACCATATCATCATAGCGACATAATATGACAATTATGCTGAATAACTTCTTCGGAAAGAGAGAGAGAGAGATATAGACTATATGAATACTTGTGAGCTTTGAGATTAATTCTTTCTTCAATTTTGTTAGCTTCGACTTCACAAACACAATTTTAGTTCTCTTTGATAGACTTCAACTTGATTCAATAATGGTAAGCTTAGTGATTTAGCGCTTGTTTAGTGTAGCGTTTAGAAAACGCAGATTATTTAAAACACAACTTTTTTCTTTATAAATGCATTTAGGATATTATGTCAAATGCAGCTTTTTTTCCCAACTGCGTTTTGGGAAAAAACTAAGAATTTCAGCGTTTTAAAATGCAGCTGCATTTTGAAAACACATCGTTTTCTACCGCAGCATTAAAACACTAAGTTAAGGAATAAGCTGCGTTTTAACCCCGCGTATTGGCCAAAACGCACGAACAAACTTATTTTTGCAACATCAGCGTATATGAGCAAGTAATTTTTATATTGTGAGTTTGCATTATTATATTAGGCTCTACTAGGCAGCCGAAATTGTGGTTTCATGATGAAGCTAAAATTCAAAAATGAATTTTTATGCAAATGTATATAGATCTATTCGGGAAGTACATCTTGAAATGTATTACATACCTGAAACTTCTTCAACTTCGTGTATTTGTATGTTTTCCTCGTTCTGGTGCTATGTTCTGGTTTCAACGACATTTTAGCCTACTCTTTTCAAATCGTCCTATGTTTTTGTTAGGGGTGAGCGAGACCGGCCCATCGGCCCATCAAGCCCGCCAAGCCCGCCATAGCCGGCCCCCAAGCCCGTGCCCGTGGGCTAATACATAGTCTTGGGCTTTAGATGAGTGAAAGCCGCGGGCTCGGGCGAGGCCCAGGCTCTCCAACTCGTCTGCCCGTTGAGCCGGCCCGGCCCGTCTATTAATTAAACTACATCATTTTATATATATATATATATATATATTAATATTTATCTAAAAAAATAAAAATTAAAACCCTATCTAATATCTATCTCTCTCGGACTCTCACTCCTCAAATCAAATCCGGATCTAACACGGTAACACCACTACCCACCACATTGCACCGCACTATAACGAGACGACACCATCTCGGCCTTGATCCCATCGATCTTCCTCCCGGCCACGAAGGATTCCTCCCACCGATACACTTGCTTGTGTCTCGTCGGCGAGCGGGCCGGCGAGAGAAGACAGATTCCGATTCCGCCATCGCTGCTTTTGGTCATCGCCGTCGTCGCTTTGAGCCTTCCACCTCCTCGTCATCTCCGATGAGTTCGCCCAAAAGCCAAAATCGATCTAACCCAGCTCTATCTGAAGTCCAGAATAGAGACTTTCTCCCAGATTCTGGACCATCCCACGGTATGTTTCATTGTTTAGACATTAATTGTGTTAATTGGCAAAGGTTGACAGCTCCCTTGAGTTTCTGATCCTTGCCAGTGATGGATTATGGGACGTCGTGACCAATGAGGTTTGGCAAATATATATGTATATATATTCTTTTAAGTCAATGTGGTTTGAACTTGCGGTTTGGATTGTCGTTATCGCCTTAGTTTAAAAGATTTTGTTTAATGTTCACTTGAAGTAAGGATTAAAATAACCGAGTGGTCCGTGTCTCGTTAATACGAACATTCAATCCTAAATCATGCAGATTTTCAATTCGGAACATTAGAAAAATACATAAGAGTACTATTGACAATGATTAAGGTCTAAACATGAACTTAATATGAAATAATTAAATTTAAAACATATTTTTATTATATATGGTCATTGATAAAAATAAAAATAAAAACAAACTATTTATACGAACTGTTAAGCTTTCGGTGTAGCTAAGTTAGTATTTCTAATAACAATTCTTGTCCTTTATTATAAACCAACAACATATGTTATGATATGCTAATCTTAAGTTCAATGATATGCATTTGTTTTGCTTGCATTTGTTTTTCTTTCTTTGTTTTCGTGCGTGTGCATCGTACTAGAATCAAAAGCATGCTTATTTCAACACAATTTTCAATTTCGTCCAAGTTGTTTATTTGTTGTTGTTTATTTGTTTAATACAATGCCAATTAACACAATTGAAAATTCATACCGTGGGATGGTATGAATTGATGGGCTGAAGCCCAAAATTTTAATGGTAAAATTGTTAAAAAACAAAAAAATCAATCGTAAGCCCATCAAGCCCGTGCCCGCCTAAAGCCCGTCCAAAGCCCGCACAAAGCCCGTCCACTAATGCCCGCGGGCTCACTGTATCTTGGGCTTTAAAAAATGAAGCCCGCGCTGATGGGCCTATCTGGGCATTGCCAATGCCCGCGGGCTTAGGGCCCGTGCACACCCCTAGTTTTTGTTGATGTTGTTTACTTTTTTGAATTGCCTTATGTTTCTTTTTGTTTTTTTGTAGTTGGAAGACGATGCATCGTGGTACGTGTTTAGTATATTTTTGTAGCTAAGAGGGTTTTTTTTTCCGAACTTTTCGGTGCATCGCAAGTGAAAAGGTATTTTGTGCACCGTCTTTGTTTTGTGATGCACAGTGTAGGCTTCCGTGTTTTTATGTGCATCGTGTTGTGTTGCGATGCATTTGTTTTTTGTTTTTGCAATGCATAGCGTACACTGTTCTGTGTTTTTAAAGGGCATAGATGACATTTCGCAACAAACATGTCATTTTCCGGTTGAAAACAATTATAGTTGACTTTAGCAAATAAAAATTGTCTAAAATGGACTGACTGAATTTCTCCCAAAGATAAAAGAGCAAACTACACAAATAGTCCCTGTGCTCTATCCCTTTTTTGAGATTGGTCCTTACCCCACGCCAGTGATCCTTGTAGTGAGATGATTTACACCATTGATCTTTCCGTTAAATATTTGCCGTTAAGTAGAGACATGTGCAACTCACATATTTTCTGGTAGGGGTAAAATAGACATTTCATAATAAAGAGTACAGGGACCTTCGCGAAACTATCTTAAGGGACGACAATGAAACTGGAGGCGTTGCCGGTGTGCACCTTATGCCGTGAATTCTTAATAAAGAGTATAGGCAATTCTTATGCTGTGAATCAACTCAATTTGACCAAATTACAGGGAAAAAATAAGAAACCAATCTTGCCAATGAGGTCTAGTTTACAAAACAACAAAAAATCCAAATAGGTAGTAATGATTTTAGAAAATTAAAGTTAATGACAACGTTATATACGAACTAAAATTAAAAAAATTCCCCCAAAAGGATGAAATCACTCGCATTCATTCACTGAGCTTAGGATTAGGTGAAACAGTAGCTAATTTTGATTGGGGTTTAGTTGTGATGGTGGTGGCCCGGTGCAAGGCTTCGGCAAAGATGGAAGAAAGGGGAGAGACTGGCTTTCAGTTGCGAATTGCAATGGTGGCGGCTGGTGGTGGCTTCGGTAGAGACGGATGAATGGAGAAAAAAAGTTGATTTCAGTTTTGCGATGGTGGTAGTAGATGAGTGGCGTCGGTTGAGATGGATAAAGGGGGAGGGAGAGAGAGTTACCTGCGCTAGCCGGTGTTGCGGCGACCTCAGCACCCTTGTATCGCAGCAACCCCAACACACCTCTCTTCTCTCACTGTCTCCATCTCTGGCTGGCTCTTCGGTAATCCATTTCACGCCATGGTCAGAACAACTACCCCCCACCCCACCTTCATCTTCTTTACAAAGCCACGGTGAACCACGGAGACGACAGTTGAATGATTGTTGAAGACTAAATAAAGATGAGGCGTAAATCAACCAGATCTAGGGTTTGGGTTTTGAAGTGGGAAGGGTGGTTTAAGATGACATAAAAGTTCATTCTCATGGAATGATTTTGATATGATTTCAGAATCTCACCACCCCCATGGTATTTGTAAATTCCTCTATGTAGGGGATTTGACAATGGGAATGAGATTCCATAAAAGTTCTCTCTCTTTCTCTCTCTCTCAAATGAAAATTTTAAGATTTTAAAAAAGAAAAAATGTTATTCTGGGTTTTTTTTTTATTTTGAGTTTTGTGCTCACCGGGCAATGGTGGTTGTCCGGCAGGCGGCGGTGGTGGCAGCCAAGGAAATGGGTGTAATGTAATTTGTGAACTTACATTAATACCCTCGTATCAAGTTTTAACAAATAAATAAATTATGGGTATTTTTGTCTATTCAAAACAAAAGAATACATGGATAATTTTACCCCTGAGCAAAGTCATGTGAGAGGCACGTGAGCGCATTTAATGGAAAAAAACTAATGGAGTTGGACGGAAGGACCAATTGCGTAAAAAGTTCCAGTACAGGGACTTAATTTTTTCAAATTTTAGTTCAAGGACCAATCCCAAAAAAGAAGTATAGCACAGGAACTATTTGTGTAGTTTGCTCAAAGATAAAACAACATGGTAGAGATAGTTGATGTATCGGCCCATGTACAGGGCACACAACCATTTCTTGGCTTGAACATAATACATAGCCTCCATAAATATCCAAACGGCTAATTCAATAATTGGCCATTATGTACTAGGAAACTGTAAGCCAGAGTGACAGCTGAATCCACCACTTCGGATTGTAGATAAAGTGAAGCAAGCCCCATTGTTTATAGAGCCTTTTGGTTGTTTTTATCAATCTTGTAGTACGTACGCATGTAAATAAGCTAGTTAGTTAGGTTTCCTAAGCCATTCCAGGTAGAGATGTTAAAAGGGCCACGGCCCGTAGGGTTGGCCCGTTTAAACCGAAAAAAACAGGATTAGGGTTCAATATTTTTGGCCCGTTTAAAATCAGGGCTTTTTAGGGCTAGCCCGTTTAACCCGCGACCCGTTAGGGCTAGCCCGTCAGGTTTCAGGGTTGGCCCGCCAGCCCGCGTAATATTAATTAGGCCGTAAAAAGTTTAGGAGATATGTAAAATAACCACCATGAAAATAAAACCAACAACCTTTAATCCAAAATCAAACACATTTATCATTTGCACTACAGGTTTTCTTTCTGTACTTGTGAATAAATACTAAAATATAAACAAAAATTTTGAAAATAACTGTTTAGTAAAGCTATTACATTATTTATTTTGAGTATAACAAGTTGAAAATTATAAGACATTGATGTAAAAAAATGTCTAGTTTATATTTCTTTTGAAAACATAAGAAACTATCAAAGTTATGAATGATTTATCGATTAACTATTTCAAAATATTGTTATATTATATCTTTAATCGTGACCCGATAGTGGCCCGTTTAGCCCGAAACCCGCTAGGGTTAGGGTTAGGTTTACAATATTAGTGGCCCGAAAAAATTGGACCGTTTAACCCGTGGCCCGTTAGAGCCACAACCCGTTAGGGCTGGCCCAAAACCGCTAGGGCTAGCCCGTTTAACATCTCTAATTCCAGGGGCACAGCAAACTACCAGTTAATTGAGTTAGTTACCTGAGTCAAAAGCTAATTAATTCATCTTGAGCAGCGTGGATGGCGTGAGGAACCCGTACGAACCATATCCTTTAGCCATATCACTATTACCCAAACGGCGGCTCGGATTGAAAGGACTGCATGAACTATAACCAAACCCACAGCCATAGTGGTATGTCTCTTTACCACTCTCCATCTCCGCCAACACTTTGTAAAATAGGTCAACCTCTCATGGAAGCAAAATAGGGCCATCACTATTGTAACCATATTCCGATTCGGCATCTTCAAGCAACAGCTCAAACAACGGGTACGTAGTTTGCATACTTGGCTTTGATTGCAAACCTTGGTTTCTCCAGTCCCACGTAGACCGAGAAACATTCCTCCGGTGCAACTTGTTTTGCTTTCCGCTTTCCTTCTTTTTTAGTGAAGACCCCAGAGTGCCATGATTTGCTCTTTCTCAAAGAGGGTTTCTCTTTTCCCGTGTCAGAAACGGTTCGGCATTTCTCCCATGCCTTGACAAGAAAATTCTTTTTCCAACCATTATTCTCGGAAGAATCCATTGAAATACTTCTATATATAATTTGTTTCACGGAAAATGATTTAGTTAAAAATTAAAGATGACATACTTTAGGTTATTAATTAACCTCTATCGTATAGGCCCAACTGAGCAGATTAAGACTTGATCCTTGACCTTGCTGTATGGTTCATACTCCCTCTGTCTCGAATAAATATTCCTACTTTCTATTTTGGAATGTCCCAACTAATATTCCTAAATAATTTTGATCTACCTACTCTCTACGTACCATTCTTCCTAATATACCCTTAAAACTTCATTTAATATAACACATTCTAAACAAACTCAATTATTTAAAGTCGTTAAACTCAATTAATGTTCATGGGTATTACGGTCAGAACACATTTTACAGCACATTATTAATTATGTTTTTTAATTCCTATGTTTTATCCACTAGGAACATTTATCCGGGACAGAGGAAGTATCTTTTATGAATTTATGAGGAAAGGACTTTGAGGAGTGCATGAAAAACAAATAGTACTGTATACGTAACAAAGAAAGAGAGATGAATAAGGAATTAAATGAGAGGTTGTCAGAATCAAGCAACTAAAGACATAAAGAAGGATAAGAAGAGGATAGAAGGTAGCTAGGTGAAAGAGGTAAGATAAGAGTTTGGAAGTGAGTTGTTAACTGGGAATCTCTTCGGGGGATCAGAGACCAAACTGATGCGTTATATAGCTCCATACCCCCAACAGGTACGCCTCTTCATGTTGCCTTTAGTCAAGGCATAAACAATCTATATATAATTTATTTGAAAATTAGTTAAATAAAAAGGTCATAATGTCTCTCTTCAATTGGGACGGATCAAATAAGAAGTGGAGTATTTATCACAACATAGACATAAAACTTGTACCAAAAAAATAATAATAATAAAAATATATATATATATATATATATATATATATAGAGAGAGAGAGAGAGAGAGAGAGAGAGAGAGAGAGAGAGAGAGAGAGAGAGAGAGCCAGCCACTTCTAGTGAATTCAACGCCTACTTGTGGTGGAAAAATTGCCAAAACATTAATAATTTCCTATTTTAATAACATATGTTTCTCTCTCTCTCTCTATATATTTTGCACCTAACATATATGCAACTAAGATAGTTCTTGGAGACATAATTGAAGGAGGAAGAAAAGAGATTTCCATTTCCAATATCCATTGTCGAGATAAGCCTATGGCAACTTGGTGTGGGAGAGAAGAGTTGATTGGATGTCGAGATAGGCCTATGGCAACTTGGTGTGGGAGAGAGGAGAGTTGCTTGGAAGCCTCGTATTCGTGATTTAATTTACCATACCTTCTTTTCAACAATAAATAAAGAGTAGAGGTATTCGGTAACCGTCATACGGATTATGATTCGTAAAACGGAGTCTCACTCTTTCACAATTTAACCCACCACCACACAATGATTGGATCAGGGAGATCCGTCTTACAAAAAATATTCGTGTACGGTTTTTTTTTTTTTTTTGGTCAAAAATAAAAACGCTTGGCTAGAAGACTATGTTTTTACTAATTAATAACAACATTGCTAGGTTTTCAACTAGTTCTACTAGTATCATAATAACTCTACCTAAAAAATGCACATACACCTCACATACACTTTGCCTTGAAGGCTAAGTTGTTACCATAGTGATAGAAATTGTTATAAACCTAGCATTTTTTGAATTAATAATCCAGTCCCCTCGTCGTTATATTTTTTTGTTAATTTTCTTAATCTAATGTGATTATATGATTGCAATATTTGTCATTATAGTGTACTAGGTAAACTAATTCAGATGAATGTCTAACGGAGATGGAACGTAAACCATGGTTATTCCTACATTGCTTACTACTGTTGTTTCACCCAAAGAGTTCACGTTTGAAAAGTCTAATAATTAATGAATATATAAGTAGATATTGAAGTTAGTTATAATTACAAAAATGTTTGAATATAGTAATTTATAGCATAGCCTGCATAGGTGGAGGGTATAGTTGAAAGGTATATAGAGATTGTAGGCTTAATTTTTAAACTAAACTCTTTAAGTGGATCTCAAAATAAAATCATAGACTATTTACCTGGATCGGAGAAAGTATAATAATACGAGTCTTTACCATGTGTACATTCAAAAGATACTCCTTAAAACTCTTATTTTCAATATTTCTTTGTAAATGGTTTGGCGCAAAGGCTAGCCTAGTGAAAAAGACTAGGTTCACTTGATTTGTTTGCAAATTTGAATCTCATAAAGAGATAAGGGATAGGATTTTAGGGAAAATAAATTAGCATCGATGTAATCAAATAAATAAAATAAGAATAAGCCTTATGTACTTATAACTTTTCTAATATTATTATATTTTTGGTTATTTTAATAACACATACATTAATACTCTTAATATTCATAATATATCGTTGCAAGTGAATAATAGGACATAATACTCCTTCCGTTTCAGGTAAATAATCCACTATTTTATTTTAGAATGTTACACTTAAAGAGTTAATTTTATAAAATTATGCCTACAATTTTCATATGCACAACTTTGGAAGTAGTAATAACAAGATATACAATTTTTGATATTAACGACATGTAATAAGTATCATGAATAAACATTCAACCCCATACTACACAAGAGGCTCAGCTGCCGCCAACCGTCTCATACCAATTGGAGACCGTGACCAACTCGCTCATATAGGAAGCAAATAAGAGCTATAAGTAAACACATATCAAAAGGATACTGTGTCGAAATACATCTCCGACGTTCACAATACTTCCAACCTTTTCACTCCTAGCTGAAGTGAATCCACATAGTTCAGGTGCTGCTACAGCATTACACATAACGGACCGGTATTCGAATCCAAGGGTCACACACAACCCACAACTAAGTTCACTCGGTCATTCCCGACCCGAGTACAAAGAAAGGGTGTTTGTAGCTTAAAGCAAGTTACATGTATTGCAATAACCGCAGCTACCCCCAACCATAGCCAGTGGAGGAACGAGCCAGATATGCGGCTTACAGTTATTACGTAGCCCCAGCTCCCGCAATAACCGTACGTCAACATACCCCCCGAAATAAAACACATATGCCAGCTGGACTTGATGCAATGCACAAGTAGATGTTTACTTGCCATGCTAAACAAATCAGGATGTGTCCGTATTGAATCACATACAATCACATTAACCACAATGTGTTCTACTAAATCACATACAATCACATTAACCACAATGTTCAATGTTTTCTACTGAATCACATATAAACCATATTAACAATGTATGTGTTCTTAATGAATCATATATGACAACACAGTATGTTTTGATGTCTTACATATTGTAAGTTATCCAATGACCTACCACCAAGGTTAGTCATATAACCATTTACTACATAGTCTCTGCAAGTTATACGTATCTCGCTTTCGTTATGTACTGTGCACTTAACTATTATATACCTGTTATATCCCCTATAATAGAGTGATAGTAAAATAAATTGTTAACTCCATCATAAAATTAAGTCGTATATGATTACTGGCATCTTGTATCTCACGTGACGTATTATGGTACGCAACTGTCTAAGAGTTAATCAGTAGTAGCTGTTATCACTTCTGCGACAAGCTAACTATAGTTTAATTAATCCTCCACTTAACTGTAGGGAATAAAATAACCATCTAACTCAATACATAGTCAACCATCCTTGACATAACAAATTAATATTACTAATTTAACTATGTCTTTATTAAATTTAACTATTTCTTTAACATCATAGGAAGCTAATATATAGCTCGTAATAATTTATATTACACACTACTCAACCTCATGGGGTCAATTATAATCATATTTAATTCGTTATTTTATCCAACATAATTTATTATGTCCTATTCAACTCTGTTCGAGTCAAATAACTAATTAACTTGTTTAATAACTCGATGTAATTTTTATTACATCCTACATGACTCCGTTGAGTCAATTAATATTTATAATTAACTTCCCACAAACTTGGTATAATTTTTATTATATCCAATTTGACTCCGTTTTAGTCGTTACTAATTTTCGGGTAATCACAACGACCTGTAGTACCGCTTTATATTTTTAGTACTATTTTTAGCACTACTTTCAATATCACTTATTTGGTATAATTATTCACTCAAATAAGCTAACATAAACATCACATTAATTATTTAACAAGTAGTATTATTTCTACTTATTAACAATAATTCTAGCAGGAGATTTATCTATTTAATCATACAATAATAATTACAACAATAAAGGGATTAGTAACTTACCAACTTGAGAAAATATTACAGATTAAACTTCGAGAGTTACCGATAGAAATGATCTACTACTCGCATAACTCAATCACATATAATTATCTCGTTGAAACCTCGAAAAAACGGGAGCCAAACGAGCCCTGTACGCATAGTTGTAATTTACGACAGAAGAGGAACGAGGAACAAAACGGAGAAACGGTATATGGGTTTGTGGTGTTTATTTATGAGAGCTGTAATCTCTCATATATTTTATACATCCTCCTAAATCAAATCAAGCAGGTATGAAGGTGAATCATTTATATCAATTAGGAGGGAGAGAGAACATGTGTGTGTACGTTTCTAGGTGTTTAGTGTGTGTGTGTGAATGTGTTTTGCATTAAAATGGGAGAGATTCAATCTCTCTTTGTTTATAATTTATAAATATCCCTCCTGTTTCAGCCTAGGTCGGTTAAGAGCAACTACAATAATACCTCCTTATATTATACTTTAAACACCTCATTTTTTTGTTTAAGTTCTATTTTTTCAACATTTTAAAAATAAATTTAATCTAACAAGCACTCTCTATATAACTCTCTAAAAATTAAATATCTCTCATCTCAACTAACAAACCATTATATTTTTTCTCTTTTATTTATATTTTTCCACAACAATTAAAATAAAATATTTTAAATTTTAAAATTGATATATTATGAAAAATATATTGTACTCTCTCCGTCCCTAAATTATTTTCTTGTTTGACTCGGCGCACAGATTAACAAAAAATAATTGACTTGATTATTAATATTGGTACAATGTGTAGTTTCTTTTAATGCCTATATGTATATGGCGCATAATTAAAGTAGAGAGAAAAGTAAGGATAAAATGGTAAAAATAATCTCCTAAAAAAGAAAGTTTTAAACATGACAATTATTTAGGAATGAACAAAAAAAAAACAATAATTTAGGGGCGGAGAGAGTATATTTTAATAATTTTTATTCTAAAATATTAAACAAAAGTATATTGTGCTCAAATAAAGTGAAGAAAATGTAGAGGATTTGAATCACTATTCATGTTAAAACTCACTCTATATTTAGAGGGTATTTAATTGTTTTTACAGATAAAGGGTGGACTAGAGGAACCATTGTAGGATCAAGAGAGGGTAAAAATCTCTAAAATTATTTTTAGGGGGTGGTGGGAGGGCTCCCACTGTGACGTTTTAAGGGCATCCACAGTGGGAGCCCTCCCACCGCCCCCTAAAAATAATTTTAGAGATTTTTACCCTCCCTTGATCTTACAGTGGTCCCTCTAGTCTACCCTCTATCTCTTAAATCAATTAAATCATCCACTAAATATATGGTGAGTTTTAACATGAATAGTAACTCAATTCCTCTACATTTTTCTCACTTTATTTGAGCACAATATATTTTTGTTTAATATTTTAAAATGAAAATTATTAAAATATACTCTCTCCGTCTTTAAATTATTGTCTTATTTTTTTTATCTGTCCCTAAATAATTATCTTATTTTTTATCCGTTTCTAAATAATTGTCTTGTTTTAAATTTTCATAGTTTAGGAGATTATTTTTACTATTTTACCCTTATTTTTCTCTCTAGTTTAATTGTGAGTCATATACACATATGCATTAAAGGAAATTACACATTATACCAATATTAATAATTAAGTCAAAAAAAATTTTAATATGTGTGTCGGGTCAAATAAGACAATAATTTAGGAATGGAGAGAGTACAATATACTTTTCATAGTATATAAAATTTAAAATTTTAAATATTTTATTTTAATTGTGGTGGAAAAATATAAATAAAAGAGGAAAAATATAATAGTAGTTAGATTTGTTAGTTGAGATGAGAGATATTTAATTTTTAGAGGGTCGTATAAAGAGTGCTTGTTGGAGTGAATTTATTTTTAGATTGTTGAAAAAGTGAAATTTAAATGAAAAACGAGGTGTTTAGAGTGTGATATAGAGATGTATTGTTGTGGATGGTCTAAGGTAATGGAGTAGATTAGGATGAATTGTTCACGTGGGGCCAACCATTTATAAATAACACTCCAAACTTTGACTTGGTCAAATGTGTAAAATTACTATTATTTTATTATTTAAAATAATATAAATATATAAAAGGTCAATAAAATATTTTTAAGTCAATTATATATATATAAAAAATAGTACTGTATTAAATTCGTTTATATATATATATATATATTTTAAAATTAAAATAACTGAATTTTTGAGATCTCACAGCGGGCCAACCCTGAGATCTAGCGGATCAATCCTAACGGACCGCGGGTTAAATAGACCAATTCTAAGAAGTCTTAATTTTAAACGGACCAAATTTATTAAACCCTAACTCTATTTTTTTTATTTTAAACGGCAAACCCTACTGGCCATACCCTTTTAACATCTCTAATTCTGTGCCGTGGGAATGTCAAGATATGAAGTAATGGGTAAAGATTAAAGGAGGAGAAGTTTTCACTTTCCCAAGCCAACTGCCCCAATGGATGTAAGGTGCGTAATCATAACTAAATGTTTAAGGTATCATTTCTCTTCGACCATTTGTATTCTTTTGTTTACAGTACTATACTTGGAAAAATACAGAATAAAGGTTCTCCTAAATTCAGCAAACAATCTTCTTGTTGATCTATATATATTTATGTTTTTTTGTTGTTGATAAATTCAAGTGGATTTTCTGATCAAATAGGTTGGCACAGACGCACAGTGCTATATATGATTATCCCATTCAAGAGAATACATTTGAAGATGTCATTTTCCATTACAAAATCTATCTCTCCTCTTCAAAATCCCTCATCCCCGTTACCACCACAGCACACCCACCACTTCCTCCTATTTTTCCCTCTTTCTCGGCGGTTCAATCTTAGTGTGCTGCGATACCCGACTAAAATTGGAGAAAGATGGCGGACAGGTTGATGCGTATTGCCATCGTGAGCTCCGCCCTGTGCAAGCCGATGAGGAGTGCAAAAAGAGCTGTTGTCAAAACTGGTACACTTTTTTTCTTTTTCTTTTTTAAATTCATTTTCTTTTATAATTTTGTGTTGATTTTGGTATATCTTGGTATTAGCATAGGTTTTTATGTGTGATTAATGGGGAGAGTTCATTATGCAGTTGCTTTTTATGTTTAAGATTTTAATTTTTGAGCAATTTGGAATTTTTGGATCTAACTCAAATTTATTTTTTTCTAATGTATGACGGTATACCGTTTGGTGTACAGTGAATTTGCTTTTTAATTTTTTAAAAAATTAGATGTTGGGAGTATTTAGGAACTTTAAGCTTAATTTTTAAATTGTTGATGATTTTGGATAGCGGCTGCTGTGAAACTTGACTATGGGAAAGGATTAACGAATGTTTATTTGAGGATTATGGACAAATTGGGTCGGGAAGAGGAGCCAGATGTAAAAGGAAGAATGATGGTCTAAAATTGATGGTATGTGAAGGATCAGGCCTCATGCAACCAAGGCCTTCCAAGGAGTAAGTTGAATGATACCTATGACATGGAAGGTGGTATTGAGGATCAAAGGGCTTACTTGGACATTGGTAATCAGCTGACGTTCTCGAGTTATCATAAGCAGTGATGTGATGTACACAGGAGAAGAGTCCTAAGGCCAACTCCAACGGAAATGCTTACATGCGTCATCCCACCAATTTGGCGTGAAATTGTGCTCCAAAGGTCGCGCTAAACATGGCGCTATTTTGAAGATGTTTGCACCAAATTTGGCGCTTTACTGTGTGCTGCGCTATCTTCCTTTTTTTTTTTTTTTTTTGTTTAATATTATTTTATTAATTTGTAAAGTGTAAACTTCTTTTATTTTTGTTTAGTAATGTATTATTTAATTTTAGTGCATTATTTTAAAGTCTTGTATTTAATTATTTTAAAGTCTTGTGTTATTTAATTTAATATTATTTTTAGTTATAAGTGTTAATTATAAGTTATTTGTATTATTAACATTATTTTTAATAAAATTTATGAATATTGAAGAAAATTTATAAATATTGAAGATAAAATTTATAAAGAACGTGAATTACATTACATTAAGATAAAATCACACAACATAATATTTTAACATTAATGCTAATATAAATTACCCAATAACTGATTATTTTTAATAATTCGATAGATCATCACCGGATGGTCCAACGGATGACCAAGATGTATTTTGATAGATTTTCTGTTATCTTATCTGTATTTTTAATTATTTGATAAATAGATATGTATTGGATGGTGTAGATTGTAGGTAATCCAACGGATGACCAAGATTTATTTTAATAGATTTTCTGTTGTATTTTTAATTATTTGATAAATAGATATGTATTGGATGGTGTAGATTGTAGGTAATCCAACGGATGACCAAGATTTATTTTGATAGATTTTCTGTTATCTTATCTGTATTTTTAATTATTTGATAAATAGATATGTATTGGATGGTGTAGATTATTGGTAATCCAACGGGTGACCAAGATATATTTTGATAGATTTTCTGTTATCTTATCTGTATTTTTAATTATTTGATAAATAGATATGTATTGGATGGTGTAGATTATAGGTAATCCAATGAATGGCCAAGATGTATTTTGATAGATTTTATGTTATCTTATCTGTATTTTTAATTATTTTCTGTTATCTTATAAAGGGATTAGCTGAGTTTAACAACCAACAAAAAACACATCCAATTTCTTCATCCTAAAGTCAAAATGAATTTCAATAATGTTTGTCCATTATATTCATCATCATCTAACTCATCTTCTTCCTCTGATGATGAAGAATTATTAGAGCAATATAGGAGAAATAGAAATTTCTTGAACCAATTACTCGCCAACCATCATGCTCCGCCTACTCGTAGAGGCCCAATTCTTGGTCATATAGTAATCAATCGTGACCAAGAAATCGCTGATCGTAATTTATTCAATGACTTTTTCTAAAAATCCAACATTCGACGAAGTGACGTTTAGGCGTCGATTTCGAATGTCTCGAAGCTTGTTCGTTCGTATTGATGATACTTTGAAAAATCATGACAGTTACTTTCGTCAAAGAAGAGATGCGACTGGTAGATTGGGACTGTCTACTTTCCAAAAAATGACAGCCGCGTTGCAGATCCTAGCATACGGTGTACCTGCGGATGCTACTGATGAGTACATCAGAATAGGAGAGTCTACTGCAATAGAGTGTATGAAAAAATTTTGTCGAGATATTATTGAGGTATTTGTACACAAGTATCTACGATCACCTACTGCTACTGACGTTGCTAGGTTACTACACATTGCTAAACAACGTGACTTTCCAAGTATGTTGGGCAGTTTAGATTGTATGCATTGGCGTTGGAAAAACTGTCCAACTGTATGGGCAGGCCAATATTTCGGAAGAAGTGGACACCCGACCATCATTCTCGAGGTCGTGGCTGATTATGATCTTTGGATTTGGCATGCATATTTCGGTATGCCCGGGTCTAATAATGACATTAATGTCTTGAAAGCATCGATCCTCTTTTCCAATCTTGCCAAAGGTATTGCTCCTCTGGCAAACTATGTTATTCAAGGAAAAGAATATAACATGGGCTATTATTTGGCTGATGGTATCTACCCCAAATGGGCAACTCTTGTGCAAACTATCCAAGATCCACGTCGTCCTAAAAAAAAATATTTTGCAATGAGACAAGAATCGTGTAGAAAAGACGTAGAACGTGCATTTGGAGTTCTACAGTCACGATTTGCAATTGTGGCTGCACCGGCTCGCTTTTGTTTCAAAAGTGACTTACATGATATAATGTCTGCATGTATAATAATGCACAACATGATAATTGATAATGAACGTGATATGGATGCACTGATTCAAGGTGCAATGGAAGTGCCTACCCTGAATGTAGAAATGACGGATGAAACTACTCAATTTCACTAATTTCTCGAGCGACATAAAAAAATCAAGGATAAAGGAGCTCATATTGCACTTAGAAATGCCTTAATTGATCATTTGTGGGATGAATATACGAATTCAGAGAATTAAATGATCATATATCATCGTGTTTGTATTTTAATTATAATTATATTTCAATTAAATGATCATCGATCATTTGTATTTCAATTTAAGCTATATTTCAATTTAAGCTGTATTTTCAAGTATTTTGGTCTTTAATTATAATTTGTTAATATTTTAATTGCATTTTAAAGTATTTTGTTTTATTATTTAATTTTAATGCATATTATTTAATTTAATATAAATTGTATTATAAAAAATATCTTATACTATTCAATATAAGACATATTTGTTTTGCTAATATATTAACATAAATTTAATGAGATAAAATATATGTTTTAAATAGAATAATAAATAAGATTCTTAGAATATTCTTTTTAGTGTAAAGTTTTAAGTAGGATGGTTGGAGATAGTGACAGATATTTGGTGCAAAAATTGCACTATTATAGTGGGATAGTGCAATTTTTGCACCAAATGGTTGGAGTTGCCCTAAAAAATGTCAAAAGGGATGTTGAGATTTCTTTTAACTCAAGTGATAACATTTTTATTAATAGACAAAGAAATCAGTTATAATTTTTCAACTTCCTTGCACAACACTAAACGTTACTATTGTTAATAGTTGAGGAAATATAAGATAAGCTATATTAGTAGAATTCTTTACAAATAGACCTAATATAATTATTCTATTATAACTGCATGCTATTAATGTATATGCAACTCTTCAAATACATAACATTTAATATATACACTTGAAATGTAACTCATCTAATTCTTATCTTCAAATTAATACTCCATATCACAGTTATTAAAATTAAATATAATTATTAGATAATGCAAAACAATCATCTAAGTTAAAATTTCAAAGAGTACTCTCTTTGCTAAGAGTAAGAGGCTTGAGAACCAACATTAAGGCTATGTTTGTTTCAAGAAAAATAGCTTCCAAAAAATGATTTCTGAAAAATAGCTTTTAGAAAATAAAAATGTTCTATTTTCAGGCGTTTGATAAATCTTGTCGGAAAACATTTTCAGATGTTTGGCAAACACATTAATTTTTTTATAGAAAACATATCATGAATACATATAAAATGTTATATTCCCTTCGTCCTAAAATTAGTGTCCCCTATTGATATACACTTATTTTTAAAAAGTTTTTTACTTCAAATAATTTCTTTAGTAACCCCCAATTATCACTAGTGGTATCAAATCAATGGGAGTTCATCTACTTTTCAATCTCACAAATAACAATAACAAAATTAATAATTGACTTGAAAACACGTTTCAAAAAAAAAAAAAAAAAGAAAGAGATAATTGTTGTGGGACGTCCGAAATAAAATAATGGACACTTATTTTAAGACGAAGAGAATATTTATTAAAATTGAATAGTGCAAAGGTGATATTAGGCTCCAATTTCAGCCCCAAATTAAAAATTCTATGATCTCAAACATTATACCAGAAGCTTCATGTACTGTTCAACCAAATATTTTATTCTGTGTATAATACTATCTTTAAAAATTAAAGTATTAAGAAAATAATTTATAATTTTAAATCAACGCACTAAAGAATTTCAAACAAGATATATATAACGTGTTCACTATATCTTAGTATATCTAATTGAAATATCAAGTTATAATATTTTCGGTATTCAACTACTTGAATCTGTAATAAAAGTAAACATTTATTTTGGGACGAATTTGAATATATTTTTCAATGTTATAAAAATTTCCATAAATCTTGAGAATATCAACAAAATGTTATATAAATAAAACTTTGTTAATAGAATCACTTCAAAATATTACGATTATTTTTCTTGGAAAGAAAAAGTTATAAATGAATATAGAACATCCAAATGTGCAAAAGGTGATATTAGGAGAAAATAGGAATGAACAAATTTTGGAAAATGACTTACGGAAATTGAATCCGTAAGTTATTTTCCTGAAAAAAATGCTTCATTTTTCGTTAACTTGTAAAAGATCTTACATTGACTACGTTTTTCAAATGTTACCAAACACCGAAAGCAGAGATGAGCGTGCAGTGCATTAGGGTTTTTTTGGGTTTAGAAGTAAGGATGCGGCGCAATTAGGGTTTGTGTGGATGAGAGATGAGAGTTAAATGTTGATATTTTATATTTATATGAACCGAGTTGGATTTCATGTGTCACAGAACAGTTGGGCTTCATGTGTACCATTAAAGTTTATTAATGGACTTTGTATACTTTTTGGGCCAAATTTGTATTGCTGCCAGACTTGGCTTACCCTCCCCAAATAGGGAATGAGTTAGGATAGGTTCTTCAAAAGCTTGCTAAACCAAAACTCATTTCTAGGGTTGTGGATGAGAGTAGTTACAAATTATACTTTAACCGCAGTTCGTGAAAGATATGTTTCCCACTTAGAGATTCACTGTCTTGTTGGCAACTACCCTGTCCGTGCAATGTCCCCTTTTATACAATGTTTTTTTTTGTTATTCTTTTTTTTAATTAAATTATCATATATAATTTATTTTACCTTATGTTTCTTTGCAATAGTATAGTGTTGGAGGTTATTTTCAAAATGTATTCTATCCAATTTTTTTATTTATTTGTTTCCTATTCTTTTTGCTTATATATTGTTTAATTGAAAAAGATATATGGCGTGCGTTTAACGCACGGAGGTAAAAACTAGTTTTAGTATAATTTTTAGAAAGTAAGTGTCTATCCGAAAAATTGCAAGAAAGAATTCATTAAAAATACTTATATTGATTTATTGGTACATTGATAAGTCAATGTACATTTTTTTTTTGAAAAATAGGCCAATAATGCGAAAATCATCTTATTATATATTTTAATTAATTTTACGGAATAAGCACATTTTGTAACAATAAACAATTGTATACAATTCTAGTGAAAACTGAAGTTATATAACTGTCTATAAGTTACCAATTTATTAATATTTTTATAAGAATGATCCACTTAAGTAGGTCATGTAATATTCATCGTTATTGGGAAAGTCGTATCAGGTGCCGCATTAGGTTAGGGAGCTGGGCCATTTGCAGTACCGATGGCAATTGAATTTTATTGAGATCCTTCAGTTTCATTGAAATTAAATAAATACAATTTTGTTTAAATGGAAATCAAAATTAAATTTATAAAAAATCCAAAATTATACATGGTTTGCACACATCGTGTGTGCTGAACGACTTGTATAGACAAAAAGAGGAATATAGAGAGATTTGTTCAATTTTCTAAACAAATTTAATAAGAATCACAATAATAAACATTTAATATTACTAATTTTATTTACTTATTTAATTTTTCATATTCTAACATAAATTCTAATGCAAATTAATAAGATATACATTAGAAAATATTTTTCATATGTATTTTTTGTATATTTTTTAGACTAAGTCTATCTAAATTTTGCATTTGGTATATATTGGGTGTTATTGGTCAAGTGGTATTCTCTTGTTTCGTAGTTTTTTGTGCAATTTTTGAAATAAAAATAAAATACTCTTTTTGTTTCTTTTTTTTTTTTAGGTTGTCCCAAAAAATAGTTTAATTTTTTTAAATAGTAAGTAGTAATTTTAATTCAATTTTAAAAAGTTACAAACAAACATAATTATAATTTTAAGAAATTTAACTTTCAAATAAGACTATTTTCTTTTTTTGACAGAGGGAATATATAATAAGTAGTGAGACGAGTTGGAAAGTGAAACTAAGGTAGAATCTTGAAATACAAAAAAGAAAAAGAAAATCAGGGTTATAATGAGTCATTAAAAATAAATTTGACAAGCAACGACTAATCAACTTCAGATCTTAAGACGTTAACCTCATAAATTTAACCCTGATTACGTAAAACTCTACATCAGATTAACATAATACAGTGATTATTCAATTATCACAGTATATCTTAAAGAGGTTTGATATCACTGACACGCCCCGACCCGATATCCTATATAGTCTACTGTATCGGTGCGTGGATTCGAAACATTTAACAATAATTAGATAGCAGTGGAAGTCCTGCTAAAGCTTAGACTTGTCCACATAATAGCAACATCAGTCACACAAGGAACCTACAACATGACATCTAATACAGTCTCGAGTCAATGATCTCGAGAATAAATTGATAACAAACAGCTTAACAGCCTTAACTTATATAAACATACCAACCAGATTTAAACAACTTTATATACACGCACGACAACCAGAGTCGGCCTTGTAACATTATAACAAGGCAAACATAAGTAGTGCTACCCAAGTTACATAGTTTACATAACTTTATATAATCACGTCCTCACAATTTAAACCTATACACAGCTCTGTGGAACTACCACCCAAAATACAACCTGTAATGATCCCCGCTAGTCAACCTTACAGTGTTGGATTTTACGACTCATTGAGATCTAAGAATAACAAATAAAACAAGGCACGGGGTGAGTCAAATACTCGGTAAGTTACTAAATGCAACTACATGACAAATTAGCATGCATAATGCTGAGAACATAATATAACAACGATTCATACTTAACAAGTCAATCCCATATTCACAAGAGGCTCAGCTGCCACCAACTGTCCCATACTAGTTGGAGACTATGACCAACTCATCTATATGGAAAACACATAATACTTATACTTACATCCCATAAAAAAGAACATAAGTAATAATCACACTATGCACACCAGAGGTTCAGTTGCCGTCAACCGTCCTATATCAGTTGGAGACTGCGACCAACTCGTATACATAGTTATCACATAATGAATAACAAAAATAAACACATAGTAAAAGGATACGGTGTCGAGATACATCTCCGATAATGACTATCACTTCCAACCTTACCACCTTTAGCATTACTTGTTCTGCTGTTGTATATAGTATAATTACCAAGCCAATCCATGTTAGTGATGTTATTACAATACATTTGTGTTGAACCGGTATTTGTGTTCAGAAGATGATCATTCAGATGGCTCCCGGTTTCTCAAACTTAAAAATGTCGTGATCATTCGGATAGCTCATAGTTTTTCAAACTTAAGAACGATGTGATCATTCAGATGGCTCCTAATTTCTAAGAATGTCATGATCATACAAATGACACCGAGTCTGTTACAGCATAGGAACGACATATTCGCTCGGATGGCCCTCAGTCCCCTTTGACCTGATGACGTCAAGTAAACTAGCATTCTAGTGTCACCCTATTGGATATGACATAGGGGCTACCTCATATTATGGCTAATGGTAGGGTTTATCGGATATGTTGACCTGCGGCTATCACGTTTCCCCCACTTTCTTAATCACCGCACGTCAACATACTCCTTGACTCTTAACACATTCAAGTTGCACTTTAATACCATGTACAAGTAGATGTTTAATTGTCATAAACTCATTTTGTGCCCGTAAATAATGAACACATTAACAATCATATATATAGATTATTTGCACCATACAATCATTTGCAGGTAACTACCACAAATCTATTGAGTTGTATATTTAATTCTCGGATCATAACTGATCCGATATTCCTCTATATGTCAATTCAAGTACACATGTCATATGTTTATGACATTATAATAATACCTCGTCATTATCTCTCACGTGACACCTTGTGTCCCGTATTTGTTCTCTGTCAATTTTATTACACATGTCATAGTATTTATGGCATCATAACTATACCCGTATGACTCCCTAATATCTTAGGAATGCATAATATAACTCACCATAATTCTTATTTCATTACATTTAACTCTGTTTGGGTCATTAACCAGTACTACTTAATTTCATTCGATGTAATTTTATTACATCCTATTTGACTCTGTTTGAGTCGTTACTAATTTTTGGGTTATCGAGGCAACCTATAGTATCGCCCTGTATCGTTAATACTAATTTTAGTATTACTTTCTCGGGGTAATTATTCACCCTAAACTTAGTCAAACAAGTACCACCAATAATAACAACAAGTATCACGAGATCTACTCTTTAACCATATCAATAGCATGAGAACTATCTAGTTTATCATGCGATAACTTAAATAATAGCAAAGGGGGTTAGTAACTTACCTCCTACACAAACTCTTTATAGATCGACTTTGTTTTGTTTGGGTGAAAATGATCTACTCGTCAATTCCAACAATTCTACGGAACCAGATCGTTGAAACTGCGAACAAAACTTGTATAGTATTCTCACTTTAAATTATCATGAAAGAGGATAGAAATCTCTTTTCCCACACTTGCAATAATGTTCTGCAGAAGTCTGAGTCAAATAGTCAAAGAACTCTCCTCGAGCTATGAGCTGTTATAGCGAAGTAGGTATGAGGTGTCTTGTTATTCTGAAATACACAGTAAAGCTTAGAATGAAAAGTATGTCAGAAAACATTAAACAAAAAGTATGTTTGTTTTGATAAGGCACGCAAAGTACTGACATAAATTCAAAAGAGAGCTAGGGAAGCTTATTAATGAAGCTTCCACTAAGATAAGTGGACTGATTTTAAGAGATAAGCCAAAGACATTATCAATCAACTGACTTATGCCAATTATTTAGGAGTGAGCAAAAAAAGCCAAAAAAACTGAAAAATCGAAAATAGCCGAAAAATCGAACCGTTGCAACCGAATTTAAAAACCGAACTTCAGTCCAAGAAACCGAAATTAACGGCTTCGGCTTGGCTTGATATCTAAAACCGAACTGTTAAAAACTGAACCGATGTTATTTAACAATACGATATCGTTTTGTTTACATATATATATATATATATATATTTATATACAAATTAATAAACTTTCCTAGTTTGAGAGAAAACTCAATTCACCGCTTATCCCACAACCCTAACCCTAAGGGAATCGACTGCGACGCTTATCCCATAACCCTAACCCTAAGGGAATCGACTGCGACTAGACGACATAATGTCGTTGCTGTGGAAAGCTCTCTTTGACTCCGACCGACGATAACTCTCTTCCTCCAATCACTCTTCCTCTTCACTTCAATCGATTGCGATAGCGGGAAAGAGTTAGGAGAAACATATCGTCATTACTGTGGAAAGAACATAGTTGGAGACGAATAGGAAGGCCGCCAGAGAATCTCAGGTGTCGTAGCAGACCGAGGTAGTGGTAGGAATTCAACAGGTACGTAGCTCCTTATTCAATTCTCACTTTTTTCCCCCCATTAAGCTCGAAATAATAACTCCACGAGTCACAGTTCGCCATTTCTTATTGAGTTTATGTAACATCTGCAACAATATTCTGCTTCTACATCTGCTCTCTTTTGAATTGTAGGTTGCCTTACATTATCGTCCTTGAGAGCTGAAGTAAAATTATTATTGGTTAAGTTATTTATGTGATATTAACTTAATTGTGGACTAGATTTAGTTGTTTATTTTACCTTTACTATGATATGTGCTTAATTGTATACTAGCTGTTGCTTCTATGACTATTCTGATATTTGATGCACATGATATAGCTAGCAATGTCAGAGTAGAATTTTCAGGATGATAACCCTATAATTGAAGCAAGTACTTGTTCTGTAGGCCACTGCAATTAGATAGCTCTAAGATTATAGCTCAAAACCAAAACTAAGCAACAGAATACAAGATAAAAAGTGAGTTTCAAAAACTCGAACAACAACCACAACTAAATAAACCTCATGACCAAACATGCGCCAGAGAACAACACTAAAATAAACCCAATAATAAAAACCTCGACGGCTAAATACACTAGTCGGAGAAACAACAATACTAAAATTCCACGAGTCAGTAATCCAAAATTATAAAGTACTACAACCCGCACGACCTCATAAGTCGCCATCTAATTACAAACTTGAAGAATACAAATATTTCTACCTAACACACTAAGTTTACATAACTTAGTTGGACCCACGATAAACAATATAAATATAACTTGTTAATCTCCAAGTCTCTAGCCTCACTGCGCTGGAACTCTTAACCTGCAAACTGAGGAAGTTGTTGGGTGAGTCTAAAAGACTTCGTAAGCCACTATAATGTATTATGTGCTATGAGTATGAATGCAACAGTAAACCAAGACTCTAAATGCACTAATCTAGGTAACAATTCTAACTTACTTAATAACTCAATTATAAACTGGTAAGTCTAGGTATAACCACAACAACAACATTCAATAACAATACAAATGTTTCAAGTAGGTCATAATAAATCCCACTCCACAACATAGCTAACAAAATCATATCATGATGTATTCTATTGAATCACATGCCAAATCAACATAATGTGCTTGTAAATACTAAACACAATCAATCACCAAAGTAGAATGATTGTCCTATCACATACTAGAACAATCACATCATGTCCGTTATCACAGAACATATCAATAAAATAAGACAATAGGCAAAGTAGGCCTATTGTACAACTCTACCAAATTATCTAAGTCCACTAATGCTAGACTTCACAATCATAACATACGTAAATCTACACGTACTTACAACCATTAATCAATACATAACCATTACCTAGTATCCTATAATCACTCAAGACACTCTATTTCATGTATAGCATAACCTATCACATATCGTTATCGTCGTTTACTATGTATATCACGACTTATTACATGTCATCTCCTATTCGACTCCGCCAGAGTCAGTCAATACTAGTTTTAATTCGCATAAGGTTCGGTATTTTTTTCGTTATATTCTATGGACTCCGTTATAGTTGTTACCAATATTTGAAACATCGGGATGAGCTGTAGCATCATCCCAAAATAACCAATATATCCTCAACACCATTATTCGGTGTATATACTGCCCATAACAACCTCACAAACTCATTGCGAGTAAACTAACGACAAAATGTCAACGAGTTGTTAATATACAAAGTCTATTAACACACCATGATTTCTCCAGCACTGTGCAACCATACTGTTAAATTCACCAAATATTCTACAAAAATACAAATATTACAATTCTTTCATATTTTAAAACTAGACGTCTAGAACTATAATTTACCACTTTGAATCACTTCGTTTGGACTTATATACATCAAAATTCAGCCAATTAAAGTTTGGGCTAAAACCCATAATTTCCAGCAATAGTTTACTCGGTGCAGCGATAATACAAAATCTAAACGAGATACTTCCCGACCTCAAAAATTTATAAAAATTTACAGAGAACTACCTAACATACAAAAGAATAACATATCCAAAATTCAACAATTTCCAATAGTAGATTAGTACCAAAATTTTCACGAAAATGGTTCAAAACAAGGACTGCAACTAACTTGAAATTCATGTGTTTCACTTTCTAACATATTACCAACATTTCACCAAGTCTCAATGACAACCTCTACACATAGCTATTGATTATCAACTAACATAATATCATTTAGAATGGCCAATTACTTATTTCTTTCAAGAAATTACATAAAGATGAACAACTACACATCATATATGCTTTATTCTTCCAATTCAACTCATAAACATACAAAACATTATAGTTACTTACCTTTTGATGAATTCACTCCAAAAAAACTCAATAAAACCAACATGCAATTGGTGGAGAGTGATCCTCTAGTCAAGACCTTCAAAATAGTATGTTTGGATTGTTGAGAGTCTTCTCTAAACTCAAGTTATCACACTTTCTCTCTCTAAGTTCTATCTACTCTCTCTCTAGAGTTCAAGAAAGAAGAAGGTGAAGAATGGGAGTAAAATGGGTCTCCTTTGGTGTTTAAGAGACCAAATATGCCTGGTCAAATGGTCTTAGTGCGTGACTTAAGTTTAGCCTTAGTTTGGGGTCAAAAGTCAACATGTTAACCAAAAATCCCGTAAATTGTCTCTGTTAGGCGTGCTAGGGCGCACAGCTCCCAACAATTTTTCCTCCAATAGTTTGATTTTCAGTCAACTTCAAAGATGTGCCTAGGATGATCTACAAGTCAAAAAAATTACAAATAATGTGTCGTTGGAAAGCTCTTTGAGTCTAGTTTACATAGAATTAAATGGTTTGCAAATTTGAGTTTTCTACACAAATTTATGGCCAAATTACTATAGACTATTCGGATAAACATAATTTCAAGTTTAAGCATGCATCCATGCTTTTGTGTGTATATCTTTCTATCTTATGGTCACAACAAAATGTTTACTAAGTATTCCCAAATAATCCTAACCCCCAATCAAGTTTGAAACATTCTCAAAACTTAACCCAATCATCCTGCATTGGTGCACGAATGATAAAGAACTCAAGTCTCAAATGTACACAAAGTTAAACACACGAAACAACATTCGAATTGACTCGACATATGAGTCAACGACAAGATCAACGTGCTCATCAATCATGAATGAGTCTAAACGAAGGCTAGGTCACTTAAACATGAGGAATATACAGAGTATACAAATGCTAATCAATGTCGAGAATAGTCTCCAACGAATATGGAAACAGTCCACAACTCAACATAGGGTAATCACGTGCCGAACACGGATCACAACTTAACAAGTCACGCATAACAAGCATGATATCTAATATTCCAAGGGTTTCAAGGTCGATACAAAGTGACCATGAGTGAGCTACGAAGGAAGTTGGGTCGGAGTACTACAGGGTAGTTCACTAACTTCTTACTCTTTTAGTCAAGAGAAGTGTAGAAAGGCTTTTGCTAGAATGTGTATCAAAGATAATAGGCCGTTTAGTGTTGTGGATGATGAAGGATTTAGGGAATACTCGTGGGAAATGAACCCTATTTTTAAAATTCCTTCTCGATGGACAATTGCTAGAGATTGTTTAGGCATTTATAAAGAAGATGCCGATGTTATTAAAAACCTCTTAAAAAATTAAACTGTCTTACGACCGATACTTTGTCGTCTGTCCAAAATATCAATTAACTGTGTCTGGCGGCTCATTGGGTTGATGATAATTGGGTGTTAAGGAAGAGAATCTTAAACTTTTGCCCGATATCCAATCATAAGGGTGAGACGATTGAGAAGTTGGTTTATGGGTGCGTACAAAAATGGGGTATTGAGCGAGTTTTCACGGTGACTGTTGACAATGCTTCATCAAATGATGGGGCTATTAGATTTTTGATCACTATGCTTAGAGGACCTGATGCCATATTAGATTGCAAGTACTTGCACTTGAGGTGTTGTGCACATATTGTCAATCTTGTAGTGAGGGATGGGTTAAAGGAGCAACATTTATCCATTGCAACAATTAGAAATGCGGTGAGGTATGTTAGGTCATCTCCTGCTAGGGAAGTAAGCTTTAAAGGATCTGTTGAAAGGGCTAAGGTTAATTATCATAAAAAAGTATGTCTCGATGTTGATACTAGGTGGAATTCTACCTATTTGATGCTTGAAACCGCGGAGAAGTACGTTGAAACTTTTGACAGACTTCAATTAATAGATTATAAGTTTAAGGCTTTCTTTTTGGGTGATGATGAGGATGAATTTGAGGGTAATACAAGGAAAAGAAAGAGGAGAGGGGGTTGTGGGGCCTCCGGAGGCCAAAGATTGGGAGATTGCTGAGCAATTTATCGAGTACTTGAAGGTTTTCAACAAAGTAACAAATCTGATTTCGGGCTCCAAATATGTCACATCTAACTTGTTTTTTCGTGAGATTGTGACAATGCACGCAAGCATATCCAGAATGTGTAAAAATGTGGATGAGAAGAAAAAGAAAATGGCTCTTTTAATGAAAGCAAAATATGACAAGTATTGGGATAACATTGATAACATAAATTTCTTGTTGTATGTGGCTGTGGTTTTAGATCCTCATGGTAAGATGTGTTTTATTGTGTATTTTTAAGTCGATTTATGGGAAAATGCTCCAAAACCAAGGAAATTACTGACAGGGTGGTAAACACTTCGAATGAGTTGTTTGAACATTATAAAAAGAAAATTGAAAAAGCTAATGTTGGGAGAACAAGGGGCCTTCTTCATCTTCAAATTCTGGTGGAGTTACTAATTTTATGGATATTGATGCTACCGCTGATTTAGAATCGAGTTTCTTAAAGTACTTGGAGGAGAAATGGGGTATACCAACAAGTTGGAAGTAGAAATTTATTTGTTGGATGGAATGGAGAAGAGAGATGAGAATTTTGACATTTTAAGTTGGTGAAAAATAAATTCATTGAAATTTTTGGTTCTTTCTCAAGTTGCTAGACATGTGTTGGGAATGCCAATATCCACCGTTGCTTTAGAGTCGGCATTTAGCGCTAGTGGTAGGGTGATTGGATATTATCAAGCCCAATGGATCTCGAGCTCCCAGATGTGTATGCTAAGGCTATAGATGTATTGCAAGAAAAATTAGAGAGCATTGAAACAAGTAACGTGTAAATAATTATATATTTCCCATTTTGTGTCTTTGTTTTGAATAACTTCTTAAAATATTAATACGCTATATCTTAATTTTTAGATGCATTTGCAAGTGGACCAAAGTTCTTCGCACCGTGCATACTTGATGATTGATCGTTACGTGGGTAATTTTATCAAATAGCAAGGTGCGTGTTTTCTTCCGTTTCAATTTGAAGGCCTTCTCTCTCTAGCTTAGCATTTGTCTTTGTCATTGTCATCGCCATTCAACTTGATTTTTCTTCTTCTTTTTCCCTTTCTCTTGTCACTATTAATTTTCATACTATTTGAAGCGATAAGAAATTTGCTTAAACTGAAAGGGATTTTGTGTATTATAGTTATCCAGGTACCATTATTTGTCTGCTATTATTTTTCTATTCCTCATGATGAACTGGAAGTCTGTGCTTTCAAGTAATTACAGTGATCGTTATATTTTGAGTTGAAACTTATGTACACAGTTTTGACAGTGGATTTTCTTTCCTTTTCTTGTTTGAATGTGAGCTTCATCTTCCCAATATATAGTAGCACCGCAAGGCAACTTGAATATTTTTATGATGTGCGTGTGTCTATGTGTATGGCTACCCGTGTTTCTTTTTCTTTGAGAAGTTACTGCCATGGATCAATATTTGGCCTATTATTGTCTCTGTAAGCTGAAACGGCTATTTCTATCTTTAGCAAATGGCGTACTGTAGACACCCAGAATTCGTACCCCACATTATACGAATTGTTCTATAAATAATTGTTTATTTATAAATGGACTAACACTTATTTCTATGAGTATTTCAGGAAACAAAATATTCAACAGGACTAACGACGTCCAACAAACACAACAACTTCAGTTAGGGCAACATCAAGGGTCAAAACTGAAGATTCAAAGCTTGAAGGTTGAAAAGCAAAAGGAACAATTTCAAGACACAAAAATTAATTAAAATTGACGGGGGACCTGAAGCATAAAGAATGAAAGATGAAGCTTCTAAGTGTAAATTTCAAGGTTTGGTGCGCTGAGGATATGTTTTGTGCGCGGATACACCAAAATCAGCTTTGGTGCGCGGATGCCTATTCTGGTGCGCCGCGCACCAAACCAGCACTGCCTCATAAGTCAAGCCGCCCGGCTGCTGAAGACTTTGTTGCACAAACGAAGCTTCTTCCTTTCTTGGCCCCGAGAGTAATGGAAAATATCTCTCTCTCAGCCTCCTATAAATAAGAGCTCACAGCTCTTTCTCTCAAGACACACCAACAACACTCAGCTAACTCTCAGCTCTCTCTTCCTCTCCCTCTCTCACGGTAGAAAGAAAGAAAAGAAAAAGAAAAAAAAGAAAAGCTCTCTGCTCTCTCTCAGCCCGAGAAAATAAACCGTTATCTCCTTGGGCAAAATTCACACACACACACAAACACAAACACAGTGTTCTTTGAACACACTCAATATCAAAATGTAAGTCTTCCTTTCCTCGTATCGGTAGCAGTGGAAGCACAATGGTCAGACTACGAGCTAGCTTGATCTAATATAACACAACGGCCTAGAACTTGGCCCGAATTCTGTAAAACGACAGAAAGTAATCCCTTTCGATCGTTAGTTTATTTATCCATTTCAAATATGTAAATACATTAGATGAACTGTAAATGTGTATATATTTATTTAGGTACATTTGATATGTAAATACATGTATCATGTTCATTAAATTCAAATATTAAAATATCTATTTTTATTTATATAGTTGATATTATATGTGTATCTATATATATATAAATATGTAATATATATAGATACGTTAAACTAAAATTTCATTTTAGTTATTTCTATTAAATATAAATATATATTATACTTATATATTTTTTTGTAAATAATAAAGCATGTATACATTTTATAACGTAAACGGAGATATAAATCTCCGTGATCCGTTTTTCTCCGTCACATAGTATAATAAACTCATAGCATATAAACTCGAGCATACAATCATAAGAGACCGAAAGGACGAGTTGGGTGCGTAAAACCTTCTCAACTCGTAACTTAGCCTCCGAACCCACAATTTCAGTTTTTCTCTCGTTTCCTATATAAACGAGGGTGGCGACTCTGTTTTCAATATAAATGTGTTTTGCGCATTGATTACACACTTTTATTTCGGGAGTCCAGAGCGAAAAGACCCGGGAACGATCTGCGGATCGGGGTGCTCACACGTACTTGCATTCATGACCAAATGTGAACTATCACTTTGTGAAAACTGATTAATCAAAACTTGTTCTAGGACACTGTTTTCTCTAGACCTAGCGTAAACATAATTTTGTAAGCATAGGTGCTAAATCACACCCCCTTTTATGCTAAATGACACCCCCCTCCGACCAAAGTGACTCTTTTGCCCCTCACCCCCTTTTCCCTTCCCCACCGATCGGTCCCCCCTTTCCTCGACACCGCCTCCCCGGGGTTTAAAACATTAACACCGCCCCCGGGGTTTAAAAATTTTAATATATAATTTTATAATTATTAATATATAATTTTATAATTATATAATTATTAATATAAATTTTATATAATTAGTAATATATAGTTTTATATAATTATTAATTTATTTTTATATTTAATTTTATATAAATATTAATATATAATTTGGTAATAATTATTAATAGATAATTTTATATAATTAATAATAGGTAATTTTATATAATTATTAATATATAATTTTAAATAATTGTTAATAGTTTATAAATTTAATTTTAGTTTATATATTATTATTATATAATTTCATATAATTTAATTGTAATTTATAATTTTAGTTTATAATTTGAAATCATTTAATAAATATATAATTTAATTGTAATTTATAATTTTAGTTTATAATTTAAAATCATTTAACAAATATATAATTTAATTGTAATTTATAATTTAAAATCATTTAATAATTTTAGTTTATAATTTATAAATTATATATTAAACTAAAATTATATATTAATTGTTGCAAATTTTAGTTTATAAATATATTACTAATTAAATCAACAATAATATTAATTTCAAAATTTAAATTATAAGATAAAATTTTGACATTTGAAATTATATATTTATTAAACAATTTTAAATTATAAAAATTATAAATTACAATTAAATTATATGAAATTATATATTAATAATTTATAAACTTAAATTAAATTTTATAAGTTTATATATTAAACTAAAATTATATATTAATAATTATAGAAAATTATATATATATAAACTAAAATTATATATTAATAATTATTTTTTAATAATTATATAAAATTATGTATATATTAATAATTATATAAAAACTGGAAAAAAAAAATATCAAACCCACAGGGGTGTGTGGTGTTATTCAATTAAACCCCTAGGGAGGGGCGGTCCTCCTTACTTCCGTTAAAAATTTAACGAATCCGTTAAGTTTTTAACAGAATTATTTTCTAGTTTTTTTTTTTTTTAATACTAATTAAACAAAAATAAAAGGGGGGGGGGTTATTTTGTAATGCCCCAAACCTGAGCCCAATTAAACGGGCTTAAGCCCATAACGTCACTGCTCGTAATCCAACTAAACCAAATCAAGTTTTGCAATACATCAAAATTTATTCTTAAGGAAAGTATGCAGCGGAACGATAACCCAAGTGTTACAATCATAAAAATTCAAACCCAAAATAATTTGTCTCGCAGGACTAACTTAAATTATTCGAACATCAAAATTTAAATTAGTCTAATTACAAACAACTCAATAAAGGATCTTCCAACTCATCCTTGCTTGCGTGTCTCAACGTAAAAAAACCTTAATGTCTCACTTATGACCTGAGGAGAAGAATAAAGTGAAGGGTGAGCGAACAATGCCCAGTAAGTTTAGTCGCCGCCCCTCCGGTTTCTAAGGAAGGGTGGACGCACAAGGAGAATATTCGAAAGTGAAACAATGTTATAAAAGGTAGCTTGCAGTTCATGTGATACTTTATAACGAAACGAAATAGTGCGAACGGACTAGTGTTTCACAAATGAGAGTTCAAAGAAAAGAAACATGCAAAGTACGAAGTCGAGTAACCCAATCGTCACCAACCGTCCCATACCGGCTATTCACGACGGATTTCTCACAGATATCATGATCACGTAGGTGGTCCATTGACCAATCACATAAATGCCCCCGAAGGGTGCCAAAATTTTACCCCAAGGGTAACTAATAAAAGGTAAGTCATGACTACCGCACCAAAGGCCAAGTGGTGCAAAAATATAAGGTCCACTCTATACCCAGTGGCGGGTTGTTCGTAATCACAAACTAAAAGGTTCACTCTATACCCAGTGACGGGTTTTTCAACTAGTGATCATAACGGAGTTCGAAATAAAACAGTATTATCAAACGATACATACGGAATTTACTTTCGAAGTATAAGCATTTCATCAAATACCAAAGATATGACACGAGGTTTGGAGAATATAATACAACGAAATGCGAAACGACGGAGTCAAAGCAAATTCCGACACGAGGTCGGGCATGGTAATCAAAACGATAATTTCAAAAAAATAAACGAGTAACCTAACGTCGAAAGAATATATTCGCAAAATAACTTAAAAGAAGCGAAATCCCTTACCTTAATAACGCAGCTGAACAATTAATTCGTACACGAAAAGTAGCTGTTACCCGTACTTGCCCAAATCTAAAAGTCAAAAACAAAACTAAATTATATATACACATATATAACTTAAAGTCTATATCTAATTTATAAATAAATAGTACTATACTTAATTATTCTCTTTTATAACAATAAAAATATACAATATTGTTTATTAATAGATAAAACCCCAACCATACCAATATACCACCTTTACTTACCAACCCACTTTTCCACCTATGCCCGTTAACCAAGGAAAAGAAACAATTTCAATTCACCACATACTGACAACAACAATTCCTAACCCATTTTTCTGAAATTTCAAACCTGAGGGGTTTATTCATCATTTCTGTAACTTAGGGACTATTCTGAATATTGAGAAACTACAAATCCAAGTCTGAAAATTTAGGGGGGTAATCTGTAGTTTTCTTCTCCTTCTTCCCCAAACCAACTCTGTTCTGCGATTCCTTCTCTGTTCCACAGTTCCTTCCCTTTTTTTTTTTTTTTTCTCTCTTCTCTACTTTTGTTTTGTTCCCCCACCTTCTCTTCTTTTCCTTCCTCACTAAACCTCACTCCTGTTCTGAGACCTCTTCCCCCATCTCTTTTAGTTCTCTCTTTTAGTTTTTTTTTTTTTCTTCTTTTCTACATGCGGCCAGCTCCCACCTTCAAAGGTGAAACCTCACCTTCTGGCCTGACTCTCTCTCTCACTTGGCTCCCTCTTTTCTTTTCCATACCAATTTATATATTCCAGCCACAAGCACACACACACACCCCCAACCCAAATACACACGCACACACTCAACCCACATATATACACACACATTCATCCTTCACGGGAAACAGAGTAAAGATCAAATTTTTATACACAGACCACCAACGAAAAATCAAACGACAACAACCACATAATTATCAACTTCAATTCTCCGTCTCTTACGGTACCGAAACTCACAAATTAAGCTTGCATTATAGAGAGTAAATAACGGCATTAATACTCTGATCGGAGAAAGAAAAACAAGACTTACCTTAATTTGTTCCTTCACAACACTTGCCGCCCGATCAACTCCTTGTGCCGTCACACACACCCTCTCAAGTTTTCTTAATCTTCCTCTCTCTCTACCTCTCTAGTTAAACAGGGAGTATGTTTTCAAACTGAGTTTCTAACGAATTCGGCATAAACGATAAGTAGTAATCTCTCCTCCGAAATTCAAAAATCGCATCCCTTATCTCTCCAATGCCGTACCCTCTCCCTGGCGCACGATGCGTTCGACCACAACACTCCTTCACGCCTCTCCCTCATTATTATTATCTGTTATTATGACAAATATTACTTTTATTATTATTATTATTATTAATATTATTATTATTACTATTAAACTTAATTTCCTGAGTTAAAGCCAGTGGGCTAATTTACGGACCAAACCCAACGTAATTATATCAAAATGTATCGGATCAAATTTATAATTTATATTTTATTACAAAAAGATAATCAGCCCAAAATAATTGCAATATTAATTTATGCAATTTTAATATTATTAACGAAAATTTGGGGTATTACATATTTTTTTCAAGTGAAAGGGGGAGGCGATGTGCTGGGGAAGGAAGGGGGAAGGGGTGAGGGGCAAAATAGTTACTTTGGTCGGGGGTGTCATTAAGTATAAATAGGGGGTGGGATTTAGCACCTCCCTTTTGTAAGTGAAGCTAACAACTATTTTTTGTAAGTGAAGCTAACAACTATTGCAAAACATACAAATTAAGCGACATGTTATGATGATTGATGAGTATGGCCATGGCTGTAAAGGAAGTGTAAGGAGAAAGTATTTTATTTACTTTTTGATTTTATATGAGTTCATTTCTTTGACAAGTTTGACTTCTTTCCTTGTTGATGATAACAGGGGGTGAATATGTTTGGCAAGCGTGTTGGGTTTCTCAAGTTCAAAGCAGATGTTGTTGACAAAGAAACGGTAACAAATGTATCTTATTAGGCTCTCAATATACTCTTTTGCATTTAGATTCATTCACTTAGTCCTTGATTCAAGTAATTTACTTATACACTCCTTTTGTATTTTTAATTTCTTTAATTTTCCTTTGATGTCAGGCTTGGTGTGAGCATGGCGCTGCATGGGATGACTATGGAGCTGCTTGGGAAGACTTTTGAAGAGTGAAGACTTGTGAAATTAAAAGAAAACAATAACTTTATTTTTGTTGTTGCTTTTTATTTGAATGTTTCTATTAATTTAATATGTATGAATGTTAAAAATGTTGGATGTTTAGTACTTTATTATTTGAATGTTTAAAATATTAGATCTTCATCGGAGAAGTCCAATAGGATGTTATGATAATTTAAATGGGCCATATTGGGCTGCATATTAATATATTATTATGATACTTTGACCCAATGTATTTTCACATAAAGATTCAATTGGGCTGAGCAAATGAGCCCATTTAGGGATTTAGCCTACAAACCAATAAAGTGAAAAAAACCGAAACCGATCCAACCGAAAATTGAAACCGACACGAAACTGAATTATTTCAGCCCGATTAAGCTTGAAATCGAGTCTAGCCGGTTTGATGTCGATTTTAGCTAAAAATCAAGCCGAGCTGACCTAAGACTTGAAAATATTTAAGTCATTATCAGACTGATTCAGGGCAGAATCATTATGATAAGTCAGTCATGAGCTAACTTAAATTTTTAAGTTGGTTGACATAGACTGTGATTCTAAACAAGTTAGAATGAATTTAAGTAAATCATTGAAGGGTCAACAACGACTCATCATCTTAAGAATGAGGTGTAATCACATGAAAGAGTATCCAAAATAATGACTCATTATCCCTATCCAATTTCGTCTTTATCCAATTTCATCATTATCTAATTCATCTTTATCCAATTTTGTTTTTATCTTAAATCTTATCCAATTTCATTTTTATCTTCTCGCGATGCTTATCCATTTTCAATTTTATCTACTTTTGATCTTATCTTTGGTGATGCCTATCCAACTTTAAATCTTATCTTATTTCATTCCTATCCAACCTTATCATTTAGCATGATCGATGTCGAACCTCCCCAAAATTTATCCAAACTCATCATTAGAAGTCCGTACACAACTTATGATTATTCTAACACCTAATCAAAGCCGTAACACATTTCACCAATCAATGTAAAATGAAATCAGGGTCTCACAATTACGATTGAGTTTATGGTATTATTATAAATTTTAATGTTAGTATTGTTAAATCAAATTTATTTAGATCTTTATATCGTTAAATCAAATTTATCATTTTCAAAATATTTACATGAACATTCTAATCACCAAATTAATACATTTAACCATCTAATGATAGTAATAGTAAAAATTGTACATAATATCATTTACCTACTTTTAAAGAAGTAAATTACCTTTGAACCGCTTCCGCATCCGTTATTGGGATCCTGATTTGTGACACATACAAACATGGGCAAACCCCACCAATGGTCCCTATACTTTTTGGGTATTCAGCAATTGGTCCCTGTTCTGAAATTTAAAAAAGTTAAATCCCTGTATTTTTTAGTTTTTTGTAATTGGTCTTTTTATTCAATTTCTTAATTTTTTGTCGTTAAATACATACGCTTGCCTTTCACGTATTTTTGCTCGAAGGTAAATTAATTTATTCATTATTTTTTTGAATAGACAAAAATATCCTTTATATTTTGTTTTTTCAAAACTAGATACAAGGTATTAATGTAATTAATTAAATCATAATTTTACACCACTTTCTTCACCATTCCCAACCTTCTTCCCCTCCATTCCACTGTGACTACCACCACGGCTACCACTAGCTCTTCTCTCTAAACCAGCAATTGGGTTGAAATTATAGAATAAAAAGATGAACTCCTTTGGTAAAAGGCTGGAACCTGGAAGTGTGATAATTACCAAAAAAAATAAGAACTCCTATTTCATATTTTAATTGCAACCACTAAGTATCAATGTAGTAAGTTGGGATTGGTTTCGGACTTCGGCGGAGCAAATAAAAATTTCTTGATTCTCAAATGGGTTTTGATTTTGAACTGGAAGTGGCTCTCAAACTTTCTCCCTCTACCCATCACTTCCTCTCTCTAAAACTCTCCACAAATTCTCTCTCCTCCACCGTCAAATTCTCTCTCTACCACCAACAACACGAGTATCGACATCCCCAATTCTTCCCCCGAAACACCATAGACGCAGCACTGTGAGGAAGCAATGAAGGTGGCTCTCAAACTTTCTCTCTCTAAAACCCCCTACAAATTCTCTCTCCTCCGCCGTCGAATTCTCTCCCGCCACCGACAATTGACGCCGTCCCCAAGTAAAAGATCACGTTGTTGTTTAGTTTTCGAATAAGGCATGTTCGAAGACCGTTACCTAAACCAAACCCTCAATTCACCCAATTCAATCAAAAAGGCAAAACCCAGTTCAATAAAAAAATCCATCATTGTTCACGAAAGCCATGAAACTTCACTCCGCCACCGGCACGTCCTCGTTTTCTTTCCCGCCGATCGTCCCTTCATTCTCGGCCTGCCTGATTTTGTTTTCATCTTAGCTCAATTTTTGAGAGAAGGAGGAGGCGAATGAGGTGAGTGTTTTCTCCAACTAACCATATCTGACAGTAATTTTTTACGATTTCAATAAAAGTTTGGTGGAAGAGCTGGGTGGTGACGATGGTGGGTATAGAGAAATTAAAATCTCAGGGTGTGTGTTGTATGTGTGTGGGTAAAGTTGGTTTCTTTGAGAGAGGGAATGAGGATTTGATGTTTAGGACTCTGAATTTGATGAAAGGGTGAGAAAATGGTGAATTTTAATTTGAAATTTGAGATTGGAAGGTGGAGATTTTATGGAAGAGAGAGAGAGTTGGTGAATTTTAAGTTGGGAGTTAAGATCAGGAGGAGGAGAGAGGGAGAGTTGATTTTCTCAAATAAAAAAAAAAAAACAAATGAACATAATTTATATAACATGAGTAGACCATTTTATCCCTAAAAAAGAGTCACGTAGTTCTCACGTGAAGATAATTAATGGTTAAAAATGAACGGAGTTACCAATTCTAAAAATGGATTAGTATAGGAATTATTTAAGTCACTAAAGGACTAATCACAAAAAGAACTAATAATACAGGGACTAATTGTAAAGTTTGCCCAATAAACATTTACTCGCGTGTCGGACATAAATTAATTATTTACTTAATTACGCCGCTTGCAGCCTTGCACGACCGGTTCTCGTAACGAAAAACTGTTCAACCCATGCGATGACTCTCGATGCACAAAATTACATCACAGTGCGCGAAAAAATTTAGGGCACGAATCTCGAAGCCAATTAATCAAGCTGTTCCCCGACCCCACTCATACAGCGCTCCTTCATTATTAGAGCTCTACCCTTTTTAGTTTTTAGTTGGTTCTTGTTAATCAAACTTCTTCTCTAACATATTATCGCATGCAAATCGAGAACACTCGCCATGGACAATTTCAAGGTGAAGCAAGAAGTAATTGACAAGTACACGGAGAATACCAAAGTTCGACAACCTTCGAGTTCTGTATCCGTAATTGATTTGGACTCCGATTCCGATGACTCTTCGTTTTCGTCTTCCTCCGGTAAGCGGTCTAGGGCTTCGAACGGCGGTGAGGGAGTTCACTTCAAGAAGAAGAAGAAATCGAATGGTGACTTAGGTGTGATTTTGCCCGTGGGGTTCCTTGATCCTCTGCCGCCAAGGGAGACGACAGCGGCTGCCTCCGCGTCGGCGGTGGCATTGCCGGTGTATGGAGGTCAGTCGGTGCGTAATGGGAATGTAAATGCTATACGGAGTGAAATTGCGGAGAACGGTCAGAACTCTAAGCAGTTTTGGAAGGCAGGCGATTTCGATGGAGCTATGTGTAATGTTTGGGATACGCCTTCAGGTAATGTATAGATAGATTTGCTTCATTTATTCGTCTGTTTTGGATATTAATTACTTAATTTCTACTTTCGAACCGAGTGTGCCGCATTTTCAGTTAGTTTATTGTACTCTGTTGTAAACATTCAATGTTAAGATTTTGTTTTATTTTGAGATTTAGGGATATCCTCACTTTATTTAGTTGACAATTTTGTGAGATTTGCTTTGTACTGGATTCTTAGTATCTGCTAGGGCAAGCAAAAGGAAGGGGAGAGGTAACGGTGAACGAATTTGGAGAAGATTATTAAATTTGCACTTTTCACCACTAATGTTTGGCATTATTCCTTAATTGACCTTAACCTTTTATTTTGGAAACTTACTACCCATACAGGTTATTTTGTGATGTAAAGTGGCAATGTTATTCTGCCACAAGAGGAAAAACCAATCACTTCATTGTCACATGTCTGTTGAGTGGTCTGGACAAGTTGTGTGTATACCATCTGGAAAGAGTCTGTCAGTGTCAGATATAGGCAAGGGTAATTAGTGTGTGCATTGATATCTTGTTTTGATATGAAAAGGAAAGTTTACGAGGACAGCCTTCCAGTTGATTTCTCAACGTCATGTAACTATTTATTATTCTCAACTAAACTTGGCAGCCATGAAAGATTGTCATTTGTGCATATCACGTGCACAGTAGATTTATGTAAATTGTTTGCATGGTGACATTGATTTGTATCCTTAGAAGCAATTTAGTTTAAGGGTTACTTTTCAGTATAGTGAATACTTAAAATATACTGGAATTGTAAACTATATTTGGTTGCTTGTGAGTTGACATCCTACTTCAATTTTTTGAAAGTGTGTTTATTGGTATTTAGGTATTGTGTGTATAGTTGAATCCGGCAGTTTTACTTGGTATTAGATTATCAAATAAGCTTTCTTGGTGCTGGAGGTTTATCTAATCTACATTCCTAGTTTTTCATAAGTTGGTCAAGATTTTTGGAAGTCCTTGGGCAAGGAAGGATCTCTAGTTTGATATATCTGTAAATGGGTTGGGTTTATTGGAATTGCTGACGCAAAGCCAAGGTTGATCAGGGCTCTCTGGTTTTTTCAGCTATAACCAAATCAAATCTGTAATAGAACTCTCAGTTCTTGCTTCTAGGTAAGAATCTTACTTAGAACTATTTAAACAATATTAAATTACTTTTAGCAGATTTCTCCAGAGAAACCAACAAGCAATAGAACACTCATAAACAAAGAAAAAGGTAAATGCCATCTGCTTGTTTGAAACTATGGCAAAAGCCAAAACATATGAAAGCTGTAGTTTATATATTTTTCTCTTTTATATATGTTGGAGGTGCAAGAGAAGAGGGTAGAAAAGGGATGTGAGAGAGTCAGATGCAAGAGGGCTGATTCTAGTTTATATATAAGTTAAAAATAATATTGAAAGAGCACTAATTCCCCCTCATAGTTATCGCATCCAGCAGTACAAAGACCAGATGGACGGAGAGCTTTTTATTTGAAGTAGGAAATGCTGAACACCAGAGGGAAGGATGGTACAAATATGAAAGGTCATTCATTCTTTGGGTTCATCAGAAACTATAACTAAAGAGATCTTTAAATTCATGGGCTGAAATCAGGGGTGACATACTGCTGTACTCGGGCTTGCTGGTTGCAATCATGGTTTAAACTATAACTAAAGAGATCTTTAAATTCATGGCTGAAATCAGGGGTGACATACTGTTGTACTCGGGCTTCGGGCTTGCTGGTTGCAATCATGGTTTCAGTTGTTCGGTATCACCTGAATACTTGCATATAATTAAGTATTCAATGACTTTTACCATAAAATAGATACCGAAGATGGGATAAGAATATATAGAAACCTGCAAAATCAAGGGAGAGGAAGACTAGGGATGTCAATGAAGTAAGTTATTAAGGATGAAAATTCCATGTCATAGTCAAGGATGAGGAAATTAAAGAGAGATGAAAGAATATTTTGAAAAATTATTGAACGAGAAACACATAGAAAATGTAGCCATAGACTGCATTAGAAGCAGTGATATTACCTTTCTTCGTGGAATTGAGAGTCGAGTAAAGGTTGCTTTGATAAAGATGAAAACCGAATGTCCGCATTGAGGTATGGAAGTGCCTAGGAGATGTAGGAGTGACTTGGCTAGCAAAGTTATTTAATAGAATCATCATATCAAAGAAAATGCCTAATGAGCATAGTTATTAAAGGCAATCGCATTGGTCGCCCGAGGCGAGGCGAGACATTGGCGCCTTAACTTGGGTCAGGCGAGGCAATTTATCAAAGGTTATATTGAGGTGTGCGCCTCTGTCAATTGGGGGGAAGGCAAGAGGCGCGAGAAGGCTTCGTGTTCGTGACACCCAAACAACGTCTTAACCCTCTTTTTTTTACCAAACGACAATGTAATGGAAGAAAATAAAAGAAACCCTATTTTAGATGAAAGTCGACTCAGTCTCTTTCAACAAAACTGAACGCAATTGAAGCCAAAGAAGAGAAGCTGCTACCAGGCACTGTGACAACAATGCGACCAGCCCCAGCGACAAAGTTGACCCTCTGCTCTACCGGAAAAGGTACTCGCGAGAGGGACGCTAACGACTCTCGCGCTGTCGACCTGCTTCCTTTGTCATTTTTTTGGTTAACTGTCTCTCGCCTCTATTTTTTATCATCATCTTTCTTTTTTCTTTTTCTATATTTCTCTTGGCAGTTGGGTTGAACACAAGCACAAATTATTCAAAAAAAAATTTTGACTTTTCTTTTGACATTTCAACTTAAAAAAAAAAATTTAGGATTTGGATTTTTTTTCTTATGTTAAGTACTTTGTTTTTTCTTTACCACTCTACTTTTTTTTTTAACCGTGGAATTTTTGTTGTTAACTTATTGCTATTATAGTGACAATAGTCATACACATACTTTTTTTTTTCCTTAATCCAGGATTTGGAGGTTTTTATATATGTTTCTAACTCTATTTTGATTTTTTTTGAAGTTTTAATTAACTCTTAAGTTCATCTTTTGCTATGGAATTGTAAGTTTGAATATTGAATTTGTGTTGTTGATTTGATTCTATTATATGTGAACTTAATTTCATATATATTTTCATTTATAACATGCTTTGAAATTTTTTACAATAATATATATATATATATATATATATATATATATATATATGTTGAAAGTAATTTAGAGAAGAAAAATAGAAGAATTCCTTGTGTATTACTTGTGAAGAGTTGTACATATTTATACACTTTCTAGGCCATCTATTCTCGGAAAGGTTTAATATATAATTTGGTCCCTGAACTTTACCCCTTTTCCTAATTCGGTTGTACAACTTTGACATTTCCTATTTTGTGAACTGTCATTTAAACCTAACAGTTAGTCCCTGGAGTGACGACCGTCACTTTAAACGTTTAAAAATGTTTGAAATACCTGAAATACCCTTACTAAATGCTTACTAAGAGTCCACGGTGGACAAAACATTCTTAGTTGGAATTAATATTTGTTTTTTTTTTCTTTCTAAGTTACAGCGAAAAACCTTAGACACAAGTCCCACCCTCTCTTTCTCTCTCTCCCCTCCAATCCAACAATGCCCACCACCAACCCACCCAAAATCCTTTCCTATCTCCTCTCTCACTTTCTTTTTCTCTCTACGTCACCATCTCCGCCGCTGACCCACCAGTCAACTTAGTCCTACCATCCGACGTCATCATCTCGTCATCCTCACTTTGAAGTCCAAAGCTGACACTGACAACAAACTCCTCTACACTTCCCACGAGCGCTTTGACTACTGTCAATGGCAAGGCGTCAAATGCGTCCAAGGCTGCATTGTCCGTTTCGTCCTTCAAAGCTTCGGCCACTGCGGCGAGATTCTTAACAGAATATGCCGTTCGCCATTTTTCAATTCTGCCTTCGGTGACTCCGCCCTTGCACCGCTTCTTCAAAACGCAGATTCGCAAGGCATTCTTCTCTCCCTGCCGTCTCCAAAGAAACACAACTGTGCAAGAATTTGAAGAGAAGTGAAGGAGCATGTTTTTCGATATTGTTGAAAATTTTCAATCAGAATTCAATTTCAACTGTGTACTGCGTGTGAGAGGGATGTAATTAGGGTTTTGGGGAGGGGGAGCAATTTGGACTTTTGCTGCGTGTGAGAGGTATGGAATTCAATTTCATTTGAGTTTTGATGATTTATGGTTCTGATTTAGTAATTCATTTTAGTAATTCAGTGATTTATCAATTTGATCTCGTAATGTTTGTTAGCTAGAGTTCTTGAGGTTTTGGAATCTGGAAAGAGGGGAATTTGTGGGGCCGTTGTGTGTGTTGGATCAGGAAGTGCTGTTGTGTTAGGGTTAGGGTTAGGTTTTGGTTAGAAGGCTTCCAATCCTCCATTTCAGGCGAAGACAGACGGTGTGGCTAGAAGAGAGCTTGATCAGAGACACGATAGAACCCAGAAGAAGTGGGAGAAAGAGAGAGAAACCAAAAGAGAGAAAGAAAGAAAAGAGAGAGAGAGAGGGAAAATGGTTTAGATGAGAAATAAAGAGAGAGAGAGATGGCGTAACTTAGGAAAAAAATATTAAATCTAAGTAAGCAATCACACTCAACATGTAGTAAAGGCAATTCGGACATTTCAAAAAAAAATTAACGTGTAAAGTGACAGCCGTCACTTCAAGGAAGGGACTAACTGTTAGGCTTAAATAGTAGTTCAGAGACCACAATAGAAAATGTCAAAGTTCTATAATCGAATCAGGAAAAGGTGTAAAGTTCAGGGACCAAATTATATATTAAACTTCTCGGAAACTAAGAGAAGATTGATCTCAATCAAATCTCCTATAATTACTCTCCTACAATTATGCAATCATTCTCCTATAATTATGCTATCAACCAATACATAATATTTAACACTCCCCCTCAAGCTCGAGTGTACATATTGTATGTTCTCAGCTTGTTGCAAATATAATTGACTCGAGGGCCCGTGGGTGACTTTGTGAATATGTTTGCGAGTTGGTCAACTGACTTAACATAACTGGTAGCAATGTCCCCTAAAAGAATTTTCTCTCGGATAAAGTGCCAGTCAATCTCTATATGCTTGGTCCTTTCATGAAAGACCAGGATTAGAGGTAATGAGAGGCAATATGGAGAGCTACTTGTTATCACATATTAACTTCATCGGTTGAACCTCCATGAACTTTTGCTCCTGGAGTAATTGTTTGCTCACTTGTTGTTTTACTTGTTGTTTTAGCCATGGCTCGATACTCTGCTTCAACGGTGGATATAGGGATGACCGATTGTTTCTTGCTTTTCCATGACACGAGATTTCCCCAACGAAAATGCAATAACCAGTTGAGCGTCTATCGGATGAACAACCTGCGAATCTGTATCTGAGTAGCCAACCAATCACCTGAGTATTCCCTTTGTTTTCATATAACAGCCCTCTGCAGCTCTTTCCGATGTACTTTAGAATATGAATGACTGCCTTCCAATGACTATCACATGGAGTAGTTAGAAACTGAGTGAGAACGCTCATCGGGAACGCAATATGAGGTTGTGTTACCACGAGGTAGTTAAGTTTGCCAATGAGTCTCCTATATTTGCTCTATTGATAAGGGCTCCTCCTCATCAGGTAGAAGCTTAGCATTCGGATCCATTAGAGTCTCTACGGGTTTGCAGCTGGATATACCTATTTCTTTTAAGATATCCAAGGCATATTTTTGCTTGGAGATAAAGACATCATGTTGGGATTGAGCAACTTCTATTCCCAAAAAATACTTGAGTTTGCCCAAATCTTTTGTCTGAAAGTGATGGAATAGATGTTGCTTGAGTTTCTGTATACCCACTTGGTCCTTTTCGGTAATCACAATGTTGTCCACATAAACAACTACATAGATGTATCGGTCGGAGGAGAGATGGCAGTAGAATACTGAAAGATCGGCCTCGCTTCGAATCATTCCAAATTGTTGAACAATCGAACTAAATCGCCCAAACCTAGCCCATGTGGATTGTTTCAGTCCATAGAGAGCACGATTGAGGCGACACACCAATCTAGAGTTAGACTCCCCTAGAGCAATAAACCCAGGAGGTTGTTCCATATAAACTTCTTCCTCCGGTTCACTATGTAGAGAGACATTTTTTAAGGGCAGTCATGAATAGAGAGGAATAAGCGAACAGATTCTTGTTACGAGACATGATTTAAAGCACCCGAATCAAGTACCCATGGCCCAAGATAGGTTGACTGGGAGATGCATGCAATATGATTACCGGTTTGACTGGTCGAGGCTATGGTTGATGACTCATTGTTTTCTTGAAATTTCTGAAATGCGGCATACTCATCGGTAGACACGGTCATTTTCCCAGATTGTGCATTTTCCTCGGACGGTGGATCATACTGGGAAATGTTTGCAACCTTAGGCAGATATCCATGGAGCGTGAAGCAATGATGTATTGTATGGCCCAAATTGTGGCAATGAGTACACTTAAGGCGACCTCGACCTCGCTGCCCGCCTTTACCATCTCGTCGATAAGTCTTTTGAGAGGCTAGGATAACGGAATCAGTGGTAGTTGTGGAATTTTCAGAGATGTTTAGAGGTGTAGAAATACGAATTAACCACCCAAATATTGTAACGATAGTAGGAACTCTGGGATTGGCCAGAATTTGATTGCGAACTTTAATAGGCAAGCCTCCTAGTGTAAGGAGTAAGGACCATGGAGAATTTTCCACGACATGCTTCTTGTTGCGTAACATCTGTTGAGAGAGGCATCAACTCATTAAATTTCTGCCGAAGAGTCTCAATCTGGCCTAGGTATTCTTGCATATCGTGATCCTGATTCTTAATTATCTTCATACGAGACATAATAATATAAAGACGATTTATGTCATTCGAATAAAGCTTCTTTGCCTTTTGTTATACCTCGTAGCAAGTACGATAAGGTTGGTATTGGCCAACAATTAACAGATTGCCATAAGACATTACATAAGAAAGCATCAATTTGCTTCCATTGTACCCGTTCTTTTTCAGTAATCACACGTTTTGTCAGTCAAGTGTTCTTCAAAACACTGACCCATACACCACAACTGAACTAAGGCAGATCATGACATGTAATTGCTGGAACCTTTCAATTTTTCGGAACATATAATAGTGTAGTTCCGAAGCTGAGAAAAGTCTTGTTTGGTAATGCATTACTTGTAGTACCCATTACGAATGAGCACAAGTAAGAAAAAAAATCAAATAAATTACCAATCCAAGACTGGAATATGGTGCGGAATAGTAATAAGACCAAACCTGAAAAATCTGAAAGTGATCGAAGCAGCTACGTGTTGTCACGTGGAGTGATTGTTGACGACTCTTGAGATTCACGCACGGGAGAAGGTAGCGCGTGTAGGCACGTGCAACGTAGGTTTCCGGCGGAACTTTCTGGGTTTTGGTCGCCTATTGATTCCGACCAAGTCTGTGTTGTTGGTTCTTGGAAATGATTAGGTATTGGATGTGTAAAGAAATAAAGGGACGGCGGCTAGGGTTTGTGTACGTTGAATGAACACACTGTGTAACCCTAGGTATGATAACTGTTCGAATAAGAACACAACAGATACAAGAAAGGAATTTCGCTCACAAAACCTGCTCTGAGGCCATGTTGAAAGTAATTTAGAGAAGAAAAATGGAAGAATTTCTTGTGTATTACTTGTGAAGAGCTGTACATATTTATACACTTTCTAGGCTATCTATTCTCGAAAACTTAGAGAAGACTGATCTCAATCAAATCTCCTATAATTATTCTCCTACAATTATGCAATCATTCTCCTATAATTATGCTATCAATCAATACATAATATTTAACAATATATATATATATATATATATATATTTCCTAATTTATCGCCTTGTTGCCTTTTGGTCGCCCATCTCTCGCCTCACCTTTTGCCTTAAAAAAGTACCTCTCGCCCGCCTCTTGCCTTTTGCCTTTAATAACTATGCCGATGAGTGGAGGAAGAGTAGTATAGTACCAATATATAAACATAAAGTATTCAGAGTTGTACAAATTACAAGGGTATTAAGCTAATGAGTTGCACAATGAAAATTGGTAGAGAGTAATTGAAAATAGAGTGAGATGAGAAAACAATAATATTGAAGAATCAATTTGATTTTATGGTAGGTAGGCCAATGATGGAAGCTATCTAATAGAGTTCCTAGAGAGTTAATTTGGCGGGTGTTCGAGAAGAAAGCAGTTAAAGTGAGATATATTTACGTGATTAAGGATATGTACGACGAAGCTGCTATAGTTAGGACTACATCAGAAGAGACTTGTGAGTTCATGATTACTGTAGGATTACACGAAGGATTGGCCTTAAGTCAATCTTTTTGCCTTCGTGATGGATGGATTAACCAAACATATATTAGATGATATACCATAGTACATGTATTTGCTAAAGACATTGTTTTGATTAATGAGACGAAGAACAAGTCAATGATAAGATTGAAAAGTAATGAGAAACTTTAGAAGTCAAAGGCTTTAAAATAAGTGGGAGTAAAACAGAATACATAAAATGTAACTTTAGCGGTAAAAGGAGTAATAGCGGGAACAAAGTTATGTTAGATGCTCAAGAAATTCCCCCAAAAGAACAATTTTGATATTGATCAATTCTCAATCAACACAGGGATGTAAGAGATGATGTTAGTCATACGATAAAATTGTGCTGGGTGTAAAGAAGGCCGGAGTGTTATGTGGTTTTATCCGACATCCATTTGACCCGCACTACTTCATGGAACCAAATTTAAGGCAACTAAGAAAAAATAACAAGATGAATGTAGTTGAAATGATAATGTTAAAATGAAGATGGGATAAACTAGGAAAGTTAATGAACAAATTCGTGAAAAGTAAAGAGTCTCCCCAATAGATGAGAGAAAACCGGATAAGATGGTTTGGACACATACAACATAGACCAATTAGTGCACCCATTAGGAAGTGTGGGTGTATCAATATCAACCAAACTAGAAATAAGAGAAGGGGATGACCATAACTAACATGGACATTCGTAATAACGAAAGATATGACCTAGTGTGGTGTGTGTGATGACCTTGATTTTGACCGAATCGAATGGTAGAAAAGGATTCATGAAGCCTACCACAAAGTGATTGGAAAAAGGTTGAGTTGGGTTGAGTTGAGTTAAGCGTTTAGTCACGAGATATTGACTAGTTACCCTGCTAGAGCAGAAGTACTTCCCTTATATGATATTGTAATTTTTTGTTTCTTTTTTTGATCTTTGTGGGCACTTTTGTTTATGATTTTGATGCTAAACTTATGATGAATTTGTTGCATCAAAGAAGCCATACACCCGGTGGGATGGCCTTTGTATCCTATTTTTTTGGTGAAACTTTGTATCCTATGCAATGGATGGTAATTCACTTTGTACTCATCAATGCTGGTAGCTGTTCTGCTGTGCTGACATTTTTTGTTTGTTTGTGCAGTTTCCCCACTATTAGGTGTATATTTAATGTATTTGGACTCTTGAGATATTAAACTTCCCTGAGCAAGGTTATACTTCTATTTTGATGTCTGCAGGGGGTATGGATCATGTAAGGGTTCATCCGAGGTTTCTACATTCCAATGCTACCAGTCATAAATGGGTTCTTGGCGGTAAGATGTCTCAACTTGCCTAAAACCCCTTGAGTTTGTTTGTGCACATGTAATTTGTTTGACTAGGAATTGACTTTATATGGTTCATTGTTTTGGTGTTTAAATGAATTGTCCATGTACATACACCTATGCAGCTTTTGCAGAACTTTTGGACAACTCATTGGATGAGGTACTTTCATTTTTTTTTTCCTTTTGTTTACTGATTGAACATGCAACACAATTTAATTTGTTTTGGTCTTGTTTTCAGGTCTGTAATGGAGCTACATATGTCAACATTGATATGATTACAAACAAGAAAGATCGAAACAGAATGTTGCTAATTGAAGGTATTTAGCATTAGTGGCTGTGAGAGTCACCCAACCCTTTGAAGCTGTCTCTATACCCTCTGCACTTGTAGTGGGCTAATTCAATGTTCTTTTTTTTTCCTTCTTTGTAAGGGCTTATTCTAATATATTCCCTCCGTTCCTAAATAATTGTCATGCTTTCCTTTTTTGTCTGATCCAAAAAAATTGTCTTGTTTTTAAACTTTTCTTTTTAGGAACATAATTTTACCATTTTACTCTTACTGGTCCCACATGCACATGGGATTTAAAAGAAATTACATATTATACCAATATTTATAATAGAGTCAATTATTTTTTCTTAATCTGTGTACCAGTCAAACAAGACAATTATTGTGGAATGAAGAGTTTTACATTTTAGGTGCTAGAAGTGTGGACCTCCCCCTTCTTCTTAAGTAGAAAGGAATCATGCACTTTGATTCAGATATAATATCCTAGTTATATACGAGTTAATGAGGAGTAGCACAGAGTACATGCGTTAGTAGGTTGCTGTTTCAGGAGTTTTTAAAATCTTAGGAGCTTTATAATCTATTGGCGTCCAACAGGCTTTGTAACCGTACTGTAACTATATGTTCCTAAATGGTGACCATCAATTGTGCTGTTTACTGTTTCTCTTTCTTTATGTTTTCTTCTCTAAACTTTAAACAATAACCACTGTTGCTTTTCCTTGTCACTATTAGTTTTGTCTCTCGTCTTCTGTGTTGCACTCTTTGTTAACCAGAGTTTTTATTCCTTATCTGCTGTAGATAATGGTGGTGGGATGGACCCAGATAAAATGCGACAATGCATGTCTCTTGGGTATTCTTTGAAAAGCAAAGTTGCAAACACTATCGGACAGTGTAAGTCACTGCCCGTAAATTCTGAGTAGCGAAGTATATTTGCTCTGTGTGTGTGTGTGCGCGCGCATGCTGGGGGGGGGTTAAACTTTTATTCTGAGAAGTATACTTCTGCTATCCCACAGTAAGTGCAAATTATTTGGCATGCATGTTGAGAGGTGTTGTGAGCCACTACATTAGTTTAAAAAAAATTCTTTTACAAATTTGACATTTAGTCCTCAATTTACCTTTTCTTTTCTTTTTTGCTTGGATATTTACGTGGTATAGAACTCCTCAACATGTGTGCCTCAAAGTAGTGGTGCGATTTTTTTTGGACCGAAGGAACATCAGTATGTTTTATCAGTTGAAGAGGATTACCTTTTAAGGAGATCGACTTGTATGATAGATGACCAATTGTTTTCATTTTCCTTTATCTTTTGTCAGATGGAAATGGTTTCAAGACAAGTACCATGAGGCTTGGTGCTGATGTCATTGTGTTCTCACGTTGTGCTGGGAAAGATGGGAAAAGGTTAATGTTCTGTTCATATGATTTAGCACATGCCTTATCTATGTCAATTTGGTAGTTCCCATTTTTTCCTTTTAAATGAATAAAGGGTTCTTTCCTCTTATGTTGTTTGCATCTTACTTTTAAGCAAAGTGACTGGGTCATGAACATGTTCCAAATACCTTTGTCTTCTCTGAAATTTGAGACAGCTGCAACTGAACCCAGCTGTTCATGAACATGCTTTTGCTCGGCTCATTAAGGGCTCAGCTTGGTCTCGGTTCAATTGAAATTGAGCCGAGCTTGAGCATAAACTTTGGGCTCATTTAGTGAATGACTGAGCTTCAACATCGTTAGGCTCGTCAACATGCTCATAAACTGCTCGTCCAATACATATTTTGTATTTTACTTTTTCTATATATATATATATATATATATATATTTATAGTTTTTTATTGCATGAAATATGGATTCTGGAGAATACATTATCGTATATTCTGAGCATAAAGTCTAAGTTTGTTGCATCTTTTACAACTTATTAATTAATTTAAAACATATTATAGATAAAATTTTAATGTAAATACAAAAATCTATGCTTATTTCAATTGTGTAGGTAGGGTTGTAGATTGAGCCAAGCTACTTGGATTCGGCTCAAGTCTGGCTTAGTAAAGTCTTGCTCGCATTGGGTCCGTTTAAAAATTTCAAATCAAGCCTAACCTGAGTATCATGAGCTTGGACCGAGTGGCTCACAGGCCTTGACATTTAACGAGCCTAGCTTGAATTGTGATCTTCTCACAAGGCCCGACTCGGTTCATAATGAGGAGGGTTGAGAAAATGTATATATGGTGTAGACATAGTTAACCGCTGATTGTCAAACAATATTGAAATTGATCGCAAGAAATGTTCATCAATCACATCCTTTACCTCCATTATAAAGTCCTCCTATATAAAGCTGCTTGTGGTATTAAATAATCAAGTTAAGTTTCTAGCCTTAAAATTCTATAGTTCTCTTGATGTTTTATAATTAATTTATATCTAGTGGTTCTACTGTTCTGCTGCTCTACCAATTTTGTCTTGTTAACTTTTGAATCATTTTTCGCTGATCTATAAATATTTCGAAGCGAGCTCCAGCTTGAAGCTTGGTATTTCTGCATTCCAACCGAGCCAAATCTGTGAATATGTAAAAACAAATATGAGCCGAGCTTGAGCTTGAGCTTGAATCTTAGATTTTCAACTGAGCCCAAGCCAAGCTTGAGCAGTACTTCTTTAAGGACTATAACATGTCATGCAGTTTGTGCATATATATGCACAAACAAGGTCAATATTTTGCATATATTTGCATAAACGAGCCTAGCCCACTTGCAAACAAGGAGTCGAGCTCCAGCATCACAAAGGCATATCAACAACCCTGAGTCGAGTCAGAACAAGCCTAACTAGATGACACGAGCTGAGCTCGGTCAAAGCTCGACTCAGCTTTTTCATTTGCAGCCCTAATGAGATCATACTCTATTGGATAGATAACCCAGCAAAAGCGTCTATTTACTTGGACTTGGTTATAGCTCTACATTCTGGCACTGAATCTTATCTCAAAATACATCTTTGTCACAAAATTGAGTTGATTAATTGACTAACTATCAACAACCCTGAGTCGAGTCTGAACAAGCCTAACTAGATGACACGAGCTGAGCTCGGTCAAAGCTTGGATCATCTCGGTTCATTTGCAGTCCTAATGAGATCATACTCAATTGGATAGATAACCCAGCAAAAGCGTCTATCTACTTGGACTTGGTTATAGGCTTGTAGCTCTACATTCTGGCACTGAATCTTATCTCAAAATACATCTCTGTCACAAAATTGAGTAGATTAATTGACCAACTATTCTCCCCTCATATAAATGTAGCCCTCATTTTTATTGACTGATCTCATGTTCTTGTATTGCATTTGATCTGTATGAAATCATTTTACATCAGCATATTAGGCGCTGGGTTTGAATTTCAGCCAGTAACTAATTTAGTAATGGTACGTGCAGTGCTTACATGTTAACCTGCAGAATACTATTTGGAACAATTTTTTATTCAAGTGATTATTAGGAGATGGCATCTTTTTCTTCATGACTATAATGCCCCAATAATGATGAGTAACTAACAAGTCCTTTACCATCTTTGTTCTTTTACCAGAAAAAGTAATAATAATAAACGAGAGTTTTAGGCTTAAGCTATTTCTATGCGGGTTAGGGAGTTTGAGAATTTTGGCCGGTAATTAATTGTACCTTCCGCTTGAAAGCTATTTCAAATACATTGTCAAGTAAATTAATATTTTAGCTATAATTTTAAAATTGTTATACTATTTCCGTCCAAAACGAGTGTCCATTTTTGTATAATTTTACTAAATTCACCTTTGCTAACTACTATGTCTTAGTGTCCACTTGCAATGGTATAGCATGGACACTAAGGAAGGATTAAGACCGGATAGGATTAATAAGCCGAATTGTTTGATGTTTGGTACACAATAGGTGGTCGGAACAATTAGCACGAGTTATTCAGATAAGGTCCTTATCCCCTCACTAATAGTACCAAGGGAGAGGGCGATATTATTAGTGTCCTCGCTAAAAAAAATACGTAATTAACATTTTTAATTCCAAAATTACCTCTTATATATAAGTAGGGATTAATAGCGAGGGCGCTAATAACACTGGGATTAATAATAATGCTTATCCTTGCCTAACTACCAAACAATCCCTAAAGGTATAAATGTATATGTGCTACTAAAATGGCCTAAAAGTCAACTTTTCAAAAATTTTGTGAAAAACGAATGAACGCTAATTTTGGGACGGAGGAATTAGGCGCCGCGCTACAGTTGGCATAGACAGAAACTCTGTAGACGAGTTCCCTTATTGTGATGCCTCCTCCAAGTTAAGGGGGACCAAGCATTTTTAGGGTGTGCCACTAGATTCTCAGTTACAAATATTTGGATATGTTTGGCTGGATTCTACAACCCCCTAAACGTGATTACCACATTTAATTGGAAATGCAGCGTATCTCTTTATCCACCATCTCCATGTGGCAAATTATAGTCCTGAAGCAAGTGAAAAACTTCGTATGAGGTGGGAGGCTAGATTCAGTTGGAGAGCAGTAACATTGTGTCAAAACATGCTAGCTGTTTGGTCTAGTATATATTCTACCCCTCTAGCCTTGAATCACCCTTATTGATGGGATCATAGGAGTAATGTGCTTCTCAAGCTCTCTGCGTTAGTCTTGCCAATGCAGAATTGATGGTGAAATCTGAAACCAGGCTATTGTTTTACACCATCTTGGTGTCTAACAATTTTTAATGTAAATGCTCTTTGAGGCTGCCTAGATTTATTGCCTCAGTTTTACCCAAGATATTCTGCAAAAGAGTCAACTTCACTCATGTTGGTCGGAGTCAATTTTGCATTCTCGCAGGCATGAAATTTTCTCAGTTTTTGGATAGTGTAGGAATGCATTGAAACAGGTTGTTGTTTCGAATCTACGTTTGCATCCGTGGGAAATTCTTTTGCTGCATGATGCTCTATTTTACTCCATGTATTTTAAATAATTAATCGATTTGTTTTTGTGCTATCTTTAGGTCTACACAGAGCATTGGATTATTGTCCTACACATTTTTGAGGAACACAGGAAAGGAAGATATCGTAGTTCCCATGGTAATGATGTTAATCCTGCTTCCCCCATCTTTGGACAGCTAATATGTTTAGTTATCATTATAATGATTTAGTGTTAAAGGAAAATGAATTCATGTCTTTATTCTTAAATCACGTCAAGGAAAGCAAACCAGACTGTGGACTTGTCTTGAGAGCTGTATTCGTTCCTTCCTCAACTTTTTTTGGCATTCTATTTCATTTGATTGGGGTGTCACTGTAACTTTATTCTTTGATGGAAGTATAACTTATTTTGATGCATACTTGTAGATATCTCTCATGTGGCTTAGTTGATTGTTATGTTTGTGCTGGATTGAAAAAGCTTCTGGCCTTTTCATTTACTCCAAAGGCGAGGGAGCTCAAAAAGCTTTCAGTCTTTCTCTTTAGAAGGTGATGGTTGGTGCCTTTCTGATACGAATTTTTTTCGCTGCCGATTTCTTGTTGTCCAATGGCAGTTCTCTTCAATGTTTGTTTTCTTTTTCATTATTACAGTAAATAGGAGTGTATGTCTCTAAAAATTAAGGTTGTGTTAGGCTGTTCTAATACCCAAACCATTTTTTTTCCCTGCTTCCTCGTCTGCTGATCTATTTTCAACTTGATCTTAGTATCATATTCTCTTCGTGGACCTGGTCTTGGTACCATATATTTCCCCGGTCTGCTCTTAAACTCCCATCTGTGTTGGTATAGTGGCCCCTCATACTATGTATTTTCCGCATCTACCTCCGGGGAGTGTATTAACATGATGTACCAATTGGTTCATATTACATGTTTATTTCACTATTCTCATTCTGAATGTGATGTTGCTTGCCAATACAGGCGACAGTCCTTCATGGTGCCCCCTTTTGATCTTTTGTGATCTCTTTTCGCGTTTCATGCTGCATGTTAGCCACAGTAATTGATGATCGAGACTTTAGTTCTTCTTAGCAGAACACTGAACCCATCATGCTTGTCTCGGATTAAAGCTTTTGGCGAAATGAGTGGTTAAAAAATCTGAAAATGGATTGTCGTATCTGTCTCTATTGCAGTTCTGAACTCTTTGTCTTGATTGCAACTGGACATTGCAGTGCTCAATGCGCTGTGGCATTCCAAAAAAGAAAAAGCCTCTTTTATCTCCCCCACCCCAACACACAATAATTTAGCAACTGGACATTGGAGTGGTCAATGCACTGTGGCGTGCCCAAAAAGAGAACCTCTTTTATCTTCCCCACCCCAACCCACAATAATTTGCTTAGGTTGTCCATCTGCCTGTGAATAGGTAGTCAGATATGATAGAATAATCTCATTTATGTTCTTACAATGCTTTGCTGTGTTGATTGAATCAAAAAGCTGGATTATGAAAGAGCTGGCAGCGAATGGAAAAAGATCATTAGATCGTCTGTTGGTGACTGGCGTATAAATGTTGAAACGGTGGTACAATGGTCCCCGTTTTCAAGTGAAGCAGATCTTTTAAGACAGGTAATTTTCATTCTTCTTTATCTTTCTAAGAGTTATGATCTTCTGAGACTGGGGGGTTGGTCAGGTGTTCTTAATGCATGTGAACGGGGGAGCTGTTTTTACTAGAGCGAGATTACTTAGAAGCTGCACAAGCATGCAGTGTAAATTTTTTCTAAAATATTATGTGCTGTTTAGTGTTTATAATGAAATGAAATAATTAAGTACATTTGGTTATGTTTCACTCGCTAATCCATGTGATTTGCTCTGTACACCTATTTCTGAAGTGGAATTCCATAGCGAATATTCTCTTGTATTTCAACTCAAATTCTTATTCCTCAGTCTGAGTTATATTTTTCTTATAACATCTAAGATTTTATTTGGCTTAAGTACTCTTTTATCTATTTATTTATTTAAGATTTGCATTTACTTTAGGTGGCCTGATTGTAATGTTTGTTGTTCAATCAAGAGCAAAATTGATTGTTACCTTACCTTACCTTTTGCGTTTCTGTTTGTTTTGTCGACTTCGTAGTTTGATCGGATGAAGGATCAGGGTACACGCATAATAATATACAATCTGTGGGAGGATGATCAAGGACAGCTAGAACTCGATTTTGATGCTGATCGACATGTATGTCTTTGTTATCTTAACAATGAATGGATTATCAATCTTGTCTTTCATGGATAGGACATGATATACGCAACAGAAGTCCTTGTAGGAACTTAATTTTCTTTTATATATTTCTTTCAGGACATTCAAATTAGAGGTGTCAACCGAGATGAGAAGAGCATACAAATGGCACAGCAGTATCCAAACTCTAGGCATTTCTTGACATATCGGCATTCATTAAGGGTAAAAGTTTAAGCTTGTATTTTGCAGAACAGATTGGCTTGATTATTCAGCAAACTTAAAGAAATTTTCCTGTGTCTTTTTTGCCTGGCTTCATGTTTTATTAAGTGTGGGAAAACATTGCCCTACATATAGTTGCAGGAAGAAATCGCTCTACTGTGGGTCTGTTTTGCTAATACTTGTGGTGAATGTTCCTTGGAAATTAGTTGGCCTAGGGCTAGTACAGGTATAACAAAAGGGAACAGTTTGGAGCACAAGCGAATAGTACCGAAATGGTATAGTTAAACTTTTTTGAGGGTTTTTCGCACCTTGGTTTTGAGATCTTTAAGAAGGGAACTTTAGGGGTTGTTGTGGCTTTTTAGGTTGCAAAGAACGGTTTCCATCTCATCATAGAATATAAAACTGAGTAGCAGAAGAAATATAATTATGAACTTTCAATGGTGAATTAGTTTTATATATTGAATGTGGTTTAAACTTGTGTCTGTTTTCAAATTGCCAGAGCTATGCATCAATTCTTTACCTCAGAATTCCACCTGGCTTCCGAATTATTCTTCGCGGGAAGGATGTTGAACACCATAACGTAGTCAATGATATGATGATGACCAAGGAGGTCACTTATCGCCCACAGCCTTGTTCTGATGGGGTCTCGAAGGAATCAAATGTAATGTTTTGTTTGAATGGACATTTGGTTTGAGGTACCTGAATCTGATACCTGTGCTTTCTTCTGGTTACTTTTGCTAATTTTGGACCGCTTTCATTCACAGATGGTTGCTGTCGTTACCATGGGGTTTGTTAAGGATGCAAAAGCACATATCGATGTTCAAGGATTCAATGTTTATCATAAAAACAGACTTATTAAGGTTTGAATCCTAATTGAGATATGATCCTTATGGTGCCTGCAGTACTCAATTATTATTAGTAGCCTTTTATGGGTAAGAAGTGTACTCAAAACTTACTATACTTGACACAACTTTTTCGAAACAGTTCTTTAACTGATTAGGCTTCAGCAAGCCAACACCGGACATGTTTCATGGTCCACACACATGTATTATATGTGTGTGTATGTGTGTACCAGTCATTGATTTAGCTTTATCATTAAGGTCAATGAACTATATTTTTCAGCTAATGAAGTCTTAATGGCACCTTCCAGTTACATTTCCAAGAGAAGTAATATATGTGGGTCAGAAAAAAATGTGGGTCAAAAGTTCAATCCATATTTGCTGTTTTGATCAAAACTGGAGCAAATTCATCCTTTCTGTGATATGATTATTTCCTATCCGCTGGGGTGACTTGAAGTCTTCCTCACTGGTTAATCTCAAACCATTTCTAAGACATACCTTATATTTCTGGGCATGAGTTTCTATGTCCCCTTGTCAATAAATTGGAATAATTCTTACCTGTTTTGATTTGTCAGCCATTTTGGAGACTCTGGAATGCTGCGGGAAGCGATGGCCGTGGAGTTATAGGTTTTAATTCTGCCTTGAAGTATTGGAGTTTATCAGCTAGCTGACTTAAATCCTCTTTTGAAGTATATTGCCTTTTTACTTTCTTGATTAGGGGTTTTGGAAGCCAATTTCGTTGAACCAGCTCATGATAAACAGGGGTTTGAGCGTACTATAGTTCTTTCAAGACTTGAAACAAAATTAATACAAATGCAAAAGACATACTGGTATGTTCTTCTTCTACTGTTCAAAGTTCTCTGAGGTTTATAGAATGGAAAATGATAGGCTCTGCTCCATTCAGGTCTTCGTACTGTCACAGAATTGGTTATGCTCCGCGGCGTAATAAAAAGAGTATAGAGGACAGAGGTATACATTTTCTTTTGTTCTTTAATGAAAAAGTTAATTTTTCCTTCTTCCCTAAATGAATGTCAATTTGTTCTTTGTTCAGAATTTAAGTCAACTCTTGACCTAAATATGAAGATGTAAAGACCAAAGTTGCCTTAAAGTGACACTCATTTAGGGACAAAATGGATACTTATAAGTGCACAAATATGGACAGAGGAAGTGTTACACGATGATTGAAATCTGTCTATTATGAGCACATCAGATTCTTTAAATAACTCAAAATTTTCATATAACATTGTGCTGGTTTTTACTACTCTGTAGATATTTCTCCTGATTATTCTCCTGAAACGCCATCTATATCTAAAAAGAAGAGTGCTGCTCCCAGCAGCAAGGCACCGGTTTCAGTTTCAGATAAATTCTCTTCACATAAAAGTCAGCAGCAGGGGGTACGAGAATCGGGAGAACGTCCTAGAGCTGCAGTCAATGGTAATGGATATCTATACAGTAAGGGTCAAAATGGAAGGAAAACCCCAACAAAATCTGGGAGGAGACCAAGTTCTTCAGAGCCATCATCTCCTGCCAAAGATGTCAGTGATGACAACTTGCCAACGACAATACCTCAGAGAAATGTAAATGGCAGTTCCCAGAAGACAATATCTGTTAATAAGTCTCTAATGAAAAATGGCCCTCATTCAATTCAGCCACCTTCTTATGTCGAACATGCTGAAGTTGACCAGGATGGTTCTGTAGGTGGAAGAATGAGTACCCGTTCACGATCAAAGGTAATCTTCTGGTTGCCCTATCATTATTCCCACTTGCATTTTGTGGAATGGTTAACATCCCTGTTGCCGGTTTAATTGTTGTTAGCTTTTGAGGGGGCGGTAGTTCGTCCCCCCCCCTCCCCCTTATTTAAACAAATAGTCACCATTTCTGGAGAGTTGTGTTAATACCATATGGTGCTACCCAGAGGCAATATTTGAGTCAAGGTAATGTTGACCCCTCCTGCACATAAAGAAAAGGTTGGTGCGAAGGAGAAAGAGAGGAAGATGTTGCTTAATGTGCAAACTGTTAGCTACACTTGTGAGCGCTCTAAATTTCACTTTAGTAATCACAATGCCTGAAAATGGTCGCTGGAAATTATATTAGAGCTGGAGTACCATAGAGTATTTTATTTTGACTAAACGCTGTTAGCCTTCCCTTGTGTTATTGATAAGTACTTGGAATTGAAAAACTGAAATTGTTCACTCTTATTTATATCATGAACGGTGCAATTGGTCCAGATAGTGAACTCACTAAGCAAAATTCTTTAGGAGCAGAAGGCCAAAAATAAAGCAAAACCCCTCTCCTCGTTTGATGTGGGTACTCAAATTTTAGAAGGACAAAGAGGAAATGCCTGCGTATATTGTTGTTGGTACTGTTCTCTGTATGAGTTCTATCAAACCCTGTCACTCCTGACTGACTACTGCTTCCCAAGTGATTGTGGTGCTCCAAGTTCATTTTTGTCAGATGAGACTGATGTTTTATGAAATGTATTACTACTCCCTCCGTCCCAAAAAAATTGCCCCATTTCCTTTTTGAAAAGTCAACCTAGGACAATATTAAATCAATTTAATGCATATTTGTTAAGTCTTAGGTATTGAAATTTCAATCATTGATACATTATTAAGACTATTATCAATAACAATTTTTTAGTATTTGATAAGGATAAGTAAGTATTCATAAATCTTAGGTCAAAGTTTAATCAAGTTGACCAAAAAGTCAAAGTGTGTTTTTTTGGGACGGAGGGAGTAGATGTAAAATCCTACATCTTCCTAGACTATGGATTAGTATGAAATAGCTTTCGTGAATCTAGCGAGTATATAGATTTGCTAATGTGTAAACGTGAGTTCCTTATACTGGTGTTTATTCCCTCTTGAATTTGCTGACCAAACAGATTATGTGATGTAGGAGTGGTGAACATTTTGTGGAATTTTTTTTATAAACTTGATTACTTATCAATTTTATTTAATCCCTGTAAGGTCATTCTTTGTGTTTCTTTTGACTGGCAGGGTTATGATGCTTGTGGAAATGAATCTGCTCCTTTAAATGGCAACTTACCTTCTTTAGATCAGTTACTGGAAGAGAACCGTGAATTGAAGGAAAGGTGTGGTGATTTGAAACATGTGATTTGTATGTCATGCTTGCTCCAAATTTTTATGACCTCATCTCTGCTGTTGTTTCTATTTGTGTAGATTAAAATGGAAGGAGGAGGATATTTTAGGTGATCTGCTCCATGATCTAAATTCTGAGAGAGATCGATGTAAATCACTTGAAGCTCAGGTGGGTTTTGGAAGATACTACCTTTATCTTCAGCACCTTTTACATTTATAAAAAAAAATAAAAAAAATCTTCAGCACATTTTCTGGAGCAAATTTGATTTAAACTACTTTTAAGTTCATTTTAGTGATTTTGTCATCAGACTTCAGTGTAATTAGCCAGCAGTAATGGGTTGGGATATAAGTCCCTCAATCAGAAACAAATACTTTGGTAAATAGTCAAAAGGAGCTTATATCGCATGCCTCCTGATTATATATAATCTTTATCCACAGTTTGATTGTAGTCCCTGCCCCCAATTGGGATACAATTGTATATATCATCACCGGTATTAAGTAAACCTGAATTGACAGCCTGCCCTTGCTTTTCTCGCAATAGTTTATTTAATTGTGACTTGCTGTGGTAATAGAGAAAGTAATTAAAATTGGCATGTCTTGGGATGAAAGCTGGTAACTTTTGGGTACTTATTTCTATTTTAATACTGAATTAAGGTTAAGTTTTGTTAGCTCTTGCCTGATTGGTAATTAATTACCTGCAAATCTTGCCTGCTTTTTATTCAGCTGCTGGAGGCAAATCTAAGAAATGAGGATCTCAACAAGGAGCAAATTAGTTTGATAGAGATATTCTCGGAGGAAAGGGAGCGTCGGGACAAAGAGGAAGAAAATTTGAGAAAGAAGTTGAAGGTGTTTTTTCTTTCCACTTGATTCATTTTTACGTTCGCTTCTTTTGTGTGTGTGTGGTGTGGGGGGTGGTGAGGATTGAAAAAATGGGCCTCTCAGAATTTCATATTGTTTATTTTTCCTTTGTAGGAAGCATCAAGTACCATCCAAGAGTTGCTTGACAAGGTGAGGCTGTTAGAGAAGAGGAAACCTACTGGCAGCAAATTGGATCGTTAATAGCAGTGTCACAATAAGTCAACTGACCCATTTACTTGCTAGAAATTCCAAATGTAAAGAAGGCGTCATTTTCTGTATGGTTTACTAGTGCTGGCCTCTCATGACTACTCTCCTGGGTGCGGTTGGATATAGTGGGTGTATAGTGTATAAACTGCACTACCAGAGAATCTTCTAATTGTTGAGGCTGGCTTCGGTGCCAAGTTTTGTATGAGAATGATGAAGTCTTGTTGTATATATCAATTCCTTTTTAAGTTATTTCTTTTTCCTCAAATTAATGATATTTGCTCGTTCATTTTGAAGTTTGGGACCTCCGTGCGAAGTCTCTACTTGTTATTGTCATTTCTTCAAGATTAGGCGCCTAGTTTCCTTTTGTAGTCACGGTGATGAGATGTGTGGTCTAGTGGTGTATTTGAAGGGAGGGTGAAAGTACTATGGGTTACTCTCTCTCTCGACTATTCAAACCGGATTACACGAGAGTTATCTCTGCCGTTCTGGATGTTGTATCCATGTAATAGTAGAAAGGTCAATAGTTGCATTAATGTTTATTGTAATCTTTTGATCTCTCCAAAACGAGGTCTTGGTCGTTCGGGTTAAATGTTGTTCAAATTATTTAGAATTGGAGTTTAAATCTCCAGTGTCACTAGGTTAAATTAGAACATGGGCTCAGTAAAGTCCATGGTCATGTTTCCAAGTCATATATGGTCATTTTAGTCAAAACTTTCTTTTACAAAAGGAACAATCGTAGATTGGTTGAATGGTTTGTGGTTTATTCATGATCACGTAGATTAAAGAGCAGGTAAGGTTGGCCACACTTCAAAGAGCAGGTAAGGTTGGCCAAACTCCAAATCATATGTTAAGGAGTTTACATTTAGAAAGTTCAATTATTTAAAAATATACTCCATCTGTTCCTAAATTATTGTTTTCTTTTTTATTTGTTCGTTCTTATTTGAAAATTTTTATTTTTAAAACATCATTTTTACCATTGTACCTTTACTTTTTCCTTTACTTTAATTATGGGCACATGAACATTTAAGAAAACTACATATTATATCAATATTAATAATTAAGTTAATTATTTTTTTAATTCGTGTAGTCAAATAAGATAATAATTAAGAAATGAAAAAAATATTTATTTTTTATTCGGTCATAATTATAATAATGTTTTAGTATACGGTCCCGTCTTTGTGGGGAGTCCTACTAGGCCTAGGATCCCCCTAAAATATGCAAATTTAAGGGCCACGAAAATGCATGGACTTATTATATATATACATATTTTTATTTGAGACCACATAAAGACAAGTAATTTATTCAGTAATTTTTTTATTTTGCTTCCATTATCGAAACACCCCCTCCTAGTTGAGTGGTAATGTGACTACATAATGCATTGATTCTTGGCCATGTTGTCGATTGAAAAGGCTTTCATAGATTCAAGCTTAATTAATACTCTTGTCACTAAAAATGATAGAAGACTAGTGTTTTAGTGATACTTTTTGCTAACAGTTTTAATGAAATAAACTTTTGTCGATTTTGGCCCAGGACACTAGATAACATTTTAATTCGGCACAGGACCCCAGATAAACGACCTTGCTTGGTTTTGATTTGTGTCATCATTTGGTCTGAGTTATTGTAGAAATATACAAACTTGAATGTCTAATTAAGAAAACATCACTTGCTTATAAATTATACTCCTTCCGTCCCTAAATTATTGTCTTGTTTGATCTAGTATACAGATTAAGAAAAAATAATTGGCTTGATTATTAATATTGGTATATTGTGTAGTTTCCTTTAATGTCCATGTGTATGTAGTTTATAATTAAAATAGGGAGAAAAAATAAAGGTAAAATGATAAAAGTGATGTCATAAAAAGGAATGTTTCAAACAAGACAATTATTTAGGGACTTACAAAAAAACAAAAAAAAAAACAAGACAATAATTTAGGGACGAAGTGAATATTAGTCTCTGAGCTTTAACAAATAATTAATTCCGTGAATATTAAAATAACTAGTACTACAACATCTATATATATATATATATATATATATATATATATATATATGATGCCTTAAATTGTGATACCTCACCTCTTTTTGACTTTTGGAATTTTAGGGAGGATGTTATTAGTTAATAGTTTTACCTATAGGACTATAGGTATGATTTGTGGTATATAACATTCTTCAAATACATTAGTAGAAGAACTTTAGCTATTTACAAAGAAATGAAAAAGATAGGAAAACAAAATAAAGTAATGTTGCCAATGAGACTTGAACCCATACCCTTTGAAATAAGAAAACCCACCCTAAATTAACATAACTATTTATATTTTATATATTAATTCAGAATAATACATATATTAGTCCTTCTAATAGACCACTTCCACGTATAATAGATAAGTTAACATAGTTAATGATGGAGGTGAAAAGTCATGCGTTGATGTATTTAGGTTGCATTATGCATGTAAGGGGTTGTGGTTATTTAAGAGACATTATGCAAGTTTATTTTTACCTTTTCATTAGGTTGTGAGAAAAAAAAATTATTTTTCAATAAATATTCATCAATTGCATGTTCCGTTCACATTCTTCAAGTCAGATCATTCTTTCACGTTTGATCAGCTGCGTTTTATGTTCTTGTGCAATTGTTTTAAGAGTTTTGTTAACTTGTACCCTAAAAACACATGTTAAGAAGCATTTAATAGGGTAGTTGGTAGGGTGGTTAACGTAGTTGGTAGAGTGGTTAATGTAAAATTAGGGTAGTTGGTAGAGTGATTAATGTAAAAATAAGCACAAACTACCCTATTAAATGTTCCTTAACATGTGCCCTTAGAGCACAAATTAACAAGACCCTTGTTTTAATTCATGCATTATTTCCTCCCATATAGGACAATAGTTTCTTTTTCCTTCTAATACTATCCAAATGTTTATATGTTGTTTGTTGAATTTTAGAATCCACTCAATCAATCATTGATTATTGTCTTTTTGGTAAATTGATATTTAATTGATTGACAAATTAATTTTGCCTTTCTTGGTGAGATTCTTAATTAATTAAAAAGATAATGATTGATTCAATCTCCACTACTTAGTATATTTGGTAAGATTTGAGTGATTGATTGATCGATGGTATGTATGGTATATCTTGATTGATTATATAACTATGGGATGATTTAAGTATATATGGTAGTTATTATTTTTAATCAATAACATTCTTTTGTATAGTGTATTTTTTATTTTGTAGGTCTCTCGGCAACTATATAAATAGGAGTTCGTGCTTTGTCATTTCACACTGAAGAAACTAAGAAATCAGTTTTAGAGAGAAAAATCACACAAGTCGAACAGAGCTGAATGTGGTCGTTACTGTCAAGACATCGTCTACCACATCTAGTTAATAACAGTGCTACATTTTGAATATCTTTTTCATCCATTGTTTATGTGTTATACAAGAGAGTCATACACTGTCTTTGTATGGATGAGTTGTGTAAACGTGTTCTAGATATACTCATTAGGGAGTTTTCGTAAGTTTTTCACTAGGTAATTCGTTTTAATCATTGTAACAAGTTACAAGTTTGTTCTAGTGAAAGTTATGTTATATTGACACATCTACAAGTATTATTGCTTGTAGATAAAAATTTATTTCATGTGTTTTTTATTTATTATTTCCGATGCGTTTATCGAATGTCTCTATGTATGTAATCACATTCATTGATCACATTTGCAGTCTGTTTGATTTACTTGAATTCTTCCAAGCTACAAATCTTCCACTGTGTATGTAGGTACATGAGCTGATTGCCAAGGAGAAGTAGAGAGGATTGCAAGAAAAGCTAATGTTCAAATATACTACAGTGGTGGATTCATATGAGAAAAAAATGAGTGGTGAGATCTTGAAAATTGTATTGCTTCAGCTTTAAAGCAGGAGATGATGAAATCATTGATGAGATTTAAATAGGGAAATAATCAAGTTCTTTTTTTTTCTTCATCATAAGCTAAATGGGGGGATTAGTAGTTGAGTAGTTGATCTATTTTTTTTTTGCAAGAGGTGATTTTTCATCGGAAAATCTCTCTCTCTCTCTCTCTCTATATATATATATATATATCTCTCTCTCTCTCTCTCTCTCTCTCTCTCTCTCATATTTTTTAACACTATTTTTTTATCATCCATCCAAATTTCAGGTTAAAAGGAAGGTACAATGCAACACATATGTTTGATTTTGATCCAGTTTTAAGGAAGACAATTGAAAGTTAAATTGATAGGTTTCCACCTTAGGACGTGATGATGCCGAATTTTGCACCGTGGTCCTGATGAAAATTTGCTCCGGTGAAGTGACTGATAACTGGCCTGAAAAGAAAAACATAGTTACTGCGCATAGGATTCCTGCAAAGCTCCTCCGGTGTGAGAATTAGCACTGTATATCAGAGAGAGAATAATGCTAATTAAGGGAGCAAAAATGGTATAGTTGCACGTACCTTGTAATATATCTCATAGTAGTATTTATAAGAGAGTAGTGGTGCCCTAGTTAGTTTCGGGCTATAACTGATATGACCAAATCCCGTAGTTTACGGGTAGAAGTAATGTATTTTTTCTGGACTCGGTAAATCGAAGATAATTCCGTGATACGTTCGGAGATAGTTCCGTAATGTACTACAAGATAGTTGAGAGATAATTCCACATAATACACAAAGTGGACAGCCACCAGCCGGGCGTAATGGGGCAGCTCGCCCAAGTGGGGAGCTCGTCCTTTTGAGCAACTCGCCCTCTTGAGGCAGCCCGTCACTTTCACCCAATATTTGGCTATTTGTCATTTTTATCCTCGGTATAATTTTTGAGTAGTTCAGTAGTCCCCTACTCTTTGTTGTGTGAGCTTGCTCGGACCAAAGAGTATACTGTTGGCTTTTAATTAAACCCGCCTTCGATTTTCGCGACACCAATCTGACATTTTTAGTATCAATAGAGTAGCTCGGCATTTTAATAAGGAGCAGCTCGGCAAAATATATACATATATATTTTTTAAAGAAGCTTGACAAATTTTTTTTTTAAAAAAGCAGCTCGGCACCTTTTTTTTAAATAAAGCAACTCGACATTTTAAAAAAAAAAAAAAAAAAACCAGCTCGTCACTTTTTTTTAGAAGGCAGCTTAACAAAATTTTTTAAAAAAACAGCTCGGCACTTCCTTTTTTTTAAAAAACGGCTCAGCACTTTTTGTTTTCTCAAGCAGCAGCTCGGCAGTTTAATTCTCAAAGCAGCTCGGCATTGGCGAAGTTGAAATTTTGAGGGATTGTCTGCTTGTGTATGCGGCCTACCCATTGAGAATGTAATAAAACAGCTCGCCTTCAATGCAGTTCGACATAAACATAACTTGGTTGAAACTTGGGAGAGTGAGCCTTGACAAATCCTTGCCTTTGATGCCTTGGAAAATGTGAGAGCCGATGTGACTAGTCATTGGATCATCCTACTAAAGATGCATTATTTTGTGTGTGATATACTCAATAATATAAAAATGAATCCAATGCTCCTTTGATCTATACACCCACTACATTGGGTAAATAGCCTGTCAATTCTTGTAAGCATTTAATGGTACTTGTTGACAAGTCATTTCTTCATGTAACTGCGAATTTGCCACTAATTGCTCCTGTTCAAATTAATTTGTGCAGCTTTTCGAATGAAGTGACGTTGTACACTTCTATTGAAACTCAACTTTCTATTTAAACTGATATGTGAGAACTGATATGACGCAAAATATATATCCAACTGTTTCAAGTCTCTTTCTCTGATAGATTGTAGGAGTCATTAAAGAGAGGACCTATAAATACAACTCTTCCATCCTTTCTCATTCATACAAATTGAGAGAAGAAAACGAGCCCCCTTTGCCACGAGTGTCCTACAGTTTGTCATCGCCAAGTGTCTATTGTAGCTCGCCACCTCTGTCTTGTTGCAGCCCATTGCCGCTCAAAGCCTCAATTTCTTTATTCTGTCAATTTTCTTTGGTATCCATTTTTTCGGTTGCTTATTTCTACATTGAATCATCCTTTCTTTCGAGGTACTTGTCATCCTTCTTTTTTCCAGAAATTTTTTTTATTGCTTCCTCTCTAGATATGGCTAGGACTAAACAAACTTATAGGATTGTACAATATGCTGTTATTCGTAAGGGTGACCAGTTAGTAATTTCAGATGATACTTATGGTTGGCACACCGTTTCTCGAAATGAGATTGAGAATATAATGGAGAGAGCAGGCCTAGATGCTTCTCATACTTCGGTTCCCGATATTGCTCCTCAATCTTTTAGGCACTAAGGTTAGACATTTGTCATCCGACGAACTTATGAGCTACCTTAGACTTGAATATTATTACGAGGTAGATCAAAACCCGAATACAGCAATTTTTTCCAAAAATGAAAGTGAGACGGACGATCATGCCGCTGGCCCTAGTAGGGGGTAGGCTATCGGTCCTAGCTCTTCTCGACGGGCCGCTCCTAGCTCGTCCCGACGAGCCATTCCCGTAGGCTTGGAGCCCTCTCATCAAAATAATGTTCCTCAATGGGCCGTTAACATGGGTATTGACTTTGGTGACCTTTAAATTTCAGTTGTAGAGGGAAAAATAGATCGCCAATTAGGGAGAGTGAATAATAACTTCGTTGCTTTTTATCGGGCCCATTTTGATGTTGTGGCCTCAGATTGCCTCTCGATCCCTTTATCTGTGAATTTTTAACAGCGACTCAGGCTGCTCCCATTGATCTGAATTTGCATATGGTCGACTTTTGGTGTGTTTTGTCATTGTCTGTCGTTCTTTGAAGCTCGAGCCTAGGTTAAATGTGTTTCTTCACTTCCATACTGTTACCCTAAATGCGGATCTTTTATCCATCCGTAGTCGTACTGGCGTACCCCAGCTATTTAAAAAAGGTCCAAATAAAGTGCGCAACTGGCCGGAGAGACAGATTTATTTTAGTAGAGTCCCGATACGGATGGGGCTTTCCTGTTCCGCTAGAGTCACGTGACCGCCGGGCGATCCCTTCTGTAGACATATTTACGCCTGATGATTTACCACTGGTTGCGGCTATTCGTCGAGCGCTTGGTGTAGTTGAGAGTCCGACTGGCAAATTTTTAAGTCAAGGGAGTAGGTGTGATTGGGAAGAACTAACGTTTAGTGACAGTTGGCTATGTTTAGCGGGTTTGTCGAGAAAAACTGTAGACGGGATTGTCCCATGGGTGTCTGTCCCCGACCAGCCGTGTCGTGAATGTTGGTTAGTTCATTGGGGAAACGTTTTTAGCCACCAGTGCCCAGCCTGTGCCGAAGGAAAACATTGCATACGTAAGCATTTAACGTTTATTTATACATTGCATGTTGTTGCATAGTTGTTGCATATCTATTGCATATCTGTTTATTGATAAACTTTTTTCTTATATTTTTGCAGCCATGTCCTTTAATCTCGACATTTCAGAGGTATTGAGAGTTCGTGACGCTCAGTCTTCTGATCAATCAGCTGGCTGTACACAAGTGGGTAGCATCCCCTCCCCTAGTAAAAAGAAGAATAAAGGAAAGAGGCCTCGAAAGGATACCCACAGTGCCAAGGGTACTAGATCTATTGCTCCATCTGTAGTGCCGCCTGTAGTGAACTTTCGGCCTACTAGTTTTGTTCCTCCTTCGACTATCCCTTTATAGCAGCCTCTCTCTCCGCCTTCCTATGCCGCACCTTGGGCTTCTCCTGATTGGTCTTAACCTACGAGCCCGAAGAGCCTTAACAATTTAGCAAGAGAAATTGGCTCGGTTCCAGAACTGACTGGTCTTGAAGTGAACACTAGGGAGATGCCCCAAGCTACAGTAGGTTATGGAATTTTAGCTCACCTCCGACATAAGGGGGTAGTTCAGGATGTGAGATCGCAGGGTGCCGAGGGCATGGCTGCCCGTGGTGGTCTGACAGCTCTTTAGGTAAACATTATTATCGTAGCTCACTTTGTCATTAAAATAAAATGTTGATAACTTGTGTTTGATATCTTGCATTTCTGAATATCAGGTGGGAAATATTATAATTGGTTTCAACGAGGAGTTGACCGAACAGAGGCAGCTGATGAATATTAAAAGCAAAAAGGCTAGTGCTCACGAAGCCCGAGCAGCCAAATTGGCGGCAGAGTTAGAAATTGCACGCTGTCAACTCGAGGAACTTTCCACGCAGCATGCGCATGCCGGCTGTTCCGACTTGCTTGCTGGCAAGGAGCGTGAGATGAAGCGCCAACGAGTCATCCACGAGGAAGCTTTTGATCGTCAGCGGCTTAATTATGAGGAGAGCAGGCAAAAGGAGGTGAGCGATGCTGTAGAAGCTTATAAAACCAGTGATGACTTCAGGGAATATGTGACTCCCAAAGTAGCCGAGTATTTTGAGAGTGGAAGAGATCATATCTTGAGGGTAGCCGCCTCTTATCAGCGCGTGGACATGAATGATCTTATTACTTGGAGGAGGGAAGATCCTTATGGTGCCGCTGCCCAGCTCGGTCATCCTTGGGTGCCATATACTCCTCAAGATCTCGAGGTGATACGCGCTCGAGATGAAAAGAACAAGATGCCTGTGTGGGATCCGCCTCCCCTAAATGAAGTTAATCTTCGTGTACGGTTGAATCCGAATTGGCTTCTTCAAAATTCGGAGCCTGAAAACTCTGATTGTTACTTAGATGCAAGTGATGATGAAGATGGTGATAGTTAGTTTTTACTCGCTGTGTCGAGCATTACGGGCGTTTGTGCCCTTTTTTATGATTTTAGAACCATTTGTGGGGAGTCCCACTTAGCTTGTACTGCTACTATTCTCCTTGGTTTCATAAAATTTTCTGACTGGTAGAACGATAAATTTTATTGATTGCAAAACTGACAGTCGAGTACGTGCGGCTGGGCACATGCAGCTGGGCAGGTCGTCACCTTCAAGCCACTCGCCTCTTACTTTTAGTTGGATTGCTCGGCAATTACTTGCCCATGTCTAGGCAGCCCACCCTTTGTAGCAGCTCGCCATTTTTTTTTTAACTGTTTAAGTTGATGTTGCTTCATTTTTAGCGTAACGGGTCAACTTCATTTTAAGTTGATGTCGCTTCATTTTTAGCGTAACGGGTCAGCTTCATTTTTAGCGTAAAAGGTCGCTTCAATTTTAGCGTGATCGTATATCGCTTCCCTTTTAACGTAATGGTATATTGTTTATTGTTAGCGTATATCGCTTCATTTTTCGCGTAAATACATACAGAAGAAAACTTCATAATCTGACAATAATTATTGAGCTTCAGTCCCCACTGAGATAAATGTCAAATTGTAGAATTACAGATTTAAAGATTGAAGATATCAGACTGCATCTAATGATAATACTTTTCAAATAGTCTGCGTGCCATGGTTTTTTCAGATCCTTCCCGTCTTGTGTTCGAAGTCGATAAGTGCCTTCTCGGATAATCTTTGTAACTTGAAAAGGTCCTTCCCAATTAGGAGTGAGTTTTCGTTGGCCGGTTTGTCTCCCGGTCGCTTCTATCTTCCTCATCACCCAATCTCTTACCGAAAAACTACGGGGGTTCACCCTGCTGTCATGGTGAGCCTTAGCTTTTTTCTTGTAGTTTTCCATTCTAAGCCTAGCATTCAACCTCCTTTCTTCAAGCAGGTCCAGCTCTACCCGGCGGGTGTCTTCATTTAGTTATTCATCGAAATAACTCACTCTGGTGGACGGCAATCCCACTTCAACCGGTGTCATAGCTTCTGATCCGTAGGCCAGGAAAAACGGGGTTTCTTCAGTTGGACCTTTAATGGTAGTACGAACACACCAACGGGCAATGTGAAGTTCATCTACCCATCTACCATGTCTTCCTTCTAGGTTTTTCTTGAGGGCGGTCAATATTTGCTTATTGCCCGCCTCTGCCTGGCCGTTTCCTTGGGGATGGGCAACGGATGATCTTACATGCTTTATCCTCATAGCCTCGCACGCCTCTGTAAATTTATCAGAAAATTGTGTTCCTCTATCTGACACTATCACATTTGGCAACCCAAATCTGCACCATAAGTAGTCATGTACGAATTTGATCGCGTTTTCCTCTGTAATACTTGTCAGTGCCTTAGCCTCAGCCCACTTGGTAAAGTAGTCTACCGCAACAATAGCATACTGACATCCTCCTTTTGCCTTTGGGAATGGTCCGATAAGATCTATCCCCCACTTATCGAATGGCCATGCAACTACCACTGGCGTCTGCACAACCGCAGGGAGCGTTGGGATATCAGCAAACTGTTGACATTTATGGCATTTTTTAACGTATTCCTCGGCGTCTTTTCTCAAACTGGGCCAATAGTATCCGTGAAATAAAATATTATCGAATAAAGTTCTAGCTCTAGGGTGTCCGTCGCATACCCCTTCGTGTACTTCGGCGAGCACTTTCTCTGTCATGCTTGGCTCCACATATCTTAACAAAGGTTTACTGAAAGAGCGACGATATAAAATTCCATCCAATACCGTATAACGGGCTGCTCGGCTAACCAATGCACCGGCGTGCTCTTTATTTTGTGGGAGAATTCTATTTTCGATGTACTCTTTTAATTCAGATATCCAACTCATTTCAGCCTCTTCCACGTCCAATATTACTGGTCTCTGCACGGCCGGGCATTCGAGGTACTCTATCCATGTATGAGATGATAACGCATCGACCTCTGCTGTTGCTATCTTGGACAAATAATCAGCTCGTGTATTTTCTTCGCGATCAATCTGCTTTAATTCCCAATAATCAAATTTGGAAGTCAACTTTTTTTCCATCTCGCAATATTGGAGCAATGTGGGATTGTTAGTCCCATACTCTCCCAAAATTTGGTTCACAATAAGTTATGAATCACTATGAGCGACTAAGTCTTTTACTCCCATATCGATGCACAGCTCCATGCCCGCGATCAATGCCTCATATTTAACTTGATTATTTGAGCTCTTGAATTTGAATCTGAAAGCCTTCTCAACTTCATGGTCACCGTCCGGTGAAATCAATAACAAACCAGCCTCACTGTTGTCATGTGATGAGGACCCGTCCACAAATAAACACCAATATTGTTCGGGCCGTATGCGGGGCGTGGCTAAGGAGGTGACAGCCTCTTGCCCGGTCGCCGAAATGATGGCCTTCTTCTCATCAGTTGCTTTCATTTCCACTTAAGTATTCTCTTGGGTAAATGAAGTTTCAGCAACAAAATTAGCTAGGGCTTGAGCTTTGATCGCCTTTCTTGGCGTATAAGTTATATCAAACTCGGTAAGCTCTATTGACCAGTTGAGTAGTTGCCCTGAGCATTCTGGCTTGTGCAAAATTTTTCTAAGTGGTGCATTTGTGTACACAAAAATAGAATGAGACAAAAAATATGCCCTGAGTTTGCGGGCAGCAATGACAACAGAGTAAGCTAATTTTTTTGCATTCATATATCTGGTTTCTACATCACTTAGAGCTTTTGAAACATAATAAACGGGCTTTTGAACATTGCCCTCTTATAATACTAACACTGCTGCCACAGCTAAATCGGTGGCTCCCAGATAGACATACAGAGTATCCTCCTGTTTCGGGCTAACTAATAGAGGTGGACGACCAAGATATTCTTTGAGTTGCTCGAAAGCGGCCTGGCATTCTGGGGTCCAATCAAAAGCTTTGTTACCTTTTAACACTTTGAAAAAAGGTAAACATTTTTCAGCTGCTCGCGACATAAAATGGCCCAAAGCCACCACGCGGCCATTCAGCTTCTGTACTTCTTTGATGCACGTGGGTGGCTTTATATCCAGCAGCGCCTGAATTTTCTTTGGGTTTGCTTCAATTCCCTGCTGACTAACCATGAAACCCAAAAATTTTCCTGCAGTTACTCCGAATGCGCACTTGCTAGGATTTAACTTCATGTTATTTTTTCAGAGATTCTGAAAAGTCTCCGCCAGATCTTCTATATGGGGTTGCTTCTTTGACTTGATCACCATGTCATCAATATAGGCCTCCACATTTCTTCCCAACTGGTCGCCAAAAACTCTGTTCACCATTTTTTGGTATGTTGCCCCCGCGTTCTTCAGCCCAAACGGCATCATTACACGCAGTAGATTCCCTCAGCTGCCCGAAATGCGGTCAGCTCCTGGTCTTCTAAAGCCATCTTTATTTGGTGATAGCCAGAATATGCATCAATAAAGCTCAGCATAGTGTGCTCAGCTATGACGTCCACCAACTTATCAATACGCGGAAGAGGGTAGCAGTCTTTCGGGCAGGCCTTGTTCAAATCTGTAAAGTCCACACACATCCTCCATTTCTTGTTGGCCTTAAAAACCATGACAACATTTTCCAGCCACGACGGATAATAGAACTCTCTGATAATTTTGGCCCTTAGTAGCTTTTTGACCTCCTCTTTAATTGCAGTATCTTTTTCAGGACCGAACACCCGCGATTTCTGCTGTACAGGAGTAAACTCTGAACTCACATTTAAATGATGTTCGGCAACCTCAGTGCTTATTTCTTCCATGTCCTCTACTGCCCATGCAAATACATCCAGACTGTGCTTCAGAAATTTGATCAGATCTTCGCGGTCTTGCCCGCGCAATTGTCCACCAATCTTGATTTTCTGATCCAGAAAGAGAGGGTTAATAACCACTTCCTCTAACTCGTCACAAGGCTTCAAATTAGTGCCTTCTCAAATCTGCATTGTATCAATCTCTATCTCTTTATCTGCCTGATTGCCCATCTCTTGCGCCCGACTGTCAATCTCTTGTCCCCCTGCCTCACTTGTTTGGGCGGCCAACTCCTCACGTAAATGTGGTGGAGGAGGTGGCGACCCAACAAGTGAGTTATCTTGCTCGCTTGCTGCTGTATTAATCATGCCTACTATTGGATCTTGTCCTTTGGTTATCTTTAGGCTTTTCGAAATGCTCCATTTGCGCTCATCATCTTCCACGGTCATTTTTCGCTTTAGCTTTTGTGATTCGACCACGTGCTCTAGCATTGACCCTGGATCACTTTTGATGCAAGCGACCCCTTTTGGGGTAAGAAATTTTATCCGCTGATGCAGGATTGATGCAACTATCTGAAGAGCAGCCATGGTCTGTTGACCCAAAATCACGTTGTAGGTTGAGGGGAGATCAATCACCATAAAAGTTATTTTTTCTATTCGTGCCTATTTCCGTCCGGCAACCTGACTTACAACTTTATCGTGCCCTTCACATTAGCCCTGTGATTTGAAAAACCTTCGAGCTGGCCGCCATATGGTGTTAGGTGTGCATCTGCAAGCCCCAACACTCTGAAATAAGAATAGTACAGGATATCTCTTCCAGCTCCCGTGTCTACTAGAATCCTGCCCACCTCGTGCTGTTCAATTATCGCAGAAATGACCAAAGGTTGCTCAGCCTGTAAGGTCGTCGTTGCCAACTCATGTGGGGCGAACCCAATTATTTTGTCAGCGTCGCCCTGCTGCGGAGGTACATGGGGCACATTTTTCAAACTGTGAATCTGGTTTCTCAACTGAGTTATACTTGGAAACTCCCCCTGTATGACTCCGATGCGGGGATAATGCTTCTCCTCCACAGTATCATGGCGGTCTGCATCTTCATGACGGGCAGGCGCCCGATCTGCCCTATACTTGCTTAGGGCCCCTTTGTTGATCAACCTCTGTATCTCTTTCTTAAGCTGTAGACACTCTTTCGTCGTGTGCCCAATATCTTTATGAAAGCTGTAGTATTTCTTTGGGTCCCGTGTACCCAGACTGTTCTTGCTCATCGGCCGCGGAGCGGGCAAGTCTTCCACCCTCATAATCTCCTCCCTTGAAGTATTGAGCGGTATGAAGGTGTCACGCTCCTTATTTGTCCCAAAATCTGTGACCCCTCTGGGCTTGGTCCTGCTCTTATCATGTCCGCGAGTAGTCCCCTTATATCCGCGGTCGACCTCTCTATAGTGGCGATCAGTCTCTTTCTTTTCACTTTCTATTGGAGCCTCCGCGCTCCCTATCCTTTGCGCTAGTTCAAACAACTCTGCTCTATTCTTGGGTGGGCGAGTAAATACTTCCGTTTTGAGAGTGTTGGGCGCCAGGCCACCCTCAAAGCAGGTCAACACCTCCTTATCAGAAATGTCATTTATTTGCTCCAGAATGATTCTGAAACGTTCCACAAATGCAAGGATAGATTCACCCGACCTCTGTTTCACGTTACTCAACGCGCCTCTTGTTTTAGGCAGAGCACCTGCTGTTCCAAATTCTCCCAAAAACACCTTTTATAAATCTGGCCAACTCTTAACTGACCCTTCAGGTAGGTTGGTGAACCACGTAGCAGCCTTCCCCTATAGAGTACCTACGAAAGCCTTACAAATAATTGTGTCATCTGTGGTGAACAAAGCAAGCTTCATCTCAACGTGGTTGAGATGGTCGCGTGCACTGGTCTTCCCCTCATATCCATTAAAAGTGGGATAGGTTATAGTCGGGTCAGGTGGGGAATCACGGATCCAGCGTGCAAACGGCTTGAAACGGGTACCAATGGGTGTTATCTTGGCCTTCTCAGTCTCAATGGCCTCCAGACGTCTTCTTAGATCCGGGACTTCATCCTGGGCGGCCCTGCTGGGCGCATGAATTTTCGACGGCTTCCTTTCAAGGGATCTCCCCATTTCGGGCTTGCTGACCTTCTCCTCTTCAGGGAATACCCACGCGACATTATAGCTCAGCTTCGAGGAGATTTTGATCGCCTCGATTGCGTTGGTCTGTGGGCATGCCCTCTGTGTCTTTTGCGAGGGTTCGGATCAGATTCCCCCTCGCAACTTCTTTCTCGTGCGGTTCTCCCTGCTGCTTCATTCACGCGACCTCTTGGGTCGTGAAGTCTGTGCCGGACACTAACCCTGCTTTGAGAAGGGGCCTGCTCACCCATATGCCTGGCCATACCCTCGTCATCCCGGATCTGTCTAGACTTGCTTCCTTCTACTGTTCTCCGCTTAGAACGACCAGCCCTCATACCTGAGCGTCCTCCATCAGGTTGCCTGGTAGGTCCCTGTGACCCAGTTATAGTAATTGGCACCACCTTAGTAGGCTGGGGTGCGGGTGTCTGTGAACCCAATAGTGCGGCCGGAATGGGTACCTGAGCCTGACCATCGCCCGTAAGAGCTGGTTATTCAGCATTATCTAGACAAGCGCGGCCGTTTGCGCCTTGAGTGCCTCTACTTGGACAGTCGGATCGGCCTTGGGTGGCATGGATGTACCCGTGGTTGCCCGACGCGTGTTTAATAGATCACGCAAGTCGCTAGCCCCTGCTTGTGGCTCTGCTGCTTTCTTACTTGCCCGGGCACCCTTGCCCTTTGCGGGTTTCTTCGCCGTAGCCTCTTTGCGATTCCTTAAGACATGCAGAGTTTCCTCCGCCTGTGAGCCACCTTGTGGCGGTGCAGCGACGGTAGGATTTAGCACTATGTTGGTTGCTCCCATTTGCTTAACCGTTGGGTGAGCAGGATCGTTGCCAGTCCCAATAGTAGTCGCGTTACCTGCCATAATCACCGGATTAGAGTTTGAACTGTTTGTTTGGATATCTGGGCTTTCAAACTTTCCTGGCAACGGAACCACTGATGATGCCAAATTTTGCACCGTGGTCCTGATGAAAATTTGCTCCGGTGAAGTGACTGATAACTGGCCTAAAAAGAAGAACAGAGTTACTGCGCAGGGGATCCCTGTATATCAGAGAGAGAATAATGCTAATTGAGGGAGCAAAAGGGTATAGTTGCGCGTACCTTATACTATATCTTATAGTAGTATTTATAAGAGAGTAGTGGTGCCCTAGTTAGTTTCGGGCTGTAACTTATACGACCAAATCCCGTAGTTTACGGGTAGAAGTAATGTATTTTTTCTTGACTCGATAAATCGGAGATAATTCCGTGATACGTTTGGAGATAGTTCCGTAATGTACTACAAGATAGTTGGGAGATAATTCCGCATAATACACAAAGTGGACAGCCACCAGCCGGGCGTCATGGGGCAGCTCGCCCACTTGAGCAGCTCGCCCAAGTAGGGAGCTCGTCCTTTTGAGCAGCTCGTCCTCTTGAGGTAGCCTGTCACTTTCACACAATATTTTGCTATTTGTCATTTTTATCCTTGGTATAATTTTTGAGTAGTTCAAGACGTTTTTTTACTTCTCTATTTATTGATTTCTTTCATCATCGCTCAATATATTTATGAATACATATTTAGCTAAATATGATGGATTTGTAAATCAAAATTTGTAGATATTAAATGTGTTTTCTTATTTTTCAATTGATAGAGTTAGTTATATATATACAAAAAATGTTACGGTGGCCTTCAAATCTAACAATGAATTAGGAAGGAGGAGTTTACTGAGAATAGTCTAAGGTATGTTTGTTCTCCTTATTTTTACTTCATATATCCTTATTCAAATTGTTCATAGTTCATTTTACCTTCTCTCTCCCTCTTCAATCTTTTGTCCTCATCCACAAGAAGTTTGATTAGACGAAGGGGATTAATAGCTTTTATTTACTTGCATATGCTATTACAAATGAAAATTTAGGTTACTATGATTTGATCCATTATGAGATGGATAAGTCAAAAACAAGATGTTGATTTTTGACTCTAATTTTTATTTTTATTCGTTACAGATTAATTGATTTGAGAGATTGTGAAAGTTGATTGTCAAAGAAAGAATTGTCCAAAAAAAGATGCAAAATTTGGAAGGAATCGAACGGGTGGGTCTCTACCTTTGGCACTCACATGATGATCAATGAGCGCGGGTTGATGCTTTTATTTTTAATAAAGTTGGGAGTTATATTTTTAAGCAATTTTGATGGTGGGATCAAATAAATTTTTAGGCGGTTGTTTTTTCTTATTTATTGGCAACATCTATATATGTAATATAATTTTGTGCTCTATCATATTGTTAAAAAAACAATTGTTATTTATTGGCAACTTCTACATGATATAATTCTGTACTCTATAATATCTTTGCAGATAAAAAAAAGATGACCAATTGACAATATTTGTATGATATATTATCTCCTTTGTCTTTTTATTTTACTTTATTTTATTTTGTTCGTAGTCCGAATTCCAAAAATGGAATCAACCTATGGATATAATCTTGAGTACTTTGGAGTTTGGAGTCAATTAAAATAATTATTTCATGTCGATTAAGTTGAAAGTATCAATTATAATTTCTCTGGGAGAAGGTACATCTGGGCCACCAAACATTTCGCAAAATTACAGTCCGGCCACTGAAACTTTAAAACTATACTTTGGGCCACTGTACTTAAGTTCTGATGCATCCGTGCCCAAAAATTGAAGTTGTGGTGGCCGGATTGTAATTTTGTGGTGGTCCAAAGTATAGTTTTAAAGTTTCGATGTCCGAATTGCAATTTTTTGAAAGTTCGGTGGCCTGGATATACCTTCTCTCTAATTTCTCAAAAACACATATCAAATGAAAAAAGAGTTTCTGCTAACCTACAAATAATAGTTTGATTTCTAACATAAAATATTCATAATATTAGATAATTTTTGAATTTATTGGTCTTTAAAAGTGATTAATTTAGCAGAAAAATTTTAGTAAATGACAATAGACATATTTAGTCAATTTAAACTCTTAAAACAATTTGTTTGGTTTAACGAAGCTCATAAAATGCATAAAAGGAAAAAATAGATTGTGGTAACCCACAAAGACATTTTGTTTGGAAAAACAAATAAAATACATGGAAAGGAAAGATTGCAAATGAAAAAAATGGGTATAAAATCATGTTGTAGAGATAACCAGCATGATCACTAATACTTCATCTTGAGATTCAGTAGATTATTCTCAAATTAGCTGGAGCATAATCAAATAGAATAATTTGACGTATATGTAGGTATAAAAAATGGACTTCCTATAATATGCATTAAAATGACAAATCAATTTCATTGTTGGGTATTAAATATTTACCCTTTAAGAGGAAACTGTTAGAATTCTAAATGTACATTTTATTTGAATAATAAAGTGAATATAATTAATTACTTTCTTAATTAACCATCATTTAAACTTCATTTTACCAATTTGCAAGTTTTTTTGTAATTCAGTTCCTTATTAAATGACATTGCAATACCATCTCAAGTTTCAACTAATATATATATATATGAAAATACCAAGATATATCGTGATCATGTGGCGTGGGGCCAGACATGTAGGTTAGCTTATTTGGAGCCCGGCACCCTTCTCTGGCTCACCCGAGCTTCATCTTGAACTCGGGACTCGCACCAAGATGATTCTAGCACAAATACCAAAATAGCTAGCAACTTAAAATTAATCACATGGTGAGCTCAAAATTGATCGAATATATCTTTTGAAGTGATAAGAGAATATATCTTTTGAAGTGATAAGAAATGTCATGACTTAAGAGCCGAGTGGACTCAATCTTACGAATTAAGATTCGTAATACGGTCTCATAAAACTTACTTTTATTTTTTTGTAAAATAGATTTCCCTTACCTGACTACCATGTGCTGGTGGGCTAAAATATGAGAGAGTGTGTCACTATCTATAGTCTCACAAGAGACCTACCCAATAAAAAATATTTTCTATTATATGATAAGAAAAAAAGATTGAAAGATACTAAAAGATATTGACATGTACTAAGAGCTTTTTTTGTGGAATGTTTTTCTTGTTTGATATTCATAATTTACGTATTTTTAAAATGTTTACATCATGATAAAGACTAGAAATTGCATTTTATTCTTTATTCCTTTAATATTCTATTTTTGTACGATTTTTTTTGGCCCGTACCTCTCACTACCAGAAAATTGGATTTACGTGACGGCCAAAAGCCATCGCCAATACTAAAATACCATCACCTTTACTTTATGCGATGGTCAAAACCATCGCTAGTTCTATCGCAGAAAGCCTTGTCGCTATAGCTTTAGGCGATTGTAATAACCATCGCCTTAGTTCATAAATTTTAGGCGATGGCATAAACAATCGCTAAACATAGAAAATAATATTTATTTATTTATTCAGAAAATTATAAAGCCATAGCATAAACCATTAATAGGCGAGTGTAAAAACCATCACGTTAGGTCTATATAAGCGATTGCCGAATCAATCGCCTTATCGACCATACACGATTGCTTTACCATCACCTAATTTAGACTAGGTGATTGCTTTGTCAATCACTTTAGCAGATATTAGGCGATTGATTTTTCCATCACTTTATATTGCAAACGCGATTGCTTTAACCATCCTTTATCTAATATGTAATAGCTTTCACCATCTCTTTAGGGAGTCATAGGCGATTGTTTTTTTATCGCATTATCATGTAATACGCGATTGCTATAGCCATCGCGTTATCTCAAAATACGCGATGTCTGTAGCCATCACTTTATCGCAAAAAACGCGATTGCTTTGGTCATCACTGTATTACTGATACACGACTGCTTTAGCCATCACTTTATTCATGATATGCAATCATTGCCATCGTGTTAGCACCTAATATGCGATGGCTTTTGCAATATTAATGTCCTATAATAAGGATTTTGCTCCACCTAGATGGAAATCAATTATTTTCTAAAATATTATACACTTGAATAAACTTGTACTACTTTACCAAAAATATACACAATAATACTTCGAGTCAAGAGAATTATAAAATTTCATAATAAACAATAATGTCAAATAACGTCGCCTAACAAAAGAAGTAGTTGAATAAATGAACATCAATTTTTTGTAAGCTTCCTTAAATCTAGACAAAAGTGGTAGCTCAAAAACAAACATTACGCTTCAAGTAGTACATGTCTTAATCAAAAGAGAAAACATAACTCGAAGAATAATTAGTCATCATCAAACTCGGATCTATTATCACCGTTGTCATCATTTTCATCACGATCAGAGCCAAGGAAAGGTGATAAAGGATCATCTGGAACATCTGAAGCAGCTGAAGCATTATCTGTAGAACATGTGAAAGGAGGAGGAGTAGGAGGGGGGCGAAGAGACAAGGGAGGAGGAGCTGGCATGCCACATTTTTCAGCAAGTGCTTGCATGTATTGAGACATTGAAGAAAGTAAAGTACTCTGCTCTGAGATATATGAATTCTGATCAGCAATAAAGCTATACAAGTTTGCTTCCCTTTTAGCTTTCTTTTGGTTGTCTTTCTCTAACTTTTTCCATTTCCTAGAAGATTCCTGAGAATCAACGTGTGTGTCGTATTCTCTCGAGACACCTGTCTTACTCCACCTTTCACCGGGTCGTCCAATGAGCCTACCCCTCGTCACACCCCCAACACATTCCTGCCAAGCCTCCAAACCTTGATCCTCAATTGCATTCACAGGTGCACCAGGGGCTAATCCATATTTTTCACGTAATTTATTTGCATAATCCTCCTAAAAATTACAACACATGCATTTAATACTAAGACTGGATGATAACAAAAAAGATGTTATTAATAGAACCAAAACAAACAACAAGGCATAAACAAAGCTAGAACAAACAACAGCAACAAAACAAACAACAGCAACAAAACAACAGCAATGAAGTTGCAGCTAGTTTTTTGAAATATAAACATCAGTGACAACAAGAACACATCAGCAACTACAATATCAACAACAACAGAACAACAGTAACTGAACAAACAATAGCAACAGAACAACAGAGCAACTGAATGATGCCTTGAGATTGACCTAGCAATAGCAACAGAATAACAACATCAACAGAACAACATGTCAATCATTTTCTCTAACTCCCCTCAGTTTACTATAATACCCATAGTAAAGTATTTTTTATGAGATTAACGATTGACCTAGCAACAGCAACAGAACAATAGTAGCAAGCATTATTTTCTAAAATCATTACACACACACACACACATACACACACAGACGTAATTTTTTAAATATCCTCATGAATCTGTTCATGAAAAAAATATATATGTATTCGGGTACTTACTGCAAGGTCTGCGGATGCATCATTAGCATACATTTGGGTGCCATCCTCCTTTTCAACCATATGAGTGAAGCCAAATGTCTCAAATTGGGTTGGCGGACGTCCCAACTTATTAAACTGTACATGAAAATAATAAAACATCACAAGATTTAATGGAAAATTAGATTCATTAATATGTAATTATATCTAACAATGCCCACAAACATACTCATACTTCCACTATGAATAGGCTCAAGACGGTGAGGCTGTCCCTAGTTGACTACTGGAGGCTGCGAGCTACCATCCATGTTTTCTTCCCTATTAGCATTTAATGATGACCGTTTCTTCTTACTTATACTCGTTCCTAACAAAGGTGTTGAAGTGAGATTAGTATACATTTTAAGAAGAAATTTATGGAAAATGATCACAATTCTACTCATACTCCCACCATGTATAGGCTCAGAACAATAGGCTGCCTGGAATTAATCGCTCGAGGTTGCAAGCTTGCATCAATGTCTCCTTGTTGATTCGTATTCAATGATGAGAATTGCTTCCTAGCAGATGCACGAGTTCCACCTCTTGCCATTTCTGAAAGAGGAGTAAATCAAAATCATTATCATTTCAAGAAGTTATTTAATTACATTATTAACTAAATGGACACTAAATAAAAAGTCACAAATACAACTAAAAGTATTACTAGACTATTTTAATAAAAATATTGAACCACTAAAAGACATTAAACAATTATTCATTATCAAATACTAGTGCTCAATTCTAAAGAAACAAACTTGAAGTACTTTATCAGTAATGTTAAAAAAGAGTAGCTGGCCAATTAAAAAAAAAAAAAAGTAGCTGGTGATAAAGGGAAGACACAATCTAAAAAAAAAAAAAAAAAGACACAATCTCTAAGAAGGCACAAGGGAAGACACAATCTCTATCTTAAAAGTAAAGCAAAACTGTGCTTTAGGAGTAAATAACTAAGTCAGCATGACAACAGAAACCATAATATTCATAGCAAACCAAACGCCTAACCTCAATTTTCCTCATCTCGTCTTTTGACTTTGCTTTTTGATGGTTTTCATAGCAAAACTGTGCTTTAGGAGTAAAATCTTTATATAAAACAGAGGAAATAAAAAAAAACAAAAACAAAACAAATATATTGCAAATTTATTTAATATATTCGTGAAATAATACACAAAAAAAAAATTGTCAAATCTTTAAAACTTGCACCAAAATTACTGCACGCTTCATGAACCCGGACTTGACTTGTGCATTGTTGGAAAAGTTATCTACCGTACAGGCTTTCATACTTACCCGTTGATCTGGTATACCTACTAACCTACCCATAAGTCTCAATACACAATCAAGAATTAGCACAAATGACTCAGTATGTACATGTGCAAAGTACTGTTTAGCTCACAAAGGGAGGACTATATATTATAAAATTCGAATGAACGAAAAAATTATCATTACTAAAAAGAAACGAGATAATTTGGATTTGTCACATAAAATTGTTATATGTTACATTTAGTTAATAGAAACAAAGAAAACAGATTAAATGACCTCCACACTTGAACATGTTTTTATCTATCTTATGGCTGAGTTTGGTGCTCTATAATGGAAACATATAACAAGTGTTTGCAATTTTTGAAGAAATGAAAGCATTGGGAACCAACAGAGATACTCTATCTCTCCCTGTCAAAAGTCGGAACTCTCCGAAAATTAAGCAGGTTAAGACTCGGTATGCCAGCCGATCAATTTCATCCGAGGTGATTAAGACTCGCAACGCCACTGGACCATTTTTATCATTTGATTCCCAGTCCCAACTAAACTAACGAACATCAGCAAAAGAGTTCTACACAAGATATAACAACAGAGACTGGAAGGATGTCAACACTATAATAACTACACACACACACACCCCAAAAGGAGCAGAGGTCAAAGTGTGGGGATTGCTGCAAAGGGAACTAACAAAGTTACAGCTTTCAAAATTCAGATACATAGACTCTCATAAAATTGTCACATAAAATTGTTATATGTTACATTTAGTTAATAGAAACAAAGAAAACAGATTAAATGACCTCCACACTTAAACATGTTTTTATCTATCTTCGTCACATTAGTATCATAACTTTCTTTTATTTCTTTTTTTTTTTTTTGATGAGTAAATTAGCATCATAAGTTTGGCACTCAAGTGGGGTACAATTAACTATCATAGTCCTAGTTTTTCCAATACTTCAAATGGCCTATACTGGTATTTTAGTAGTATGACTTCCACTGTCCATGAAACATGACAATTCTGCACCATTCCTTGTTTATACCTTACCTAATGGACACTAGATATAATGCCAAACATTTACTGATAAACTTAAACATCAATAGAACAAACCAGGATGATCGGCTACAACTTTGACAACTATTCCTCTGTTCCAAATGTATGAAACTGTTCTGCTATAAGTTCATTTATTCATAAACATGCACACTTTTGTTCAATAATTTTCGTGCTCCACTGTTTCTCTCTCTCTCTCTCTCTCTCGATCATCGCAAGCATTTTAAATCGTTCTCCGACTGACTGATTTGCACTAAGATTAAAGCTAAAGAAACAAACACACACACACACGCACACACATACACGCAAAACAAAACATTGTTTCGTCCCCTTAGTGTAAATGCATCAAACACGTTATGGGCAAACAAAAAACCAGCAAATCGTAAGAAATTAATAGTATTTTATAAAAGATGTTTCCAATATTTCAAATATAATATTTTTGGTATTGGTATTGATGTAGTCAAATTTCTATATTCAATTGATTTATTAAAATATATAGATTCAAAACACACATAACCCAAGCACATATGAATAGTATGAATCGAGAAGAAAGAGAGAGAGAGAGAGAGAGAGAGAGGGAGATTAGGATTGCAATTGAGAAGAACAAACCTGAGTGCTAAGTTGTATTTTCCGGATTGAAATCGTAGTACAAAATCTCCAATTAGGATCTTCAGATGAATGGCGAGAGAACAGAGAAACGGCGAGAGAAGAGAGTAAGGGTTACTTTTCTTTGGACGAAGTAATTTTTTTTTTTTAAGTATTTTACTTTTTTTATCCTCTAATTTCTAAAGGAGTTAAAGCGATAGCTAGCCTATCGCCCAAATTTTATTAATTAAAATTTTTTTTCTTTCGTAAAATCCTTAAATTGCAATCGCCTATTTTTAAATACCATCGCCTTATTTTATTTTTTTGCCGCTAACATTGTTTTTATTTCCCGCTCTATTAAAATAGGCTAGCGCAATGGCACTAGCGATTGCAAAACAGTTTCCTAAATATTTTGCGATGGGAAGAAAGGAATGGCAAAAGCAATCGCCATAGAAGTGATTAAGTGATGGTTTTAAAAGCCATCGCAACAAACCATCGCATAAAAATAGTTTTCTAGTAGTGTCTTATTAGTATTAATAGAATAAGAGATTATCGATTTAGAGCCCGTTCGTGTGTTTTGGCCAAAATGTAGGATTAAAACGCAGCTTATTACTTAACTTAGCGTTTCAATGCTGCGGTAGAAAAAACTACGTTTTCAAAACGCAACTGCGTTTTAAAACGCTGGAATTCCTAGCTTTTTCCTCAAAACACAGATTTTAAAACGTAGTAGGAAATAAAGAAAAAGCCGCGTTTTAAATAATCTGCATTTTAGAAACGCTGCATTTTCAAAACACTGCATTTTCAAAACGCTACACCAAACGGACTCTTAGTGAGAATAACCTATAATAAACATTCAAATAATATCATAAATTTCTCATTCTTTATATTCATATGATAATTAACACTACACTGTCGACACACTATTTTCTTAAAAAAAATAACATATTTTTAGTTATAAACCAACGTCTTGTCCAATTTTTAAATGATCAAAAAAATCACATGTATAACTGACAAAAATTATAACACATTTGATATTGCATATTTTAATATTTCATAAAAATATTAATTAAAATAAGTGGATAATGTAGTACATGGGTGAAGTGATCCAATTAAGTAAATATATGTAGTATTTTAAATAAATACATAAAAATATAAATAGTTGAGTTGATTTAAGATAAGTATTTATATATAAAAAGTTGTAGGTTCAAGTCACATTGGTAACATCATTTTGTTTTGTTTTCCTAACTTTTCCTTGCCAATGACATCAAATGGGAAGCCGAAAAGTCAAATGCATGAGAATCAAAAGTTGGATGAGTTGAGACACTTATAACTTATAGACATCCTCACCAACTTTATATATATATATATATATATATATATATACACACACACACACATATATATATATATATTTAATAAAGTTACACGCATAAAGATATATTACTTCCGTCCCAAAATAATTATCGTTTTAACAAAAAAAAATTGTCCCAAAATAATTAGTATTCTTTCAACTTTCATACAATAAATAAATTTAAATAAGGGTAGATCGGTCTTTTTGAAAGTTTCCTTAATCTACGTGTAAATTGCTAAAAAGATAATTATTTTGGACGGAAGTAGTATATATATTAAAATTTATTAACATATTGCACGGTACAACTGCAATGCAGTGTTTCAATCATGTAAATAACGTGGCATTGGCTGGATGGCAGTTGCAGAAACACGGTCTCACAAGTGATGCAGATAATCAATCCACAGTAGGGCGGGCGTACGTTTGAAGGGGATACCTTGTGTGGTTTTTCTTATCTTCAACACCAAGTCAGAGCGCTGTAAGGAAGATATCAAAAAGCTGTCCTCAAGAGAGACGGTGAAGAAGAAGAGAGAGAAACGCAATGGCAGGAGTGGGGCTATCGTGGCTGTCGAACTTGACCGGGATGCCCAATCTCACTTCGCCGTCGCCGCGATCTTCTTCCCGTTGTGCTGCTTCTTCCATCAGAATGGCCCTCTCCGTCGACGAGAAGAAGAAGACTTTTACCCTCCAGAAATCTGAAGAAGCTTTCAACGCCGCTAAGGTATACTCAGATTCTCTCCCTCAACCTGCAGAGTAGAGTTCATATTTAGTTATACATATATCAGCTCGGTGTATTGATTTCTCTTGATCAATCGCGAGTTCATTTCGTTCTAATTTATAAAGTCAGTCACCTTTGTTTACAATATTCCGATTTGGATCGGTGAATTAGGTCTAAATTGATTTATATTCTCGCAGAATTATAGTTAGTTTAAACCGTATGAAGATTGTGCTTTTTTCCCCTAAATGCAATGGGACATGAAAATTGGTCTCAATTTCATCTGTCTTTGCTGTATCTACTTATATCAGACTGCTATAAGTTGATTCTTTTACGAAATTTGCCAAGTAACTTGTGTATGTCGAAAGAACTTAGGGTAAATTATAAATAATCCCCCTCAATTATGGGTGGAGTTTGAATTGCCCCCTCAACTACCAATTAAAGGAATTTGCCCCCCTCAACTATAGCATTTTCTTTAATTATAGCTTCTGTTTAGTCACTCTCATTTGAGTTGACGTAAGATGCCCACGCAAGACTCATGTGACCATCTTTATGCATTCTTTTTAATTATAGTGTCCTTTTGGTGCTTCAATTGACTATATTACCCTTATTGTTTTAAAACTCTCTTTGTGCATAAAAATGTCATTAAAATAATTTCTTATCTTTATTTTGAATATTATGGTAAAAATCATACGTACAGATAGTGACGCGAATCTTTGATGGACAAATTTCGTGAATTCAAATCGCGGTGTCTAAATAGAAAGTGCAATTTAAGAAAATGTTATAGTTGAACGGGGCACACTGCCTCAATTGGTAGTTGAGGGGGGCAAATTAAACCCGATCCATAGTTGAGGGGGGTTATGTGTAATTTACCCAAGAACTTATTATGAAAAGATTCTGAATGTAGGATATAGAAAAAATAGCCAATCACAGAGCAGGAGTGGTTTGATTTGTTTTCTTAGCGAGAATCAAGATGTCCATGCTGCAGCATAACTCGTAGAATTGGATTTCAGTTGTAGCCAGAGGCGGATCCACTCTTTGGGGTGGGGGGGCAAGTGACCCCACTCAAAAAAAAAATTGGCTTACAAAACTGTAATTTTTTGTATAGTGACCCCACTCAAAAATTTTTTTTTTTTTCCTTTTTAAGTCACGCACAGTAGCAACAATGAGGTAGATACTAGTGGTGAATTGTGATTTCTAAGTTTTTTATGTGACAGTTAAATTTTGTGACCCCACTGAAATATCTTTCTGGATCCGCCACTGGTTGTAGCATTAACATATTGAAAAATGTCGTAGTATAAAGAGAACAATAACATTGATTCTTTATGTAGTATGTATGCAGTATGCCCCAATTGCACTTACTTTTGAAGTAAGCAACGTCTCTGCTAGCAACTATACATGTCTAAGCATTGCTTTGGTTTGTCATCTCATTATCAACTAGTCAACTATAAGTAGGATTGCATCTTATTGGTCATATGTAGAGAGAGAGCAATGGAGTTCTAATAATGCTGGATCTTACACCTTCTTTTTGAAACTTTTCCTGATGTTAGGAGGGGGAAGGGAGATATGAGTTCGGTGTAGAGTACGTGGTTCCCTTCCTTTAAATATCAGCTCATGTTTTTTGTTGGCAGGAATTGATGCCAGGAGGTGTAAATTCCCCTGTACGTGCTTTCAAGTCAGTTGGCGGGCAACCAATTGTAATTGATTCTGTCAAGGGCTCTTACATGTGGGATATAGATGGGAACAAGTACATTGACTATGTTGGTTCATGGGGACCAGCCATCATTGGTCACGCAGATGATGAGGTTCTTCTCCTCACCCTTTTTGTATTTTCAAATTAGCAATTGGATGTACTGTTATGATACTCTCTCTTCTTCTCATTATTCACTGAAGGTATACGTTTCTCTATGCACTATCTGCATAGATTTTTTTTCCTAGTTTTCAGATGTAGAGGTCTCATTTGGGTGAGGCACACTGTTGGTTTCTGTAAAATCTCTAAGGCACATAGGTGGTCAAACTTATCTAATGCTCTTAACTGCCTCCTTGATTCTTAGGTTAAGACTGGTTGTCAAGTAGCATTATTTACTCCTAGTATCAGACTGAAAACATAAAATAAAGGCAACATGAAAATGAGCTTTACCCCCATCAAAACTTGACATTGAAACTATAGGATTGCAATCCTTAAACTGTGACTATGGATTATTTTCTCTGCTATGATTCTGAATCCATTCACCGCAGGTGCTCGCAGCCTTGGCTGAAACAATGAAGAAGGGAACTAGCTTTGGTGCCCCTTGTCTTCTAGAGAATGTGTTGGCTGAGATGGTGATCTCAGCTGTTCCCAGTATAGAAATGGTTAGGTTTGTCAACTCGGGCACAGAAGCGTGCATGGGTGTACTCCGCCTGGCTCGAGCCTTCACTGGGCGACAGAAGATTATCAAGTTTGAGGGTTGCTACCATGGGCATGCAGATCCATTTCTTGTTAAGGCAGGCAGTGGGGTTGCTACTCTTGGACTCCCCGATTCACCTGGTGTTCCCAAGGCAGCTACCAGTGATACACTAACATCCCCATACAATGACATTGCCACTGTGGAAAGTCTCTTTGAGACACACAAAGGAGAGATTGCTGCAGTTATTCTCGAGCCTGTTGTAGGAAACTCCGGTTTCATTACACCCAAACCTGATTTCTTAAATGCCCTTCGCAAAATCACCAAAGATAACAATGCTCTCCTTATCTTTGATGAAGTTATGACTGGGTTCCGTTTGTCTTATGGTGGAGCTCAGGAATATTTTGGTATAACTCCTGATTTAACTACCCTTGGAAAAATTATTGGGGGTGGGCTTCCAGTGGGTGCTTATGGAGGAAGGAGGGAAATCATGGAGATGGTGGCTCCAGCAGGACCCATGTACCAGGCCGGTACCCTCAGTGGGAACCCACTAGCAATGACTGCAGGAATACACACTCTCAAGCGGTTGAAGGAACCGGGAAACTATGAACACTTGAATAAAATTACAAGTGAACTGATTCAGGGCATTTTGGATGCTGGAAAGAAAGCCGGGCATGCAATTTGTGGTGGCTACATCAGCGGAATGTTTGGGTTTTTCTTCACAGCAGGGCCTGTTTATAACTTTGACGATGCAAAGAAGAGTGACACAGCCAAGTTTGCTAGATTCTACAGAGGAATGCTGGAAGAAGGTGTTTATTTAGCACCTTCCCAGTTTGAAGCTGGGTTTACTAGCTTAGCACATACGACTGAGGATATTCAACGAACAATAGCTGCTGCTGAGAAGGTTCTTAAACAACTTTAGATTGGTTGGCTGATAGTTTGTGCGTTTAGTTTTTTCACCTCTTCATTGGGGTTGTCCATTTTGTAGGTGATTGGATCGTTGATCCTAGGCTTTTTCCTTCAATTTTAAACTGTATTATGTTTTTAAGTAGAAATGATGAGGTTTAACTTTTTGTACCATATGTTTGTTATTGTATGATCATCTACTGAATTTTTGTTCTGGTTTGGTTTTCTCTTCATACTACCAAGGTTGTATAATTAATGTTTCCTCATTTACTTCCTATCAAAGCCCCAAAATAAATGTTTTGAATTTTGTTTATTATTATTATTATCATCTTTATCAGTTTTCTTATTATTGAGATTATTATTAGCATTCTTCTTGTTAAAATTTAGTAAATATGTTTGACTTTTATATACACAAAAAATTTAGGCTAGCATTCTTTCTCTTATGTACGTAGCAAGGTTCTTGGCCCCTTGGGAATCAGTTTCTATGCAAATGTTCCTCCATTTCCAACCTTATAGGCTAGCTGGAGTTCAACTTCAAGGCTAAAGAACGATATGTGAATGAATCTTCCATTGTATCCAACCAATCATCCTCCAGTTGTGCTTCTAAAACTAAAAATACCTCCAATTTTTCGTTTTATTACACCGCCTTCTATCGTCTTTCCTTTATTTCAAACTCATTTATGGAAAAGTAACTAATTACTACTACCAAATGTCAACTCTTCGTTTTCTTTTTTGAGATATTAGGAAATAATTTATTTCCTAATTAATTTTGAGTCACATATTTATGGTATGTAATTATATTAGTAAAGACTTAATTAGGTGACTTAAGGCCATTGTTAAATGTGCTTGATAATTGATTGATTGTAGCATTTTTAAGGCCATTGTTAAATGTGCTTGATAATTGAGTAATGTCGTTTTAGAAAATAGTTTGTTGGCACTCAAACTGTGCAACTCTATCAATACTTTATTTTGTTTATAATCAAAAATTTTTAACCAGTCGAGTCAAGTTTGAGTATTGGCTCTTCGAATTCGACTCGAATAAATTTTATTCGAATACAAATTCAAGTCGAATGTCTAATGAATACAGTTTTCATTATCAAATTTCACTCGACTATACATTCACGAATAATTGAATCAAATACAAATACAAAACATATACCTTTAAAATTTGTTAAAGACGAGTCAAATTTGAATACCAAGTCAAACATTAGAATATTTCCAAGTTTGAAACCCATTTTAAACAATTGGGCCTTGGCCCTTGAATTATTTCTTGTGAACTTTTCGGCCTTTTACATCAAGCAAAAAGAAATAACAATAGTTGGACTTTAATAGTAAATTAGACAATATTTATTTGACAATTATATTGAAGGCCCTTAATAGAGAAAAATAAAATACAAATACTCCCTTCGTTCCTAAATTATTGTCTTTTTTTTTTTCGTCCGTCTCTAAATAATTATTTTATTTGAAACTTTCCTTTTTAGAACATCACTTTTACTATTTTATCGTTACTTTTTCTTCCTACTTTAATTATGGGCTACATACACATGGGCATTAAAGGAAACAACACACTATTTCAATACTATTCCAATATTAATAATTAAATCAATTGAGTTTTCTTAATCCGTGTGCCGAGTCAACCCAAACAATAATTTAGAGACAGAGGGAGTATATTTTTAAAATGAATATATATATATATATATATATATATATAAAAAAACAAGAATATAAAAAGCAAAAAAAGATTTTGGTAAGACCAATTCACATTGTTCCACTAAAACTCCTCAACGACTAGACCATTGACGCTCGATGGTGTATCGTTATTCATACACTAACTAGGTCGAGGTCAATGAATGTTTCAAAACTAAAAAACATTAAGTATCATAGGTCTTACATCTAAGTATGAGTAGTTATGAGTTAAGGACCTATCAACTAGGTCAATGTGTCGGCCTCGAATCAAACATGGGTTTGTAGCATGTTAATTAAGGGTACTATATTGTCACTAGACCACTGGTGCTTGATGGTATATGTGTTCAAATATGATTGGCTTTCCCATAGCTAATCTAAATTTAACTAATCAAGTCACTTTGGAATCTTAAGTATAAAGTAAAATGTTTATAAATATAAAATATTTGTAATTATTTTAAATATAAGACAATGGTTCCTATATAAGTGTATTGGTATATGATCACGCCAAAAAATGCTCTAGTGATCTGTCGATGTCCACGTATGCAGCTAGTTTGTAGGTAGGATGCCCCAACTCTCAATAGGCACAAGTGTTAGTGGGACTTGTCCTCCGGTAAGATACCTGAGATGAAAGGAAGCACTGTTAGGGAGCTGGACGTTGGTCCAGCTAAAGCCCTCCAGTGAGAGAATCAATATATGGTAAGGTTAATGGTCTCCGGTGAAGATTCAGGCTGCTCTTTTAAGAGTAAATGCACTGAATGCTTTGTAGATTTGGTAGTTGTGTATTAAATTGAACTTAGGTCATAATGAAGATAGTCACCTTGTATTTATACTGGAAGAATGCTGGTTTGGGACAAGTGGCCTGCCAGGTGTCTACCTGGGACAGGTAGTCACGTGTCTATTTATGGCAACCGCAATCTGCATTGATGAGCTTTAATGAGGAAGTGACCTGCATTGATGTAGAAGATAGAACTTCTCTGGAAGTGTCATAGATCTTTTAGAAACAGCTTTGCTTAGAGGGCAAGACATGCTTTCAACCAATGAGAAGCTGGCTTATGGCCCCGGGATGACGTTATAGCAGGTAGGCCATTAATGCGGCAACTTTTGTTGACTATCTTCAGCCCCCCGGGTGGAGACCTCGGGATCTCAGTGTTATAGCCCGGGATCAGGACCTCGCGGGTTCTTCATGTCCGAGGTGGAAGGCATCTCTTGCCACCTCGAGCTCCTCGGGGAGGTCGGGACGAGATGAAGGGCATACGTACTTGGGAACCGAGCTATAATCCAAGCTCGGGATCGAGATGGTTGTCTTCCGAGCTCCAGCTAAGCTTGGCCATGTGTCCTGCTTGTGCTACGTGGAGGCAGAATATTTTAGTATCTTCAGTATATTGTTAACTTTTCTAATATTTATTATAAGTTTTTTCTCATGCTCTTACAGTTGAAGCAAATAGTTAATTTTGTATTAATATAGTAGTTGATCTAATCAAATAATTTTAATATATATACACACACACACACACACACTAGCATTATCATTACATTTTACTAATTATTTTTGTATAAGAACTAGTGATTAGGCCTGTGCCAATGTTACGGTATCATCATGAGACCATATCAAAAAAAGTTTTTAATGTTGTTTAACTGAAAGACTTATTAGGGAGTCAATTGTGTCAAATGAAAGCAATTCAGATTGAACTGAAAGACTCGAGGGGATCGTTGTGCAACAGTATAATTACCTTCACAAATGTGGACTCTCAGATTTTAGTAGATAGGAGAAATCCTGACATGTAATTAATTTGAGTCAATTGCACACGTGAGATTCCACCTCTATTGTAATATAGACTAGGTCTTTGTACACGTGCCTATGGCACGATGTCAGTATGGAATCGAATCAATGTATGTTAATGTATGATTGAGTCAATGTATTCTTGAAGTTAATATATGCTTGAGGTTTTATAGGAGGTGAATAACACTAAATGACCAAAAAAAAAAAAAAAAACAACAAACTACCCAAATGGTCCCTCTAGAAGATCACTTTTTCGGGATCGGTCCTTTTGCAAAAAATCTGGTGTCAGTCGTCCTTGTACTAAAACACTTTACGCAATTGGTCCTTCCGTCCAATTCCGTCTAAATTTTTCTGTTAATCTATTCACGTGCATTTCACGTAAGGGCAAAATTGTCATTTTATCTTGGAAAGTACAGGGATCAACTGTGAAATAATAAAATTTTGTGTAATTTTAAAAACTCAAAGGGGTCCGACTAAAAATATTTATATTAAATATAAAGTCATCGTGCTCTTCATCCCTTCCCAATGCTCTTCTCCTTCATCGCCGCCATTGCGCTACCTAACCCCACTTTCGTCCAATCCCTTTCCCCTAAAGACTTTCTTTCCCCCATTTTCTCTACCTCTTTATATAAATTAGGGTTCCTCAATTTTCGGAATCTTGTACCCTTGCCCCAACCCTCAATTCTCACCATCTAACCTCACCCTCTCTAAACCCTAATTTGGAAATCTACGTCTACGTCCTATTCATTTTTTTCAAAATTAAGGTTTCTCGATTTTGTGTGTGATCAGGATGAAGCATACGAAGAAGAAATAGCGTCAATGATTATGAGTTAAGGAGAGTTCAAAAATCAATTGCTAAGGCTAACTATTTTAATTCATGAACTAATTAATCCACAGTGTTATACTAATAATAATTAAAGATATATATATATATATATATTAATAATGAATCTTAGTAACAAATGAAAATTTTCCTTGCTAATGGTAATGCCTGAGCAATGCTAAATGTTGAGGAAATTGAATGGTAAAAGCCTGAACAAAAGAAGGGTTTGAAAATTCCTCAAGACAGAAGAAGGTTGAAATTCCTTCTGGACTGAGAGAAGGAGCAGCTATGTATGATACCGGAGGCACCGTCCCTGTAGCTGCATTACTAGTGCCAGGAGTAGCAGACGGAGCCCCAAAATTATTCGATGAAATGACATTTTTGCCCTAACCCAAAATGCACATGTTATTCACGTGCGCGACTTAACGGAAAAAAATTGACGGCACTTGACAGTAGGACCAATTATGTTTAATGTTTGAGTTTTGGGACTATTTGCAGGATAAAAGGACCAATCCCAAAAAAGTTAACTTCTGGAGGGACCATTTGGGTAGTTTGTCCAAAAAAAATAAAAAGAGATTTGAAATAGCAGTGGTTCAATTGCCACTAATAGTTGTATACATCATTTATATACATTTATCATCCATTAAGAATCATACCAATAGAGTTGTAACTAAGAATTGTACATACATTTGAATCATCCAACCATAGAAGTAACAAAGTAGTCATCCTGTAATATGAAGGTGATTAAGTATTAGAACAATGCGTGGAAGATTACTTGATCTATTGTCAAATGCTTTTATCAAACTGGCCACATTGAGGACTTACAGTTCGGGGAAGGAGATGAACCTGGCTGCCAATAATCCAAACAACCTGCACACACAAACCGTTGAAATTGAGACTTTCGGCCCTTCAGTTTGAACCAATTAAAATCAAAATCAAATCACTTGTGAGTTGCAATCCATCACACAGAGGAGAGAAGGATGAAAATTTATCCATGACAGAGAAGAGAAGGATGAAAATTGGAGGAGAGAGTGAGAGATACAATTAGGGAAAATAGTTTGTGATTGATAACCTCCAGAGCTTCGACTAAAATTATAATTTTCACTTTTCATTAACACACACTACCCTCAGCCCCACCCATATAAAAAAAATTATTAGTGAGAAGTTAAAAAATATATTTCAGTTTTCACATAGCAGGCTGCATGCACTGTAAAAGCAAATTTGGAGTGACGATACGTACCTATGACTCAAGATAAATCCAAATCAAAAGGAGCAATGATTCTGCCTTCTCTTTGGAGAAAGAGTCCCTCTTTTCTGCAAATCCAAACCCTACTTAGAGTGAAGCAAAAATTTGGAAAAATGATCAACTTGAAAGAAATTCATCAAAGTTCAAATTTGCGCAAAGGATAGAACCAAAGTAGGGCCGAGGGAGGAAGTTAAAATTTGCGCAAAGGATAGAACCCAAGGAGGAAAGAAAAGTTGAAGGTCGGGAATAACCGCTCTCCCACATGTGAAGGTAACATTTAATCTTGGCTGTAGAATTTCAGTAGATGGAGAAATGGTCTGTAATTAACCTGAGTCAATTGCACAACTTTAATGATACTAATATATCCCTTAATAAGTAGATTTTTCAAATGTGGACTGTTTGGTTGAAACGGAGGGAGTTCTATGTAAGTACTAAGTACTAGCATTAAAACTAAACGGTGAACGGAAAGTAAATAATGTCTTATTACATGTGAAAAATACAAAACTCCCTCCGTTCCACCCAAAGAGTCCATGTTTAAAAAATCTAATAATTAATAAATAAATAAGTAGCATTGGAGTTGGTCATAATTACAAAAATATTTTAACATAGTTAATATAGGGTAAATTAAAAAATTTATGGAAATTGTAGGCATAATTTTTTAAAGTGGACTATTTGAGAGGAACATTCCAAAATAGTATAGTGGACTCTTTGCAGAGGAAGTATATACTAATAGTGAATAATTAACTGACTTACTAATGATTATTTTACCTGATTAAATCAATAATTGATTATTGTTAACATATAAAGGTATGATGTAAAATTTTGCATATATTATGAAAAATAAAAATTGTAAATTGGATTCGAATAATATTGAATTGAACAGATATTTACGAGTCGAGTCGAATCTAATTCGAGTTATCAAATATCCATTGAATTCACCGAGTTAACTCGACTTGTCTCAAATTATAAACATACACTAAAATATTACCCGTCTCAAATATTGAAACGACTCAATACGAGAGAGATCAAAACAAATTTGATGGAACCAATGATTGAGAGAAAATTTAAAATTACAAAATCAATTCACTAAATCGCCAAGAAAAGTAGAGGCTTAATATTCGAAACTATTTCCTCCTTCCCTAAAACAAGTGTATTCGATTTTCATTTTAGATGCTTTTTAAAAAGTTTTACTTTGCGGAAAGTTCTTTTCTTATTAAGAGCCCGTTTGTTTGTGCGTTTTGGCCAAAATGCAGGGCTAAAACGCAGCTTATTCCTTAACTTAGCGTTTCAATGCTGCGGTAGAAAAAGCTGCGTTTTCAAAACGCTGTTGCGTTTTAAAACGCTGAAATTTCTAGTTTTTTCCCAAAACGCAGATTTTAAAATGCAATAGAGAATAAAAAGCTGCGTTTTGACATAATATCCCAAACGCATTTATAAAGAAAAAAGCTGCGTTTTAAATAATCTGCGTTTTAAAAATACTACACCAAACGGGCTCTAATTGTGATCTTTTTACTTGTGTGATAGAAAATATATACAACGGTATTCTTATTTTGGTCAATGGAAGACAAAAATATCAAGATTTGGTGAGGTTAAAAATAAAAATTAGAGTCAAAACAATAGATAGTACTACATCTGTGTCAAAATAATTGACGTTTTAACAATTTACACACAGATTAAGAAAACTTATATAAAGACTGATCTACCCTTATTTAAGTTCATTTATTATAGATAAGTTATTTGAATTTTTTTTTCTTTTCTCTTAACAATTCTCTTTAATGATGATAGTAAATAAGGGCAGTGTTAATAGAATATGAGCAAATGTTCCTTAAAATCCTATAACGATAATTATTTTGAGATTAAAAAAAATTGCTAAAATGATAATTATTTTGGGACGGAGGTAGTATTAGATTTTAATTAGAGTTTAAAAATTATTCTTAGGTACCCCACAACTCTATCTTAAATAACTTTAATAACCTTATGTTAAAAGTACTTAAGCTACGGGTTTGTTTGTTAAAACTAAAAATTAACAGTTTGTTAAAACTGAAAATTAAGCTATGAAAACTGATGTCTGAAAAAGTTGAGCATAAAACATTAATACATCCTCTTTTGACTTTAAATTTTGGCTATTTTTAGGAGATATTTAATTTATTAAGTGATATAATATTACATTATCAAACAATCTTATTTTTAATATCACTTAAAATTTTTCAAATTAAGTTTTTAATTGAGTTAACAAACAGACTCTAATTAAATAACTAACTTTAATAACCTCAAATGACTTCTCTATTTTTTATGAGAAGCAACGACATAATTTTTGGTTGATGTTCAACAAATGGATGAACTTTTTAAAGTTTTTTTTTAATCCTATTTGACTTAAGAGCTTCTCCAATGTAATAATAGAAAAAAAAATCTTCTCTAATGCAAACCTCTTATGCTGAGGTGGAGATGATGAGGTGACCTTTAGTTGAGAATATATCCTCTACGTGATCCTCTACTTCTAAAGAGTCACCTAGATGATGTCTTTTCATCCACATCATTTACCATCAGTTTTTATTTTTATTTTTGACCGTCAATCAGTTAAAGTTAGAGTAATTTTTATAATTAATTATAAAATAATATCGAAAGAATGTTTTAAAAGAAGTGTTGCATTTGATCACATTTAAAAAGAGTATTCTCTATTTTTTAATTTTTTTTGTTACATATGAAAGAGGTCGTCTTGTTTAAGCACGCTCCGTAAGAAAAATTAGATAATGACATTGAAGATGCTTTAATTATCAGATTTATAATGTTGCATTTTCTAAAAATAATTTGATGGTTGATCCTTTAATCGCAATAAATTGTACCGGAATGTTTGATCAGTTTAAAAGTTGGGATTTTGTGTTGTACCGTGATGAAAGGTTAAGGTAATTGTTGTCTAATGGTGTAATATTTTTTTGAAAAAAAGGTACAATCGTCAAAGTTTTTGTTATTTTTGAAACACACAAGAAGGTTTTTTGTTACAATGCTTAAAGCCATGAAGTTTGGACACTCAATACGAGTACTTTTTCAATTATAATTTTTAATTATCAATAAAGAAAAGGTAAATTCTTAATAGTAATATTTTTTCTTGTTTTTATAATTAAGAAAAATAAACCAAAATTACTCTAGTTTTGTACTACCTCCGTACCAAAATAATTATTGTTATAGCAAAGTTTTTTTATCCCTAAATAATTATTGTTATAAGATTTCAAGAAAAATTTACACATATCCTACCAAAAGTACCCTTATTTATTACATTAAAGAGAGTTGTTAAGGGGAAAGAAAAAAATTCTCATGCACTTTATCTACAATAAATGAACTTAAATAAAAAAATATATAAATTTTTATGTAAGCTTCCTTAATCTATGTATAAATTAGTAAAACGTTAAATATTTTGGAACAGACCTAATATAAGGTTAGTGTCCGAGAGGTCCTAAATGACACCCCCCTATATGCTAAATGACACCCTCCCCCAGGCCAAAGTGACTCTTTTGCCCCTCACTCCTTCCCTTTATGTTTTATGCTAAATGATACCCCCCTTTCCCTCCCCCCAGTAGCCCCCCCCTTTAAACTTATAATTATTTTTGTTTAATTAGTATTAAAAAAAAACTGGAAAAGAATTCCGTTAAAAACTTAACGGATTCGTTAAATTTTTAACGGAAGTAAGGAGGACCGCCTTTTCCTAGGGGTTTAATTGAATAACACCACCCACGCTTGGGGGGTTTAAACATTTTAAATCGCCCACCCCTGGGGGTTTAAAAAGTTTAAACCGCCCACCCCTGGGGGTTTGAATTTGTTTTTTCAGTTTTTATATAATTATTAATAAATACATAATTTTATATAATTATTAAAAAATAATTATTAATATATAATTTTAGTTTATATATATAATTTTATAAAATTATTAATATATAATTTTAGTTTAATATATAAATTTATAAAATTTAATTTAAGTTTATAAATTATTAATATATAATTTCATATAATTTAATTGTAATTTATAATTTTTATAATTTAATTTTTTTAATAAATATATAATTTCTAAACTAAAATTAAAATTAAATTCTAAACTAAAATTAAATAATATGAAATAATATATTAATAATTTATAAACTAAAATTAAATAATATAAATTTATATATTAAACTAAAATTATATATTAATTTGTGCAAATTTTATTTATAAATATATTAATAATTAAATCAAAAATAATATTAATTTCAAAACTAAAATTATAAAATTAAATTAAATAATTTGAATTTATATATTTCTTAAATGATTTTAAATTATAAACTAAAATTGTAAATTACAATTAAATTATATGAAATTATATATTAATAATTTATAAACTAAAATTAAATTTATAAACTTATATATTAAACTAAAAGTATAAACTAAAATTAACTATTAATAATTATGTAAAATTATATATTAATAATTATATAAAATTACCTATTATTAATTATATAAAATTATCTATTAATAATTATTACCAAATTATATATTAATAATTATATAAACTAAAATTAAATTTATAAACTTATATATTAAACTAAAATTAACTATTAATAATTATGTAAAATTATATATTAATAATTATATAAAATTACCTATTATTAATTATATAAAATCATCATTAATAATTATTGCCAAATTATATATTAATAATTATTTAAAATTAAATATTAAAATATATTAATAATTATATAAATTATATATTGCTAATTATATAAAATTATATATTAATAATTATTTAAAATTAGGTGTCATTTAGAGAGGGGGTGTCATTTAGGCTGCTGGGGAGGGAAAGTTGGGGGCGGTGTGCTGTGGGGAGAGGGGGCCGTTTGAGGAAAAGGGGAGGGGGTAAAAGGGTTACTTTGATCGGAGGGGATGTGATTTAGCATAAATAAGAGGTGTGATTTAGCACCCATAAAATTGTATTTAGGGGCTAAGAGGCATGATAGAAATATCCGTTGGCAACTTTTTTTTAGTTGGCAACTGACTACTAGCCAATATTCATAATTTGACTCTAATTTTTTTGTTTAACCTGATCAAATTTTAATATTTTGTTTTCATAAACTAAATTCTAATTAACTGAAAAATATATGCGTCCCACATATTAAAGACGGCCAAAAAATAATTTTGAACATATTAAATAAATAACACTTAAAAATAAAATGGAGTTTTATATTCGAATATACCAAAAAAAATTATTGTTTTCGAAACCTTTATAAAATTATTCAGAAACTCTAATTTTAGGGAGGAAGGAGAATAATTAAATTTTCGTATTGCAAGTGAAAGTGTGAAACTGATTAGCGGTGTGGAAGCATAATCATGAAAAACAACAGGCAATCCCCAAAGCAGAAGAATAATAAAAGCCCACCCTCACTGACCCCGCGCGTGTTGCGAAACTCCATAGTCCCAAGACGTATCATTAACTCGTTCATTGGCACACGTGTGATGTTACTGCTGGTCTACTCATAGCAAAAGGCCTATTTGAGTTCAAACACAAATAATTTCATTTCATTTCATTAACCCGTCCGCTAAATCCGTGCGAGGTAAAAAAACGATTCATTCATTCCTATCCTATCACTATCTACAGCTTACCTGCCACGTGCACAATTAACCACGGTTAAATTCCTAAACTCCAAACCAAATTTAATTCCCCGCTATAAATACATTCGTCTTCAAAATACACAGACATACCTTAACAGTCTACTCAGTCTCACACAGAGAATCAAACCCAGAGACATAAACATTTTTTAAAACCCTAATTTTCTCTCTCTACAGTTTTCTCACTCTATTCAGATACATTGCACGCTTCTCGGAGCTGATTGCTATTTCCCTCTCCATTCTCCATCGTCCGATCACTATCAAACGGCAGGAAAAAAATTCAAAGGTGCGGTCTCTCTAGAACTGAAACTTGCATCAATTCATTCAGCTTTCGCCTGCTTGCTTGATTTTCCCTGCCATTTTTGTCTCTATTTCTAAGAGCTTTTAAATGCTTTTGCAACTCTGTTTGTCGACTGCCTCGCGCGCAGTAAATTCCGCTGATAACTCTGCTAGCCATTTTCTCATGCTTTGCTTCGTTTAACTGGCGCCCGTGCTTCGAGACTTTATTGATTGAGCTCTCGAGTAACCTTTTTTGCGCTTCGTATTTTGCAACAAAATTCGTCTCGACACTTTTCCCGGAATATGCAGGAAAATGTCGAGAAACGTTTCATGTTGTGGTGAATCGGTTGTGTATTCGAGGATATGAGACCGTGAGTTCATACATTCCGTTTCGGCATAAACATATCTCTTCTCGTGCATTTTAACTCGCTGTTTTGGCCTTAAATATATCACCGTCGATTCTGCCATTTCTGTGAAAACTGATGAATCTCTCGAGCATAGGTAGGTTTATATATACAGTGTCTGATCTATAAGTCAAACTTGAGCCAGTTGTTCTTTATTATTCGGCGGTTCTTAACCTTTTTGATTGATTTGATATTTGTATGTTGACATATGCCTGGAGTTCCTACTGTATAATACAGTGCGTCTATAGATTTTCATGTTTCTCTCTTTGATGCAGAGCTCTTCGACTCTATCAAGTCATTTCAGCTATATCTCCTTCTAATCCTCTGGATTTCATCAGTACTGCCTACATCTTGAGTCATTGATTGCTGCTCAGAACTAGAGTTTTACCTCGAGGTGTGACTGAGTCGACTCACCGATTCAACTAGGTTTTTCCTGAATCTTCTCCTACAAGTTCAGGCGAGCGTGAGATTAATTTGTGTCCTCGGCTTAAAATACGGATTCCGATGACCATTGAATCCATTATTGATGCTTCGATGAGGACAAACATATCGTTAAGGCGGCGAATCACGTTGGTCTCGGCGATTTTATCGGTTTTTCTACTACTGATGATTGCGGTCGTTAGAGGTGTGTTCATCGAACTTGCCATTCTCTATCTATATTCTTCTATATTCCTTTGTTTTTCCACCTTCGTTTATTATTTTAATGAAAATTTCCTTCATTGGTCCCCAGTCGGTTGTGCTTTTGTTTATGAGGCCTCTCTTTACGTGGACATGAGGGGACTTCAATTTGGAATTTTCTATATAAATCTACTTTTTGTCTTGTTCATGTCTTCTTTATTGAATAAACAGCTCAGATTCTATTACACTACATCTTATGATTCTTTCTTGGACTATTTCTACTTCATTTTTTAATCTATTGATTTGTTTAATTTTTTATTTCCTTAATCATCAGGTGTGTCTCAATGTAGTCATCCTTCTATGGAGACTAGTCCTCATGAGAGTAGCAACAGCAATGGCAGTACTCTATTAGCTCCCCAGCGGAAGCTTCTCCGGCGTGGTAAGATAATGCCTAGCTCTCTCCACATGTCTTAACCTCCTCCTTAAATGCTGTTTTTGGCCTTTTGTATTAACGTTTCGACCAAAAGAATCTCTGTTACTGCCTCATTGCCGTAGCTGTTTTCCTTTCCACTTTGTGTCGGTCATCGCCCCCTCCAGCTTTTGCATACATATTCATTAATTGGCAAACCAGCGTCACACCTGCACGTCCTTTGCAACAAACCAGCACCTCTTTTGCTCACATGTTGGGTACGGTTCTGCTCGAGCGTTGGCGCACGTATCCTTAATCTTAGTGGTGGTCCCTTCTAACCTGCACCACGATCAAAATTCATACTCTATATTTTTGAGGGAAAACATTTAGAGATTGAATTCGTATGCGTGCAGATAAGCAATTCCACCCCTACATGGACGGGTTTGGGAAGGATTTTAGAAACTCACCGGGTTTGGGACGGGTTCAGTTAACCCATCTATCCTTTCCGAACTCTCGTTTATGACTAATTATGGAAAAGTTCCTACCTATTAATTGTATTAAGTATAGATTTACTTTTGTTTCACTTTAAAATTCTGCTTTCAATGATGGTTGATTTAGTTATTTCGAAGTTAATTGAAATTTTACCATTAGTTCTATCATTTTTTTAATTAAAATATGTTATATATGTTTTGGTAAAAATTTTAAAAATACTATTTTATGAGTATTTTTTATAAGAGAAATATCATTAACCAGACTTATTATGTATTGATGGATTGAGATCTAAAAGACTTAGAATTTGTTTACGATAATAGTATAACCCCCACGTGAGCTTTAGGTCTCTCCTTAAATTTTATTTCAGTTTTAGTTTTTGAAGCTCTTGTACTCGGTCCATTAAATTATATATACTATAATGCCTTTAATTTACGGAATAAATTTGTGGCATTTTAAAAAAAAAATTAATTCTGAAATTTCTACAATATTTGTAATCGGTTTTTTTACAAGTTCCGCTACTTTTGTGTCTTTTTCGAGAATGTATATTTTGTGAAAGTGGGTGTGTCTGGCGTATGTTAGCTTCACCTATTTATATTATTATTGGAAATACTTATACATAATCAATGCTAATCAAAAGCATCTCCTCCTGATTATTAGCCTTTTCACACCGATTTGTCACTTTCTTTTGATTTTTATATCTCATCCAAAAAGTCGACTTTGTCCCTGTTATTGGTGAATCAATACTGTCGTCAATCTTTTTCTTCCATAAAATACAATAAATCACTGTTGTATGACTTTTGTTGATTTTTCAATCTGTTTTTAACATGAAAGCGTTCTTGTTTTGTTTGTATTTGTTTTTGTGCTTTATGCAGCCAGAGAAGCAGTGGAACCAAACCGAATTTGGGGGGACAAGTGTTCAAAATCTGATATAGTGATCAACCAGGGCCCTACTGCTCCCCTTCCTAGCGGTATCCCCACGTACACCGTGGAGATCATGAACGCTTGCGTCAACGGCTGTGACATCGGCGGCATCCACCTCAGCTGCGGCTGGTTCAGCTCTGCACGCCTCATCAATCCCCGTATCTTCAAGCGGCTCAGCTATGATGACTGCCTCGTCAACGACGGCAAGCCCTTGGTCAATGGTAGAACCATCTCTTTTCAATACGCTAATACCTTCCGTTACCCACTCTCTGTTGCCTCCATTGCTTGCTGACCACTTAGTTGTTACAGTTACAGTAACACCGATAACAAAACACATTGGAAAAAAGAAAAAAAAAAAGTATTGAAACGCAGCACTACGGATAGAACAGATCTATAAATACCGAACCACGAAATCCTGACGTGATTCCTTACTCTCTTCATGAGAGAGATCAATGAGAAATCATTCTGGGATTTTGCCTTTTGCTGTTATGGATAGAATTATCTTGTTCGGTATTCCACGAAATAGTGCCCAGCTATATGGCTTAAAAGAATTGTTGAAGATGCTCATGCTGATTAAGAGACACCTTTTACACTTGTAAATGAGGTTCAAAAAAGGTTGATTTTTTGGGATCCTTTTTCGGTAGCGGTATATATATATATATATATCTAGTTGGACAGTTAGTAGTATATGCATATATCTTTTTGGATGGATGTAAGGTAATGCATGGAAACTTGACAAATCTTTTGTTCGTCCATTTCATATTGCTTTTCTAGAACTAGGTCCTTTAATGACTAAACTTTATTATATCTTGAGTGATTGAATTTTCGTTCACTAGGGACCCAACTTTTGATGAATTTTTACGACTGATGGAAAAAGTACAATAATAGTCACTCCATTATGGAACTTGCGAACATCATGTCATCCATTTGGTTTTAATTTTGATAAATTTAAAAGTAAAAAAATATACAATAATAAAGCTGGAGTTTAGATATTGAAGCACGTCATTTTTTTCTTAATGAATACTCCTTCGTTTCAGGTAAAAAGTTTACTATACTATTTTGGAATATTTTACTTAAATAGTCTATTTTTAAAAAATTATGTTTACAATTTTAATAATTTTTCATCTTTACCCTTAACTTGTGTTGTAATTATTTAAGTTATACTTAAATATTTTTGTAATTATGACAAACTCCAATAATACTAATATATTCTTTGATAATTAGACTTTTCAAATGTGGATTCTTTGGGTGGAACGGATAGAGTATGTTACAAAAACAATGATAATTGAAACAATGGGTTGGGTTTGAATTACTCCCTTAACTACCAATTGAAGCGAAGTGCCCCTTTCAATTTAACATTTTCTTAAATCACGTTCTGTTAGGTGTGCAAATTTTGTCAATTCAAACGGCAATCCAAAATAAAAATAAATTGACCTTTTTTAGGTGCAAAGATTGTCTTGGAACAACAATGGTAAAATAGTTAATTAAAATATCAAAAAAGCATTATGATAAGAAAAAATACCTAAAGATGGTAACTTGAGTCTGAGACAAGCATTTTTCATTAACCCAAATAAATGTGCTTACACAGAAGTTGCGATTAAAGAAAACGCTATAGTAGAGTAGAGTACATTGCTTTAATTAATAGTTGAGGGTGGTAATTCAAACCTAACCAATAGTTAAGAGGGTTATCTGTCGGAAGTGGTTCCCAAACATATTGCAAATTGAAACACACGACCAATATTAATGTTCGATCTCTACATGTTGTCATATATATATATATATATATATATATAGGATTGTTAATTTATCGTTGTTACTATCACATAACAAGTTTCGGCATCCTTTTATGTGGTTACTCCTGCATCTCGTTCAACATTTTGTACATTTGCGTTTGTTGATGCCATGTCAATATATAGTTTCAGTATCGTTAGTTGCTGCTCCTCCCTCATCTTTTTCTACACATGATCCTTGCTGCCAGGTCATCGGTTTCAGTATCCTTTACCGTTGTGCTCCTGAATCTCTTTCAACATTTTGTTCATCTGCTATTGTTACTACCACATGATAGGTTTCAAGAACCTTAATTTGTTGCTGCTCCTCCTGCATCTCTTTCAATATTTTGTTCTTTTGTTGTCGTTGCTACCACGTCATCAGTTTCAGTATCTTTTGCTGCTCTTTAACATTTTGTTCATTTGCCATGATGATTGTTGCCGCCACATCATCAGTTCTGGTATCCTTTGTTGATGTTGCACCTGCATCTCTTTCGACATTTTGTTCTACTTCTGTAGGCTTTTCAATCAACCTATATAGATACTGGAACCATGTAAATAGAGTGAGAAATGCAAATGCAACCCAACCTCCACACCCAAAGTACTGGTACCTTGCCCAAGTACTACACAAAGTAAAACGCCGGAAAAAATTCACAACCCCAAATTCCATTCTCGGCCTGAGGAGTTGGAGCGAAGCTAATACAATCACGCACAAGCATCCCTCTGCAATCAAACTTGGATTAGAATTTTCATGGAATATGACATTACTTGCAATAACTAACAAAAGAATACCAATATTGGCACTGATTGGCCAACCCAACCTTATAATTTGATATTCGTCACTCAACCATACACTTTTGGCAAAGCCAAAAAGGCAGCAACCAAGCTACAAATGGAGATGCACAAGAAAATGACAAGAAGTGTCAACCCCAATTTCTCCTTCACTAACCCAATCTCATGGAGTTTAACGGTATCACGGAGGAAAAGAGGCCAATGAGCAATAGCCCAAGGGCGCACTTACGGATGACGGCTAATTAAAGTTCTTCTTCGCTATGGCCAAGAATCTCTCCATTGTGATCATCTCATTGTCAAGCATTGCTGCAATAAGATTTTTTAGATCTCGATGGTATGATCACTAACAAGAATTCGCTGTAATAATAATTTTGAGAGTTCAATGGTATCTCATACCCATTAATTCTATGGCGGATAAGATTCTCTAATCCAAAAAGGTGTTTCATCTCCTATTTCAACTGTCGAATTTTTGTCATATGTGTATAAAAAATTACAGGGTAATAAATATTATTTATTTTCATTCACATGTAGCAACCTTTTTAAAATAGAGGATCGTGTCTGATTCTCTGGTCATTTATATGCTAGTAATAACTAGTGACTAGTGAAGTAAAAAACGCAATGCAAAAAAATTGTTGAAGTTGTTTGTCAATGGAACACTATTGGCCTGTTTTAATGTGATACTTTTATTTTATTCTTTGATACTTGGCATTTTGGTGATATTTTGATATGTATTTTGTAAAATGAAAAAAAATGTGTTTGGTGGCAGTATTGGGCACTTTCAATGTAGGGATATTTTGTTATATTATATTAATATATTTATATTAAGAATGGACCCCACACTTGAATGGTTGAGATTTGTTGGTATTTGAAAGTAGTAAAACTTAACCTTTTTTTTTTTTACTAACTTAAACTTTTAGAATTTTTGATAGTTTAAGCTTTTAAATAAATTAATAACTTAAAATGGTAATAGGAATTATGGTATGACAAAAGATTATGGTTCATATTATTTCACATACATATCCTAAATATAAAATGCATTGACATATTTAACTTCACATGTGTCATGTACACATGAGTTATTGAATCCCTCTGACAACTTAAATTTTTTTTATTTATTAAATTGATTACATAACCAAAAGTAATGAAAGCTATAAAAGGGACATTATTCATCGCCTCTGGCCAACAAAGTGACACAACCCAAATTTAAAATAAAAAAATTGTGGGCTACAGCTCAAACTTTCAGTTTATGGCAAACTCTGCAATTCGTTCCTATATTTTTTATATTTTTTTTTGTATTCGTCTCTTATGAGCGTATTTGGTCCCTGAACTAGTTAGGCTAAACGAAAATAGTCCTTCTGTCTAAGTCGGTCTCTTTTTGGCCGTTAAGTCTCTACACATGCTCATCACGTGCATTTGATAAAGGGTAAAACAGTCATTAAACACAACTAAAGCTGGAATATTAAAAGAAATAAATTTAAAGAATACAAAACCCAAATCAACATCAAAACCCTGTTCAAAAATCAAAACACTGGGCAAAAAAGTAAAGCACTGTGTGAAATTCCAATGTTGAACCCAGATCGAAAACCCAAATCAACATCAAAACCTAGTTCACACCTCCTCCGATGCCGACGACCCCACTTCTGTTGTTGAACAGCCTCCGAATCCAAGACATTAACCCAGATCCCCATACAATAAGGTGGTTATCGGCGGCGATGGAGAGAGAGTAAGAAGCGGTGAAGAGGAACTGGAGCTGGTCGGAGTGGAAGAGGTAAGAAGCGTGGTTCATGTTTTCGGTGGAGAGGTAAGATTTGGTATATCGAGGCCCCATGAAAATCGACGAGAGGTGTTGGTGGCGTCGGAGCACCAAAACTCGACATGGTGTAAGTGGCGGACAGCGAAAATTGGGGTTGACGCAGACAAAGTTTTTAAAGTCGACTAGCTTGAAGGTCGCCACCGGTAAGCCAATGGTAGCTTGTGAATGGGAGCTATATAAGCATTGTTGTGAGCATTAGGATGTGCACTGAAATTGGGAAGATTCAAACACAAATCCATGAAGCTTCGTTGGAAGAAAGCGAGACCACTTTAAAAAAGAAGCTTAATGAATTTGGAAACAGGCTGTAATTGGCATTGTTCTCCCTAGGCAAAAAAGTTCAATTTTGTAGTGTGTGCTGACTTTGTGTGCTGTGGCCTGTGTATGGGTGGATTAGATTTCAAGGAGAAAGAATGAAGATTTGATTTTAATTAGGTTTTGGGATTTGAAGGAAGAGGGAGAAAATAGTAAATTTCTAGATTAGATTTGAGATTGGAAAAAGGAAAGAGAGACTACGAACTGCCAACTTTACCCCCGGGCAAAATCACGCGCGATGCACCTGATTAACACTTAACAGCTAAAAGTTAAAGGCATTGGACGAAAGGACCAATTATGTTCAATGTTCGTGATACAAGGATGGTCTAAAAGAATTTTTGGTACAGAGACGAATACAAAAAAAATGCAAAAAGTATAGAGACAAATTGTGGAGTTTGCCCTTTAGTTTAATCGGTTATTTAACAAGAAGTCTTAAAATTGAGCTACGAAGGTCAACTATTATCCATCAACTCATCGCCAATAAAGAGACAAATAATATAATCTGTAATTTCTTCTCATCAATTAATTAATATAACGTTCCAAACTTACAACGTAACATAAATATCAATCACAATTTCATGCTACAAATGAAAGACTTAGTATTTTAATGAGATGTAATTATTCTAAAGAGAGAAAATTTGATGGGCACATAGTTTTTTCTTTGTTACTTGCCTATATATATTATTCACACAAAAATTCAATTACTTGTAGGATAAGTTATATCAATCCCTAACCCCATCGTAATATACAATTATGACTCAATGAACCCATTTGAACTAACATAGGAATCAGGCCATTAGCATGTTTATCATTTACCAACAATTTTTTTTTCTTTTAGTACATCTATTTTGTGGCTTTAGTTCTTTAAAAAAAAAAAAGGTAATAATTAAAGCATAAGTTTACTATATGTAGCTTTGGTGAAAGATAAAAATTTTAAAAATACCGTTTTATGGATATTTTCTGTAAGATGAATCTCCTTGACCTGATCCAGTGGGGTGAGCTGTGCGAGAGTGAGGCTCCATCTTACGAATTAAGATCCGTAAGACAGTCTTAAAGGAGACCTACTCTTGGAGAAATATGATTAGGGCATTTTAGACAATAATGTTTGGAGGTATTTTTTTTCATTATTAGTGTGGTTATAGCAATTTCTACAAATGAAAATTATGAATGCGTTCACATAAATGGTTCGTTATTTTGTTTTCACTTTTTTTTTTAAATGGGCACATTATTTCATTTATCTTATTATTTTTGTACTTACTGTTTATTCAATTATTACAAAATTACGAAGAAAAAAAATACATACTACAAAACAAACCCTCTATTCAAACATGACCAATATATTCTTTCCATCCTTGAGATAATTATGCCTATGGAATAAGTCACTATTTTCTTTGTTTTATAGTGATCGACTAGAAATTGAAGGCTCTATTTGTGTATATTTGGTTTTGTGATTCGTTGTTTTTTCATGTGAGTAAAATATTATTCGAGCACGTTTAACCCATGTTCAAAATGAACATATTAATTACTCCTTCCGTGGCTAATAATTTACTATTCTATTTTAGGATGTTTTATATAAAGAGTACACTTTCAAAAATTACGCCTAAAATCTTCAAAAACTTTTCAACTTTACCCTTGATATGTAATACTAGCATCTTAACTTTGCTTGAACATTTTTATAATTATAACCAACTCTAATGACACTTATATATCCCTTAATTTTTAGACTTTTCAAACATAGACTCTTTTGGTGAAATGAAGGGAGTATTATATTTTAGACCATTTTAAGAAATAGTCCAATAGCTTTCCGTTAATCCTAATCAATTTAAAATAACCAACTCTAATGATCAATTTAAACATATTACTTTTATGCATTAGTACTCCAATAGCTTTCCGTTAATCCTTTTGTTCCTAAGAAATAGTCTAATATTCTTTTGTAATTATAACCAACTCTAATTAATTTAAACATATTACTTTTATACATTAGTCCAATAGCTTTCCGTTAACCCTTTCGTTCCTAAGAAATAGTCCAATATTCTTTTGTAGACCGTTTTAAGAAAAGAAAATAAATAAACATACTTTGAATCTTTCCTTTTTGAGAATGCTATTTCTATCATTTTACTTCAATGTGCTTGCTATTTCAGTTGATAAGTCTTACATGAACAGTGTTGAAAAGTATAAAACATATAAATATTAATAATAGAGTCAATTTACTTATTTTATTTGTGTATAGAGTTGAATAAGCCAACTTCTTAGAAACGAATACAGTATTTTACATGCTCATAGTTTTCATCCAAAAATAGCCATGCATCAAGTGCAATCAGCTTGAGAAACCTTTGACTAATTAATTCTCCCTCCTTTCCACAAAGAGTTTGTTAGAATAACTATTACAAATATCAAGGAAATACAGAAAAACTAATTAAAACAAGTAGATAAATAAGAGAAGAAGATGATTTGTCGTTGTCCGAGTCGTGTGAGATCACACTCTCCTTAAGACAAATTTCGCCCCCTCACCACGTTGTGCTTGAGATTACTCGGGACGATTGCCTCCCAGGATGAAACGGACGACCGGACGGTTGCCGCACAATAGAACCTCCGCGAACGAAGCGATGCTCGGACAATATCACCACGAATGCAATATGCGGAGGCCAAAGGAAATTTGTTCAATATGCGAAACGGAGAGAAGAGGATATCTCGGGAACCAGTGTATTTTTCGTGTTGTTGTGTTCTCTATTTGTAGTTCAAACAAAGAATAAAAACTGCCACAAAATTAAAAACCGAAGAGAATAAAACTGCTATTATTGAAATAAATTCAATCAATTAGCTCATAATGCAAAGGCAGTTACATATCTCTCTTTTAATCCTTGGCGATTCTGATTTATTTGAAATCATTAGTCAAAGTCTCGTGGGTTTAAAAAAAACAAAATGCAAAAAGCGGGCTCGCGCGGACAGGCTATTTCGGAGCTACATTCGTGTCCGCAGGACGCGCATGCACGTGAGTTCGGTAGCCCGAAGCCTATTTCGGTCCATGATTCGCACCCCCGCGCACTGTGCGCGAGAGAGCCTCTATGTACCACAATTTTACTCCCTACCAAAGTGTAGGAGTATATAAACTTTGCCACTTTTCCATCTTTTTCCAATGTGGGATAACCACATTTCCCTTTTCCAACCCATTTACTTTGAGCCTTAATATCTCATTCATTTCTCAACCATTTTGGACAAATGAATATATGATTTCAATGTACTCATGAAGTAGAACACAATCCAACAATCAATTTGTCATTTTGACAAATAACTAATTAAGAAAATAACTCATTATTTCCTTCAAAACACACTTTTTCCAACAATCCCCCACATGAAGGAATAATGCGAAATTGGTGATAAAGCCTGGCAGACGAAAACTTGCATACGAAGATGTGGGAATGCCCATTGAATCTTCGCTCGCACAAGCATATTTACTCTACTCGCAAATCGATAGACGCGATGTCCTTGAATCGTTATGCTTTTTGTGTAGCCGGTCATATGCTTGACACAAGTATCGTCCTAACATACTTCAATTCTCATAGCTATGTTCAATCATGGCCCTGAACATACGCCTGGTTCTGCGAGAGGGTCTAAGAATTGAGCCTCACACAATTCTCCTCGAAGCGGCCCCACTTCTCTCTCACATAGGTGATTTCTTAAAGGTAACCCGTATTACCCCGCTCGAATTTTCGACGCGTAAGAATCATTAAAAGCCATAAGCTTATCCTTGTCCTTTCGGGATGTCACTAATAGGAATGGACTTGGGGTTGATTCCGCACAGTGACGTTACAAGTCTTTTAACAGTTAGGTGGTCCCATTGAATCTAGTTGTGACGCCCCGAGTTCGGGATTCGGTATTAAACCCCAACCCGGTGCGCCAAAGTAAATGAAACAACTAAACTCCACCGAAGTGAACGAGCTACACGAGCTCAAAAACCAAAACCATGCAGTGGAAAACCACAACTAATGAAAACAGAGTTTTAAAAACTCGAATAACAAAATAATAACTATAAAATCTCTACGGCCAAAACAAGCCGAAGAACAATACTAATAGAAACCCCAACGATAGACCTCGACGGCTAACTACGAGCCGGAGAAATAACAACACTAAATACTCGCGAGCTAACATGCTCGAGGAACGACAATAATAAACGGCTCGACATCGAGTGTCGGCTCTAAAAGAATATAACATTAAAGGAGTTACGAACAATGCTACCCATAGGTAAAGTTTACATAACTTTACATCAACCATCGTTCTCCGAACTAAGAAATTAAGAAACATAATTATACACAGCTCGGAGAGCAACTACCCAAAGATCAATTTGCGGCCCGTAAGTCTCACCGATCGTACTACGTCGTCCTTCGATTGCAATCTAAAAGAGTTAACACAAGAAGAGTGAGTCTAAAAGACCCCGTAAGCCACTATAATGTATTGTATGCTATGAGTATGAATGCAACAGTAAACCAAACTCTACATGTAGCTAGTCTAAGTAGCACTTCCGGCTTACCTAACATTTCAGCTACAAACCGGCAAGTCAAGGGACTATTCTAACTTGACCAACAATCGACAACTATCACATGCAACTAGATGACATGGCATGATGCTCAACACTAGGAATAACATGGTAATAACATTTATATACCATAATGATCATGTATCATATTGAAAATATACAAGTCACATAATTCACTTAGCACTTTGGTGTTCACATAAGTGCAACTTAATTAAACCACATTATGAAGGATATTATTTCTCCTTCTTCCAACTTCGCGTTGCTCTGCAATACACGAGAAAACATATGTGCCTCGATACCCGTGTACGTAGTATCGACGTCCCCGAATAACACATCGAGTTCTAACTAGCAAACCAAAGTCGTGCGTATTGCTACAACAATGGGGCTACATCCCACTGCGGCCAACAGTGAGGGTGTGTGCAAACCGGTACGGCGACTTATAGCGATTACAAAACAAATTCGTAAAGACTATAGGTCGTCCCACCTTGATTAAACAACAAATGCCACTGGACTCAATGCAATGCACAAGTAGATATTTACTCGTCATTCTCAACAAATCATCATGTGTTCTATTGAATCACATACCAAATCAACTCACCGTGCTTGTAAATACTAAACACACAATCAATCATCAAAGTAGGATGATTGTCCTATAATCAATCATCAAAGTAGGATGATTGTCCTATCTCATACTAGAACAATCATAACATGTCCGTAATCATTGAACATATAAACAAACAAGACAATAGGCAAGGTAGGCCAATTATACAACTTAACCACCAACAAGTTCGTGATAGCTAGACACATACATAATCCCAATGTAAGGTATTTATACCTTATAATCAATGTCACACAATGTCCACAAGGTGGAACCTATATAACACAAGGATAGGCTATTCATCCTAATCCCAACATAAGGTGACATGTTTCTCACATGTACGCAAACTCATAACCCCACGTAGGTAAGTCTACTCGTACTTAAAACCATTAATTAAGGCGCAATAGCTACGCTAAACTAAGGATCTCTAAGTATCCTATCGTCACACAATATCTTTCATCTCATGCGCATCATAATATATTACATATTCTTATCGTAGCATACTTCAACTTTATTCGGTTTAACTCGTAGTCGGCTAATATTTGACTAAGTCAACCAAGGTCAACGTTTCACTAAGTTATGAACCCGTCAATTCGTCATCCCACATGGTAGGGAATTAATATATGTCAAGTAGGAATTACTACTACCCATTACTCAACTCCGTAGAGTCAACTATACACATTAATGAAATTATCACGATAATTGACGTTTATTTATTTTGTCCTATTCGACTCGCGAGTCATCACGACTAGTATATAGTTCGTACAGTATTTAAGTACAATTATACTATCTCCTATTGACTCCGCTAGAGTCGTTACCAATATTTAAAATGTCGGGACAAGTCATAGTATCGTCCCTACAAACTCATATCAATTGCAATACTCAATGTACGAAGAGTCTACTACCCGTAAAGATTTCATAGGGTTTCCGCTAGTGCGTAAACGACAAAACTTCAATGATTCGACATAGTCAAACTTAAGAATAACATAGTGAGGAACAATTAAATTAAACAAGTCTTCGGCGACATTACGGCGGAACCCAACTAATAATACACAAGTATACTTTAACCTCAATGAGTTTCTATTACTCGGCATAATGATTACCGGGACAACCGCAACAACAACAACAACAACAACAACAATAATAGCAACCACATCAAGCTCTACGAGTCTCTATTATTCGAAGTCTACGAATTCGACAATAATTCATCACTTCTCTCTTTATTCAAAAATCCTTAATCGAGCAAGCAACGAAGTATAACCTAACATCATTCGTAGGGACAATTATATATATATTTCTCCCAATAAAAGTCACGAAAATCATCGTTAACACATCCTACATGCTTTACTCTTCCAATTCAACTCGTAAAACACACAAAGCATTATAGTTACTTACCTTCACCGCAAATCCACCACGAAATCCAAGGGCTTCGGGTAAAAACGTACTCCTCCGTGACTCTACGCCGCTACGGAGTCCAACCAACGATCCCAAACTTGAGCCAAGCCCGAATCAAATTTCCCTTCTCTCAAAACACCACTTTCTCTCTCTAAAACGTGGGAGAAGAGATGGGTTCGTGATTCTTTAATGGATCGGACGATCCCTTCGGTTAGAAACGTGCTCCTCGTCGTCCTCTACGCTACGGCGAAGACGGATCGTCGATCCGACTTCAAACGCTCAAGATATCGCAAATTTATCTCTCTACTCTCTCTCCTTTCTCTCTTCTTTCTCTCTCTCTAAGATCTGTTTTGGAGGAAGAAATAATGAAGGGAAATGGGTTGGGTTATGTTATTAATACCATGGGTAAGTGTTTGGTCCAATTCCGGGCTTGTTTGAGCATTTTAAACCACTTAAAAATGTTAAAAACCGAGAAAGACGAAAACCGGACGAACAGGACGGGCGGGCGATCGCTCGCCTTAAACAGGCGATCGCTTTGTCTTAAGCAGGGCGATCGCTTTGATCTGCCCAGGGCGATCGCTCTGTGTCCAGATCCTCCGAACTCTCCGAAAATGCTCCGAAACGCCCCCGAAATGGTCCTAGATGATCCCGAAGTGATTCTAAGTCTTTGAGAAGGTCGAAATACTCAAGAGAGGTTCTCGAAAGTTCCAGAAACAACGTTAGAAGTTCAACGTAAAGCTCGCATAATCAACCATACAAAGGTTCAAGTACAAATCGGGGCATATGAAACACTCGAAATGAGTCGGCGTGCGGCTTAACGACAAGATCAACGTGATCAATAGTCGTGAAGGAGTCTAAACCAAGGTTAGGTCAATCACTCAAAGAGAAGACGTAACGTATACGAACGCTAATCGATGTCAAAGAAAATCTCGAATGGATAAAGGAACAAAGCGCAACTCACCCTGAGTTAAACGCGCGTCAAATATGATTCTCGACCTCACACGTCATGCTTAACGAGCATGACACCTCACTCTCTGAGGGTTTTAAAGTCAACATCGAGAGACCACGGGTGAACTCAGAATGAAGTTGGGTCTGGGTATTACATCCTCTCCCCCTTAAAGGAATTCGGCCGCGAATTCATGAGTTAGACGTCCATGGGACGTACAATTGCTACAACAAGGTTATACAACAGCCCACACAAACACGCTTCCACCAAGGATGGGTGAAAGTCTAACAAATAAGGCGAATTGGTCCAAGTTAGAGGCCACTAACCACAAGTAACATTCACACGCGAGGTGCTCAACGGTTAGGTATAATTTCGAGACATAATTGTTCACGAGGTTCCATTGAGAGACTAATTATCATCCCCAATCAAGTTCGCAATTAAAACACATCTTATAGAGTCATACTAACTCATCTCAACGTCACGCTTCCAAGGCGCAAAACTCATTTTCAACTATCCGTGGTACATTTTCAATAAATAGTCACGGAGAATTCCGAGATAAACTAGGTTCGGGCTTATACGACCCTTAGGTACACAAGATTATTCGACGTCATTCTCATTGTCAAAAGAACAATTTCAAACCAACGGTTCCACAACAAAAGTCACGCGAGTCATACGGACTTTACTATGAATAAAAACGTCACAGGCTATAACACAAGCCGATGAAATAATGAGGTCAATGAAACCACAAGCTAACATGCTCGTGTTATAAATTCTAAATTTGGTGCATCCCAAGGTCAACATAAACAGTAGTAAGAGTTTAAAAATCTAAACACGTTCGCGATATGGATCAAGTATTATCGCATACTAATGTTGGATATCATACAAGTCACACAAAATATAGAGGGTATTGTACTCTCAGTGATTACCATTCCAAGGCATCTACACAAAATAATATTTTAACGGACGAGTTCTTAATCGGAGTACCCGTGGTAGTCCAATAACTAGGAAACAAATAAACAATGCAATAAGTCACGATAGTCGCAACTCTTACGGGATTCATTCATAGAATCTCATATTCTAACCTTGACTCGCTCCATTGGAGTCTTGAGTCGATGCGAGAGGATTTGGTAGGGTCATGTGTTCGACCCGGGGTGCCTCAGCGAGGGCTATATTCAATTGGTCCTCAAGTTCTCTCAGTTCTCGTAATGAATGTCTGAGTGGAAATTCGATCGGATGCATGACTGACATCCTTGCAGTATTCTTAGTTCGTGCCATCCTGTTATGGTATGGAATAGAGACGTTAGATCTCTAAAAGAAAGTGGAATACATAAGGCAATTCGACTAAAGGCAAGCTTACCAATGGAGGTTTCTCAATTCTCAACCCCAGGCGTTTATCACGCACGTAGGGTTCTAACATAAACCATCTCACTGTGCCAATCGACACACACATAAGGTTATACAATCTATTCATATGTACACCCAGAAAAATTCGACTGAATTATCATACTAAACTCAGTCTATAACACATCATACAAGATAAACATTCCATGCTCACCCCAAGGGTGGCTAACCCATACTCAATATCTTTACAATCAGGTTAATATACCGTTCACGTGACAACTTACGAGTCACAAATGGCTAATCACAAGCCTCCAACAATTCTTTGTTCCACCGAGCACAATGGCTCACACAACTATCAATACATATCGAAGGATACACAATCCACACAAATTGCACATACATGTCGGAGATCATAAATTCCATTTACTTGTCCATTCCGTTTGGTAATAAGGTAAGGCAATTCCAACCTATCATACTATCAATTTGGTCTCGACGAATATCTCTTGACAACCAAATCGGGGCCCTTCAAGTGGCTTCAAAAGCTTCCGTCGCGGGCGTTAGGGATAAGTGATTACGAGATATGCCCTTCAAAATCGGTCTCATGCACATAAGTGTCGAATACAAACAAATGTACTTAAATTGTAACATATATTTCTAGTATGTACAAGTTTCGCATTCTATGATGTGATATGCAAGAATAGTCTAAGTGAGCACGGACTCATATCCTCGCACTACTATAACTCAACGGTCAACATAAATCGCTAGTGGACTCGTGACCCAAAATCTTAGGTCTTCCACATCTTTCCCTCTAATGATTAATACTCACGAGCCTAAGACGTTTCCTTGAAGCGTCCGTGTACATCTACACGATGAACAAGACCACCTAAGTTGGTCAAATCACGTACTAAACCTTCCAAGCGAGTCATACTAGTCGTCAACCTTCTAGCGAGGTCTCAACACACGATCACAAATCTCTTTAAGAGATATTGACGAACTACACATCATTTGTCCCCGCTCTCGTGAGCGTAAGAACTCAACCATCCCATCTGTATGGACTAACTCCAAAAATTTGCCAACATCAACCCAACACTTATACTCAAGCACTCGACGTTAATCACTCAACCCAATGCCCAAACCACCTCGGAGGATCCTATCTGGCGAATAGCTAATTTAAGCTCGATACCAAGCGTGACGCCCGAGTTCGGGATTCGGTATTAAACCCCAACCCGGTGCGCCAAAGTAAATGAAACAACTAAACTCCACCGAAGTGAACGAGCTACACGAGCTCAAAACCAAAACCATGCGGTGGAAAACCACAACTAATGAAAACGAGTTTTAAAAACTCGAATAACAAAATAATAACTATAAAATCTCTACGGCCAAAACAAGCCGAAGAACAATACTAATAGAAACCCCAACGATAGACCTCGACGGCTAACTACGAGCCGGAGAAATAACAACACTAAATACTCGCGAGCTAACATGCTCGAGGAACGACAATAATAAACGGCTCGACATCGAGTGTCGGCTCTAAAAGAATATAACATTAAAGGAGTTACGAACAATGCTACCCATAAGTAAAGTTTACATAACTTTACATCAACCATCGTTCTCCGAACTAAGAAATTAAGAAACATAATTATACACAGCTCGGAGAGCAACTACCCAAAGATCAATTTGCGGCACCCGTAAGTCTCACCGATCGTACTACGTCGTCCTTCGATTGCAATCTAAAAGAGTTAACACAAGAAGAGTGAGTCTAAAAGACCCCGTAAGCCACTATAATGTATTGTATGCTATGAGTATGAATGCAACAAGAAACCAAACTCTACATGTAGCTAGTCTAAGTAGCACTTCCGCTTACCTAACATTTCGGCTACAAACCGGCAAGTCAAGGGACTATTCTAACTTGACCAACAATCGACAACTATCACATGCAACTAGATGACATGGCATGATGCTCAACACTAGGAATAACATGGTAATAACATTTATATACCATAATGATCATGTATCATATTGAAAATATACAAGTCACATAATTCACTTAGCACTTTGGTGTTCACATAAGTGCAACTTAATTAAACCACATTATGAAGGATATTATTTCTCCTTCTTCCAACTTCGTTGCTCCGCAATACGAGAAAACATATGTGCCTCGATACCCGTGTACGTAGTATCGACGTCCCGAATAACACATCGAGTTCTAACTAGCAAACCAAAGTCGTGCGTATTGCTACAACGGTGGGGCTACATCCCACTGCGGCCAACAGTGAGGGTGTGTGCAAACCGGTACGGCGACTTATAGCGATTACAAAACAAATTCGTAAAGACTATAGGTCGTCCCACCTTGATTAAACAACAAATGCCACTGGACTCAATGCAATGCACAAGTAGATATTTACTCGTCATTCTCAACAAATCATCATGTGTTCTATTGAATCACATACCAAATCAACTCAATGTGCTTGTAAATACTAAACACACAATCAATCATCAAAGTAGGATGATTGTCCTATAATCAATCATCAAAGTAGGATGATTGTCCTATCTCATACTAGAACAATCATAACATGTCCGTAATCATTGAACATATAAACAAACAAGACAATAGGCAAGGTAGGCCAATTATACAACTTAACCACCAACGATTGTGCGTGATAGCTAGACACATACATAATCCCAATGTAAGGTATTTATACCTTATAATCAATGTCACACAATGTCCACAAGGTGGAACCTATATAACACAAGGATAGGCTATTCATCCTAATCCCAACATAAGGTGACATGTTTCTCACATGTACGCAAACTCATAACCCCACGTAGGTAAGTCTACTCGTACTTAAAACCATTAATTAAGGCGCAATAGCTACGCTAAACTAAGGATCTCTAAGTATCCTATCGTCACACAATATCTTTCATCTCATGCGCATCATAATATATTACATATTCTTATCGTAGCATACTTCAACTTTATTCGGTTTAACTCGTAGTCGGCTAATATTTGACTAAGTCAACCAAGGTCAACGTTTCACTAAGTTATGAACCCGTCAATTCGTCATCCCACATGGTAGGGAATTAATATATGTCAAGTAGGAATTACTACTACCCATTACTCAACTCCGTAGAGTCAACTATACACATTAATGAAATTATCACGATAATTGACGTTTATTTATTTTGTCCTATTCGACTCCGCAGAGTCGTCACGACTAGTATATAGTTCGTACAGTATTTAAGTACAATTATACTATCTCCTATTGACTCCGCTAGAGTCGTTACCAATATTTAAAATGTCGGGACAAGTCATAGTATCGTCCCTACAAACTCATATCAATTGCAATACTCAATGTACGAAGAGTCTACTACCCGTAAAGATTTCATAGGGTTTCCGCTAGTGCGTAAACGACAAAACTTCAATGATTCGACATAGTCAAACTTAAGAATAACATAGTGAGGAACAATTAAATTAAACAAGTCTTCGGCGACATTACGGCGGAACCCAACTAATAATACACAAGTATACTTTAACCTCAATGAGTTTCTATTACTCGGCATAATGATTACCGGGACAACCGCAACAACAACAACAACAACAACAACAATAATAGCAACCACATCAAGCTCTACGAGTCTCTATTATTCGAAGTCTACGAATTCGACAATAATTCATCACTTCTCTCTTTATTCAAAAATCCTTAATCGAGCAAGCAACGAAGTATAACCTAACATCATTCGTAGGGACAATTATATATATATTTCTCCCAATAAAAGTCACGAAAATCATCGTTAACACATCCTACATGCTTTACTCTTCCAATTCAACTCGTAAAACACACAAAGCATTATAGTTACTTACCTTCACCGCAAATCCACCACGAAATCCAAGGGCTTCGGGTAAACGTACTCCTCCGTGACTCTACGCCGCTACGGAGTCCAACCAACGATCCCAAACTTGAGCCAAGCCCGAATCAAATTTCCCTTCTCTCAAAACACCACTTTCTCTCTCTAAAACGTGGGAGAAGAGATGGGTTCGTGATTCTTTAATGGATCGGACGATCCCTTCGGTTAGAAACGTGCTCCTCGTCGTCCTCTACGCTACGGCGAAGACGGATCGTCGATCCGACTTCAAACGCTCAAGATATCGCAAATTTATCTCTCTACTCTCTCCTTTCTCTCTTCTTTCTCTCTCTCTAAGATCTGTTTTGGAGGAAGAAATAATGAAGGGAAATGGGTTGGGTTATGTTATTAATACCATGGGTAAGTGTTTGGTCCAATTCCGGGCTTGTTTGAGCATTTTAAACCACTTAAAAATGTTAAAACCGAGAAAGACGAAAACCGGACGAACAGGACGGGCGGGCGATCGCTCGCCTTAAACAGGCGATCGCTTTGTCTTGGAAGCGTGGCGATCGCTTTGATCTGCCCGGGCGATCGCTCCGTGTCCAGATCCTCCGAACTCTCCGAAAATGCTCCGAAACGCCCGAAATGGTCCTAGATGATCCCGAAGTGATTCTAAGTCTTTGAGAAGGTCGAAATACTCAAGAGAGGTTCTCGAAAGTTCCAGAAACAACGTTAGAAGTTCAACGTAAAGCTCGCATAATCAACCATACAAAGGTTCAAGTACAAATCGGGGCATATGAAACACTCGAAATGAGTCGGCGTGCGGCTTAACGACAAGATCAACGTGATCAATAGTCGTGAAGGAGTCTAAACCAAGGTTAGGTCAATCACTCAAAGAGAAGACGTAACGTATACGAACGCTAATCGATGTCAAAGAAAATCTCGAATGGATAAAGGAACAAAGCGCAACTCACCCCGAGTTAAACGCGTCAAATATGATTCTCGACCTCACACGTCATGCTTAACGAGCATGACACCTCACTCTCTGAGGGTTTTAAAGTCAACATCGAGAGACCACGGGTGAACTCAGAATGAAGTTGGGTCTGGGTATTACACTAGTTCTTGGGATCTCCAGTCATCTAGATTGGGTTTTCCGCTGTGTTTAACTTTTCAGAGGCTTAAGTCCCATTCCCCTCGTTGAGCTTTCAACTAACTCTCGATTTAACCCTTTGGTTAACGGATCCGCTAAATTTTCCTTTGACTTAACGTAGTCAATGGATATTGTGCCAGTTGAGAGTAGTTGTCTAATGGTATTATGTCTTCGACGAATGTGTCTAGACTTACCATTATACATATGATTATGTGCCCTTCCAATCGCCGATTGGCTATCACAATGTATACATATTGATGGCACGGGCTTCGTCCATCTTGGAATATCTTCTATAAATTGGCGTAGCCATTCGGCTTCTTCACCACATTTATCTAACGCTATAAACTCGATTCCATCGTGGATCTAGCTATAACCGTTTGTTTAGAAGATTTCCATGATATAACTCGCTCTGCTAATGTGAATACAAATCCGCTCGTAGACCTTGAGTCTTTTATATCGGATATCCAATTAGCATCGCTATACCCTTCAATTACTGGATGTCTAGTATAGTGTAAAGCATAATCTCGAGTATATCTTAAGTACCTTAGTACTCTCACTATACCATTCCAATGTTCCGCTCCAGATTACTTGTATACCGACTCGGTTGCTAACCGTGTAAGCAATATCCGGTCTAGTACAACTCATCAAGTACATTAGACTTCCAATGATTCTCGAGTATTCAACTTGAGAAACTGCGTCACCTCTATTCTTTGATAGATGTTGACTCATGTCTATTGGGGTTCTAGCAATAGCTAAGTCACCCTTGCTAAATTTCTCAAGAATCTTATCCACATAATGTGACCGGCTTAAAGCAAGTCCATTTGATATTCTTGAGATTTTCACTCCAAGGATTACATCGGCTAACCCCATATCTTTCATGTCAAACTTTGAGTTCAACATATCTTTAGTGGATTTTATCATTTTATCACAGCTTCCTATGATAAGCATGTCATCTACATAAAGACACAAAATGACGTAGCCATTTTTCGTGTCTCTAACATAGATACATTTGTCACATTCATTTATTTTAAATCCACTTTCCATCATGGCTTGATCAAACTTTTGATGCCATTGTTTTGGTGCTTGTTTCAAGCCATACAATGACTTTACTAACTTGCACACTTTATTTTCTTGCCCGCGAGAAAATCCTTCCGGTTGCTCCATGTAAATTTCCTCTTCTAAATCCCCATTTAGAAAGGCTGTTTTAACATCCATTTGATGTACTTCAAGATTCCGCAATGCGGCTATCGCAAGTACAATTCTTATGGATGTTATTCTCGTAACCGGAGAATATGTATCAAAGTAATCAAGGCCTTCCTTTTGCTTGTAACCTTTAATTACAAGTCTTGCCTTATACTTATCAATTGTTCCATCCGTCTTCATTTTTCTTTTAAAATCCACCTATATCCTAGTGGTTTGCTTCCGGAGGAAGATCCACTAATTCCCAAGTGTGATTTTGTAAAATGGAATCAATCTCACTTTTAATGGCCTCTTTCCACAAAGGTCCTTCGGAAGAGCTCACGGCCTCTTTATAACTTTGTGGTTCACTTTCAAGCATATAGGTTAGAAAATCTGGGCCAAAAGATTTTTCTACCCTACCTCGTTTGCTCCGTCGAGGTTCTACCTCCGCTTCATCATTTTCATCATGATGATTTCTTCCTTCTACTTCTTCTTCTTCTATTGAATCATGTTTCCTTTTAAATGAACTTGCCTCATCTCTTTTGCACGGAAACACATTCTCAAAGAAAGAAGCATTTCTTGACTCCATTATAGTATTCTTGTGTATATCTTGAATTTTCGATTCATGCACAAGAAACCTATAAGCACTACTATTGTGAGCATACCCAATAAATATGCAATCAATAGTTTTTGGTCCAATTTTCACCTTTTGGGAGGTGGTATTGAAACCTTTGCAAGACACCCCCACACTCGCATGTATTGGTATGATGGCACTCTTCCATGCCACAATTCATAGGGGCTCTTATTTATTTTCTTTCGGGCATTTTATTTAACACATAGTTTGCCGACAAGACGGCCTCTCCCACATGTTGTCCGGTAACCCCGAACTTATTAACATGGCATTCATCATGTCCTTTAGAGTCCGATTTTTCGCTCGGCAACTCCATTGGATTGTGGGGTGTATGGTGGTGTTGTAACATGTTTTATCCCATATTGAGCACAAATACCTTCAAAAGGAAATTCATACTCACCACCACGATCACTTCTTATGACTTTTATTTTCCGGTTAAGTTGATTTTCAACTTCATTTTTATAAAGAACAAATTTCTCTATAGCCTCATCTTTACTTTTGAGAAGATACACATAACAATATTTTGTGCTATCATCAACAAAAGTCATAAAGTACTTATTGCCCCTCGTGTTTGTGTTGACTTGAAGTCACATAAATCCGTGTGAACCAACTCAAGTGGTTCATTATTTCTTATAAGAATGGAACGGAGGTTTTGTAAACTTTGCCTCTACACAAGTTTCACATTTATGTTTGTAGTCTATTTTACATTTTGGTATGCAATTCATGTTAATTAATCTACGTATAGTATCATAGTTAACATGTCCTAATCTACCATGCCACAAATTGGAAGACTCAAGCAAGTAAACGGAAGAATTATTCTTATTCATTTCATTCATCTTAGGCTTAGTAGCCATTACATTGCCTTTTACAACCATAGCACTTAGCTTGAACATACCATCACAAACATATCCCTTGCCTACAAACATTCCACTCTTGGATAAGATAACCACATCGGATTCAAACACAAAGACGAAAACCATGCTTAATCAAAAGCGATCCGGACACCAAATTTTTCCGGATTTCGGGCACATAGAGCACATTGTTGAGAGTCAACTCTTTCCCGAAGTCAACTTCCACCACCTTTCCTTGACCTTTCACATCGGACGTGGCAGAATTTCCCATGAACAATTTCTCACCATTTTCAAGGGCTTCAAAACTACTAAACATTTCCTTGTTTGAGCAAACATGCCTAGTAGCACCGGTGTCAATCCACCACTGATTTGGGTTTGAACCCACCAAATTCACCTCGGAAATTACCGCCGCCAAGTGCATATCGGAAACTTCATTCGAGATGACATCAACCATGTTTGCTTGCTTCTTTGGCTTTCTACAATCGGAAGACTTGTGGCCCACAATACCACAATTGTAACAAGTTCCACCGAACTTCTTCTTGGAGATTCCTCCCTTTGGTTTCAAACTAGAATCACCTTTTCGGGCCCAACCTTGCCTTTGGCTTTGACATTTGCCTTGCCATTGGCCTTGGAGCTATCAACATGCTCCACCACATTGGCTTTCGCCACAAGAAGATTATTCAATTTCTTTTCCGCAATCCTATTCTCTTCCTCAATTCGAAGACGAATAGCAAGCGCTTCAACATTCATTTCCTTTCGTTTATGTTTAAGGTAATTCTTGAAATCTTTCCAAGCGGGAGGCAACTTTTCAATTATTGCCGCCACTTGAAAGCTTTCACTAATTACCATCCCTCGGCATGGATTTCATGAATTATTATTTGCAACTCTTCCACTTGACTTTTAACCGTTTTAGAGTCCACCATTTTGTAATCGAGAAAACGGCCCACAATGAACTTCTTTGTGCCCGCGTCATCGATCCTATACTTATATTCCAAGGACTCCCATAGTTCCTTTGCAGTTTTCTTAACACTATACACATTGTATAGCGTATCCGACAAACCATTGAGGATGTAATTTCTGCAAAGAAACTCCGAATGCTTCCAAGCATCAAGAGCCGAGATGGCTTGCCCATCCGTCTCATTCTCACCCAACTGTGGCGGATCTTCCTTAAGAAATCTGTCCAAGTTCAAGGTAGTCAAATAGAAAAACATCTTTTGTTGCCAACGTTTAAAGTCTTGGCCAACAAACTTTTCCGGTTTCTCACCATGATGGTTCGAAACCGTTTGGACAACCACCCTTTGAGCGTTGGTTTCCACACGAAGCGCTTCCTCCACACGAGGATTCTCGAATTGTTCCCAAAAGGTTTCCATGTTTGATTGGGTAGCCATCGAAACAAAACAAACAATTTAGTTCACTGTTTTAAATAGTTTTCCTTCCAACGAAGAGACACGGAAATTTGTCTTAAGATTGTTAGAATAACTATTACAAATATCAAGGAAATACGAAAAACTAATTAAAACAAGTAGATAAATAAGAGAAGAAGATGATTTGTCGTTGTCCGAGTCGTGTGAGATCACACTCTCCTTAAGACAAATTTCGCCCCTCACCACGTTGTGCTTGAGATTACTCGGGACGATTGCCTCCCAGGATGAAACGGACGACCGGACGGTTGCCGCACAATAGAACCTCCGCGAACCGAAGCGATGCTCGGACAATATCACCACGAATGCAATATGCAGGAGGCCAAAGGAAATTTGTTCAATATGCAGAAACGGAGAGAAGAGGATATCTGGGAACCAGTGTATTTTTCTGTGTTGTTGTGTTCTCTATTTGTAGTTCAAACAAAAGAATAAAAACTGCCACAAAATTAAAAACCGAAGAGAATAAAAACTGCTATTATTGAAATAAATTCAATCAATTAGCTCATAATGCAAAGGCAGTTACATATCTCTCTTTTAATCCTTGGCAGTTACAGATTTATTTGAAATCATTAGTCAAAGTCTCGTGGGTTTAAAAAAACAAAATGCAAAAAGCGGGCTCGCGCGGACAGGCTATTTCGGAGCTACATTCGTGTCCGCAGGACGCGCATGCACGTGAGTTCGGTAGCCCGAAGCCTATTTCGGTCCATGATTCGCACCCCTGCGCACCTGTGCGCGAGAGAGCCTCTATGTACCACAATTTTACTCCCTACCAAAGTGTAGGAGTATATAAACTTTGCCACTTTTCCATCTTTTTCCAATGTGGGATAACCACATTTCCCTTTTCCAACCCATTTACTTTGAGCCTTAATATCTCATTCATTTCTCAACCATTTTGGACAAATGAATATATGATTTCAATGTACTCATGAAGTAGAACACAATCCAACAATCAATTTGTCATTTTGACAAATAACTAATTAAGAAAATAACTCATTATTTCCTTCAAAACACACTTTTTCCAACAGAGTTCACGTTTGAAAATTTTAATTATTAAGTAATATATTAGTGTTATTAGAGTTAATTATAATTACAAAAATACTTAAACACAACTAAGATGATTACAACACAAGTGGATGGTAAAGATCAAAGATTATGAAAATTGTAAGTATAATTTTTTGAAAGTAAACTTTTTAAGTGAAACATTTTAAAATAGTATAGTAAATTATTTACTTGAAGCAGAGGGAGTATTATTTTTTTTTTCTTTTTGTTTCTGTAACTACATTTCTATGGCCCGAGTACGCAAGCCTATCTAAATCTAAATACTCCCTTTAAAAAAAAAAAGAAAATCTAACTTTTCTTTAGTCAGTTCTAAAAAATATCTACGCCACTTTTTAGTAAATACTTGTGTGATCAACTCAAAAGGAGGCCTGGTCTAAGTCCAATCCACTCAAAAAGGAACGACTAATAGTCTCTAATACTAATCCGTGAATCTTTTTAGTAAATACTTATGGGAATGGGTTTAAACAATGAAAAATGCTACTCTCCGGAATTTATCGGTAGATTGCATTTACAGCATGCATTAAATTATTAAACACCGGCTGAAATATACACTGTTCATTGATCTTCATGCGATCATTTTTGAAACAGATTCGAAGCAAGTGGTGGATGCTCTCAACTCCAAACATAGAAGACTGCTCTGAGGATTCATAATATATCTTCGGTTGTTGGCAACTCTTGGCTGCGCAACCCCTCTTCAAAGTGCAGTTCACTCGACGACAAGCGAATATGACAGTTCATATTTTTGCTCAGGCATCCTATTTTTATGTTAGTCCATGTATTTTGTATGATATTCCAACTCTTCTTTATGATGTTCTCATGCATGATTGTTCTCCAGTTATTATAAGTAATGAAATGTATTTCCTTTCAAAAAAAAAAAAAAAAAAACACATAAAATGTACTCCCTTTGTCTCAAAATTATTGTTTTGTTTGATCTGGCACACAAATTAAGAAAAAACTGTTAACTTGATTATTAATATTAGTATATTGTGTAGTTTCATTTAATATCCATGTACATGTAACCCATAATTAAATTAAAAAATAAGGATAAAATAGTAAATTATTATAAAAAAGTCAAACAAGATAATTATTTTGGGACGGATTAAAAAGGAAAGCATGACAATAAATTTAAGAGGGAGGGAGTAATATAAATAAGAGTAATGTTAAATGATCAATTTACAACTCAAAAGCATTTATTACTCTCTAAATTTCATGAAAAAATATTTATTGATTCATAAATCAATTGAAAAAGACATTTTCATCATTATATATTTATTATTCATGAAAAATAGTACAATTTTCAATAAAAGATACTTTAGGTAAAATATTTTTTTTTTAATATTACAAAAATACTCTCATTGAGTCATATCAAATTAATCTATTATAATTTATTATATAAATAAAATCTGTGACTGAATTATGTATGTATATTACATTACTACATAACAAATCTAACTACTATTATATTTTTCCTCTTTTATTTATATATTTTCACCACAATTAAAATAAAATATTTTAAATTTTATATACTATGAAAAGTCTATTGTACTCTCTCCACTCCTAAATTATTGTCTTGTTTGACCCGGCACACAGATTAAAATTTTTTTTGACTTAATTATTAATATTGATATAATGTGTAATTTCCTTTAATGCCTATGTGTATATGACTCATAATTAAAGTAGGGAGAAAAATAAGGGTAAAATAGTAAAAATGATCTCCTAAACTATGAAAATTTAAAACAAGAAAATTATTTAGAGACGGAAAAAAAAAATAAGATAACTATTTAGGGACAAATAAAAAAATAAGACAATAATTTAAAAAACGGAGAGAGTATATTTTAATAATTTTTATTTTAAAATATTAAACAAAAGTATATTGTGCTCAAATAAAGTGAAGAAAATGTAGAGGATTTGAGTTACTATTCATTTTAAAACTCATTCTATATTTAGATGATGATTTAATTGGTTTTAGAGATAGAGGGTGAATTAGAGGGATCACTGTAAAATTAAAAAAGGGTAAAAATCTCTAAAAATCTTTAAAATTGTTTTTAGGGGGCGGTGGTAGGGGACGCCCTTAAGATACGAGACCACTAGCTTCCTTTGGGCGTCCATAGTGGTGCCCTCCATCCGCCCTCCATCCACTCTCTATAATTAATTTTAGAGATTTTTACTCTTCCTTAATTCTACAGTGGTTCCTCTAGTCCACCCTTTATCTCTAAAATCAATTAAATCACCCTCTAAATATAGAGTGAGTTTTAACATGAATAGTGACTCAAATCCTTTATATTTTCTTCACTTTATTTGAGCACAATATACTTTTGTTTAATATTTTGAAATAAAAATTATTAAAATATGCTCTTTCCGTCCCTAAATTATTACTCCCTCCGTCCCTAAATTATTGTCTGAGTTGACCCGGCACACAGATTAAGAAAACTCAATTGACTTGATTATTAATATTGGAATAGTATTGAAAAAGTGTGTTGTTTCCTTTAATGTCCATGTGTATGTGGCCTATAATTAAAGTAGGAAGAAAAAGTAAGGGTAAAATAGTAAAAGTAATGTTCTAAAAAGGAAAGTTTCAAACAAGACAATTATTTTGGGACGGACAAAAAAGGAAAGGAAGACAATAATTTAGGGACGGAGGGAGTATTTTTTTTGTCCATTCCTAAATAATTATCTTATTTAAAACTTTCTTTTTTAAGAGATTATTTTTACCATTTTACCTTTACTTTTCTCTCTACTTTAATTATGCGCTATATACACATGGGTATTAAAAGAAACTACATATTATACTAATATTAATAATCAAGTCAATTATTTTTTGTTAATCTGTGTGCCGAGTCAAACAAGACAATAATTTAGGGACGGAGATAGTACAACATATTTTTCATAGTATATAAAATTTAAAATATTTTATTTTAATTGTGGTGAAAAAAATATAAATAAAAGAGAAAAAATATAATGGTAGTTTAGGTTTGTTAGTTGAGATGAGAGAGATTGAATTTTTAGAGGGTCGTATAGAGGGTGCTTGTTGGAGTAAATTTTTTTTAGAGTGTTGAAAAAGTAAAACTGGAACAAAAAATGAGGTGTTTAGAGTGTGATATAGGGAGTTATTGTTGTGGATGCTCTTCATCAATCATAACTAGGGAAAGCGATAATTATTTGGAGAAATTCCTGGCCGGTCCACTTTTCCAAACTTTTTTTCTCTCCAGTACACCTTTTTTTTTTTAACCGCTAAAAGGCATTTTGAAAATTTTCTTGCTAAAATACCCTCAACAATATCGTTGCTTCAGATTTGAGATTCAAATTGATGTATAAATGATTTCATGTTGTTAATATAATCTTTCCTCATGTTTGGGTATCAATTTTCATACATAAAATACGAATTTGATCAAATTCAAAATTTTGAGTTCATCCCATTTTTCTTTGTTCTTGAGCTGTTTTGACCACTTAAATCTCTGTTTTAAGCTTTGAATTTGTTTAAAATCAATCTCATATTATTATCCTAATTTAGTACTATATTTGTGCACAATTTTTCTACCAAAAAATACTATTTTTGAGCTTCAAATCAAGCTTGACAGTGTGCTGTCCGAACAGAGGAAGATGTTCTTGGACTGATTTAATTCGTCAATCGCAGTATGCTGGGCAACGCAACGGGGTTCGACCTAAAGCGCGCTGCGATGATCACGATGCATCAATTGTTGTATCGCGATTCCCCAATTTGCAAAAGGGGTGCATCGCGATGCCTTGGTTGCTCATCACGATGCTTTGGTTCCCTAAAGCGCGCTGCGATGATCGCGATGCACCAATTGTTGCATCGCGATGCACCAATTGTTACATTGCGATGCATCAATTGTTGCATCACGATGCCCCAATTTGGTGCATCACGATGTCAAAGTGGTACATCGCGATGTCTTGTGTTATTGAAGTGCGCGTGCTTTTCTTTCATTAATGGCATAATCATCTTTTCGTCCCAAAAAAAACTTTTTTTGGTTTTTAAAAAAAATGAGTGGACTAAATCGATTACAAATGTTTAAAAAGAAACCGACCTGTGATTCACCCTAATTATTTGTCTACATCTGTCTGGGCCTAGTTAGCCCAATCCTATATGGAATTCCTGAATACATGCATCATGGTCGACTCTATTCCTTTCCTTGGCTGGGCCTGACTTAAATCACTTGTTGAGCACATTGAATCATTCGAATGCTAAAAAGGACAAAAGAATAGTGTATTAAACTGATGATTACACACTTTTGACGAAACTTTCTACACCAATCAACGTCAGTTTAATTTGTCAGTTCACCACCCTCCCCCAATGAATCAAACTCTTGTGTCACAATCCGAGAGAAAAGTACAAATTAATTAAGGGGAATAAAAGTACCATACGTCGTTTGTGCATTGTGCTAAAAAAATACTCCGTCCATTTCATTTCCTGCTTTTATTTTTTGTGCGTCTTAAAAAAAATTATTTTGTTTGTAATTTTTTTTAAATATTTTTATTATTTTATTTTTGTAATCATTACTCTTTATTTTATAGGACCCAATCTTAATTTGAGAAAATTGGAATTATTCAAATTCTTATTCTAACTACACATAATTTGACAAATTGAATTATTCAAAATTTTAGAAGAAAATTTGCATCTTACTTATTTTAAATAAGGATAAAAGAGAAAAATTACAAAAATACAAATATTAATAATCAAGTTAATTATTTTTTCTTAATTCATATACTGAGTCAACCAAAACGATAGTTTAGGGATAGAGGGAGTATTTAATGCTCTCGAAGTATCATATAGTCATATAGCACGTTTACTTGGTACACCATAATTAATAGAAATATATGATAATGCAAAGTAGTTTTTTTTTTTTTTTTGAAAGAAAACCACCCTTCATTAATTCTCAGGAGGAGACACTGAACAATCATTCTGAATAACATCCAAAATAAAATCAGGGATATCAAAAAAAGTAATGGGACTTTTGTAAGACCCCTCCTTCAAAATCTCTCGACAAGATGCAATGACAGCCCCAAATTCAGAATTATTAGCAGCTATGCTCCTAATAGCATCTTCTACACTCTTGCAATCGGTTTCGAAAACAATATTCTTTAACTCCAAAGATGTTGCCCATGTTAAAGCTTCAACTAAGGCAAGATCTTCAGCCTCTCTCACCTCCGGGACACCAGAACGTTTTGATAATCTGCATGCCATAAACTCGCCACAAGAGTCCCTGATAATCGCTCCGAATCCAGTCATGCCATGCTCTTCAAAAATTGTTGTGTCAACATTGCACTTCCAGTATGCATCAGGCGATTGGTCATCTGCAATCTCCCTCTTCAGCACCAAGAGGGCGCTGGACAAAAGGCATAATCAAACGCACTTTATTCCACTCATGAAGAAACTCGATAGCGTGCGACACTGTAAGATAGGAGACTTATCAACATTATTCCATGATGATGCCAAAATAATCACCATACCGGGGGTGCCGAAAGTGTCATCATAAGTACGTGTCCGGAGTCGTCATCCGATGGAAGTTGTCGTCATCGTGAAAGGATATCTGGCGTTGTCAATGTTTGCAAGAGTAAACAACGTGAGAGGGCAGGAAGTTTTTCCTGCCAAAACTCTTCGGTGTAATAATCAGTATCTCAACATCTCAAGAGAGAAAACACAATTGTGCTCATATGTGTGTGAAGGGAGAGAGAGAAAAGGAGGAAACTTGATGGGGAAGCAGACCCTTGAATGTGTGGGGGAGCCCCCTATTTATAGGGGGCATAGTTTTATGGACACACTTCGCTTGTGGGTTTGAGATATTTGAAAATATATTTTTGGGTCCTTCATTCCATAACTTGTCATTTCACTGTTTCCATATACTCCACAGGACAATAACAAAACATGGAAGGACTTTCGAAGGGCAAGTCTTTAGACAGAAAAACAGCCACCGAGTAAACGACTCCGCATGCTGCACCCCGTCATCACCAAATTTAAAAGCTTTGCATCCATCCAACATTGACGAGCAAAAGGGCAAACAATAAAAACATGCTAACTATTCTCAGTATCTCGTTCACAACACACAATGAGTAGAAACATGTATTTTCCAAGCATGTATATTGTCTCGACAAGGAAGTCAATCTCTCACAGCTCTCCATATGAATAATTTAACCTTAGGAGGTACTTGGATATGCCACAGTTTTCTCCAGTCCACATCGACCCAGTATCGTCGCCTTGATAATATATATTATGTCTTCCATTAGGAGATGATACCCACTCTTTGTAAAAAAAAAGGAAAAGGAGGGAATAAGAGTCTACTAACTCATGAAGAAAAGGAAAATAAAAGAGTGAGAAGAGTAAGACAAGATGTTAATTTTCTATATGTGAAGGGTAGAGGTTACCGGAGCACCACCATCAAGTGAGCGTAGAGAGAAGAGCAACAACACGGCAAAGTTTAGAGAGATGAAAGAGCAAGAAAGAGATAAAAAGTAACCGTTATTAATGATGCGAAAAAGATACATTTACATAGGATAAGACTTCTTATTTATACTAAGCCTTACAAGGGCAAATAGGTAAAATAATAAAATAAATATTACATTCTTAACACTCCCGCTCAACTCGTATACAGAACTTTTGTAAAGTGTTCGAGTTGAAGAGGTGCAAGCAAATAGGCCTCTAGGGCAAATGGAGATAAATCTTCGACACGAAGACAAGTCGGTTGTTGAGAAGCCCAAACAAGAGCCAATCCCCGAAAAGCTCACTTAATAATTGGCAGATAGAAGACGAAGGAGAAGCCCAAACCGAACTTTTTGTCTGCAAAAAGAAACACCTCCTTAATCCAAGTATTTCAAAGTCGTGACCGTCCATAAAGAGATATGACAACCAGATTTGCAGCAAGAAATGCCCAAAGATTCAAGGCATTCTCTCGTTGCAATTTGATAAAAGGAGACAACCCCTTTTGTAACAGAAATGTGATCCCTTCCTTGAGGGTAACCAACAACAGCCACAGTCTTTTACAGTGAGACAAATAGAACAATCCAATAGCGAAGTAGAATAGGCCAGAAAAAAGGGACGTTATGAACCAATATGCAGAATTCCAATAGTAACCAACAAGTTCCTTCTCGGGCATTTCATCGAACAGTTTACAGGGAGTCCCCAAATCTTTAAGACTTTCAGCATAAACACCAAGCAATGGATTACAAACAAAAGGATCACCAACATAACCCAATTTCACAACAAGGCTATGAATTTGATTGACATAATTAACATCATAACCGCCTTGTCCAGTGAGTACTTTAATATATATATTAAAGTACTCACTGGACAAGGCGGTTACAGAATCGGGGTTTCATGAATGGATTGGGTCATCTTTTTGATGATCCCAATTTCTACGACATCCAAGTCCCTGATCCTTCTCTTGTCTCAAATGATTTCTCCAAGGGCAGTTAATGAGAAGGTTAGGATTTCAAAATTCATTCGATAGATTTTGTGATTTGCGGAAGCAAATTTGGAATGAATTCACAGAGATCGGATCTACCGCTTTGATAACATGTTAATATTCTATATGTGAAGGGTAGAGGTTGCGGGACCACCACCATTGATGGTGGTGGCCGGAGGTAAGTGATTGCAGAGAGAAGAGCAATAACACGGCAAAGTTTAGAGAAAGGAAAGAGTAAGAGAGAGATACAAAGTACTTCCCTCCGTCCCTAAATTATTGTCTTTTTTTTTTTTTTTTTGTCCGTCCTTAAATAATTGTCTTGTTTAAAAATTTTCCTTTTTAGAGCATCACTTTTACCATTTTACCCTTACTTTTTCTCCCTACTTTAATTATGGGCCACATACACATGGCATTAAAGGAAACTACACACTATACAAATATTAATAATCAAATCAATTGAGTTTTCTTAATCTGTGTGTCGCGTCAACCCAGACAATAATTTGGGGACAGAAGGAGTAACTGTTATTAATGATATGAAAAAGATACATTTACATAGGATAAAACTTCTTATTTATACTAGGCCCTACAAAGGCAAATAGGTAAAATAACAAAGTAAATATTATATTCTCAACACAAGAGGAAGAAACAAGACTAACATATCTGTTGGTTTCATAATTACTAGCTATTTATATACACAATGAACTCCTCATGTATAATGAATCTCATACATTATCCTAAGAGGATTAATTTAATCTAGACAAAATATATCATGGTGATGTGAACACAATTACTAATGTGGGAGAGATTAATTTGGAAGATGCATGCTCTTGTTAACACCCCATTTTCAAGCCAACTGAGTGGAGCTGTAGCTTGTCCAGAATAAGGCAAAGATGGGGTGAGCCAGACTTTTAGTAAATACATCCGCCAACTGATCGCGTGTGGAAATGTAGGATATCCGAAGGAATGTTGTTAAAGTTCCCAAACGAAGTGATAATCGATCTCTATGTGACGAGTGCGAGCATGAAAGACGGGTTTTGTAGCATGTAAATTGCTGATATATTATCACAGTGTAGAATATGTGCATGTAAGAATAAACCCAACTCACGATAGAGGAACAAAAACCAACGTAGTTCCGCAGCTGTTGTTGAGATGTCACGGTACTTAGCTTCACTACTAGACCTTGAGATGGTAGGTTGTTTCTTTGCTGTCCAAGAAACCAAGTTAGGACCTATGAAAATACATGCGCCAATAGTGGAGCGCCGATCATCTGGAGAACCTGCCTAGTCCGAATCAGAAAAGGTTGTGAGCATTGTATCTGTGGAACGGCGAAACTGAAGACCCGACATCATGGTTCCTTTTACATATTAGAGAATTCTTTTTACAGCTTGCAAATGAGTGGTTCGAGGGGAATGTATAAACTGGCAAACTTGGTTGACAGAAAATGCTATGTCCGGACAAGTCAAGGTCAAGTACTGTAGCCTTCCCACCATGCTGCGGTACATAGTTATATCTTCAATCGAATCACTATCCATTTTAGATAGATGTGAGTAAGGTAACATTGGAGTACGAGCTGGTTTGCATATGGTCTTATTGAACTTGCGAGGAGCTCAGATGCATACCTGGCTTGACCAAGTTGAAGAGTTTGAGATGTACAGACAACTTCTATTCCAAGAAAATAGCCAAGAGGGCCTAAACGACGACAATTAAATGTCGCACATATGTGATCAAGGACTTAGGTAACAACCTTGAAAGAAGAACCAATTATTATTATGTCATCAGCATAAACCAAAATGACGACGACCGAACCTTTGGTATGTCGAATGAATAGAAAACTGTCTGATTTACTGTTGAAGAACCCAATAGTTAATAAATAGTCGTTCAATCATTCGAACCAAGCATGTAGAGACTGCTTAAGACCATAAAGAGCACGATTTAATTTACAAACGTGAGTAGGAAATCTTGGGTCTAAAAAGCCGGGAGGTTGAACCATGTACACATCTTCATGCAGATATCCATTCAAAAAAGCATTACAGACATCAAGTTGCTCAATATTCCATGATCTGGAATGAGCTAAAGCAAGTAGTATGAATAGTAGGTGGTTTCACGACGAGACTAAATGTCTCATCGTAATCAACTCTATCATGTTATGTGAAGCCTTGAGCCACGAGACGAGCTTTGTAACGCTCTAACATACCATCAGCCCTTCTTTTTATTTTGTAAATCCAATTACTACCAACCACATTCATTATGGGAGGACGTGGTACTAAGGACCACGTTTGATTTTTGTGTAATGCTCCTAATTCCTCCTGCATGGCCTATTGCCATTGACGTAAAGTGACAGCTTGTTTAAATGATTTTGGTTCAAAATCATCATGAGAGGATGGTACAGCTGTGAGAGCATAATGTAGTGGATGTCTGGACATTATCTCATTTATGCTTTTGTAATGTAGTGGTGTGTAGAAATGGTGCTAGATGGAGAGTTATTACTGGAAGAGTCAGATTACCTTGTCAAGTCTTTATTTAAAGTGCATGGAATTGCGCTATTGTCAAAATTTGGCAGAGAAAAAGGCTCATCGGAAGGACGAACTGGCCTGGAGCAGCTGGTGATGTGCCCAAAGACGTGGTCCGTAGTAGAGACAGAGTCGTGGAGAAAACAGGACTTGATACCGATGTTTGGGCCTTGTTTGTTTGCTGAGAACGAGGCGAACCAAGGGTAGTAGACAATAGAATAGGCTGGTTTGGTGTAGGAGAACATTCTGCCCAGCGTTTGGACTGCTTTAGATGCGGTATAGGGGACCAAGCAGCCCCTGTAATCTGAGCTGAAAAAGACCAGCTATGATGGTTCAGGCCAAGAAGTGCTGAGTCCTGCACATTATTACTAAAAGGGAAAGAATTTCCATCGAAAAATACATGCCTAGACACGTAAAATCGTCATGTCTTCCAGTCAAGGCAGCGATACCCCTTTCGAAAGTTATTGTATCCCAAAAAATCACAAGGGGTGGACTTGGGAAGAAGTTTGTGTTTGTTGTAAGGTATGAGATGAGGAAACCACAAACACCAAAAAGTTTTTAATAGCCGGTAATTTGGTACCCGATTTAACAACTTTTGGTAAGGAGATATGAAATCAAGTTGACGCATTGGAAGCATATTGATTAAGAAAACTACTGTCATAAACGCTTCAAGCCAATATTTCTGCGATAAGTTAGATTGAGCCATTACACATAGACCCATCTCAACGATGTGCCGATGTTTACGCTCAACTATGATATTTTGTTGAGGTGTATAAGGACAAGTGGTTTGATTTCGGATCCCATAAGTCTTGAGAAAAAATTTAAATTGTTTATTCACAAATTCCCCTCCCTTATCTATTTAAATGGTTTTTTTTTGTATGAATGTCAGAGATTTTTCTAGAAAGTAGTTTTCGACTTGTGTTTTAAAATCGGTAAACAATAGAGTGACATCTGATTTTCGAACCAAAGGAAAAATCCAAGTATATCCAGAAAAATCATCCACAATACTCAAATAGAACCAAAAATCGAAATTTAAAATTACGAGGGAAGGTCCCCAAACATCCAAGTGCAATAAATCCAACGGGCGTAAATAATTAAAATTACGAAGAACAAAGGGAAAACTACATGACTTGCCCATTGGGAAAACTTGACAAATTTAGTTATTTTTTACAGATCCACTAACCGAAATCCGGACCTTTTTGAACAAAGATTCGAGAACCTGTGACGAAGGGTGGCCTAAACGAGCATGCCAAGTTGACGTTGAAGCACTTTCACCAATAAGAGCAATGGGACTGACTGGAGCATTAGACGAAAACCCTAACTGATAGAGTCCTTCGGAACTACTGCCAGAAAGAATGATATGCTTCGTATGGTTGTCCTTTACACGAAAACCAGAAGCATTAAATTAAAAAAAAATTATTATCCGAGGAAAATTTACGAATGGACAAAAGCTTTCTGTGAATGTTTGGCACACACAAAATATCACGTAAATGAAATTTACAATTTTTATTGACAAAAGACAATTGACCGATGAAGGATATAGGGACACGTCCTCCATTTGTAACAATATTAGAATCATTACCTGTGTAAGGAGATATATTGTCCATACCATCCAATGAAGATATAACATGATTTATTGCGCCAGAGTCTAGGATGTATGTGGGAGCCATAGGAGAAGAATCTGTTATCAGTTGATGACCACTCGGAGGTGCTGGGTATGGTTGTTTTGTTGCGTACTGATTGGGTGAAGGTTGGAATAAGTATGGAGAAGGATTTGGGTAGAATATTGGAGAGCACTTTAGACACTATAAGCATAATTCGTTCGGTTATTACACTGGGGGTGCGATGTGCCCAAGTTTGTTACAAAGTTGACAGGTGGGATTTGGTTCCATGTGATTAAGATTGTTATGTGGTGTATATGTTTGAAAAAGCTGAGACTGATTTTGAGGTTGTCCAACACCATTTTGACCAAAAAAATGATGCACATTAGACACTACATCAAATTATTATGGTGGAGTTGGGAGTATGTCGCAACCTTGACTCCCACAACCTCGGTTTTTCTACCAGTTTTTACCCCTACCACGACTGTCACCCCTATTTCCACGTCCTTGGCCATGATATGCAATACTACCTTGATTTGAGTGAACATAAGGTCCACTGGTTTGGTTTTAAAATGGAGACAAGAAACGGTTATGAGATTGGTGAAATTGGTGATTTGGTACCGAAGAAGCCGTTAAGGCAGTAGTAGAATGAAGGGAGAGGCTAAAAAACTTAAGCTGTAGTGTTTCTTCTTGAAGCAACAGACCTTGGAGTTCATCCATGGAGATAGCTGGCTTATTGTTTTGTGTGGTGATAAACTCTTTATAAGAAGGTCCTAACCCGACTAAAATGCGTCGTTGGAGATCCTTCTCTGACACAATTTCACCAGCTTTAACCAACGAATTAGCAAGGGTTGTAGCTTTGAAAAGGAACGAATCAGCAAGGGTTGTAGCTTTGAGAAGGTAGTCGTCAATGGACATATCAAAAGTATGCTTAAAACTATTAAGCTTATCTAGAAGTTTTTGTTTGTGTATACGGGACGACCCTCCGAAACGTTTGGCTAAAATTTCCCAGGCTTCAAACGATCTTTCACAAGAGTTCACTCTAGGCTGAATTTTGTCTGTCACTGTGGCTTTAATCCACCCTGCGACTAAACCCGAGGCTTGAATAAAGTAGTTATGGCCTGGGTTCGGCGTTACACCGTCATCAATATGGGTTTGAAAGACAGAGCAAAAAAGGGAGCTCCAGTTCAGGTAATTTTTGGAGGTTAAATGACAGTGACCTAAGTAGGATTGGATGTTGAGAAATAGAGGGAGAGAGATGGAAGCAGTTGGCTGAGTTGAAGATGATGCACCAGTGGTCTTAGACGATTTAATAGATAAATCTCCCATGACTCTGTAGGTGCTCAGATACCATGTAAGAAAAAGGAAAATGAGGGAATAAGAGTCTAAAGACTCATGAAGAAAAGGTAAAAGAGTGAGAAGAGTAAGACAAGAGGAAGAAACAAGACCAACATATCTATTGGTTTCATGATTACTAACTATTTATATACACAATGAACTCCTCATGTACAATGAATCTCACACATTATCCTAAGAGAATTAATTTAATCTAGACAAAATATAATGATACAATTTACTGATGTAAACACAATTACTAATGTGGGAGAGATTAATTTGGCAGATGCATGCTTTTGTTAACACTCTTTACTGTATAGTAGCCATTTCGACTAAAATGCCATATTTGTCTGTCCTTCACATTGTTTCTAGTAATAGGAATACTAGTAATCTCTTCAATATCCCTTTGCATAAAAAAATTCCCGAGCACATCAATATTCCATTGTCGAGTATCCGGAATGAAAAGGTCTTTCACTGTAAGATGCTGCCATCCCATAATTATAGGGGTTTGGACATAAAAAATTTGCGAGTCACGAAGCCAAGGGCTCCCCCAGATTCTGATGGACTGACATCACCAACTTTCCAACGTACACTTCTTACCAAGATAGCTTGAAAGCACCAGATGCTTCTCCAAATAAAGGTAGGATTAGCGCCTAGCCTTGTTTCCGAAAATCCCTTCCTTGAAAAATACTTAAGCTTTGTGTAACTTTGTTGATAAAGCATCAGGGGCTAAAATAACCTTCCAGCCTTGCTTTGCAAGCATGGCAAGGTTATACCCTTCAAGATTTCAAAAACCAAGACCACCCACCTCATGGCTTGCTTTTGATAGGAACTACATCTCCAACCTTGTAGTTTAAAAAGTGTAATATAGTACTTTGTATCATTTCGGAAAAAAAAAAAAAAAAGAAGTCGATAATTATTATGGTACATTAGATAATCAAATCATGACACGTGATATTCCAAGAGTATTAGATATCTTCTTATTGTATGTGCATACAGGTAATGGTAATGTTGACTAATTAGGTTTAGATCCTCGGATGGTTGCCCATGATGCACATACTTACATGGTATACATGGTGTTGATTGTTTGGAGATTAGAGCATGTACGATGGCTACTAGCTTATAGCCAATTTTTTTGTACAGTTTTATTACAAAAATACCTTTAAGCTATTCATAAGCTATCAAAACAAAAACTCTCTTCCAATGGTGACTGATGTGTCTTCATTAGTCCACATTTTATGTTAATATTCTCCTTATTTTTGGTTGATTATTACACTTAATTGATCTATTTTTATATCTTTTGGTGTAGGGGATGAAATATTTGGACTTGAAGCAAATGTGGGCTAAAAGGTGGACTTTTGAGCTAATATGTGAAGAATTGGTGAAAGTGAATCAAAGAGTGTTGGGCTTGGATAACAAAAGGGGTCCAAACTTGGAGAAGAGCCCATGAAGACACATCTCTCACTTTTAGAAGAAAACAATTATTTTTATTTTGTATTATTTTCTATTTTTATCTCTCTTTTAGTGGGGGAATTTGAAGAGTTAGTGGAGGGAGGAGTTATGTTTAGATTAGTAACTCCCATTCACTTTCTCTCTCTCTCCTCTAGGAAGTAACTCACATTCATTCTCTCTCTCTCACAACTCCAAGAACACGCCACTTCTTCTTTTTTCTCTCTACACACTCTCTTTTTTGCAAGTTTTCATTTTCTTCTTCTTCACCAACAATTGAAGATATTTTTATGAAGATGATGATGATTTCAATCATGCGTGGCTAAGGTTCTTTTTCTGATTCAAGGGTCAAATCTATTTCAATTATATTATTGTGAGGCTATGTGATTAATTGTTTCTTGCTATATTCAAGTACTTGTAGATTCAATTTGATTTTCATGAAAATTGTTATTTTGTTGAATTGACGACTCAATCGAATTAATAATTTCCTACCGCTATCCATGAGTTTGTGCTATCATGAATGAATGGAAATTAGTAGCAATAGGTGGAATTAGTTGTGCTATCATAGTTAATTTTACCTAATTGAATCTACAAGACTAGTTTTGATAATTGCAGCTATCTCGATTATCAAAATTAGGTTCAACTGTTTCCATAGAACGTAATGCTATCGTTAATTGGTATGGAATGCTATCGTGCCCAATCGATTAGTGGTAAGTTTTGACTGGATGCTGAGTTTGGTCAATTAAAGTAGGGAAACACAAGATTTGTCACGGCTATCCTGATAAGTCTTTAGTTGAATGCTTGAATTGCAAGATTATATTTTGTTAGCCTATGATCAATAATGTAATTGAATGTCAAGACCCTTGAATCGAAATTTTCTCGTCTTGTTATTTTCTCGAATTTATTTCTCGTTTTACAATTGTTCTTATTTTATCTTTTATAATTTTTCTCGTTAAAATCCCCTCTTTTTATTTCTTTGTTATTTACTCGAAAGAAATTATTCCCGTTCCCTGAGGATTCGACCCTGCTTGCCATATACTCGTATTTGAAAGTAGGAAATTATATTTTGGTGGTTTGACGCCCATCAGTGACACAAATTCTAATAACTTTATATACTCTACCATTTTTATCTCAATTTAATTTAATATCTTTATATGACAATAAAAAAAAATTGAAAAATTTTGTGGAGTTGATGTTCGATGCACATGAACAAGAATGAGATACTTACAATTGTTTATTTGTTTAACTTTAAAGAACCCCCCACACACACGCGGAATAATAAAACGGGTGGGGATAGTTGTATATACAAATCACATAGGTGTTTAATTATTAAGACTTCGGAGTGCCCTTGGCACAAAGCCTAGCTCACAACCTAGTGCATATATATCGATATATATATGTGACACCCTAGCTCTCCTTAATGTGTTATCGCATAATTATATGTTTTATTAGCATGAGTAGAGATGCCATGATAGTATAGGAACTATAGTTGTGTAGTTTGTTGAGTATTTTAGCTTTGTATACTTGTGATATTTACCAAAAAATGATTTGGGATGACTTTGGTAGCATAAAATGGCTTTGTATTTAGAAATTTTCATACTGGAGGCAAAGCGATCGCTTAGTTTTTGGAGAAGCGATCGCCTTGTTTCCAGATAGTTGATGTCTGAAAACTGGGTACAAAGCGATCGCTTTGTTTTTGGAGAAGCGATCGCTTTGGCCCGTAACGAAGCGATTGTTTCGTTTACAGAATGTGAAGCGATCGCTTAGATTCGTTGGGAAGCGATCGCTTTGCTGGCAAACTCAAAAATTCTGTTTTCCAAAAATTACTTTTTCACCCTTAAACTTTACCACTTATGTGGCTCTCCTTGAGCCACGTCACTCCCCCTCCCTAATCTGAATTTTGGGCACTTAAATGAAGTAGAGAGACTTCATTTCTCTCCATCTTTCCCCCCATTTCCCCCATTGTTAGCTCTTGTGTGTGTGTGAGAGAGTTATAGTGAGACTAGTGTGTGTGTGTGAGAGAGTTATAGTGAGACTAGTGTGTGTGTGTGTGTGAGTTCCCAAAGATCCAACCACCCGATTGACGATTCGAGACCGTCATTGTGTTGGTGTTGAGCAAGGGAGCAACTTGGGTGGCTTTGATTTCATTTTCTTTGTCTTGATAATCGATTTTAAGTAAGTTACTAAACCCCCTTTTTATGTTTTAAGTTTTATAGTATGCTAGTTCATCTTTGGTCTTGTATGACTTGCTATGGATATTGTTTTTATGTACAAATCTTTAGGTTGAGATGGGTACATTATACTTGTGATATGTTTATGGGTTGAATGATGTTTGATGAGCTAGGGTTTGAATATAAATCTTAGGATTTGAACAAATAGAGAACTTGAGACTTGAAATTGGGAAATCTTGCATTTAGCATTGAAACCCTAATTTTGTTGACTTTAGAAATGACTCCAAGAAGTTGATTTTAGGAAAGATTATAATTTCCCGAGCAATATGTTAAATCACTACGAGGTTTAGAGTTTGATTGATCGAGATTCTAGTCCTCCGTCTTTTGGTACCATTTAAGTAGAGACTTGTGAATGACTCTAATGTGTTAATTAGAATTCTTGCAAATATGTGTTGAATGATGATTGGTGGTAGTATAGAATAATCTACTTGTCATTTGTCAAGTTCACTACTTTTGAGCTTGATGGTTATTTGCATTAGATGAATAAGAACATCTATTTGTGCATTGTGTAAGTCCAGCTGGCGTCATTGGTTGAGTAAGGTGGGACGACCTATGGTCTTCACAAATTAACGTTTGTGATCACTATAAGTCGTCGTACCGGAGTTTCACACACCCCTCTTCTGTTGGCCACAGTTGAGAAGTAGCCCCACTGTTGTAGCAATACGCATGGCTTTGGTTTGCTAGATTGAACTCGATGGTATTAATTGGGGACGTCGATACTACACACACGAGTATTGAGGCACATTTGGTTATTTTGTGTATTGCAGGAGCAACGCAAAGAATGGACAAAGAGATATCATATCCTTTATAATGTGGTTTATTACGAGTACTTATGTGAACATCAAAGTGCTACGTGTAATGCATATAAATTGTAAATCAATGATGATGTTACATGTTTGATTGTGATATATACAAATGTATTACCATGTTATGATTACCAGTTGAGCATTATGCCATGACATATAGTTGCATTTAGTAACTTATTAAGTTTCGACTCACCCCGTTTGTTGTTTAATTGTTTTCCTTAGATCCGAGCCAGGCAGGAAGTTCGCGGTGAGGCCGTATAGTTTTACCGTTTAGCTTGCAGGTGGTCTTTTGCTTCGTAAACCTTGGAGCCCTTTTGTTGTTAGTGTTAGCAATTCTTTTGGTGAGAACGATTGGTTAAGTACAGTCATGTAGACTTTATTTTGGGTAGTATTGATACATTATTTGCACTTATTATTCTTTTGGGTAGCCGACACGTGTATGTCGGGCTCATATACTCTGTTTCATTTTTAATTCAGTTATTTTCCCAAGCATGTTGTAGCTTGTGGTTTATGCACAGTTGTTCCGGCATGTTGTGGCCGAGGTAGTTAATGTTGTGAACGATTTTCTACAAAACTTATACTTGTGTTTTATTAGTTGGGTTCCGGCTGTAACGTCGCCGATGATTGATTTTATGTTATCAAGTTTTTATTATTATGGTTTTGTGGTAAGCACGGGTTGTTGCGCCACATGCTTTTATTAATTGTCACTGTCATTTGCTTGTTGTTTTGGCGCGTCAACCTTGGGATTTCGTATTGGAATTTGGGTCGGGGCGTCACAATATATGTATAAGTAACGGTGCTTGCAATAGCAAGTCTTATGAACAGATCATCCTCGGCACAAAGCCTAGCTCAACCGTTACGGGCGTAAGAGTTTAGACTCAGCCCCTTTTCTCAGAACAAGTCCACCAAGTGAGTTCTCGAGACAATCCAAAGCATAAGGATCCAAGGGAGTACACGCTCAACCTAACCACAATGCTCAAGGAACAAGCCAATCGAAGGGATCACTCAAAGTAATGGTTCACTCACCAATCAACCCACCCAAACCCGAACCCAAGCTAGCACACGACTAAGGCTATGCTCACTGAAGGTTATACCTTCAAGAACAACTCAAGGGACTCTCACACAGGGGTTGTTTTCGGCTGAAAAGAATAGAGAGGGAGAGAGTGCTAGTTTTGGGTGTTTTAGGCATGAGGACCAAAGGTGGTATAAATGGGTTTATATAGGGGAGGATTAGGGTTACAAGGGGAGGATTAGGGTTACAAGAAAACCCTAAGTGGCTGTCTTGAGCCTCACGAGAGGCCTCCACCGAGTTGGGCCGGGTTGAGCTTTTACCAAAAGAAATAGAAGGCTGCCCAAAAGGCCACGCCACTTCTAACAAAATTAATTTGATGTCCAAATGAACCAAACCAAGCCTCTATATATTTATATAGAAAAGTGTACTAAAATACTAAAAATATAAAAAAATAAAACATATGGTCAAAAACTGAACAAAAGGATTTTTTGTGTCAACCCAATGGATGGATGACACGTGGAAAGATCTTCTTTCATTCGCTAAGTTACCAGAGCTTATTTTGCTACTCAAACACTTTTTTGCTTAACTTGGTGCCTATTTGCCCTCCTTTTGTTACTTTGTTGTTTGAATTCCTACTAATTTAATCCCCTTAAACTACCTTGTTGTAGCTGCTCTTACAAGCTGATGACTACACGAAGGGTTGATACTAATGTAACGGGGGCGGCTAGATTCGGAGAAAAGACAAGGTCCATTGGACCACTTCTCTCCCTCCCCACATACCTATAGAACAAACTAGCGGTAATCCGATGTATGAGATATAAACATTTTCAATTAAAAGTTTCATATGAATTTAATATCATCATTTAGTTTATTAACAATATGAGTTAAATGACAAAGTTACTGTTAGTCATTCAATGATTTATTTAAAACCATTCTAATTTATTTGGAATCACAAAAGATCAGCCAACTTAATAACTTAAGTTAGCTGATGACCGATTTACTTCAATAAATCAGTCGGCTGATTCTGCCTTATATAAGTGACTGAGAATGACTTAAACATTTTAAAATCACTTATTGATAATTGGCATAAGTTAGTAAACTGATAATGTCCTTGACTTATCTCTTTTGTAAGTCTACTGATCTTCAAACGGAAGCTTCCTTGATAAGCTTCCGTAGCTATATTTTGAATTTGTGTCAGTATATTGCTTGCTTTAAATACAAATATGTTTTATGCTTTATATTTAGTGTTTTCTGACACACTTTTCGTTCTAAGCTTTACTGTATATTTCAGAATGAAAAGACAGACCATACCTACCTCTTCTGAGATAGCTCAAAGCTCGAGGAGAGTTGTTCACTTATTTTGACTCTAACGTCTACAGATCATTTAATGCAAAGTCAAAAGCTTCCAACTGCCACAAGCTTATCTCTGCCTATATAAAGCCGCAAAAGCTCAACGAACAAAGGATTCTATCTACTCGAAGCTCTCAAGCATTCAAAGCATTCATAACAGTTCAAGAATCTTTGAACTTCAGCATTAAAGAGTAACTAGTTTTACACCCCGTGCGTTAAACGCCGGACATATATCTTTTATAATTAAATTATGCTTAAGCGAAAAAGGAAAAATAAAATTAAAAGAATAAGGTAAAAATAATGTTGGAGGCAATATTGATAAATTATATATATATATTAGAATATTTATTTTAAATAGAACATTAGTCGTTGAACCAATTAATAAAATACAAAAAAAAAAAAAAGAAGATAAAATTTGAGCATGACATGTTCTTAATTATCCTATTTCAACCATTAAATAACAAATAATTTAAAATTTTTAATGTTAATAAATTAAACAAATAATTATAATGTAAAAATTATGAGTTCGATGTATAAAAATTAAACACCTAATTAAAATGTAAAGATAAAAAAAATAAAACTAATAATAGAGAATCACATAAATAAAAAAAAATTTATTGGTTGTTGATTTAAACTTTAGATACTTGTATGTTCAAAATTTGTGAAACTAAAGTTAGGGGTGAGCCAAGAAACCCCGAAACCCGAATAACCGAGTCCGAATAATGGCCCGACTCAGGCCATAGTATATATGTGGTTTTTAGTTAATATTAAAAAATTAACCGATATAGAAACCGAATTGAACCGACTTAATAAACTATGTCGTTTCTATTAGTGTATAAGGTATCTTTTAGCCTTCTCACTTTCCGCATTCCTTCCACGCAATCTCATTCCACCCTAACCCTAATCGCCCCTATAGCCACAGGCGTTCTCTGCCTCTCCACTTCGACCTTTCAATCGGCTATTCTTCGACATTGCAACGGTTAAACGACTCGCGTGAATTGATCTAAAGGTGACGAAATCATAGCAGGTTTTACCTTTTTCATCCAAGCGTCATTTCTTTCAATCATCCAAGGCCATCATTCTTCTTTTCTGTTTTGGACTTCAATTTGCATCAGATTGTAATAATTGTTTCATCCTGCTGCATTCTTTTGTATACCTGGTACCTTTTATCTTCGTTGGAGTACCATGTTTCTTCCTTTCTAGATGTTGGATTAATATGGAGTGCTGGGTATTTTAAGTAAACAGCACACGATACCCTCGTTTGTCTATAATGGCTAGGGATTTATTGGCAGTGCATGCAACCTCTGTAGCACCCGAAGATCTCTTCTACAGTAAAGGTGATGAGATTGACAGGCAAAGATTCTCTATCTCTCATGGAATGACACAAGCTATGCTTTGTATTAAGTCGTGGACTGAAGGTGGAATGATGTTGAAATACAAGTCAATTGAGATTGACTACGAGAGACTCATGGAGATGGCAACAACACCAAATTATGATAGCACAGTGGGTATTGAGAAGAAACACAAGTGGTGACGACTTTTCTTGTCAGTGTTTAATGAGGAAAATGAGCATTTCATGCTTCGTTTTATTGGATTTTCCTTTGAAGATTACAAAGACTATATATATTGTGGTGATGGGAAACTCAAGGGAATGGTGAATACCATCAGTCAGTGCATTGGATCTCTTTTGTTGGTGTTTTGTTCTAGAATTTCAAGTTCATAGAATTGCTGAAATATTTTTTAATTTTTAAACCAAATTATTAAATGTGTAGTAACATGTAAACTGTTTCAGCTTCCAATGCATGTCTGGATTAGTTAGATTTGAGTTTCCATTTTTAGAAAGCTATTTTAGGCGGGAAATTTCCTTATTTAGCTGGGCTAGGATCACGGTTGTTATTATATATATATATATATATATATATATATATATAGATATAGATTTACTTAGAGTATTTATTATTTATTCCTTACTTTTTGAATTTGCCTTTAGTTCAATCATTGTATTGAATCCCTCCCAATTACTTAGTTTTTTAAGAGATGATTGATTGTAGCACATGGGATTGATTTATTCCCTTTGAAAATTCAATTTCCATATTCATTGATCCGTTAGTGATCATATATGATTATTAATATTAGTGCACTTCAAAATTTAATTTTGACCAACTTGATAGTGGATGTAGTAGTCTTTATACTGTGAATCACTCTACATCTCGTGTTCATCTTGCTTTCATTACTTGTATTTTTTTTTGACTAACTGATCAAAACTTTAAGCATTGTCAAATTACTTAAAGCATTAATTAGCCAAAAAGCTACATCAGTTGAGTTACTTGTTTATGAGCTAATTCTTTACCACCAACTATTTATCTTCTTTGATCAATTGACTGATTTTGTAAAATTCCTTTTCCCGTTGCCAAAGTTTCACAAAAGTTTTTAAACTTCATAAAAATATATAAGGCTATTCACCCCCTATAGCCTTATCAGTTACCTAAGTGGACCTACAACTATCTACTCAACCTTCGATTTGGACTAAAAAAATCTGTCCATGTAAACACTCCCCAACGAGATTCGACCCTGGGACCAACAGCAGCCCCCAACGAGATTCGACCCGAGATTCAACCCTGGGACCAACAGCAGCCCCCAACGAGATTCGACCCTAGGACCAACAGCAGAAGGAGTGAGACTCTAACCAATAGAACAATCACTAAATTTCTTGTAATTTGTGTTGTTAAACATAATATAATATGACTTAATTTAATATATTTAATTAACTATATTAAAACCTTAACGTTTTTGTACACGTCTCTCGTGCACATGCCCAAAATAAGTCTATTCTTCAACCTTATCTCGTCATTTTGACCAAAAATACAGTCTTGCTAACAATCTAGGAGTATAATTTTTCAACCTTCCATCATCTTCAAAAGATTAAAAAAATAAATATAAAAAAATTTAACCTTAATATTTAAGCATGTGCATGACAGTACGACACATCTAAATATGTTAGAGTTGATTACTTTTTAAGTCAAAATAATAAATGGATTTTCTTGGAAAATATTCTCTCCGTTCCATGCAAAAAAGATAACTTTTTATTTTTAGAAATTAATATATGACTAAATCAAATTAAAATTTTACATACATTACTTATATTTTAGAAAATAAAATTTTACTAATTAAAATCTACATTATGAACACTATAAATTATAACTTTCATAACTTGGTAAAAATAAATAAATTTATGTAAATTATTGGTAAAATTTTAATTAAATTGATTCAAAAAATTCAAAAATAAACTCTTTGTCTGAAACGGAGAAATTGAAAATTGACTACTAATGTAAAATTTGGCGTTTGCTTATGGGCCGTGGCCACCAATTTTTATTTGGGAATTGCTATTCACACTCTCTTTTTTTTCAAGTACAACACTTCTCTAAGTTCACTCTCCCATAAAATTGTAAACCTCTCTAAATACTAAGTACACCCCCTCAATTTTTCATTTTACCCCATCAAACTTATTTGGAATAAATAACCTATTACACCCCCTTCCATCCTTTGTTGAGACACCCACCCCCAATCCAATACGCAAAATAACAAAGACATCCATTCCATCCACAGTTATGTACCATTATACACTTAAATATCAATTGTTTTGCAAGTTGTATGATAAATAATTTTTAGGGTTAAGTTAGCTATGATTTTCTTTATAATTTAAGTTTAAAATTGGTGATTTGTGTAAAGAAAAATTGCATTTTAGGTTGAAATTTGAAGTGACCTGGGCCTATATTGTTCGGATATGGTTGATTGAACACCTTTTGTGGTGTTCGCTCAGTACCAATCAAACACTTTTAGAGGTGGTATTGACCGAACATCACTAAAGGTGTTCAGTAGTGATAGAACACACTTAGGGTTGTTCGGCCAACAGTAACTAAACACCCCTTAGTGTGTTCTATCACTGTTAACCGAACATTAGCAACCCAGGCCATTCTTGTATGTTTCTTAAAATGCGAAAAATTAAGCCAAAATGTATATAAATACTTACAATATTTGTCCTCTTCAATTTTTTATGCTTTATAGTTGTATTTTCCAACAATGTAGATGATTTGAAAGTTTATGATTTAGAAAGAGATTTGAAAAATTTGAGAATGAAAGTGTAATATTTGAATGTGTACTGTGAAAAGAGTATAGGGGTGAGGGGGTGTATGTTGGAATCAAATAAAAGTTAGGGGGGAATCAAATAAAAGTTAGTGAAAATGGGTTAAAATTTATAATGGCAATTCTTTTTTTATTTTGGCCTAACTTGGACAAGCCGGAGGAGTCATTGTCTCCGTCACTCTACCGGAATACGGCGTCGTAATTCAGTGCCAAAGTTACTTCGCAGTCGAAACATTAGTGAAAATCTATGAAGGTGGATAATGAAGCGGAACAGAGAAGAGATGGAGATCGTATGGCAAACCCCAGCAAACCCACCGGAGCGCCATGATTATATCTTCCGCAACGGTAACCAAAATTTAAAAATTGATTTCTCCCATTTTCCACTTTAATTTCATTTTCCATTTGCGTTTTTATTCTTCTTCAGGGATTCGCTACGTGAAACCATATTACTTTGAATTTATCTCTCATGTATGTACATGCTCATCTTCTTTTTCCCGTCATTTCGTTCATTAGATTCGTTTATTTATTTATTTATTTTTAACGAACCATCTAAACCCCTAATTAAACCGTGATATGACTTCGCTACAGGCGAAGAATCGATGGGCTGGGAAGACCATTGTGGATTTGTTCACCGATGAATTTAAAGGGAGAGACCGTAATTACTATGTTAGTTGATTTTATTGCCTTGTCACTCATAATCTGTGTCTATTCTATTTCTAGGGTTTATGAATTTAGATTATTTTCTTCGAGAAGTGTTAAGATGATCTGAGTGCATAATACATTGATGAACACATTTTCCTTGTTGCATCCCGTTCTAGGCAGATGGACTTATGTTAATTCACATTTTTCCTTATCTTTTGTTATTCTGCTTTTCTGTAAGCTTTTATTTCGTAGTGTCTGAAAACGAGCCTTCACTTGCATAGCTACTTATGACTGAGGACTCTGGGGGAGAAAGTTTGATAAATCAAGGTTGTGTCCAGCCCAACCTATTTTATCTCATGAGCCCATCTGCAGGAAACCCCTAAATGATTCACTCGAACGGAACTTGAGTAGCTGACTGTAAAATAATTATAAACTGAAATTTGAAAATAGAGTTTGAGAAGGAAAACATAGAACAACTCTCATTCCGAGAATGCTGCGCGTGCCAGACCATATCAGTTGATGAGCTTTTGAACACAGTCAAGTTGGCTTCTTATATAGTTTATCTATAGTTGGCCTATCTACAGCTTTTTGCGTGGGTACTTTTAGTGCCAGAC